>CM060962.1:120916867-121331867 GCA_030765045.1 Tenodera sinensis
ATTAACAGGTTTACGTTCTCGAATAACAGTAAAGAAAACATCTTATAGCGGGACGAAATTCCAACACACCGGTGGCACTGATATGATCCTGGCAATTGACAGTGTTGTTAACAAAGAAAATACCTATTTTATAGCCTCTTAAGTATTTATCTTAATAAAATGTTATAAATAACATAATTTGTCAGTAACACTATGCGTACAAACCTTTTATATTTCACATGTTATAAAGAAGCTCCATACAAAGATGGACATTTCAATTTTTACTTGCTCTGCTTTCTACTTGCAGTAGAGGAAGTATTTACTGTATTTCATCCAAAAACCCCATGTCGATATTTCATCAAAAATACACGCTTTGAGGCCACTAAACCTCCTTCCCCGTAGAAAATACTTTTATAAAACAATGTGTGTGTTTGTGTGGTGTGTTTGTGTGTGTGTGTGTGTGTGTGGGTGAGTGTGGGTGGTGTGTTTGAGTGTGTGTGTGTGTGGTGTGTTTGAGTGTGTGTGTGTGTGTTTGTGTGGTGTGTTTGAGTGTGTGTGAGTGTGTGTTTGTGTGGTGTGTTTGAGTGTGTGTGTGTGTGGTGTGTTTGAGTGTGTGTGTGTGTGTGTGGTGTGTTTGAGTGTGTGTGTGTGTGTGAGTGTGTGTGTGTGAGTGTGGGTGGTGTGTTTGAGTGTGTGTGAGTGTGTGTGTGTGTGGTGTGTTTGAGTGTGTGTGTGTGGGTGGGTGGGTGTGTTTCTCTGTGAACAGCACAACTCCAAAAGGAGAAATCAGATAAATATTAAACTTGCTATTCAAGTTCAGTATCTTTCAAAGAGGCGACACGAAGATCTAAACAGTCCCCCACATCAAGCTACCCTTTACATAGAACATGTTTGGAAATTTTATATTTTCTCAAAAATGCCTCTAATTATTTTGATTAAAATGCCACATATCTACGATACCTACATGACAACTAAAATGTATATAATAAATGTTCTGGGAATAGTCTTTGCCCTCATGCAAAGAATTAGCCGTAAGATGTGCACAAAATAAGTATATCTGTTTAAAACAAACAAACAACCAAGCTTTTAGGTGGTATATGCGAGATATCCTTTATGTTTGGTTTGAGATTTTCATTAATTTGCCAGTGTTTTAATGTACTATCCAGTTGTTTGTCGCGTTGTCATAGAAAGAGGACAAACATTTCAAGTCCACCATAAGGATACACACGACTACAAATTTTCTTGGGTCCAAATGGCCTGATTATCGACGGGTCCTTAAACCCCACTCACTCACTGACTGACTGACTCACTCACTCACTCACTCACTCACCCATTCACTCACTCACTTACTCACTCATTCACTCACTCACTTACTCACTCACCCATTCACTCACTCACTCACTCACTCATTCACTCACTCACTTACTCACTCATTCACACACTCACTCACTCACTGCTTCACTCACTCACCCATTCACTCACTCACTTACTCACTCATTCACTCACTCATTCACTCACTCACTCACTTACTCACTCACTTACTCACTCATTCACTCACTCGCTCACTCATTCACTCACTCATCCACTCATTCCTCCTTAAAGTTTGCTGTAAGTTCTATAGGAATAGCTTGTAGTAGCTATATAAAAATAAATTATAGTAGGTAGAAAAAGTAATGTGAATGCAGCACCTCCGATTTTTGTTATTTAACGTCCCGCTAGAATCATCTCTTAAGGAAAACTAATTAAGATATGACATGGCCTGTACTCTACTGTTGTTTACCAAATTTCATAGAATCGGTTTGGCCATATTTGAAACACACACACACACACACACACACACACACACACACACACACACACACACACACACACACACACACACACACACACACACACACCTATGGAAAAAGGTCTGCCGGATACTTAAGGGAGCGATTGCCCCTTTCTTATGCGGCAACTTCTTTTGCATTCCAAGTACTGCGAGAAGCATAAGATCCTAGCGCATTCAAGCTTTCTGCAGGTCGAGCATTCTCACTGCTAACCTAGAGGTTGTAAATCTAAGTAAAAATATTGAAGAGAACTAGAGAATTGAAGGTAAGTTTAGGTGCCTATTAGTTTTACTTTCTCTACTACGTATATTAACTAGGGGAAGTAAGTATTTTATTGTATTCGAAAAGAAATTAGGAAAATTTCAACATATCCGTGGTACAATAAATAGATGTTTAAGAAATAAAACAACTAGGGAAACAAAATTAAAATTTCATAGAAGAATCGCAGTACCAACTTTGATTTATGGATCAGAAGCATGGTCTTGAACAAAAATGTAGAAGAGAAAGATAGAAACAGCCGAAATGTGGTTTCTTAGAAGAGTCGTAGCAGTAACGTAAGAGACCAAAATAGAAGTGAAGATATCAGAGACGAAATTAAACATGGCAAACAAATACGATTGGTTTCAGCATGTAATAAGAATGAATTAAGATAGATTTCCTAAAAAGATATTAAATTATCAACCTTTAGGCCATAGAAGAATTGGAAGATCTGAACAACGCTGGAGAGATCATCTGCCATAAATTTCCACTGGGGAACGGAACGGGTCAACAGGCCCAAGCTATGAATTTGATGATGAAGTTGATGATGATGATGATGATGATGAGGATGATGAAGTTGATGATGATGATGATGGTGATGATGATGATGATGATGATGAAGTTGATGATAATAATGATGATGATGGTAATGATGATGATCTTTCAAGGATATGATACGAAGATCTTGAAGAAAATTCCACTCCCCTAAACTATCCTTTACATGGAAAATTTTTCGAAAATTTAGATTTTCTCAGGAATGGCTCTAGCGATTTTGATGAAAATACCGCATGTTTAAAATACTTTTATGGCAAATTAAATGTATAATTTGAATTTTCTGGCTGTTGCCGATGTAGGCCTGTTTACTATTGATGATTTTTGCATAGCTGCTGAACCGTTGAGATAGACCAAATCTCACTATACAAAAATGTTGTTTTCTAGTGCCTTGCATCTGGCAATGAAGCCATTAGCATTTACAAAAATGTAAATCTCGTTAAAATACACCTGTTCTGTCCAAATGCATTTTTTGTGGAGTGAACCATTTCGCAGTTATCCTGGTTATTTGTGTGAGTTTTGGAGTACTTAAACTTTTCTCAAACGGAAGGTCCTTATTCAGGTTATGTCTCTTGGTCGTGAGAAGAGAACGGAATTTCAAAGCCTTCATATAGCGACCAGCTTTAAAAGATTTGACTACACTCAAAACCTACTGTATTCTCATATTCCCCTTGTACCTACAAGAACATAAGCAATAAGATAATTTCTGCAAATGTTTATTTCGACTAACATGAAGAAGATATAGGAATAAGAGTTTGTAAGAATAGTTAGTACAAGAGTAGAGAAAGTCATGTAAGTGCAACACATCAGATTTTTTTTTATAAATATATTTCTCAGAGAAAATAAAACAAGTCTTACAAATTGTTACTTTCAGTTAATTCTTAATTTTAATTGACACTTTTAACTAGTTCGATCAAACTGACTTTAATTTTAAAGACACTGACTTACTATCAACTTGCTTACACTTGGGTATTTAACATTTATTTATTTTTGTTTTACTTTTAAACATACTGCAATAATACTTCCAACCCTGACGAAATAGGGAATCATTCTTATTAAAGAAAATTTCTTCCCTAATGACTACTTCCAAAGTGTCCAAGTATCGCGGTTTCCTGGCATAAACCTTCTCTTTCAAATATCTCCGGAGGAAAAAATCCAATGGGGTCAAGTGTGGACTTCTGATGGCCACTCACATTTCCGCGACGTCCAATAACGCGCCCTGGAAAAATATTGTCAAGTCATTCTCGCGAAACGAACGCATAATGCTCCATCGTGCATAAAATGCACATTGTCCACACCGTCGCAGGTTAAAACAATGGGATAGACAAAAGTTTGTAGCATATGGGCATAGCTCTACGCATTCATTGTTTCACGAAGAATGTAAGGACCGATAAGAGTATCATCATGAATACCACACCACGCAATCAACCAAGGACGTGACTGCAATTTTTCAATTGTTAACTCCAGGATGTTGTTACTAGGATCTCAGTAATAGCAGTTATGGCGATTTATGAACACGGCTTCGTCTGACAACAGAATGTTTCTCAGGATATCTGGTTCTTCCTCCATTCATCGTAATGTGGATTCAGCAAACTCCATCCCAACATTACAGTCATCCGGTGACAATGCTTGGACAAAATGTGATTTCCATGGCGCCCTTCATTATCTGTTGGACCAAACAATACGATAAACCAGATTCTCTCTGATATTATCTCAGGGGCTTTTTGGGACTTAGAGCAAACGCTGCAGCAGTGTTGGCTTGAGTCTCTTCAGTAACAACTCTCTCGGGGGCCTAGCACCCTTTGGTGAGTAACCGAACCTGTACGCAACAAATTCGCATGCAGTCTCTATGTTTTCACGTCCAGAGTCGCGTGTCTCCCCCTCTTCGGTCTCCACCATCTTTACACCATTACTTCTACCTTAGCTGCAATCTGAGCACGGTCAGAAATGTGTAGTATATGCGCCATCTTCTCTTAATTCGTGGTTAGAGCTGCAACAAACATCACATGCGTAACAATTACATAATGGCATGTAGTAGCATAGAATAGAGCATAATATAAAAGTAGAGTTATTGATATTTAGGGCTCGGAAGTTCATGCCCTAAAAAACACTGAAATATGCATGCCAATATGCTCTTAAAAACTTGAAAATATGCCAAGAAATATGCACTATTTAATTAAAACAATTAATGTCCCTTTGCAGTAGACAAGACGAGTTAGTATAAACAATAAATAAAGCTACCTTATTCCTTAGAGGTTGAAGCAGAAGTGATCCCGCCGCTGGTATTAACTGCTAAATTGCAGTTCACAACCAACATTTTGCACAAATTTTCAACTGTAAAACATTGTCTGTTGTCTCATAAACATTTTTGTAACGTGAAAAACTCCACGTCACAAGATGTTATTGGGGCATATTTAAATGATGTTATCTGCTTCACAGAGAGAGTGAAGTCTCTTGGTATGACAGATGGTTTCCTTTTGAGGATGTCTCGAGTATCGCACATCTGTTTATAACCAGAGTTTTTTGAAATTACATAATTCACTCTCTCTTTCACTTTTTGTCCTATGCTACCAGGAACCGATCTTTTTCAAACACAGTAAGTGATTCATGCAAAGGAGGTCCTACAGCTTCCAATGCCGCTATGGCTGCTGGTAAGAAAGAAAAATGGGCAGATATGAAACTAAGATCCTCTTTTAACCCAGTGTTTGACAGAGTATTTTGCACAGTTTCTATTGATGAGACATCTTTCGAGTCCAATGAATTAACAACCTCTTCGACTACTTCTATGTGCTCAGCAAAATATAAAACTACATCGACCCATGTTCCCCATCGAGTTAACACTGGTGCAGGAGGAAGTCGGATATTAGGTACTGTTGATCTAAACAACTTAACTCTTTTAGGAGATTTAACAAAAATTCTCTTTGTACTGGAAACAACTCTACCTATAGGAAAGAATTACGTTTGTCTCAGAAATGCGATGAAGAGCGTGTGCCAAACAAGTTATATGAATTTAGTTAGGAAAAATGCCTCTCAGAGTTTGTCCTGATTTTACCATATAAGGACCTGTATCAGTAACAAATAAAAGTAACCCCATAGTAATTTCAAAGAGTCCATCACAAACTGGGTCACAGTTACATTGTCAGTGGCCGACAATTCGCACCCATTAAGAATATAAGGTGTACTCTTTTGTTCATTATTTAAAGCACCTACGATTATATTCGCAATAGAATGGCGCTCAAAATCAGGGGTTTCATCAACAGACAACCACACAAACTGAACCGACAAGTCATTTTGTATATTTGACAATACGTTATTGTAACAATGTCCTACATAAGTCTTACGCAGTGTACTTTCTTCAGGCACATGTGGTCAAGTGTACTTGACAAGAAGGTTGATATAGGTTTTTAAATGTTGGACTATTAATTTTGAAGAAGAGAATAGCAGCAGCTAAAAATGCATGGCAGAAGTCATAGGAAAATTCAGTAACCCTACTTCCTAAACACTCTACTAGCTTTTTTGAACAGGTTCTTTGCAAATTTTCTGATTAAATTCTCCTTATGCTTTGCTGGTTTATGTGCTGCACTGTTAGAAATCTTTTCTCACTTCCTACATTTTACTCACACGCTCCACAAAACAGTATTCTATTATCTGTAGATATTAAATCACTCGAAGATTCTTTCTGTAAATTAATTAATCTAGCACTCGAAGTTCGTTTTATTTTCGGCATTTGAAGAGCTTTTTAACATTTTATGTGCCTAATTTAATTTGGTGGGAACCAGTTCACAACACTGTTAGGTTTGAATACCACGACGCAACTACTGGTGGGCAAGCAAGTGTTGCTATAATCGTGCTGCTCAAAACGTTGACCTGCACTTTATCTTTGTTAATATAAACCTCTCAGATAACGCACTGATTATTCTCTGCTCACATGCATATAATGAAAGGATGTAAACAAGGGATTCACTTCATGACAACATGACTAAACATTAGTTCTCGCCACCTTGCGAGCTGTATCATCGTGTGCAGTACCACCAATATGAAAAATATTATACACATGGAAAAAATAATAAAAAAAACCATAAAAATCATTAAAATATGCAAGATGGGGGCTATAATATTGAAATAATATGCATTTATCAAAAATCAAGAAAATATGCAGTTATATGCACCATAAAATCACGTCCAAATAACTGAAAATTCCATAATTCGTGCACATAATGTAAAAGCATACATTTTTAACCGCTATGAAAAAACATGCAAATGCATGAACTTCCTAGCCCTATTGATATTACATCGTTTGTGATAGAATACTAGTAAAATAAAAATAGGGATAATAGTGGATCACCCTCTGTGTGTATATATATATATATATATATTCAGTTATAGGTATTTTTAGAATTATTTTCGCATGAAGGAGTAAATTAGCCACTCCTAAAAACACTGGATATTTTCGAATGTATGAATATTGTTAGTTCATAAGCGTGTGTAATATGTTGTGTAATAGGCTGCTCCCCATGACGTCGATAAGCGAATATATTACATACAAGAATCCATTTCACTTTTTGTCTGGAAATACGTCGCACCCGAGAGACAAGAGAAGTACGATAACCTTTTTTAAACTTAGTTATGTTCGCGTTGGTAATGTGGCAGTGATTCAAAAGGACGCAGCTGACTCAAAGAACGGCCAACTTCAAAAAGAGACAGGCAAGAGGAAGGAAGAATCTCGTTGCAAAAGGTCAAAAACGAATTTCTGTCACAGCGCTAGGAACTCTTTGTTTCCTGGGGATGTGAGCATCAGGAGGGGAGGTTTCAGCGCTACGGGGCCAATTCGAGCACAGCAGAAAAGATAAATTAAATGATGAAGGGGAAGAGAAGAAAGGGAACTTGTGAAATTGGAACTGTATAGGATTTGGAACATTGGCTGATGCTTTAAGATGACAAGAGCTCTTTCCTTAAGAGGATAACATAATGCATGAAGCTTTCCTCTGCTAATATTATTTCAAATTATATGCAGGAAAGAGGTAGGCACTCCAATTGTTTCCGTTACCATGGTTTGTTGTGTTTTTTATCTATTGTCATTAAGGGCTTTGAGAAAGAGCAAAATCACATTTTGTCTTTTAGGTTTTCTAATTCAATATAAAAAATAAAGAATGGAGTGATCTCGCTTAAGAAAGGATCAAATCTAGCGTGTGAAGAACGAATAAAAACTTCTTTTCCTCATTTTTGATAGCATTAGATTTTTTTGGAAGTAAAATATATTTAATAGATTATGAATGTTTGATGTTTTTAGTGCAGTAAATCTTAACCTTTGGTGTACCAACAATTTATAAATCAGCTTTGAAAAGAATCAATAATTATTATGGAGATAAACCATATGGGTTTTGGAACTGACAGATGCTTTCGTTAAAGATAAACTATACACAGGAAAATGCATTTTATGAATAAGGTCTTTCATTATTTCTGGGTTTAATAACGATTATTGAAAGAAAAATATTTCCGTAATTCAATTTTGAATTATAAAGGAGACAGTATGGGCTGCTACATAGCCTAAAAACATTTTAAGTAATGTACTTCAGTTTCGATTAAAATATTGATAACCATTGATTACTTCAAAATTAAAATTTAAAATACTTTATAGTTATTTAGAAATCTCACGAATCAAAAATAAATTCGTAATATATATATATATTTTTTACAATGCTTCTGGAAGCCCAATTTTGAAATTCACAAGTATATATTATGCTATTTGGGAAACCGTAACATCTAAACCGATGCACGGAAATTTTAAAACGACACCATTTAGAGCAACATTTGGAACAGTCATAAATGATTGAAATTAGATTGTGTACATTTGAGATTACTCATTGTGTTAAATAAATTAAACTTAATCCTTCACAACTTATTCATTTTTGGCTTTTCTTTTTCTTAACCGAAGATGCTGTACATATTTTATATTCGTTATGTTTTGTTAACTACTTTGTTACTTTTGTATTAGTATTCTTTGTCTTTTTGCTAGCCTGTAACTGTAACAGGAAGATGTTACAATAAAAAATACTGAAGCATGTGGAAAACTCGTAAAATAAATGTTAATTCTTGTATAGTAATGCAACTTTTTGTGTCCACCACCTCCATGATGTTGGAGTAGCATGTTTATCCGGATTAGGTGAGTTGTCAGGATAGCCTTTTCTTGGATTTCCCCTTGTTCTAGAGAAAATAAATGGCAAGAAGCTTAGCTCTATGGAACCTGGGCTCATTTAAGTTTTAATTTCACCCGCTTCATTCATTCTATCTGCACGCTCCATTAAAATGAGGCCTGATTAATATTTGAAATAGAATTATGTGTTTTACTCAATCCTTCCGAATATCTTTTAAAGACTTAGAACTTTTGGTTATGCATAGACCTGTGACTTTTTCAGAAGAGTACATTTTCTATTTTTCAGAGGTTTTATCGCTTAACATCTTGGCTAACGAGTCTTTGGAGACTTTGGTCGGAATAAATTTACTAAAGGATAAATTTAATTTCAGTTGTCCAGCTATTAAATTATGTATTTTGCATATTTCTATACACAGAAAGTAATTAATCAATGAAGCAATTATTTGGTGAACTTGGTTAAATTGGAATTCAGAGATGTCTATTTCGTATACCATGGAGATGATATATAGCATTTTACGTTTCGGACTGAACTAAGTATAGCCAATCGCAAAATGCAAACTTTACCCTGAAATGTAGAAATAGTCTGCAGTTATCTCAAAATAGATCCTTAGAAAAAGAATAAGCACATCTATAGTACTTGCATTACCATGTGAAGTAACGCCTGGTGGAGCGACCGTCCCGCAAAGCACTCTGGCTAAAGAAGCTATCTAACCTAAACGTATCAAGGCGAAGCTTCGAAAGACTAGCACTTCACTCGTTTTGGGAAATGTATTCTCTCTAATAGTGAGTGAGTGATTAGGGTTTAAGGGCCCGTCGACAGCTAGGTCATTAGAGCCCCTCTCTTTAATAGTATTCTCTTGAATGTTATATTACCAAGAACGGCCGTAAAGCATTTCACTTTATTTTCAGACTTCGTGCGCAAATGATGTAAACATCAGGCAGACTTAAATCGATATTTGACAGTGCGCGTGTAAAATTACTTTAGTGAAAATGCATTCTAAAAATTTCAATCAAAAATTGTTACTCATAACTCTTGCATCAACTAATTGCTTGTAGCTTTGTTTTCTCTGACCACATCATACCACAGATGTTAACTTTTACTTTCTCTATCTCCCCTCAGGGGTCTCCGTCTAGGGGATATGTGAATGGCGACCACAAGGTACCCAAGCTGAGCAGAACATTACTTCCACTTACTGGTGTTTTACTCCTCACTGTAGCTTTTCTATCTGTCCTTACCTTGGTCATCTCCTGTTCTCTTCCGATCCCGATGCTATTAGGGTTCCCAAGGGCTAGGGAGTCTTTATTTTTTCCAACCTCTCCATTTCTCTAATTTCTCTATAAAATATTAACCCCTAACATGTTGACCTGTCATGACACGTAATACGTCCTCTGATTGGTAATCAGGGATATGGTCGGTGAATTTATTTTGATAATTCTCCCGGTCAGGTCTGTGAGACCCGTAAACCGTCTGGTCCTCCAGACATTCTGGGGGTTGTGAGAGAGCGATGTAACCGCCAAAACATAAAAATGTGCTCTCTAAAAAGCGGTTACTTTTACTGCAGAATTGGGATATATTCTTCTCCACTCTGTCCTCTATGTGATCTGCAAGCGGAAATGGACCAAGACCACCTTCAAATATGCCCGGCCACTTCTAGCGCCCCATCCATTAGTGAAAAATATTGGAGAGCAAGAGGGTTAATGACTTTGTCAAATATCCAGCATTAGCTAACAACAACAACAACTTTCTCTATCTATAGGAGGTAACAGAGAGGGTTGCATTCCACACAAAAATTTGTGTGTGTTTATATCTGTCTATAAACAACACAACTCAATTACAAAAGGTCGATGGAATACCATATTCCATGGATGCGACGCGAAAAAATTCAACCATCCCCATGTCCTTTCTTGTTTTATTTTCTTGAAATTGGCTTTATCGTTGATTAAGATGTCACAGGTTTAATACAATAACATCAGAAACAAAATTACTTGTACTTAACGCACCGTTGTGTTTGACCCTGCGGTATATTAACTAGTAAGGGGTAGCTCAGGTGGATCTGCTTAGGGCCGAGGAGCTCGGAGGTGATATAGTTGATGCCTAAGACTAGGCACTGACATAATTACATGAAGAGATCTCGCTGGCTTTCCAATTCTGGCTGATACATATCTCGACGAATGCCGTACATATGTTCTGTGCCTATGGCGCTACAAACCGCCTGGTCTGGGTGGCTTACTTGGTTAGATGCTGGCCCAAGGTCCCGACTTCAAATCCACCTCAGACTGATAGTTTTTAAGTGTGCTTAAAAACGACAGCTCCATATCAGATTTACTGGCATGTTAAAGAACTCCTGCGGGACAAAATTCCGCTAATGAGATCCTGGCAATTGACAGCGTTGTTAAACACCAAAATATTTATTTGCCGCGAAATCGCTGGGCGTTCAATCCGACTGCCGACCTCACGCCCACTTACGCACGATATCCAATAGATCCGGGGAGGTGATGTGGCCAGAAGCATGAACCCCCTCCGGAAAATTGGCTCTCGAATTGCTGCCTATCGCAGTCCCTCACTTTCCTCACGATGCTGAGTGTGCACCGTTCTATAAGTATATGCAGAACTTAAACTGTGCACCACCGTGGGTGGGTTCGATACCGTGGGCATTCCTTAGCCGGGATCCTGAGCCAGACTCCGCCTTCTGGATACCTCCACCTCAGAAATGGGCCCAGTCATCGCGTGTTAAAATAAGGTTACCCTCTAAGAGTCACAGACCATATATGGGCCGCGTTAAACACAATGACGACATTTTGAAGCAAGTTGCAGAGACTGCAATTTCAGCGAATTTTACCTTTCTGAAATTAATTGGAATCATCAATTTAGTTTACTTTAGTTCTTAAGCTCAATCACTCTCTATTGCTACCAAATCAGTTCATACTCAGTGCGCTTCTTTTCCATTACTCAAACGTTAATCATCAATAGACATTTCCATTAAAAGTGTTTGCTGTAAAAAGACCGTTTCTTGACATTCTTCGTTTTCCAATACACCTACCTATTGTTCATATGCCTACCTACCTACCTACCTACCTACTTACCTACCTACCTACCTACCTACCTACCCACCTACCTACCTACCTACTTACCTACCTACCTACCTACCTACTTACCTACTTATCTACCTACCTACCTACTTACCTACTTATCTACCTACCTACCTTCCCACCTACCTACCTACCTACCCACCTACCTACCTACCTACCTACCTACCTACCCACCTACCTACCTACCTACCCACCTACCTACCTACCTACCTACCCACCCACCTACCCACCTACCTACCCACCTACCTACCTACCCACCTACCCACCTACCTACCTACCTACCTACCTACCCACCTACCTACCTACCTACCTACCCACCTACCTACCCACCTACCCACCTACCCACCTACCTACCTACCCACCTACCTACCTACCTACCTACCCACCTACCTACCTACCTACCTACCCACCTACCTACCTACCCACCTACCTACCTACCTACCTACCCACCTACCTACCTACCTACCCACCTACCTACCTACCTACCTACCCACCTACCTACCTACCTACCTACCTACCCACCTACCTACCTACCTACCTACTTACCTACCTACAGTGTAAACTGGTATAGTAGTTTTGTGCAGTGGGGCTCTGTGACTGTACAGCTAAATGTTTTTATTTTCTCCCTTGTTACAGAATTCGAGCGCACACATTACCCTGATGTGTTCGCAAGAGAGAGACTGGCGGAGAAGATCGGTCTTCCTGAAGCGAGAATTCAGGTAAGTTAATACCTACTCAATTGCATTTGTTTACTTCACCAATTAAAAGCTGGGAACTCAGTGCCAAAGTATAATTATTGAGGTAGCAATAGATTTAAATACTTTTTCTCTTAAATGTTTCGGGAAGTTTAATATTTTATCCCGATACGTAAGGAAACATCTTTATACGATACTCTGTAATGGCGTCATCACTATGGAGTTATATTTTCTTGCTGATGATATTTAAGGAAGACGCCAGATAAGTTTTCCATGACATAAAATGTTTTTAATCCAGACATGCCTCTTGTCTGTCTCCATCTTGCCGCTATTCGTTAATCCACTAGTTGGTGTTCTCTTCTAAATGATAACCTGTTCGTTTTGGATAGGGCTTATGTTGCCCTCTTCTTGGACATCTTGCGGACAATTTCTCCACGTGCAAACAATTTACCGGAACGGGAACAGAGTCATTCTTTCCCCCTTCCTTTTTTATTAACATGTAAGCATTGCGAGTAGCAATAGCTTCACTGATGCTGCATTTAGTTCTACTTAGTGAAACCGTAAAAGCAAGCTTATAACAGAAGGTCTCGATTTATAGAAAATTAAAGCAAGTGGTTACTGTGGATTACTCTCTATTGAATTTAGAATTTCGAGAAATTTACACTTTACAGTACATAAAAAATTACACATTTTTAATGTTAAATGCGATGTCAAAACGCAGGCCAAAATCCTACCATTAAAATGTTGCTCTATAATACAAAGCAGAAGCATTGGCACTGAGTTCCACCCACTTTGTTTGTGTTTGGAGAATGCAGATAGGTATTTAGAAGTATCATACAAATGTTCTATTTTGGACAGCTCGAACACTGATAGATATTGGGCAAACATCTGTTTCTTACTGTTCTAAAGTAACTTCGTCTGTTCTAAAGTATCTCACCAACGTTGATGTACTTACGCATTTCATGAGCGAAGTATTTATGACTAATTCCAAAATGTGAATCAGAATTTTATAAAAAAGCTGATAGGTAAATTTTTAGTTCTTTGTGATATTTAATATTTTTCTACGAAAACTTCATGATACCTGAATATTCCTCCTAAGTATATGTGCTTTATTTCCGTTGTTTCAATTTTTTAGCCCCCATTAGCTTCTGTTTGTCATATAGGAAGCTTTGAATTGGGAACAACTCGACTGTAGGCCCATTAACGTTAGTTTTTAATCATTTTTAACGATAAACGCGCGTACGTTTACCCCACATTCATACACACAGACTCTGGGGAGGTGAGGAAAAGTTCTAATCAAAATCCTGATCAGCCATGAATTAAACCCGACATGATATGCCAGAACGTTGATCACTCGTTCACAGAGGCTGTCAAATGTACTTCCTTATAGCCTGAAGCTAAACCCTTAGTCGGAGAGAAACCTTGTAATACGTATTTTGTTGTTTATCATGTACATAGACTTCTCTTAAGGCTAATACATTACACAGACAGTTGAAGAAAACAAAACCCCGTGGAACACTTTTAAGACCACATTTGACTCACGTTTGAAGTCTCGTTATTGGCACTTTATCCATAATACGTTTATCTATTTTCTTTTCAGAAGTACTTTTTTTTAAAGAATAGGTATATTGCGTTGTTCTTTCCACATTCTTGTGCACTAACTGCCTTATGCGATGTTACACGGGAGCCTTTTTTAAACTTGAATGACCATTAAATTAATTTCACTTGCTCCAACTATCTTTATGAAATTATTCGCCATGATATAGCAGAATTTTACCGTGAAACACTCATTTATAACAATGATGAAGTAATTGTTTTAGATACTTACGGTAGAAAAAATTTTAAATCTTCGACACTTCCCTTTTGTCCCATAATTCTTTGATAACATAAATGCTACTCGGCTTTCCTGTAATATTGTTTAGAAAGTATATTGTAGCGCGTTGTTAACCTAATTCTGCAACCATAACAACATATGAAGAAGAAACGGACCGATAGAACAATTAGATCAATGAACACTGTATTTCACTATGAACATATGGGATTTCTGTTATGAATACCTACTAGGTATGTTGTAAATCTTTAACATAAAATTGAAGTCTTTTTATTTGAAAATATATACCTACATATAATTTTAAAGACAAAAGCTGTATATGTGTTATTCATCAATTAATTATACATATAAAGTAGTTTTATGGACGAACCAAATGTCCAACCGATAAGTACGTCATAAAAATTACCGACCTTATTTTATAAACATTTCGAGGCGTGAGCCGGGGGTAGTACGTGGAGTGTTGCGTCGCATTAATATCGGTTGTTTTGACTTGCCGCTCGCTCCCTTTGCACCGCGAGCCTGACGACCTATGGTATACTTACACCTAACCTGTTTCACTGTCTGGTTATTACACGCAGACATTCATATTTGCAGACTCTAGGTAGGATGGGGAATAATGCCACCCTCCAGCAGGGAATCGATCGAATGAGACCTCTAGATTTGGAAGTTAGCATGCTAACCACCTGACCACAGAAGCAGTCTCACTGCGTTTGTTTTTATTTTGCACGCACTTTCTGTGGAGCAACGGCAACTTAACTTTTACTCCGTGACTAACTCCGAAATATCAAAACCTTCTTCACAAGCAAGTTATTTAGTAACTCCAATGTGTTCGTATTCAAGTGCAAAGGCTTTGTAAATACTTTTAGTTCATTATGTAATTTATTAATTAACATTAAAAAGTATTTTATAACCCATATGTCCGTAAGAAAGAATAGGGATTTTCGATGGTGAAAGAACTATCAAAATTAGTTAAGTGGTTTCCAAGATTCAATATTCCGCTTACCTGATAAAACGTTGGATTTTATTTCCATTAGCGAAAAATTGCCATTTTAAAGGTCTTACGTCGTCCATCAGTTATTAACAAGATTGTGCACGTAGAAATCAAGTAATATTCTTACAGTTGTCATTTTAAATATCTAAAATGGGCTTGGAAGTGAGTTTTGGTGCGCCACCATTGTTGCGTGAGATGAATATTGAGAGTGAACAAAAACCTCGCACTACTCGTAGCTTAATAAATAAAAGTCGAAGAACAGAAAATAATCTGGTAATTAAGGTTGACCTTTTGTTTAGCATGTTCGATTTTCTTTTCATTTTTTCATTTCATTTGTATAGCACCCAACTCGTATTATTGGGAGCTTTGGCTTTAAACAATTTCTGTTACTAATCCGTTGACTGTAGGTATTAAACTTCTTATTTTGTTAATGTTCATTAGGAAATACACAAACATTCATACTTCCAGACACTGCGGAGGTCGAGATTGACTCTAAAGAAAAATTCCTCCGCTTCAGCCGAGAGTCGAACCAAGAACCTCTGAATTGAAAAGTCAGAACGCTGAACACTCGGTCAAAGAGGCCGTTGCATCTCTTTTTTCATGCATGTGAAAAGTTGTTTTTGTTATTGTAGGCTATAGTGGACAAACTCAGTCATTCCCAGCTTCACAGTCAAGTTCAGATGATCTCTAACACACACTAAAAAAATACGCTATTGTTCCATTGATATCAATTCGTTATTGTGAGTTTTCTTCTGTTACAAGAAAACCTTTTTAGTTGTTCATTATTATTTGCGGAATTTTTATTGTAGCTTAAAATACCAACGAAATTCATCGAAAATGCCTGAATATGTATTCCTAAACCGCAAACGAGATATTCTGTAATGGTATTGAATTGATTACTTCCGCTTTGTGTATCTTTTTTTAAAACCAGAATATTTTAATGGTACTTAATGTTTTATGCAGCTGAAAAAAATCGAACGGTTTATTCATTCAGTAAAAAGCATTTCCGATAATTACATAATCTCTCTCTTTATTCTTTTGGTTTTACCAATCTCAGCCTTTTATTCTGCCCGCTGTACCACCATTATTCGTTGCACTGCAACAAAACAATTATGTGATGCATGCATGAGCCCAGTTTCATTTTTTGTTTTGTTTGTTTAAATTGGAAAATAATTTCTCCATTTCGCTAATATTGTATGTGACGGCTTAAAACTTCCCCACTGTATTAAAATTCCTCTCCCTCGAAACCAAACCTTGTTTAATGACATACGTTTTAGTTGTGTACGTTAGTACATACCTAGATAATACATTTATAAAATAGAAGTTTCACTGGAGTTGAATATTTATAGAATGTTACAACACAAATTTCAACAAAACGCGTTATTTTACTGACAGAAATCTCTAGTAAAGCATTTTTACAAAGTTTTCCAAAGATTTCAGTTCTCGTGAACAACTGCGCACCGCAACTCGAAGTTTCACCTCATTTCTTATTTACTTAAGTACCCAGCACTATGTTCAAAAGGACTTTTATGCCTCAACTCATCAATTAATCACACATTGTCCATTTTATCTTTTTACGAAAGACATTAAATTTACTAATATTTTGCGTTTTGGTTTATAACTCTATGTTGCGTAGATAATTGATTCTATAAAAATGATTACACATCAAAAGGTGTATTTAGCTATTTTTAAAATATAGCAGGAATTGAGGCTCGTTTTCTTCAGGAAACACTTGAACGACCAATAAGTACAATTTTTCGTGTTTTCTTCCGGTAGACTTGTCTGGTTTCAGAGTCTATTTTCTGATGAGATAAACGGAGAAAACATCTTTCCATGGGAAACTTGAAAATAATAAAATTCGACTCCAATTTCATCTTTACTCATGATACCCTAACTACTGTAACGTATTTAAAAATGCAGAAAAATTGCGTTAGCATGTACATGCGTTTGGAAAATATGTGTCAGAAAAGTAATTTTGAGGGAAAAAGCATTTTAAAACTTACATTGCCACTAAAATGACATGCCTTTCTAAGTTTTATAGTCAAGTCACAAAGCTCTAAGTATTTTTTCAAATCTATTGTTCGCTTATGAAGGACAGATGACCTTGAGATTTCTAGTGACCCTAATTTCTTCACCTTTTTGTTGTTACCTCAGTTATGGGGTCGTGGAATTCATGCCAACAAGAATTTACATGTTTAGCGAAGCAAAACCACACGGCAAATTGAACTTAATAAGAAATGTTACTTTAATTCCTCTTGCATGTGAACCTTAGCATCGCCGTTAAATCATGATGTGCTGTAAATAATTTTTTTTTTCATTAGGTGGTAGAAATTAGATACTGTTATTTTTCTTTTATGAAACAATTATGTAGAAATACATAAACACAAATAATTAAAATAAGTATATAAAGTTAATAGCATAAAAGAGGGCCATTTAAAGGGTTAGCGTAGAGTCGAAAAATAACAATATCTGTAAAAAGTAAAGTTATTAATTTTTAAAGAAGTCGCAAGCTAATTAATTTCGGATGTATGGTTCATGAAGTGTGAAATTTAACACTATATAACTATCCCTTAATTGTTGAACCTATACTTTCTTCTCTGAGCAACTTGTTTACTTTTTTCTGTCACCTAGCTGTAATAAGTAGAGAAAGTACTCCACTCGTTCCGAAAATTCGATATCGCAGGTTCCCTGGATCCAAAAAAGCATTTTTAGAAAATGTTTTGCATGCTGTCAGAGAGAGAGAGAGGGGGGGGGGGAGAGAGAGGTAGAGAGAGTGTGCGCGTGCGTGCGTGTGTGTGCGTGCGTGTGTGTGCGTGTGTGTGCGTGCGTGAGTGCGTGCGCGCATGAACAACATAACTCAAAGACTAAAAGTCAGATAAATACCAGTCTTGATATTTAAGTTCAACATCTTTCAAAGAATTGTCATTAAAAGCTTTCGTATCTACTCTTTAACTGTAAAATACTTCGTTCTTTTTTATTTCCTCACAATTACTAATTATTTTCACTAAAACACCGAATTTTTAAGATGCTTCCATGATTAAAAATGTATATCTTAGATGTTTGCAAATAGTCTGTGAAGTCCTCTCTACATTCTGAATGACTGTTGTATAACGTAAACAAAACTTACTACACAAGTAATGTACATCTTAAAACACACAATTTATGAAAAGTAGCATTTACGTGGCATTAACCATGTCCAAGGTATTGCTTGCTATTAGTTTGAATTTTCTAACACTTCATGCCAAGGGTATAGAACTTCTAAACTACCAAACAATGACCCGCTTTTTGAAGAGTTGACAACCGCTTTGGCCTCCTATATTCTTATGTAGCTACAGTGAAATGTAGTGTAACAAGACCATTTCTGCTTAAAGTAGATAAATAGTTTGTAGAAGAAATACAAAGTTAAACGATAGTGGGTAAAGAAAGTCATGTGAGTGCAAGACATCAATTATACTAAATTTCAACAGTTTTCACAAATTTGTTGCACTGAAAATAATCCTTTTGGAGAAGAGAGGTATTATTTTGCAGCACGAGATGCATATAGGTCTAATCAGATGTAAAATGGAAGCTTGTTTGTACGCGACTGCTGCAGTTATTCACAAGTGAAACTCCTTCAACACCAAACAACCAACTGTGGCCGTCTAACTTCATTGGAATGCATTTTAAGCTCTACGCGTATCAATAAATACTATAATATAGCGCCAGTCATAGCACCATTAACTGTGGTTGTCAATTAGTATTTACTTGCATATATGTCCTTGGATCAATGTTAAAGTATTCATTGAGAATGACCCTAAAGCATCATGACTCAGGAGCTGAATTCCGTCTAAGTAGTTGATTCGGTCCGCCTTTTACAGAGACTCGGTCAAATCTTTTGATGTGAAAGAACCGGCTGCCGCAGCATCATTACAAAGATGAGATTCAGTAGCTAATTCAACCCCGAGATAATGTCCGATTGCGGGCAACATGGGCTCAACTCTCAAGACACCTGATAAACGGCTCGGGGCTCTTTCTCAGTAAAACCTTGTCTTTTAAATACCTACCTCTTAAGTTGCTTATACAACTTAGTTTACAATTTATTAGATGTTTGGTTCGTTTTAGTCCTTCAGAGAATGCAACGGCCATACAATACTCAAATGCATTGGAAGGTTTTAAATCGAAAAATACACACACTACCTGCTTTCTATTTACTCTTATACATGCCTACTTGGTAGCGGAAGTATTGCATTCCACCTAAAATTTCGATATGGAGACCATCTGAAATATATGTTTTGAGACTTTCTTAAGCCGAAAAACATTTTTAGAAGTGTGTCCGTGTGTGTTTGTGTATGTGTGTATATTTGTGAACACCATAACTCAAAAACAAAAAAGTGGAATAAAAACCAAACTTGCTATTTAAGTTCAGTATCTTTCAAAAATGTGATACAAATATTATCAAGAATACACAACAGTACAAACTGTTTGCGTGGACATTTTTTCGTTAGCTTTGATTTTCTCAAAAGGGGTCTAACCATTTTGATTAAAATACCATATATTTATCACATCAACATGGTAAATAAAATGTATAGCTTGAATTTTCTGGGAAATAACCTGCGAAGCTCTCTTCATTTTGTATGTGTAATTTTGTAAACTGGTAAACTACGAGAGATAATAAAACCTTGCATTGCAAAATATATGGATCTCTCTAAAACATAAAGTTTATTTCAAATAACCTTTTTGTGGCACCAACCATTTCCAAACTATCCGTTATTAGTAGTTTGAATTTCTCAATTTTGGTTTGAATTGTTCAATACTTAATTACCAACTGTGGTGGCGAATGTAGTAAGATCAGGTATTAAGCACTACTTAAAACCACTTTAATGTTTAAAGTTTTCTTGCTATTCAGATGGTTCTCGCAATGTCATGGAAACAATATAGAATTTTAAGACCAGCATATAACTACTCCTGTTAAACAACTGATTAACATCGATTTGGTTTCCTCTATACCCCTTGTACCTACAACGAAATGTGTCATGAAAGGTTTGTACCGATTAACATGTAAAAGATAGAAAGATAAGCTTTCGTAAGCTATATAAAAATTAACAGTTGTGGGTGAGAAAGCCATGTGAATGTGACACGTCCGATTTTTCAGTGCAACATTTACTTCGCCAAAAAGTAAATGTTGTTATGCATGTTAATAAGAGCCATAAAGCAATTGTTCCAGTACCCATATATTTTCATTTCGTTTCTTTGGGGCATTTTGCAGTAAACTGTTTGAGCTATAGAAGGGGCAGGAAGACCACATGAAAAGACTTTTATTTTGTCGAGAAGATGCACATAAGCCACTGCTGCCCTGACTCCTATAGCTGGAGGATCGATAATAGTTTGTTATGTACATTTGTAAAAGCCGCACATACAGACAGCAAGGTCAGAGAATGCCGGTACCACTTGAAACATTTCATATGTACGCACAACATCCATCATCATTACTGGCGTACGAAAAAGGAACATCACATAGGTACATCCTGCCATTAGTTCACTGTAACAGATTACTTCTATACCTGCGTGTTGCAAACATAAACGGCGAACCTCTCCCTTACATTACTCCTTCCCTTTTCAAGTTTCCTCTTTCAGAGTCCCTACTCTGGCAGGCAGGCATTTTGTATGTGCTCTTTTACAGTTGGTATATCATGATGAGATGGATGCCTCCCCCGCTCACTCTTTTTCATCCCTCTCTTTAGTTACATACATTTAGTTTTTCAGAAATAAAAAATGGAATTCCTTCATGCGTGTTTTGATATATATACAGGGTAGGTGGTTCGCTGTGCTTCCTTTTGAAATTACCACATTTACACAGACGTGTATGTACAGAGAAATCGCCAGGGCGTGAGCGGATTGACGAGGAGCTGCATGCGTGCTGGTGGAGAGGGAGAGAGGGTAAGACTGAAGCTTTTTTTTTTTTTCTCTCTCTACAAAATGAAGAGATACCACTAGGTGGATGATGACGCAAGCTTTTTGGTGAGAGAGTATCGTAAATGTGAGAGAGAAGCGACAGTCTTATGTCTCTCCAAAACATTTTTTGAATGCGATGAAGGCGGGTTTTGCAGCACTGCAGTAATTTAATAGGAGTAAGCGATGTATACAGTCCCACACCACCCTTCATCCATTACCGCGACATCTCCGATTCAGCAAATCTTATGCATCCTTTCACAACAACAAAAATGATATATAAGGGCTTCTTCCTCTGGTATACAATATTATTTAAAAGCAAAACATTTTCCGTGGGAGCCTGGTGCTTATTCCATTTTAATGATGGATGTTTTGGAGAATTTCTGAAGAACCTGAGGTAGGCAGGAGGTTCTTCACAACAAACATTTCTAAAGAAGAAGAAGAACAGCTCCTTGGCCATTGAAGAAACTGCAGCTTCTCTGATGAGACGGCTTGAGTTTGAATGGGAAGTTTGCCAAACTAATGATTTTGTTTCTGACATTTCGTGTTCAGTATCCATCACATTAAGTCAAACCAGGTTTGACATATCCAGCCTCATAAATCATATTTAATGTGAAGTAACTATGCAGATCAGTTGATGAGCAAAATTCTTTTAAGAAATGAAACGATGCAGAAAATATGACATACCTACCTACTTTAAGAATGAATACCTTAACGTATGTGGATATTCATTGCTTTGCAATGCTTTAAAGTCTCTTTCTACATGTTTCTATTCAGTATAAGTCAAAACAGTCCTTAGATTCAATTGGTGAGTCATCATGGTTGATTGGTACTTATTCTTATTTTAATGAATGTTGTTCTGAAAAATGTCTGACCTGACAAAGCAGCTGAAAGCAGGTAGTGGATTCTTTAAAACAAAGTTACCAAAGAAAAGGAAAGGTGCATTAACCATTGAGGGAACTGCTGCTTCAACAAGGAGGCGGCGCGAGACCCTTGGCAAACTGCGTCAACTGTAACACACATGTAGGTTTTTAGTCAAAGCATTTCCGGTTTATATCCCACGCTTACCATCTTTTGTGGAATGCAGAAATGTAGCCTTCTTGGAGCATGCACATTACTAACAACTATTTCCTTTACTAAAGATGAGCAAATCGCAAACACTTTTTCCGGTGAGCAAGGGATAAATATGTTCCGATGTTTTAGTGTCAATTTACTACAGTTCCATAACTGTTAATGAAATATAGGCATACATGAAATTTAGAAGCAATCCAATGTATGATGTCATCCAGGATCTTAAGACTTCACAGTGAATCCATTAGGTCAGGGTATAAAACCCTCAGCCATATCCTCCTTCAGTAGCTTCGGAATTCAAATATTTTGCTCAAATGAAAATTGTTCGCAAATAAGACCAAAGCAAAATGAATTAATAGGGAGGTGAATCGATAGATGTTTTGGCACCTCTTTTGACTATGTTCCTTCGTCATTGTAGATGCTGATATTTTGGTGTTGTATTTAACACTGCTTGTCTAATATATTTTCTACACGTATAGCTCCTTTTTCTGCAAGAATACACAAAACAGTAATCCAAACGTTTCCTATGGGCCGTCGCTGTATTTCACTATTTGACAACATATAATAGCTTTCTCACGACTGCCAGTATGGGATTTTATACGTGAGACCAGATTAATTTACATCAAGTGCGTGTGGCTAGCGCTGCGATACTACCGCTCCAAGCGGACGTCATAAAAGTCCGCGCGCCCAGCAAATATAATGCAAATGTGATTCATAACACTTTTTGACGGCGACGTATTAAGAAATATAGATTTCCTGCGATGCTTTTTCTTTCTGTAGAACCCCTTTTGTACTTGTAAATCAAACGGATTTATATTAGTTTGGTTAAAACAGGAAATATCATGGCAATGCAGGGATATTATTTCTTTCCGTTTCATACGCTGCCTTTTCGGGAGCTAAGGTTAGCTTTCTCGTATATTTTCATATTTAAAAATGCGCTGTGAATATTTCATCAAAGCGAATGCTTACTACACTAGGAAAAGAACAGTAAACTTTGCCAACTTAGTTCTAATATATACCTATATCTACACTCAGCTTTTCATTGTATAGGAAAATATTAGCAATAACTTCAAGTGATAAATGCTTTGGTTTATATTTTTATTAACTGAGTGGTTCCTGTCTTTGAAAAATGTCTTGATGTACGTTACAGGTTGGGAGGTGTTCGTTAAATGAAATTGTGGGCGAGAAATAGATTTCGTTCGAGTTCAGCCTGCCTTATCTTACAAGTGACAATGTTATTGCTTCTTTAAGTTCTTCAGTGTAGTTGACCTATTTTACTTTTAAACTGGTGGAAAATATTATTTTATTTTGCTAGTTATATATCATCATTTCTTCTAAATTTGCTTGATTTAACCCTCTTTATGCCTTCATTTTCATAATTATAGTTAAAACAGTACATTGTAATTTTAATACTATTTAACTATCATAAAGCTTTAAATCAACTTAAATTTTGGAATTATTGTACTATAATTAAACGTCCCAATTAAGATTAATAGGGTTAATTATTGGAGTTAAAGCACAGAAAAGTACCTTATTATATAGAAAATCTGGCTTTTTTTAAAAAAAACTGTATTTGATACAATAGCCCAAAGGCTAAAATCCAATTCACTGTAGATATATTAAAGATAGAACAGTTTAGAAGTAAGAATCTATAAAAAAAATCTCAGTATCTAGAATCGTATGTAATCAACTAATCATCAATTTCGTTCAGATTATTGAACACAGGTGAGGACTTTGTCTTTCTACTTTATCCTCTTCTTTTTTGTATAGTTAGATATAAACATCCTATCATATCGGCAACTTTATCTTTTTGGAAACAGATAACTGCTTGACGTTGTTGACATCGCTTTCGACTTTTTTTTCCTTTTGAACATCAGTTTCAATGTGTTGAAAAAACCCCTGATTCAATCCATACTTCCAGATTCTGCAATCATTTGTCCCAACATTAATCGAGCTCGAGACCTCTGGGTTGAGAAGTAAGCACACAGAATTTACAAGTTGTTGAAAAAACGTATTTAAATAATCTTAATATACCTATCAGCAAATACTTTTTCGGTCATCATTTTTTTGTCATCCGTCATGCTATGCTTTGGAATTTGTATATCCCACCTCGGTTGCAGCATGCCTAACCTAACCGTCTGTTTCGCCTATGGGCGCTACTCTGTCACAGCCGTGAGCTTGTTTTGCTTCTCTTATTATTGGCATGGAATATATATTTTAGTATTTCCTCTAACTTTACTTGGTAGTTTCATTTCTCGATAGGATGTATTTAATTCGCGCCCTATGTTCTTTTCACATTAGCATATCACACAAAAGTAGCTAAATGAGCTTTCCTCGTTCTTCTCATCTAATTACTTCTTAAATATCTATAGCTTATACCTACTCTATCATACCTTGAGTTAGATTTAATAGGAACCAAAAGAAGCGCAGCTATTCGCCATGCCTCTTCAATTTCCGATTCAAATATGTCCCCCATGAGAGCAATTTCTTAATGTTTTCCTAATACCTAAGCGATAAGGTGTTTGAAAATAAAGTCAGTTATTGAACAGTATACAGAATCTACTTTTAAAGTTAGTCTGGTCAGCCAGTATGGTAGACACCTACTTCAGCCAGCTATTAATAAATAAGTAGATGGCATTACAGTTAACGTAATTATCATCGATTTCCTATAAAATAGTATGTGATACCTACGCATTTGTAGGAATAGGAGAGATACGGAGTGGATTCGGCATTGAAGTCAGGCTTATTGTAACTATGCCAGCAAGGGGGCATCCCCGGGAGGAGGGATGAGGTAAGAGGAGACACCGGGCGGCCAGATCCAGACTAACGGCACAGACATTGACAGAGGGCCCTGAGGTTTCCCAAGTTTGACGATACCTAGAAGTCTTTAGATCTTCCGAGGCCAACTTAGGGGGCCCTCGGCGCGGGGTCCAACGCCCCAAGATGCCGTCCCCTTTTTCCCACGGAAAGAGTTCCTGTGCATATATCATCCCTGCCAAACTGCACCTAACGTCTTCGCTGACACTTGCGGTCCTGAAAGATCTATCGGTATGAAGGATTATCAAATGATTCATGAAGTGAAATGGAAGGACAGGAAATTAGGGGAACGTAATGATCCTTCCCAGCATACGCCTGGTGACCCGGGGAAACCCCGTAAAACAAACCATGGGTCAGGAAGGTCGGCCACGGGAATCAAACCCAGGACCTCCCGAATGCACGCCTTACATGTTACCACGAAATCCCCTCGATTTCGTCTCGTTTTTCAAGCTTTTCCTCGATTGTGCTATAAATCAATGATTACCACCATAATGTCCTATTATAATATAATGTACTATATATGGAAATAGAAAATATAAATTTAATTCAGACGTGGTCTAATTTGAGTATATCTGTTGTTTTCATTATGAAGTTTGGATGTCGAAAAGTAATTTAAAAATTTCAAACTCAAGATACTTTTTCCCCTTTGTAGTAGTTCTTATCTAGAAATATTTAAGGGTTTATGCTGTAAATTTAATCGCTTTATTTTGCCAAATTATACTATTAAATCTACTTCGAATGCTTATTTCAGCACCTTGGAGTTTTGCTGACTATTCCCCCAAATATGACTAAACAGCATTGTCATTTTTACTTTCTTTACCACGTATAGTAAGTAGGGGAAGTATTATATTCCTTCCAAATATTCGATGTTGAGATTTCACCGGAAATATATGTTTTGAGGCCTCCGAATCCAAAAGAAAAGTATTTTTAGTAAAAGGTCCATGTGTGTGTGTGTTTGTGTGTGTGTGTGTGTGTGTGTGTGTGTGTGTGTGTGTGTGTGTGTGTGTGTGTGTGTGTCTGTGTGGATAGCATAACTCAAAAACGAAAAGTTGGTATTTAAGTTAAATATGTTTTAAGGATGCGACACGAAGTTTTTAAAGAAAATTCCTCCACTTTAAACCACCCTTCACATGGAAAATGTTTCGAAAAGGAAATGGCTCTAACGATTTTGATCAAAATGTTACATGTTTAAGATGTTCTTAGTCAAGTGAAACGTATATTTTTAATTTTCTGGCTACAGGCTACCTAGTCCTGCTTACTCTTGACGACTTTTGCATAACTAGTAAACCTTAAGAGATAGACCAAATCTTAATATACAAAAATGTAGATCTCGCTAAAACACACAATTCATGTCCAAATGAATTTTGTTTGTGGAGTCAACTATTTCGGAGATATTCCTTGTTATTTGTGTAAGTTTTGGAATACTTAAACTTTCGTGAAATGGAAGATCTTTATTTATTTATATTTTTTTTTAATATATCTTAGCTGTGCAAAGAGGACGGAATCACAAAGCTTTAAAAGATTTAACTATTGCACAAAGCCTACTGTATTCCCATATTCCCCTTGCACCTACAAGAAAATAAGCAATAAGATAATTTATGCAAATGTTTATCTCTACTAACACAAAGAAGATAGAGTGAGTGAGTGTTTGAGGTTTAACGGCCCGTCGACGAGGTCATTTGGGCCCAAAGAAGATAAAGGAATAAGAGTTTGTAGGAATGGTTAGCACAAGAGAAGAGAAAGTCATGTGAGTGCAACACATTAGATTTTTTGATGTTCCATTTATATGGCACCTTCAACATCGAAAGTCATATCGGCAGCTATGGTGTTCACTCACTTAACGGTGATTTGGTCCTTTAGGTTTCTATTACTTTGGATTTATTATATTAAATTCACACACACACACACACACACACACACACACACACACACACACACACACATTCATACTTCTAGACTCTAAGGAGGATGGGGAATAATCCTAGTTAAAGAAAAATTCCCACCCTTCCAGTCGGGAATCGAACCCGGGACTTCTGGCACCGCAGGCAGGTGCCCTACCGACTGAGCTACGGTGCCAGCCCGATTTTCATTTTCTTAGATATTTTTTCCTCTGTTTAAAACTTAGATTTTCCCCCTTTAATTATTTTGTTTCATTTGCGTTAGAGCTTCTATTTATTAAAATCGATAGTGTTATTATGGGATTGTAATAGAGCAGGCTCGCAAATCAACCAGTCTCTTTGCCCTGTCTGCTGGCAGGTGTACCCCATCATCATGGTCGAGGGTAAGGCACACGACCGGCAGAGACTTCGCACGTTTTGAATGGGGAGGTGGTGCTCAGGTCGGTCGCTTGGACTTGAGAAATCAATTGGGCCGCTTCGTGACGTAGGGTTTGTGTGACGTAACAGTAGGTCTCGTTAAGGTGGAGTAAGCCCGGAGCAGTTCTCCAAGTGCGGCTGTTAATTGGGACGTCGGCGAAGATCTGCCGTTTCGTCAGCCCTTGGTAGCATTCCTGTACCATTTCAATGCAGGACCTCGTCCTTCCACGAGATTACTTCCCTTGTCCTAATAGTCTGTATAGAAGCAAAACTTTTGAGGATAGTCATCAAAATTAAAGCTTCAAAATGTAAACTTTTGCCAAAGAAGCGATGGTGCGATGGTCTGCCAGGGTCCTTCTTGCGTCCTACTAATGCACAATCTGAGCCAAAGCAATTCTTAACACGCTTCCAGTTGAGTCATCACCGCGTTACAATTAACCAAAAATAAGTATTCAAGTGTTTCTTTTATTTTATGTGGTATGAACTGTTCCTTTGTGTCGCTTTAAAGTCAACGAAACAAAAAGTCCGAAAGCATATTTCACTTTATCCATTTTATATGGAAATAAATGTTCCTCTGTGCCTGTGCATTTCTACTGAAAGTGCTGCTAACTGGCGGAAAAACAGGTTTCAGGAGACCGTCCGCACTCTTAAAGACACCAGACTATTATAGACAATACGTACTTATGTTGCTCCATAAAGCCATAAAGGGTCTCGATTTTATTTTGTAATTTGACATTCTGGTTAATCATGGCTTCTGGTGTTTTTACACTGTTTATCTACTGTGTCCTAATCATAAACGGAACTTTATTACGCTTATATGTAGATGAACTTCAACAAGATGATAAATAAATCTTTAATTTTTCACAAATTACTGTTCAAATGTTTGCTTGAACGAGAACTAAAAGCTTGAGATGCTAACTGCACCATAGTGTCCTGTTCATAGGTGAACCATTAAGAAATGTATGACATCTACTTCAACAGATTTAAGAGCGAGGATAAGCTTGCACAAAGTGGAATATCTGAGTGATGTTCACTGTTTTATCTCCCAGAATCTCTGACAGCCTGAAACAATTGTCTCAACTTCGTCTTCGAACAAAACCCTCAGTGCAGAACACAGTATGAGTTGTGTGCAAAGCTTTCCCAATATTGTCCACTGATAAACAAGAGTTGTTTCCCATAGAAGGAAAATGCAATTTAGAGACTATGCATAAGTTCAATGAGCTATATGTACTCTTTCCCAAATTACTAATAAGTATTTCTTTTGTAATTTTATTTAATAATACTTTGATTACTGATTAAAGTTTTCCACACATTATAATGTTTATTTTGCATGTTTTGTTTCCTTTGTAAGGACTCTACATTTAGATTTTGTGATATGCTTATTGGTTATTAATAAAAACTAACTTTCTGTGTTATATTTTAACTTACATGAACATCATATTAGGAATTACCTAATCCGCGTGTGTCTGAAGGACCACGCGAACGTGTTTTATTATTGGTAAACTGAAGTTCTCTTAAGGCAGGTGATCCAAATTCGTGGTAGATGACGCGTTCTAAACGCTTAAAAATACTAAGTAGGAAATTCTATACCTACTGTTTCCGTAACATTGCGAGAAACAACTGAATAGCGACAGCACTTTCTAAATTTACAAAGCATTCAAAAATTCAAACAATATTAACGGATGTCTCAAATGTGGCCAAAGACGTTGCTTTAAATAAAGTGAGTGTTTGAAAGCAGTCTACATTTGAGCAATAAGTTTATGTATAACTCTTGTGGTTTTTACGTGGCATAAAAGTATACAAAATTCCTTCCGAATGAAGTGCACTTTAGCCTTTATTCCCAGAAAATGCATATGTCATATTAATGTCTTAAATACCTATATAACATTTGAACCGTAATCTTTAAGAGCAATTTTTGAAAAAAAGTTTCGGGTGGGGGGTTCTTGAAAATATTCGTGTCGTATCTTTGGAGGATACTCGGCGTAAATGCTAAGTTTGGTATTCATCTGACTTTGGCTTTTTAGTTTTGCTGTACACAGGCACACATATACACCGACTTTTTTCTAGAAATGATTTTAGAAATGAACACATATTTCCGGTTCAATTCTCGATATCGAATTTTTGGGTAAAACACAAAATTGCTCTGCATACTATATGCATGGTAGAGAAAGTAAAGAGCACTTTGTGTAGATAAAATTAGGTAAGAGGGTTTGGATACGCATTGAGAAAAGCAGTTGCTTGCGGGCGGAGTCAGTGGGGATATCGCAGTTCACTCCTTATAGTGGAGCTGAACCGGACTCGGCACGCTGAGAACAGTGCCATCAGCTCTCACACAGTTATTACAGTGGAGCTGAACCGGACTCGGCACGCTGAGAACACTGCCATCAGCTCTCACACAGTTATTACAGTGGAGCTGAACCGGACTCGGCACGCTGAGAACAGTGCCATCAGCTCTCACACAGTTATTACAGTGGAGCTGAACCGGACTCGGCACGCTGAGAACAGTGCCATCAGCTCTCACACAGTTATTACAGTGGAGCTGAACCGGACTCGGCACGCTGAGAACAGTGCCATCAGCTCTCACACAGTTATTACAGTGGAGCTGAACCGGACTCGGCACGCTGAGAACAGTGCCATCAGCCCTCACACAGTTATTACAGTGGAGCTGAACCGGACTCGGCACGCTGAGAACACTGCCATCAGCTCTCACACAGTCATTACAGTGGAGCTGAACCGGACTCGGCACGCTGAGAACAGTGCCATCAGCTCTCACACAGTTATTACAGTGGAGCTGAACCGGACTCGGCACGCTGAGAACAGTGCCATCAGCTCTCACACAGTTATTACAGTGGAGCTGAACCGGACTCGGCACGCTGAGAACACTGCCATCAGCTCTCACACAGTTATTACAGTGGAGCTGAACCGGACTCGGCACGCTGAGAACAGTGCCATCGGCTCTCACACAGTTATCACAGTGGAGCTGAACCGGACTCGGCACGCTGAGAACACTGCCATCAGCTCTCACACAGTTATTACAGTGGAGCTGAACCGGACTCGGCACGCTGAGAACACTGCCATCAGCTCTCACACAGTTATTACAGTGGAGCTGAACCGGACTCGGCACGCTGAGAACAGTGCCATCAGCTCTCACACAGTTATTACAGTGGAGCTGAACCGGACTCGGCACGCTGAGAACACTGCCATCAGCTCTCACACAGTTATTACAGTGGAGCTGAACCGGACTCGGCACGCTGAGAACAGTGCCATCAGCTCTCACACAGTTATTACAGTGGAGCTGAACCGGACTCGGCACGCTGAGAACAGTGCCATCAGCTCTCACACAGTTATTACAGTGGAGCTGAACCGGACTCGGCACGCTGAGAACAGTGCCATCAGCTCTCACACAGTTATTACAGTGGAGCTGAACCGGACTCGGCACGCTGAGAACAGTGCCATCAGCTCTCACACAGTTATTACAGTGGAGCTGAACCGGACTCGGCACGTTGAGAACAGTGCCATCAGCTCTCACACAGTTATTACAGTGGAGCTGAACCGGACTCGGCACGCTGAGAACAGTGCCATCACCTCTCACACAGTTATTACAGTGGAGCTGAACCGGACTCGGCACGCTGAGAACACTGCCATCAGCTCTCACACAGTTATTATAGTGGAGCTGAACCGGACTCGGCAACGTTGAGAACAGTGCCATCAGCTCTCACACAGTTATTACAGTGGAGCTGAACCGGACTCGGCACGCTGAGAACAGTGCCATCACCTCTCACACAGTTATTACAGTGGAGCTGAACCGGACTCGGCACGCTGAGAACACTGCCATCAGCTCTCACACAGTTATTATAGTGGAGCTGAACCGGACTCGGCACGCTGAGAACAGTGCCATCACCTCTCACACAGTTATTACAGTGGAGCTGAACCGGACTCGGCACGCTGAGAACACTGCCATCAGCTCTCACACAGTTATTACAGTGGAGCTGAACCGGACTCGGCACGCTGAGAACAGTGCCATCAGCTCTCACACAGTTATTACAGTGGAGCTGAACCGGACTCGGCACGCTGAGAATAGTGCCATCACCTCTCACACAGTTATTACAGTGGAGCTGAACCGGACTCGGCACGCTGAGAACACTGCCATCAGCTCTCACACAGTTATTATAGTGGAGCTGAACCGGACTCGGCACGCTGAGAACACTGCCATCAGCTCTCACACAGTTATTACAGTGGAGCTGAACCGGACTCGGCACGCTGAGAACAGTGCCATCACCTCTCACACAGTTATTACAGTGGAGCTGAACCGGACTCGGCACGCTGAGAACACTGCCATCAGCTCTCACACAGTTATTATAGTGGAGCTGAACCGGACTCGGCACGTTGAGAACAGTGCCATCAGCTCTCACACAGTTATTACAGTGGAGCTGAACCGGACTCGGCACGCTGAGAACAGTGCCATCACCTCTCACACAGTTATTACAGTGGAGCTGAACCGGACTCGGCACGCTGAGAACACTGCCATCAGCTCTCACACAGTTATTATAGTGGAGCTGAACCGGACTCGGCACGTTGAGAACAGTGCCATCAGCTCTCACACAGTTATTACAGTGGAGCTGAACCGGACTCGGCACGCTGAGAACAGTGCCATCACCTCTCACACAGTTATTACAGTGGAGCTGAACCGGACTCGGCACGCTGAGAACACTGCCATCAGCTCTCACACAGTTATTATAGTGGAGCTGAACCGGACTCGGCACGCTGAGAACAGTGCCATCACCTCTCACACAGTTATTACAGTGGAGCTGAACCGGACTCGGCACGCTGAGAACAGTGCCATCAGCTCTCACACAGTTATTATAGTGGAGCTGAACCGGACTCGGCACGTTGAGAACAGTGCCATCAGCTCTCACATAGTTATTATAGTGGAGCTGAACCGGATTCGGCACGCTGAGAACAGTGCCATCAGCTCTCACACAGTTATTACAGTGGAGCTGAACCGGACTCGGCACGCTGAGAACAGTGCCATCAGCTCTCACACAGTTATTACAGTGGAGCTGAACCGGACTCGGCACGCTGAGAACAGTGCCATCAGCTCTCACACAGTTATTACAGTGGAGCTGAACCGGACTCGGCACGCTGAGAACAGTGCCATCAGCTCTCACACAGTTATTACAGTGGAGCTGAACCGGACTCGGCACGCTGAGAACAGTGCCATCAGCTCTCACACAGTTATTATAGTGGAGCTGAACCGGACTCGGCACGCTGAGAACAGTGCCATCAGCTCTCACACAGTTATTATAGGGGAGCTGAACCGGACTCGGCACGCTGAGAACAGTGCCATCAGCTCTCACACAGTTATTATAGGGGAGCTGAACCGGACTCGGCACGCTGAGAACAGTGCCATCAGCTCTCACACAGTTATTATAGTGGAGCTGAACCGGACTCGGCACGCTGAGAACAGTGCCATCAGCTCTCACACAGTTATTACAGTGGAGCTGAACCGGACTCGGCACGCTGAGAACAGTGCCATCAGCTCTCACACAGTTATTACAGTGGAGCTGAACCGGACTCGGCACGTTGAGAACAGTGCCATCAGCTCTCACACAGTTATTACAGTGGAGCTGAACCGGACTCGGCACGCTGAGAACAGTGCCATCACCTCTCACACAGTTATTACAGTGGAGCTGAACCGGACTCGGCACGCTGAGAACACTGCCATCAGCTCTCACACAGTTATTATAGTGGAGCTGAACCGGACTCGGCAACGTTGAGAACAGTGCCATCAGCTCTCACACAGTTATTACAGTGGAGCTGAACCGGACTCGGCACGCTGAGAACAGTGCCATCACCTCTCACACAGTTATTACAGTGGAGCTGAACCGGACTCGGCACGCTGAGAACACTGCCATCAGCTCTCACACAGTTATTATAGTGGAGCTGAACCGGACTCGGCACGCTGAGAACAGTGCCATCACCTCTCACACAGTTATTACAGTGGAGCTGAACCGGACTCGGCACGCTGAGAACACTGCCATCAGCTCTCACACAGTTATTACAGTGGAGCTGAACCGGACTCGGCACGCTGAGAACAGTGCCATCAGCTCTCACACAGTTATTACAGTGGAGCTGAACCGGACTCGGCACGCTGAGAACAGTGCCATCAGCTCTCACACAGTTATTACAGTGGAGCTGAACCGGACTCGGCACGCTGAGAACACTGCCATCAGCTCTCACACAGTTATTACAGTGGAGCTGAACCGGACTCGGCACGCTGAGAACAGTGCCATCAGCTCTCACACAGTTATTACAGTGGAGCTGAACCGGACTCGGCACGCTGAGAACACTGCCATCAGCTCTCACACAGTTATTACAGTGGAGCTGAACCGGACTCGGCACGCTGAGAACAGTGCCATCAGCTCTCACACAGTTATTACAGTGGAGCTGAACCGGACTCGGCACGCTGAGAACAGTGCCATCAGCTCTCACACAGTTATTACAGTGGAGCTGAACCGGACTCGGCACGCTGAGAACAGTGCCATCAGCTCTCACACAGTTATTACAGTGGAGCTGAACCGGACTCGGCACGCTGAGAACAGTGCCATCAGCTCTCACACAGTTATTACAGTGGAGCTGAACCGGACTCGGCACGTTGAGAACAGTGCCATCAGCTCTCACACAGTTATTACAGTGGAGCTGAACCGGACTCGGCACGCTGAGAACAGTGCCATCACCTCTCACACAGTTATTACAGTGGAGCTGAACCGGACTCGGCACGCTGAGAACACTGCCATCAGCTCTCACACAGTTATTATAGTGGAGCTGAACCGGACTCGGCAACGTTGAGAACAGTGCCATCAGCTCTCACACAGTTATTACAGTGGAGCTGAACCGGACTCGGCACGCTGAGAACAGTGCCATCACCTCTCACACAGTTATTACAGTGGAGCTGAACCGGACTCGGCACGCTGAGAACACTGCCATCAGCTCTCACACAGTTATTATAGTGGAGCTGAACCGGACTCGGCACGCTGAGAACAGTGCCATCACCTCTCACACAGTTATTACAGTGGAGCTGAACCGGACTCGGCACGCTGAGAACACTGCCATCAGCTCTCACACAGTTATTACAGTGGAGCTGAACCGGACTCGGCACGCTGAGAACAGTGCCATCAGCTCTCACACAGTTATTACAGTGGAGCTGAACCGGACTCGGCACGCTGAGAATAGTGCCATCACCTCTCACACAGTTATTACAGTGGAGCTGAACCGGACTCGGCACGCTGAGAACACTGCCATCAGCTCTCACACAGTTATTATAGTGGAGCTGAACCGGACTCGGCACGCTGAGAACACTGCCATCAGCTCTCACACAGTTATTACAGTGGAGCTGAACCGGACTCGGCACGCTGAGAACAGTGCCATCACCTCTCACACAGTTATTACAGTGGAGCTGAACCGGACTCGGCACGCTGAGAACACTGCCATCAGCTCTCACACAGTTATTATAGTGGAGCTGAACCGGACTCGGCACGTTGAGAACAGTGCCATCAGCTCTCACACAGTTATTACAGTGGAGCTGAACCGGACTCGGCACGCTGAGAACAGTGCCATCACCTCTCACACAGTTATTACAGTGGAGCTGAACCGGACTCGGCACGCTGAGAACACTGCCATCAGCTCTCACACAGTTATTATAGTGGAGCTGAACCGGACTCGGCACGTTGAGAACAGTGCCATCAGCTCTCACACAGTTATTACAGTGGAGCTGAACCGGACTCGGCACGCTGAGAACAGTGCCATCACCTCTCACACAGTTATTACAGTGGAGCTGAACCGGACTCGGCACGCTGAGAACACTGCCATCAGCTCTCACACAGTTATTATAGTGGAGCTGAACCGGACTCGGCACGCTGAGAACAGTGCCATCACCTCTCACACAGTTATTACAGTGGAGCTGAACCGGACTCGGCACGCTGAGAACAGTGCCATCAGCTCTCACACAGTTATTATAGTGGAGCTGAACCGGACTCGGCACGTTGAGAACAGTGCCATCAGCTCTCACATAGTTATTATAGTGGAGCAGAACCGGATTCGGCACGCTGAGAACAGTGCCATCAGCTCTCACACAGTTATTACAGTGGAGCTGAACCGGACTCGGCACGCTGAGAACAGTGCCATCAGCTCTCACACAGTTATTACAGTGGAGCTGAACCGGACTCGGCACGCTGAGAACAGTGCCATCAGCTCTCACACAGTTATTACAGTGGAGCTGAACCGGACTCGGCACGCTGAGAACAGTGCCATCAGCTCTCACACAGTTATTACAGTGGAGCTGAACCGGACTCGGCACGCTGAGAACAGTGCCATCAGCTCTCACACAGTTATTATAGTGGAGCTGAACCGGACTCGGCACGCTGAGAACAGTGCCATCAGCTCTCACACAGTTATTATAGGGGAGCTGAACCGGACTCGGCACGCTGAGAACAGTGCCATCAGCTCTCACACAGTTATTATAGGGGAGCTGAACCGGACTCGGCACGCTGAGAACAGTGCCATCAGCTCTCACACAGTTATTATAGTGGAGCTGAACCGGACTCGGCACGCTGAGAACAGTGCCATCAGCTCTCACACAGTTATTACAGTGGAGCTGAACCGGACTCGGCACGCTGAGAACAGTGCCATCAGCTCTCACACAGTTATTACAGTGGAGCTGAACCGGACTCGGCACGTTGAGAACAGTGCCATCAGCTCTCACACAGTTATTACAGTGGAGCTGAACCGGACTCGGCACGCTGAGAACAGTGCCATCACCTCTCACACAGTTATTACAGTGGAGCTGAACCGGACTCGGCACGCTGAGAACACTGCCATCAGCTCTCACACAGTTATTATAGTGGAGCTGAACCGGACTCGGCAACGTTGAGAACAGTGCCATCAGCTCTCACACAGTTATTACAGTGGAGCTGAACCGGACTCGGCACGCTGAGAACAGTGCCATCACCTCTCACACAGTTATTACAGTGGAGCTGAACCGGACTCGGCACGCTGAGAACACTGCCATCAGCTCTCACACAGTTATTATAGTGGAGCTGAACCGGACTCGGCACGCTGAGAACAGTGCCATCACCTCTCACACAGTTATTACAGTGGAGCTGAACCGGACTCGGCACGCTGAGAACACTGCCATCAGCTCTCACACAGTTATTACAGTGGAGCTGAACCGGACTCGGCACGCTGAGAACAGTGCCATCAGCTCTCACACAGTTATTACAGTGGAGCTGAACCGGACTCGGCACGCTGAGAATAGTGCCATCACCTCTCACACAGTTATTACAGTGGAGCTGAACCGGACTCGGCACGCTGAGAACACTGCCATCAGCTCTCACACAGTTATTATAGTGGAGCTGAACCGGACTCGGCACGCTGAGAACACTGCCATCAGCTCTCACACAGTTATTACAGTGGAGCTGAACCGGACTCGGCACGCTGAGAACAGTGCCATCACCTCTCACACAGTTATTACAGTGGAGCTGAACCGGACTCGGCACGCTGAGAACACTGCCATCAGCTCTCACACAGTTATTATAGTGGAGCTGAACCGGACTCGGCACGTTGAGAACAGTGCCATCAGCTCTCACACAGTTATTACAGTGGAGCTGAACCGGACTCGGCACGCTGAGAACAGTGCCATCACCTCTCACACAGTTATTACAGTGGAGCTGAACCGGACTCGGCACGCTGAGAACACTGCCATCAGCTCTCACACAGTTATTATAGTGGAGCTGAACCGGACTCGGCACGTTGAGAACAGTGCCATCAGCTCTCACACAGTTATTACAGTGGAGCTGAACCGGACTCGGCACGCTGAGAACAGTGCCATCACCTCTCACACAGTTATTACAGTGGAGCTGAACCGGACTCGGCACGCTGAGAACACTGCCATCAGCTCTCACACAGTTATTATAGTGGAGCTGAACCGGACTCGGCACGCTGAGAACAGTGCCATCACCTCTCACACAGTTATTACAGTGGAGCTGAACCGGACTCGGCACGCTGAGAACAGTGCCATCAGCTCTCACACAGTTATTATAGTGGAGCTGAACCGGACTCGGCACGTTGAGAACAGTGCCATCAGCTCTCACATAGTTATTATAGTGGAGCTGAACCGGATTCGGCACGCTGAGAACAGTGCCATCAGCTCTCACACAGTTATTACAGTGGAGCTGAACCGGACTCGGCACGCTGAGAACAGTGCCATCAGCTCTCACACAGTTATTACAGTGGAGCTGAACCGGACTCGGCACGCTGAGAACAGTGCCATCAGCTCTCACACAGTTATTACAGTGGAGCTGAACCGGACTCGGCACGCTGAGAACAGTGCCATCAGCTCTCACACAGTTATTACAGTGGAGCTGAACCGGACTCGGCACGCTGAGAACAGTGCCATCAGCTCTCACACAGTTATTATAGTAGAGCTGAACCGGACTCGGCACGCTGAGAACAGTGCCATCAGCTCTCACACAGTTATTATAGGGGAGCTGAACCGGACTCGGCACGCTGAGAACAGTGCCATCAGCTCTCACACAGTTATTATAGGGGAGCTGAACCGGACTCGGCACGCTGAGAACAGTGCCATCAGCTCTCACACAGTTATTATAGTGGAGCTGAACCGGACTCGGCACGCTGAGAACAGTGCCATCAGCTCTCACACAGTTATTACAGTGGAGCTGAACCGGACTCGGCACGCTGAGATCAGTGCCATCAGCTCTCACACAGTTATTACAGTGGAGCTGAACCGGACTCGGCACGCTGAGAACAGTGCCATCAGCTCTCACACAGTTATTATAGTGGAGCTGAACCGGACTCGGCACGCTGAGAACACTGCCATCAGCTCTCACACAGTTATTACAGTGGAGCTGAACCGGACTCGGCACGCTGAGAACAGTGCCATCAGCTCTCACACAGTTATTATAGTGGAGCTGAACCGGACTCGGCACGCTGAGAACAGTGCCATCAGCTCTCACACAGTTATTATAGCGGATATTGTATATCTACGTCCTATCTTAAGATATCATTTCCTTTCTTTTTCCGGAAAATTAAAAATAAAACATACGTCCTTAAATAAAATCTTGAGCAATTACGTCATTGACAACAAGAATAAATTGCATGATTTGACTGAGAAGTTTTTGTGGTGAGGTTTTCTTAAAAACGATCGCGATAAAGGATGGTTTCTTGTTGCCGAAGTGCTACAAGCATTTTCTTGTGTGGTACAGAGCTCTCATCCATTCCACCCCCGCCTCCCTCTCTCCAGCATCCACCCCTCTCCGCTCGCTACGTAGCCACTTACCAAAATCAATACCAACCAACGAGGCTTGAAAACATGCGTCAACATTGGCTTTCTGTTTGTATGTACAAACTAAACACGTTTATGTCCACTACCCCGCTCCGACCTTTTGTTTTATTTGTCCTCGTTTTAATTCATTTCTCTTTCTTTCCTTGCTTTTTTTCCCCCTGTCCGGTCCTTCTTCCAATTGAAATTATGGAAACATGACATATTTGCTGGAAAATTTTATTTCTTTGTGGATGCCAGGACGTGAAAGATTATTTTGGACGTATCAATAACAGCTGGCGTACTTTTCAACACACTGAATACGAATGAAAGAGCAGTTTAAAGCGGATACATTCTATCTAACTGTCGCGTTTGACTCCGGTACCCGGTTCGTACCTCGAGGCATTAATAATCATCGTTTTGTTTTCTAAGATTTAACAGACCCATTTAAGCATTACTGCGTCACATTTCATGCGGATGATTAAGCATCAGGCGATATTCTCACCAAAATTAATAATTGTCTTCATTAGTGTAAAAATTATTCCATAACGTTTACTTAAGTTTTTCTACGTTTATTCTTCTGTACGTCTCTCATTGCTGTTACTGTAGAAAACTAGGTACATATGCAGAATGAACGTATATGCAGATGGGATTACTGCTTATGTTCCTTTCAGATTTTAAATATTCCTTTTATTTGTTGCCTGATTGTTTTATATATTACTGATTATAGGTATATATACCTACCTAACGTCATTCCTAAAATATGATTAGGTACCTATATGGTGAAGTGGTTATTAAATAACCAGTAACACAATCATGTTCCTACAGCGGACTCATCATGAATTTTATGCATAATAAAGCAGTGTTTGACAAGTTTTCTTATGTAAAACACATGAAGAGTATGAATACCTGTACTTTCTCTACCACGTACCTACATAGTAGGTAGAAAATATATTGCATTCCCCCAAAAATTCGATACTAAAATTTCACTATAAATACATATTTTGAGGTGCCTTAAATTTAAAAAAAAAATTTTAAGAAAGGCCCGTGTGTGTGTGTGTGTGTGTGTGTGTGTGTGTGTGTGTGTGTGTGTGTGTAAGTTCAGCATGTTCCAACGATGCAACACGAACATGTTTAAGAAAGTTCCTCATCCCAAACTACCCTTTACATGGAAAATGTTTCGCATATTTGCATTTTATCGAATAATGACTAACAATTTGGATTAAAATACCCTATAAGTATTGAAGGTATTTTCATGAGAAATGAAAATATGTATAGGTATATTGAATTCCCTGGAAATAGCCTCTGAAGTCCTCGTCATTCTGGATGACTTTTGCACATCTGGTAAATCTAACACTCAGGCAAAATCTTACTGCACAAAAAAGTAGCACAGAATTGGTCTTTTTTGTGGAGCGAGCTAATTCCAAAATACTCCTTGTTATTAGTTTGAACTTTCAAGTACTCACTTCTCAAATAGGAATACGTTGTTCGCATTTTTATCTCACAAAAAGGTTGGAATTTCATTTTATCACATAATACCAGATCTTAAAAGATTTGACTATCGCTTAAAACCTACTGTATTACATATTCCCCTTGTGCCTACATAAAGATCAACAATAAGATAATTTTTGCAAGCGTCTATCTAGATTAACATGAAGTAGATATAGATCGCCTCCTTAGCGCGGTGGTAGCGCTGCTTCTTCGGCCCTTGAAATGTTGATGATTGTTGCTGCGTAGGCTGCGTTGGCGGTTGTGGAGACTGAGGAGGTTGTGATGCGGCGTGGTCTCTGTGCCCCAACCGGGAAACCCGTGCTCGATTCTCGGTAGCGGCATGGGGGTTTTCTCCCGCTGGGAGACCTGGTCCGGGGCGCACTCAGCCTCGTTAGGGCCAATTGAAGAGCTACTTGATTGAGAAGTAGTGGCCGCTGGTTGCGAAGACCAGGCCGGAAAGGACCGAGATGTTGACCACGTCCTATTCTCCAGTACTGCACCCCACTTATGACGAGTGCGGTGGGGACAGGTGGGGGACGCAGCGGCCGGGTTGTAGGCGGTAGGTCCAGAAAGGGCAATTGCGCACGGCATCAGTTAGATAGAGGAATAAGCGTTTGTAAGAATAGGTTTTACAAGAGAAGAGAAAGTCATATGTATGCAACTCTTTTCTTTTGGGCGTCCTGGCCATGCAAAGAGAACGGAATGTCGAAGCCTTCACATTGCGACTAGCTCTTTAAAGATTTGGCTATCGCTTAAGTCTACTGTACCTGTTCTCCCATTCCTTGTCTACTTCGATATAGGAAAGTATGTAATAAACAATTTTTTTAGAAAAAATTGTACTCGATTAACATGAAGTAGATAAATGAATCAGCGTTTTGAAGAATAGTCTACACAAGAGTGAATAGAGTAAGTATAGAAAGCCATATGAGTGCACACACAAGGTTTTTCATTGAAGTACTGTGCATGTACAAAAAACAAACGCGCCCACGGTGGACAGTAGTGTAATTTTGCCTACATCCAGGAGGCAGCACTGCCAAAGCTCGGACTGTTGATTATGCTTCTATGCTACTTTTGTTACGCATTAGTGCTTTAAATAGGTGGAAAAAGATCCACGTAAATTCAACGTATCATAGCTTATTATACCTAACAGTTTATCGTTTTATGATTATCGTTTTCCGTGCTTTTGTTTTATTAACATTTCTAGTTTCCCTACCTGCAGATTTAACCTCAATATCAGGTGGCCCACTTCACCCGGCATCGCCGTAAGTAGATATTCCTTCGTGCGTTAAAAGAGTTGCAGAACGCCACGGGGCAGTTCTAGCCATAGAGAGGCCAGTGGCGTGTTCTGCCTCTCAGCGAAGACGTGAGGTGAGAGACAGTTGAACTAGCGTATTTAGTCCGTGATAATAGACAATAACAGTATAAAAAACCGAAAAGGTCTCACTTTACTTACAGGATCTTTATTTTCCAGGAATTAGCTCAATCCTGTATATGCTGCTATTGTCTAATATTAGGAATTACAGACTGTAAAGTACAAGCATGAGGGCACGTAAGATCTCCTGATCTTACCCTATTAAGTTTTTTTCTTTTGGAGTCACATCAAGAATATTGCGTTTGAAACAGATTGCCTCAATAAAGAGGTCAAAACATCGTTGAAGCATGTGCCTCTGTCACACCCTCAGTTCTCAGAAACGTCCATATGGATAAAAGAGGACGGTTGGAACATTGTATCAATCAACAAGGCATAATTTTGAACACCTTTTCTATGAATGAAGTCAGCATATCAGTAGCATTTGATGATAACGATGAAAATAATAAAATAATAATGATAAGATTAAAACTAATTACGATAAAATTAATAGTCATATTACGCTTAATGATAATGATAAGCATAATGATGATAAACACACTAATAATAATAATAATAATAATAATAATAATAATAATAATAATAATAATAATAATAATAATAATAATAATAATAATAATAATAATAATAATAATAATAATAATATACAACAATAACGTTAATAAGAACAAATGTCAATGAAACATTAGGCGTCCTCATGCTTGCATGAAAATAGTTTAATACGTTTGTAAACCTATTATGATGAACATATCATTTCTTTGAATAAACGAATAAGAGAATCAGTGTTTATACTTATTATCTTTGTAGCTAATGAATTGCATGTGCGGGAAAGCAGGGCCTCTACCGCAGTGCTATCCAACAATTATAGTCACCTGATCTATTTCTAGCCATACTACCTTCAAGAAAAATGAAGCAACACGTATCCTAGATATTTGCTATAGCTAGCGTTTGTTTTGAGCTGGAGATTGCCTTCGAGTCCCACACGTTTATTCAAACTGACAGATAGTCACAGAGCGAACAGATATGTGTTTGTGGTTGCCTAAGTCTCAGGCGATAAAAGTTACTCATCTGGAGGGTAGCTAAGCGTTAGCCTGAAGTGAATTTTAGAGCAGTGGCAATCATGTTTCACGTTTTACTGAAAAACCGACTTCGCCCGAAATTTTAAAACGGTATGCCTAGAATTTTGGAAAATAGAAAATCTTAAGGAGAAGGTGTAACTAACTTTGCTCTGAGATTTTCTTTTGGAATAAAGAAGGTGGTTTATTATTTAAGAAACCTGCATTCTCTTTTCGGGTAAATTATTGGCAAAAGAAATCCAAATAAAGAAATGTCAAAATGGCCAGTGCGATCCTGTTAAATTTACCATTTATACTAAAATTAATTAAAGGACTAATATCCTCGTAATTCTTCGTGTAATCGTTCAAAAAATTATATATTTAATAAAGTTAAAATCACATGATTTAAGTAAATAGCGAACGGGATTTTCATATTTTAAAAATAATAAACTGTCTCTGCAGTCGAATGGTGAGCAGATATTCCAGATATACCACTTTCGACGTCGAGTTACTGCCTCGAATTGTTATTTATTGGAACAATTGTCCATCCTCTGTAGTCGAGAAGTGTGAAACCGAAAGTGAATAGCAAAATTTTGTTGCGTAACACCCACGTGATTTCTCTCTCCATTACAAGTTTATAGTTTAAGTGATGCACATAAAAATGTATTATTCTACAGATAAGCTATTCACTACAGTTGCTTGCATAGAAATGGTTTCAGATTAGGCAACACGGGCTCGATTAGATACTGCATACGGAAACAGCATTGAATTTCTTATATCACAAGCCATAGAAAGAAGCTCTTGCTAGGGATAAAGAAAAAGGGCAATCTCAAATTTTCAAAAATATTCCATCAGAAAACGCACTTTATCTGGAAGGACCGTGGGCATCGATAAGAAATATATACACATGAAAAAAATTCTAACTCTAATTCCATATTTTAAATAGCTAATTTTGTCGCAAATGTTTGTTTACTTAGTGTGGTTTCAAAGCTATCAAAATTTAATGACAAATAGGAGCATTTTACAGCGACTGACACAAAATTCAAGATTACTTTATTTGTTACCATAAGGTGCGATATTGTAAAACAAATTATTAGAGTTATCTCTAAGAAATTAAGTGTAGTTTCCGTGTAAAGATTTTTATAGGGGGACAGGGATTTTCTCGAAAATCTTCGTCTGCTAGTCGTAAACGGCATCTTATTCAAGAATACAATTTGGAATGAACGAACCTAATTTGTGAAGAATGTTATTTTTTAATTTTTTATTTATGTATTCATTTAAAGCTATTTATTTAAGTCTTAAACAGTTGTAACTGTATGTCTGTTATAAATGTATGGGAAACAATAGTTTAACACCCGCATAATGAAAGGGAATCTAGGTATGGAAAAGAAGAAAAGAAGTGTGAAGGAATGTTTTGTAATCACTGTGTTAATTTATGCAATGGCAAACTAGGGATGCTGGTGTAGAATGGAGGATTAAGGGTTCTCTCTAACAGTGCCTTCGTGATTGCATTGCTTATTTATGTGTAAGTGTCCCAAAGGAAAGTTACAGACAGCCGCGCCAGGTGTCGCTCCAGATATGAAGGGCTCAGGAAACGAGGTCCCCTCTTTGGGACCCGGTGTGTACCTGATGCTACATCTTGTCTCTCTTCTGTCGATAGGTTTGGTTCAGTAATCGAAGGGCAAAATGGCGGCGGGAGGAAAAACTGCGCAACCAGCGGCGCGCAGTGGAACAGGTTGGGGTGAGTCCGCCGACACCAGCAACCAGCCGCCTGCCAATCAACTCTGGCTTCAACTCCATGTACTCGTCCATACCACAACCCATCGCGACCATGGCCGACACATATAGGTACGTATCTCTACATCTCGTGCAAAATAACAACCTTGTACATCCATGTTTCCTACAATCTTTTATATAGAGAAGTAATTTTCTTAATCATCTGTACTAAAACAGAAGTGCTATTAAAAACGTTAAACCGTCAGGTGCCTGTCTGATTTGCCATCCCCATGGCCTGAGATTTGATTTCCGGATCTACCATGGATAGGTATTTGTTCTTGGTTAGGACGGTTCCTGTGTTTTGTTTATACTGTGAGGTTTAACCTGAAACACGATCTTTCTGCTGCTACCTGACGGGTCTAGGTGGTGTGCGCTAACGACGGCAAGAGTGCTGAAAAACCCCGTCACAGTCAACCTTTGCTGCCTAGTCTCTCAGTATTAATAATACCTACTCTTGTGACCAGTTGCACTTTTGTCAGTGAAATATGGAAAATAACGTGATATATTTAGCTTCCTTGTTTTCCTGGCTTTACAAGCGGATGTTGGGAAATGAGGAAAACCTTTGCGATGCAGAATTTAAATAGTAAGTTTCAATAGTAAAGGCTTTGGAATTAGGCAGTTAAGGATTGCCAACTGTCGTGTGGTATATAGTGCTATCTCTTTCTACTTTCCATGTTTCAACTTAAACCTCACACACTATAGGTTTAACCTTCATCCGCATCAGGAGGGCGATATAGCTGCTGTGCCTTCTAGGCGGCGCATCTAGAGAAAACTGCTATAATTGTGACAACTCAGGCAAAAGTCCACAGGAGGAACAAGGACGGTATTAACAGCTTCTTCCCTGTTAGAAGAATTTCTTCATCGTGCAGCAATATTGATAATATGTCTTCTGAAAAAATTCTCTTTCGTATCAGCAAATACAATGAGACATTTATCGAGAACTTCAAAATCTGCATTTCCGCACCTTAAGCGCGGAGACGTTGCTCTCTCTCTCTCTCTCTCTCTCTCTCTCTCTCTCTCTCTCTCTCTCTCTCTCTCTGTCTCTCTCTCAGGAACAGAACTATAGAAATGTATATTTAAAATACTTTTTGCGCCAGGCACAATGGGTGGGGAATGCAAATGACACATACCTATGACAGACAATAGCTACGCAGAGAAGCTCATGCATGGGTATCAGTGGAACGTCCCAGACAAGCGGAGAACTCGGGGCTTTCACTGCACGTATCAAAGGGTAAGATACCTACCCGTACCAATTATTACCTGACGGATTCCATATGACTGCAATGCAAGTAGAGATTCCATAAAGAGTTGGTGCAAATGTTCGTGGGTCGTCTCCTTAGCGCGGTGGTAGCGCTGCTGCTTACCAAGCGGGAGACCCGGGTTCGATTCCCGTTACCGGCGTGGGGATATTTCTCTCGCTGGGAGACCTGGTTCGGGGTGCACTGAGCCTCGTTAGATTGCTGAGGGGCCAAGCAAGGACCTACTTGATTGAAAATTAGCGGTCTTGGTTGCGGAGGAACTGGGGCACTGACCACATCCCACCTCCAGTACTGCACCTCACTCATGACGCCTGTGATGGGCAGAAGTGGGGGACGCAGCGGCCGGGCAGTAGGCCCAGGCCCAGAAAGGGCTGTTGCGCTGCGGGATCTTTATGTATGTGTTAAACACATGTTAGTTTAATCCAAATCTTTTGAGCCGTTTTTGAAAAGACTGAAAATAACCAAACATTTTCCATGTAAAGAGTGGTTTGGTATTCATCCGACCTTTCATTTTTGAGTTATGCTGTTTACTGCAAACACGGACCTATTTCTAAAAATACCTTTTTCGGATTCAGGGACTACAAAACGTGTATTTTCTGTTATCGTGTGTTTGGATCTTAAGTAGGTGGTAGAGAAATTAAGAAATAAAGATTTTTAGTGGAAGTTATCTTCCTCCCCCTTTTCTTCTCTCTAATATGTCAACGCTGACGCTTAATGACGAAAGCACATAGCTATCAACATTACCTCATTAAGTGATTTGTTTGGAGCGAGTGTAAGACAAGGGCTTGTTGTGATGTCGTAAGCAATCCACTACCACCCTGGAGTCGTGTGGACATCTATCACATGGCCCGCTAGGAGCTTGGACAACTAGCCGACCTTCAACAGGGCTCTACAAAATACTCGCGTGGCTACAGTTTGTCGCACCTTACAGCCAGCACTACAAGGACCGATACATCTACGTTTTTCAGTCTTCAAAAGTTATTTTCAAGTGTACAAATGCCGTTTTCTCTCACAGCAGGAAATACCAGTAATCCCTTTCACCTTCACACTTACCAGCCGTTATCATACTGCTACAATTAGACCCATTTATTGCTGTTGGTCGTTTCAGACTCGAAGCCGTTTGCACACTTTTAGTGCGACATATACAAACAAGGGGAAGGAGTTAATGGCATGTTCAAATTGTAGGACGTTTATTCTCTCTTCGAATTTGGTTTTATCAACAGCTTTCTTTCTGTCTGTGCCCGGGAACATTCAAGACATGCAATAACTCGGTGGATACCGGGCGGGATGGATCAGGCGGTCACTTCTGTGGTTCGCATTCGGGAGGTCTCAGGTTCAAAACCTATGGAATGAACGGTCTGACTGGGGTTTTTCGTGGTTTCCCTCAGTCACCAAGGTATATACCACCACCCAAAGTTTCACCTTAAGTCTAAAACAATAGTAAACATAAAAATAGATGCTCTGCCATATATCCTCTGACAATAAAAGCAAGTAGACTGGACGGCACCCTAATGGCATCTGTTCGGCACATGTAGAAGCACTGGTACAGTTACCAATCACTAAGGCCTCTGTGTACACGTGTGGAAGCTACCATCTATCCGTCACAGAAACAGAGATACAGTTGCCTAGCACTAAGGCCTTTGTGGACACGTGTTAAAGCTGAAATCTACCCATCACAATATCAGAGGTACAGTTGCCAAGCACTAAGGCCTTTAGACACATATGGAAGCTGTCCTCAATCCGTCACAGCATCAGAAATACATTTGCCTAACACTAAGACATCTGTGGAAACGTATCGAAACTACTATCTATACGTCACAAGCAGATGTACAGGTGTCTAACACTAAGGCCTCTGTGGAAACGTGTCAAAACTATCTATGCATCACAAGTAGATATACAGTTGCCTAACACTAGGACCTCTATATATCTGGTTATACAAAAAGTATGTTATGACGTAAACGATCCATAACTATACAATGTAAATTAGGTGCAATAAAGGTAATCAATCGCATGAGATCGTATTAAGGAGCTTCTGCTTCGTAAATAGATGCCACAGTGCCGAGCTGACATTTGACACAGCCCAAAGCTGGTGACCTTTTTGTCTGCCTGACCTGAGCTAAAACTCAGAAAATGAGAAATAACCAACTAATAGAGTAAGAGCGATGCAGTAAGTTTGTGTGATTGGATGCAAATAAAATATAGGCTTAGACTTCATAGCATGGAGGGAAAGATGTGTTATTTGTATGGTCAAAGCTCTTTCCTACTGGAATATGGTAAGGGAAAAACAAATGGTTGTTTGGTATTTGAGCAACAATTGAAACCGCTGCATTTCAATTGCTGAAAAAATATTTGCTGATTAGTGTAGTATACGTGTGCTTTGAGACCTTAATATTTTATCAGTGTCGAAAATATACTTAGAAAACTTTTCATAGTTGCTAATTTCTTGTGCTCTTGATGCTGTGAAATTGTTAGCGATTTCCACAGATGTAGAATGAGACGAAGCATTTTATAGAGCATCACAGACTGCAGTGCAGTGTAGAGAAATTCAGTTCACACAAATGAAAGTTAGGTAGATAGGTATCTGTTTGCTCGCTAGCGTTTTGCTGACGCAGTAGGTACGAGTATCATCCCTGACATGGCATGATTTGGTTAGCCCTGTGCGAGACTGCCGACATATGACACGTCCGGGATGTAGGGTAATCCTGAATGACGCGGCGGTCCGCGACGTGACCAGGGCACGGAGTACGACATTCAGCCCATCATTCCACCACGTGGCCTCCGGAGCCTCTGGAATCCCTCTGTAAGAACAGTGGTGGCTTTGAAACATCTTAACCTAGCCATGCAACAGTTCTCTACAATCGCGTACACTGCCGAGCAAATAATTCTTGGCACTTCTTTCTCAAGTTGAACGTACAACATTTCTGCTATTCTTAACAGTTGTGAGGTATTAACACAGATTAACGTGTTTCAATTAAACATTTACGTAAATCACAAAACCTGAACGTTTTCTAACAGATGGTATGCACTCTGTTGTGGTTTACAATTTGAGTAGAGCCAAGAAATAATCACATTGGTAATGTTAGATTTCCAGTCTCCCCGCAGATCGATAAGATTATATAAAGAAGTTTAAGGTACGACATATTTGCTGTTTTATCTAGTATGCCATTATCATTACACTATGTGGATGCACATTTGTTTTATTTTATACTATTACTTTGTGCTTTACTTATCGTATTTGTTTGTACTGTCATTATTTTGTGTTGACTAAACTCGCGGTGTAACAGCCCTATCGCCTGGCCGCTGCCTACCACAGGCGTCATGAGTGAGGTGCAGTACTGGAGGGTGGGACGTAGTCATGTTATTTTGTGTTATCCGTATATACGCATTTTTAAACTGTTTGATGGATTCGCTTTAATTTACCTTGTGAAAACTATTACGTAACACTTTTTGGGTATCACCGGGTCTGGTAGCGCTGCTTATTGGGTTTATACACGATAGTTCAAAAATGCCTCTACAAAGTTTGAGGGTGGGTTCCTGATTCTGAAACAAGAAAAAAAGTTCATATAAACATATGTTCCAAAATGCTTTGTTTTCGCATTATTAATCTACAAATTTCTTAATGAAAGTTTAGGCTCATTGACTTTCCAGTCCCAACCCAACAATTTCATTTATCTATGTACCTACTCATTCATAGTAGGCTGTGACTCATTGTATCTTACGTAGATGGCGATGTGTTGCCATTTGTCATTTGTTTACATGTACTGAGTTAACTAAAAGTGCACCTATCAGTCCTTTAACGTTTCGTTTACGTTCTACGCCGTCAGAAAGTATTTGACATGTCTAGACACAAGAGGAGAACACTTTGAGTATCTCATTTGAGTGTATGTATTGAATACTCTAACAAGCTGACAATGCTAAAACATAGATCGTGTCACTTTAAAACTCTTTCATTAATAACACCTTGAACTTTAATAAATCTAAGACGAAGGATCCTGGGAACACGTGTACATAAACGTTTTTTCTTGTTTCAGTGTAAGATACCCAGCTACAAACGTTTTAAACGTATTTTTGAATCATTATGTATATACAGTATGGAAAGGAGGTCATTACGTCCCTTCTAATATGTACTTCATAGAAGGGTTACAGACAAAAAAGTCTAATGGCATTTTGTTCTTTGATCAGTCGATTTCGAAAAAAATAAATGTTTTTTTATCCAAATTGGATGTGTAATTCCACAGGAATGTACGAAGATAACAGTTTGTTACTTGTAAGATGCGTAGAGTAACTTATTTCTGACATAGCTTCGGTAGTAATTATGGGACATCACACAGAGTTACGAAATAATTAATCAGTTAAAAGACGTGAAGAAATACTCCAAGTAGTTTTTCACACGTGCACTAAGTCGACAACGTTGCGTTGAGGTTGGTCAGGGAATTAAGCTGGTATGTGGTTATAAACAGGCTCACTTTCGTCTAATGTTTTGGGAGGTAACGTTTGTGATTGGCCTACACTTGCACAGTAAACACCGAAGGACAAGGGAGGGTATTTGTGTTTTCAAGGAGCACCGTTACTGTGTTTGCTTATATACTGAGCTAGGGAAAGTGACACCTACACAATCTGCAGTGTTGCCAGCTTGTTTTCGACAAAACTAAAATACCTCCGTAGGAAATGATCGGAGACAAAAACGTAAGATGCAAAATGTGTACCAAATACCGAGATCTTACCACTGGTTTAAATTAATGTAATGACTTCCCTTCCACCTTCCACCCTTATATAGCAAATAAGTCCTTACAGTGAAGCCATCAAATAATGTTGATTGAATTCTCCATTTTTCGCAACATGACTAGCACTCCTTTCGAATGGATTATTCCTGTTGTTATTTCCTCTCTATAAAGTGAAGTTTTGTTTGCAGCTTGTTTTTGCCCTACAGAGTGAGAACTAAGTGAAACGTTTCCTCTGTCCTCAGTTCGATGTCCAACAGTCTGAGCAGCATGAGCGCGGCAGCAGCAGCTGGCAGTTGTCTCCAGCAGAGGGAGCATAGCAGTTACCCGTACATGTTCCACGATCCTCTACACTCGCTCAGTTCCACGTACAACCATTCGGCGGCAGCAGCGGCGCGTGCCAACCCGGCAGTGGCGCACTCGCAGAGCGCCATCAACACGCACGCGTCCTATGGCGGCGTCACCACGGCCTCTACACCAGCCACCGGCACCGGTAAGTCCTAGTCTTTCCCCTATAAGGTTGTCTCACAAGCTCCGCCTATGTATTGCACCTGAAAACCCTGAATCCTCTGTACACTCATGTTATCATAGTTGCCTAAACCGCCTCTATGACTTAGAGGTCAACAACCGGACTCGCTATTGGATACGTCAATGTGTGTTTGTGACTAACGTTGGATGGAACAGCGTGAACTTGTGTTTACAAACTGTGGAAAGCAAAAAGGAACATTTCCGACATCTTATGTTTTACTATTATAACGGTAAAACCGCCTCACAATGCTGGCAGAAGATTTGTGCTGTCTACGCGGAAGATACAGTAACGAATCAAGTACGTCAAAAGTGGTTCAGTCGATTTCCGGCTGGGAATTTCTAACTAAAACAAAAAGTTTGGCAACTACCCTGACGTAGCTGTGCTGCGGGTGAGGTGCGTTCCCAGGCGTTCTTAGTGATTGAAACGTAACGAGAAGCGAACGAACTTATGAGACAACCTTATATACTATTTATATATATACCAGATGGAAAGGGTATAGAAATGATACTATCCGCAGAGATGAATGGAAAAGCATGTTACTATTGTAGTCTACAAATGCTTATTTCAGCAGAAAGAAACACACTTTTCCTGTCACAATAGTTCATATAGGAAAAGATTAAAATATGCCTTTCCAGGGCATAGGTGTGATAGAGCAGCAACTGATATGGATTTCTTTTATCTTCACTTTGTTCCACAAACGCCGCATTTGGCGATTTTAAATGTACGCTGAAGTAAATGCCAAAAATACAGTCCGGTTATTTTCTCTATCACTTTATTCTCCTCCAGAAATTTCGCATAAATACACATTTCTCTTTCCACAGATCACAGTATTTTAACAGTCTTTTGTGATAGTACAGCTCACAACTGTTTTCTTCTTGTAACCTTGACTCACTCCTTTCTGTCTTTCTGCACTTTCTGTCTTGTGAACACTGACGATACGATCACTCGACAATGGTTAACTGCTTCGCTATCTTCCGTTCGACGCAACTGACACACATAGCGAGGATGACGTAACACGGGTCTTTCTCGAACTTCTACAAATACGCCGGACACTTCTTAAATAATCCCGAAAACCTCTTTGACGTACCGCGCTCATAGTTGTCGCGTGTTCACAAACAATTGCGCGAGGCAGCCTGACCTTGAGCGTCTTTGATGCACGTACCGCCTGTGGTGTAAGGCAGCCCGGCTCCGAGCCTTTGTTGTGTTACCGCTGCCGTCAGCCGGCGTCACAATATCGCTAGTATCACTTGTTCATGTGGGTACCACGAAGAATGGAATCAACAAACACGCCGCGTGCATTTAATAGATGTTAAATAAAAGTAGGGGTCTGGTTTATTAAAAATGTCTCTATTTTATTTTGCTTTAAATGCGTATAAATTAATGTTTTGAGTAAAAGCATTTGTTTCACAGTTAAGCCTGTGTTTCAGTTTTGGTTACTTTCACTAAGCTCTGAAGATTTTGCTGCAAATGCATGAAATAGCTTTCTTGGGAATGAATACCTCTAGTAAAACTTAACATTCACGTAATGCAGTTACATATTCGCGGTCGAATTCGGAAAACCTATGAGTACTTGAACTATCGCGTCAAGCGTGATTTTCTCTCACCTGCAAGCGAAAGTGCGCTCTTAACAAATAAGCGATTTACTTCATATGTCTCATAAGTCTCATAAGACTATGGTTTAAAGAATCACATCTGCCTATACCCTTTTTATCCGGCATGTTTATTGAAGCTCTTTATGTTCACATTTTGACACCATAAAAATGTAATGACATTGCAACGAACGCACGTCTGCTGACATCCTAGAAAGATGATCTGCAGAAGAAGCAGAGCTGTTCTAATTAATCATCCATCCTAGTTAAACAAAAGTAAAAGAACAAGCTTTTACATCTAGAGGTCCCCGGTTCGATTCCCCGGCTGGAGGATGGGAATTTTTCTCTCGCCAGGATTATCACTTTTCTAGGTTAGCCAATGGCTAAAATAAAAGGCTATACACATGGTTCCTATACATAGGAGTTTGCAATGTCGATGCCGGATCTACTTCAGCCATTTAGTTCTTAAAATTACTCTTTGAGTTAGTTAAACAGAAAAGTAAACCAGTATGATAACGTGAAAGGTCAGCAACAAGGGTAACGCGATACAATGAAATACACAAGTGGTAATTAGATGGTTACAGAATACCTCGTGTGGTTGTAGTGAAGTGAAAGTGGAACTTCTGAGTGGATCTCCCCCTAATCTAGTGGTTAACACCCTCAATGGGTTTGAGTCCTCACTAGGGAGTTTGACCTCTTTGTCTTGTGGTCCTATAAATACCTAACACATGGTTTGTTGGTCATGCTGACCTGTCAAACACTTTATTTACTCAGTATAACCCGCTCAGTGAATCAGTTGGTATTCTTTCACTGTAAACATCTATAAAAGTGGCCAGGAGTGAAGGCATGACTGATTCCGCATTTTCAGTTATTTCGGTTTCAGGCCCCCAAATGCACTCTCCGCGCATGTCCCTGCGCAGGTATAACTTGTATTTTCTGTAAATTGCTAGTGAAATCCACTTCATCCCCGCTTAATTTTATAAAATTGTGAAACCGTAACAAATACACAAAAACATATAGTTATACAGCAAATAAGTGACTTCTTAAAACATGCCATTTGTATCGTGTAACTTTTCTCATCTTGTGTCATCATGTCTGTCACGGTGGGGATACCGACACGTCAGCCGATGGCTTATTTTGCATCAGACACCGGGGAAAGGATAAGATGAAAGTACCCTACAGGCAGCCAGAACACATCACAGGCGGAACTACTACGGTGGGCCCCTAACAGGTGCAGGCAGTTCTTCAGCCCGACGGAGTTCCAGGTAGCCACAGAGAGCGCGTCACCAGCCAGGTCCGGCTGATCAATCAGTCCCCCTGGGGGGTGGCCAGTCAACCACAGCGCCACCCCTTAGCCGAACACTATTTCCAAAGCGCAAGCTTCACCGCAGAGTAACTACCGGCGACCCCACTGACTCTTACAACCTGGAAAGACAGGACAGAGAGAGAATGAAATGAAAGGGAGTGATTCGGGGGATGTAAGGTAAATATCCTTCCCAGCATTCGCTGAGTGAACCGGGGAAAAGCCCCGAAAAACCCCCAAGGTCAGGAAGGTCGGTCGTGGGAATGGGGCCCGCGACCTCCCTAATGCGGGCCACACAGGTTACCGCCTGAGCTCGGTAACTTTTCTCGTAGAATTAATCGTTTCCAAAATTTGGTTGCCATATGTTCGCGTTTGCCAGGTTAAAGTTTACTTTAGTGTGCATGGCTGAACATTTGTGATTCTTTTTGTTTACCTGAACTATTTAATAACAAAAATATGCTGGTGCTATAGGTAGAGCATTGTCTTGGCATCTTGCATGTAATAAGTTGCGAAGATAGTGCTTCCTAGGGGACAATAATCGTGAACATGGGTAGAGGAACTAACCCCTCGGCGCAACAGTCCTTTCTGAGCCAAGGACTACCGTCCGGCGTCATGAGTGGAGTGCAGACTGGAGGTGGAACGTGGTCAGCGCGACCACGGACCGCTACTTCTTAATCAAGTAGCTCCTCAACTGGCCCCTCAGCTACCTAACGAGGCTCAGTACACCCCGGACCAGGTCTCCCAGCAGGAGAAAATTCCCACGCCGGTACCGGGAATCGAACCCGGTTTTCCCGCTTGGTAAGCAGCAGTGCTACCATCGCCATCACGCTAAGGAGACGACAGGTAGAAGAATCATTTTGTATAATAATAGTGTAAGTGAATCGTGAATAAGAAGTGAACGACGTGGGATTGTTAGGTATACCTACCTTAAATTGATGAAAATGTACAGGAAAGCTACTGGCGCGATGGGCACAGTTCCAGAAGTCTCGCAACCTCTTGCAAGGTTTTCGCTGTATTGTTATCTACACTGTGCCGCGCCACAAGGGCTTGTTTTGAGAGAATATCTTTTTGTCGCTGTAGTAAGAGTAAGCTAATGGGCGACGTTGGTAATCTGGCTCCAGGCATCTCCTTTGCGAGATAAGGTCGTCTGGGCGGGCGGGAAGAGACCAAAACAAAATGGCACGCGATTTCCGTGAAGAAGCCACCACCACCATCACGTGATTTATCTTTTGTGCTAAAGTTTGGTTGCCAGATCTGGGGCAGCGCACTGCGGAGCAGCACAACTTGCTGCGATTTATTAATATTTCTTTCCCTTCTCTGATCGTGCTGATTAAGGAATGTAGACACTACTAGTGGCTAGTAGTTGGAGTTTCATGCACACAATGCCTGCGTATGGACTACTGGTGTAAGAGCTCCATAGATCACTTCAAGGTAAAATGATTAGCCTTTTCTTCAAATTACACAAATAGGTATATGACGCAACTTTTTTTTCTTCTTTTTTTTGGGGAGGGGGGCTTATTTGGTATCAAGCAGATCATAAACGTTTTGGGGATTATCAGCTTCTATAAACAACCTGTTGCTGAACTTTGGTTTAAAAAAGGCCAGGAGTGGCACTCTTGAAACAGGTTTTACCTTCTCGGCCGGCCGCTTAGTGGGTAGATAGGCTTAGTGGGTAGGTAGATACGTCTGTCTTAGACGTATGTAAAACCTCGGTCGTATGCTTCATTGGCTGGGGTAGTTTGTTGCTACCCCGTTTCCATCCAGCAGGAATCGATTCATTATTACTAATTTTATTGTAGATGCAAGGAGAATATGGGAACGCAGTAGACTTTAAGCGACAGTCAAATCTTTTAAGACCTGGTCGCTGTGTGATGGCTTTGAAATTTCGTTCTCTTTGCATGCCGAAGAGATAAAAAGGGAATAAAATATTCCTATTTGAGAAAAGTCTAAGTATTTGAAAATTCAAACCAAGGAAATGGTTTGCTCCACAAAATAATTTAACATAAAATGTATGCTTTAATGAGTTCTACATTTTTATATAGTACGATTTTGTCTATCTCTTATGTTTACCAGTCATGCAAAAGTCACCCAGAAGAAGAGAACTTCAGAGGCTATTCCAAGAAAATTCAAGATATGCATTCAATTTGTCATGTCTAAACGCATGGTATTTTAATCAAAATCGTTAGAGCCATTTTTGAGAAAATGAAATTTTTTTAAAAATGTTTCATGTAGGTTAGTTTGGGGTGGGGAGGGTTCCTGAAAATCTTCGAGTCGCATCCTTGGAAGATGCTGAATTTAAATACCAAGTTTTGTTTTCACCCGACTTTTCGTTTTTGAGTTCTGCTGTTCACAGACAGAAGCATGCGCGCGCACACACACGGGCGCGTGCAAACACATGCAGAGCTTTTTTCTAAAAATGTTTTTTTTTGGGAGGGGGGGGGGGATAAGGGACCTTGAAACATATATTTCTGATGAAATCTGAACATCAAATTTTTGGGTGGAATACAATAATTCTTCTATTTAGTACCTATGCGTACTAGAGAAAGTAAAAAGAAAGTCGCAATTGGTGTCTTTATTTTCATTTACTTTCACTAAAAAGAAAGGTACGTTTATCCTTGTCAGCTGATAAGATAATCAATTGTCATAGGTAATCCCATTAGAAGTTAGGAGGGTCGGCTGATAAGGCCCGGGCCTCACATAGAGATGGCACCAGACAGATAGCATCATATAGTTTAACTCTAGAATAGCTTGTATCCATAGTTACAGGTCAATAGCTTGTTTAGTTTCTGAGTGACAGCATTTCAAACAAGACAAGTGTAGAGGTTTCACGAAAATGGAGGATTTGGAAAAACGAGCAGTGATTAAATACTTCTATTTGAAAGGCTTAACGCCTAAAGAAATCAAGGAGGAAATGGACAGTACATTGAAAGACTCTGCCCCTTCATATACAATGATTAAAAGTGGGTAGCAGAGTTTAAAGTGGGACGTACGAGCACTAGTGATGAGCCTTGCTGTGGATGCTCTGTGGAAGTCAAAGCTCCAGAGATCATTGAAAAAATGCATTGTTTAGTACTGGAAGACCGCAGATTAATGTCAGAGGCCGTAAACATATCAAAGGAACGTGCAGGTAATATTTTAAGTAATGTTTTGAGTTTTCACAAGATCTGTGCAAGATGGGTGCCGCGTTTGTTGACACCTGATCAAAACTTGCAAAGAAAAACGGTTTCTGTTAAGAATTTGGAGCTCTACCGAAAAATTCCCAGTGAAGTTTTGAGACGGCTTATTACCATGGATGAAACTTGGTTACATCACTACACTCCAGAACGTAAATTAAAGTCAAAACAGTGGATTGTGCCAGGTGAACCAACTCCAAAAAAGACAGTCAATTTTTGAGCTAAGAAGGTTATGGCGAGTATTTTCTGGGATGCACAGGGAATTATTTTAATTGATTACTTGGAAAATGGTAAAAGTATCACTGGTGACTACTACGCAAACTTACTGCAACGTTTGAGTGGTGAGGTGAAAAGAAAAAGACCTCATTTGGCAAAGAAAAAAATCTCGTTTCTTCACGACAATGCTCCGGCCCATCGTTCAGTCATTGCAATGGGAAAAATGTGCGAATTACAGTTTGAATTGCTTGAGCATCCACCCTATTCACCAGATCTAGTACCAAGTGACTTCCCGAACCTTGGAGGACGAAGATTTCATAGTAACGAGGAGGTCACTAATGCGGCAAACAGCTATTTTGGGAGCCATGATAAATCAAAGTACAGAGATGGTTTAATTAAATTAGAACACCGATATGACAAATCTATTAGCCTTTATGGAGACTATGCTGAGAAATAAAGAAAAACAATTTTTTTTTTGGAGGGGGGGGGGGCTGAGGCCCGGGACTTATCAGCCGACCCAGGTATCTAATGCAATTCCTCGACTGAGATTTCTTAAGACTACCTATTCCATGAATAAAATATAACATATAAATAATTACTTGTTTACTTGGGTTGTTTATAACTGCAGATCACGGCTTACCCACCGACTAGCCGAGATCCTGAAGGACGGAGTCGTGAAGGGGTAGTTAAAATCCCCCAGGAACAGCCTCCTTGACTGAGCAAAGGCCAAGGAGATGCCCTAAAGTTTTCCTTTGCTAATGTCATTTCATGTTATGTAACATGAGTGTCCACCGTATTTGGTGCCGTGGGTCGTAACAACGGATTTTAAACACTAGTGAATAACAGCATACCTACATGACTTTATCAGTTAACAATCGAATGCATCAACGCCACACTTATCAATGGTAACAACAGCGGGAATTGGAAAATAGTTACCCACAAGCTAAAATGAGAACACAATAAAGACACTTTTCTTTTACATGAAAGTAGTTTATTTGGAAACTGAATGTACGTCGATTAAAAATACAATAGAATGACGTAGTCTAATTACTACACACTGATATTACTACATAGGAGCATTGACCACGCACCACCCTCCAGTACTGCACTCCACTCATGACACCTGTGGTGGGCAGAGGTGGGGGGCGTAGCGGCTGGGCGGTAGGCCTTGGTCCGGATAGGGTTGTCGCGCCACGGGGTACATATTGCTACAGTTCGCGAACGACTTTTATCGATAAGTTCGCATCCTTGCAAGCATGTTATAAGATAAACGGCAGTGACCGAACGATATAGGTACCAAACATTGCTAAGCGTTACTGGTCAATATCAAGTACTGTCATTTACTCAGGAGAATGTGCTTGTCCTTGAACGTGCAATCGTGGTGTGGAGTGGGGAGCTTCTCGATACGATGTAAACAGAGTAAACACCAGCAGTTCAAAATTACGTTCTACAAGGCAGCTGAAGTGTAAGCAGTGCCAGCGTTGCTACAATATTATATTGTGTGTTTCTTGAGTCTCCAATAAACATAACTTACTAGTGATTTTATTGAAAGTATGATCATAATTGCTTTGTTTGATGCGGTAATGTACATGTCAACCACAAGGTCATAGCTAAACTCCTGAGTCAAGTACAATATACGGCGTAGAAATGGAATAGTCTATGAAACATCACTGATCAGGTTAAATGTCTTTCTGTGGTTCAAGATGTAAAAAAAATAATTAAACCTGCACAAGACAAAGGGAGAAAAAGAACCAAAAAGAGAAAAGAAAGTAAACAAGTAGGACTTTCTTAACAAATTCAGTACACACCATTGTTCATAATACGATTTAAGGCTGGCACTACAAGACTACCCACGTGTTGGAGAGTGTCGGAAGGTCAACACAGGCCGAGAGATGTCTCTGGCGTCGTTCCTGCAGCAGCGGCGGGACCCACCACCACTACCGGAACTTTTTTTCTCTCCACTCTCTCCTACTCACCCCTTTTCGCAGGTCCCCGGTTTAGCGGAAGCCGTACTCCCCCACCCCTTGGTTGTGGGGGTGGGTGTTCGCGGCTCGGCGAGCGCTCAATAATGTGCGAAACTCGTGGCCCTGGGGGAGGGGGAACTCATGGCTTCACGGCTTGCTTGGCTGGTTAGTTAGGGCCTGAATGAGGTAAGGGTGGTACAGCGTTCCGCCGCGATACAAACAACAAGTTCTGGACGTCACTAAGCGCGGCCACTTATTTCAGGGCCATTAGCTTTTAATTATATCTTCATTTCTTATTAATTTAATTAGTTGTTACTTCTAGATATTACAGGCATAAACATTAAGACCTAAACATCACCGAGCGCGGCTAAATTCAGTACTGTCCCCATATAATGGAACTTGAGATTTCAGTTGTGCCGTATGATATGTATGAATAACTAATTCTTCCTCTAGACAAGACGTTTAGTAACAGCTATTGTTGCTGCCTAAACACGTGCTAGACAACGTTAGGTATTTGCTACCCCCATAGCACTTGTGGTGCTTTATGACAACTAGCACCTCGATTGAAAGGCGACCTTTCGTGCCTGTGGAGGGTAAAGGACGCCGGAACTTTGCCACGACAGAGCAGAGAGCAGGGTCCACACATTTCCCCAGTTAGAAGCACCCCGGTGGAGGCTGGTTCAGCCCAGTTCTTGTCCCACCCTTTTGGGTTCGTACTCCGAAGTGGGGTGCAAGATTCGGAAAGTGACTCCCTCCCCCCTCCCCCCTCCTCGGGCTTGTATCGTCCTATGAAGGGACTGAAAACCCATAGGCTCGCCTTCCAATCCGGGGGACGAGATTTTCAGAGCGCATTTATTCCTCCTGTCGTGCTTCTGCCGCGATGCTAACCGACGCTTCCAACCCTCAAAGAAACTTAACGCGATGAAGGGTGAAATGAAATGATTAATGTAACGAAATGGAGGAACAGGAAATTCGGAGCATATGAAAATCCTTCCCAGCATTCGCTTGACGATCCGGGGAAACCTCCAAAAAAAACCAAGGGTCAGGAAGGTCAATCGCGGGGATCGAACCCCCGACCTCCCGAATGCGGGCCATAAACGTTACCGCCTGAGCCATCCCGTTCGGTTTATGATATTCTACCATTGATTAGAATTATTATTAACCTTTTAGACATAACATGTTTTTTGCAACACAGGCGACGTGCAGGATATCGTCCAGTATCGTGGCCAAATTATTTACCGCCCCCGTAAACAATATTATTCAGATTGTGCTTTATGATATCCTGTTATTTACTTGTTACTTCTACTGATTGTTCATCTCAAAGTACTTCAGGATGTCAATGTTTTGGCTCGAATTTTTGGAAGCGATTGTCAGCTATAAGAGAAGGAACGTATATGCTGTTTGGTATCTTCTCAGATTCAAAGAAAGAGAAAGAGATATGTTGAAAAGAGATGCACACTCACCCCTCTGTCTCTGTCGTTATGGGGAAGGTGGAAGAAAATTCGGTTTCTTCTACCCAATCAGTGTCAGATTGAAGAGGCAAGTATGAATAGACTTCCGACGTTCCTGCTCGCAAAACATATTCTTACCCTCTGGTCCTAATTGGCGTGGTGGGACTGACCTTCCACTTTTATGGTCCTAGAGACAAGCTAAACCACGGCAACTATAACGTAACGTAGTACACGCTTGACAGAGAAGTTGCCTACCAGGCACGGCGTTCAATCCGAAGCGTTCTAACACGGTAACGACATTATTCATAAAGACCTAATAATGTGCCTCGCAATGACGCACACACACACACACACACACACACACACACACACACACACACAAAGCGTAAACTAAACTAAAATAAACAATCAAACACGTTAAGCATTCGTGCATAACAATACCAACGTCCATAAATTCCTCACAGATGCCTTTATTAGCAAGTGAATGTTGCCTTATGCTCGCGAAGGTAACAAACACCCCGGTTAGAGCTTTCACGGACCCTCGAATAGAGACAAACACTTAGCGCACAGACCGCGTCCGTTGCTAGATATGGAAGGTTCTGACGTGCAGACTGAACACCTTGCTTGCTGGGCAACTTCTCCGACACTCGAGTCAAACGCTTCTGCTTAGGGAGATTGAATTCTAGTTTGAAGTGATGGCATACTGTATGCCATAGCACAGTTTGAAATGAACACCCAGTATATATGACAACAGTGTTCTATCTTCCAACAGTCGCGACCAATTATTATCTATTTGTAAAACCTCAGGTGAATAGGAACCTGAGGTTTGGTGTTGGATTTTTTTTTTTGGGCTGGAAATACTATTATACCTCCGGTGGTTTAGCTTGTCTCTAGAACCATATAACTGAAAGGTCACTCCCACCACCCGAGTTAGGGGCAGGGGGTAGAAAAACATTTTGCATGGAGAAACGTCGGAAGTCTATTCATACCTGACTCTTCAGTCTAGCACTGATTGGATAGAAGCAGCCGAATTTTCTCCCGCATTTCTCATAACAATAGACACACAGGAGTGAGTATCTGCGTCTCTTTTCAATATATATCTTTCTTTAGAGCAGAGACAAGATAAGCCATACAGGGTATATGTTTTGAACAGTAATAAACGCACTGTACTGCGACCTAACACTATAAAAGGACATCCGCATATATTAACAGCACCAACTGATATCTACCTTACGTCAAGGAACATTTACTTGGAGAAGACGGAAACACTATTTTCATTTTTTTAACGTAATCTTTACTTGTGGATGTAAGAGGAAAATACACATAGTCCTTTCCTTCTCGTGTTAGTTGATTCCGTCATTAATTCCCATGCATAAGAGTGCATCTGTACACTGTACATTAGTGGAGCTACCGGGAAAAGCTAACGATTTTCTGCGCCTTCTTATTCTTCTTCTGGAGTCGTTAAAAAGGAACGCATGAACGACCTTCCACCCCTCCCTCCTCGCCCATCCATCTGCAGACTAGACAAGAGAAAGAAACAGACATACCTACCTACCTTCTGTTCAATTCCAAAAATTGAAGAAAATGGAGGACCCGATGATTCTTGCTCCTGCGTAATCTCTCCGAGCAAAGTTACTGAAAGCATTCACATCCTAAACAAGATCTGCAAGCCATGCGCTGCGATTAACAGGGGTGGCCAAAGATGCACTGACTAACGAAGATACTGCAATCATTAGAGAGCAAATCAAACAAGAGCGTTTACGTATATAAGGCGTTACATTTAGAGTGCGTTTGTTTTATTGAGAGAGTAATGGGCGGCCTGGTGAACTGTATTATTTTAGATATTTTGGGGAAAATCCTGAAAATATTACACTTTTATAAGGCTCTCTAAGTAAACTACCCATGAGTTTGCATCTATTTCAGCCAAATCTGAAATACGTCAACAAATATTCATAATAAAACTTGAATTACATAAGTGCAATGGTTGACTAAAAATTGGACATTTTAGGAGCGCTTCCATATAAAAATACCTGTAGTTTCTCTGGGACTTAACTAAATCTCAGATACTTCAACAAATTTCTCCAAACTTTACTGCATAACATTTCAAATCTAATATGTGCAGCGCTTTTTGAGTTCTGATATACCTACGCGTGCTATATAGGCAAGTTGCAGGTTGATGTGGCACTTTTACTTTCTCTACCACATAGGTACCCAGAGACGGAAGCATTGTACTCCATCCAAAAATCCGATATCGAGATTTCACCGGATTTACATTTTCGGATGCTCTCTGGATAGGTAAATAAATACAAAAGCAGTTTTAGAAAAAAGTACAGCGCATGCGTGTATATAGTAACATTTTTATTTGTTAACGACGCTTCATTTACCAGGATCATCAGAGCGCCACCGGTGTGCCGGAATTTCCACCCGGAAGAATTCGTTTATATGCCTGAAAATCTACTGACATTGGCCTGTGGCTTTTAAGTACACTTAAAAACCATCGGTCTGGGCCGGGTTTGAATCAGGCACCTTGGGATCAATAGGCCAACGTCTAACTGACTGAACCACCTAGACCAGTGTGTGTGTGTGTGTGTGTGTGTGTGTGTGTGTGTGTGTTTGTGTGTGTGTGTGAACAGCAGAACTCAAAAACGAAATGTCGGATAACAAACTTGGTGTTTAGGTTTAAGGTCTTCCAAAGAGGCGACAAGAAGATTTTCAAGAAAATCCTCTGCCCTAAATTAAACTTTCCTTGGAACATTTTTTTTTCGAAATTGCTAATCTTTAAAAAATATCTCTACCAATTTTGATTAAAATACTAAATGTGTTAAAATGTTTAAACGACAAATAAAATGTATAACTATCTTGAATTGTCTAGTAACAACCTGTGAGGTCCTTTTCATTCGGAAGCAATTTTTGTACAATTTTGTTTTACTGGTAAACATAGATAGACAAAAGTAAGCTACGATAAGCACAATTTATTTCAAATAAACTTTTCGTGGAATCAGCCATTGCCGAACTATCCGATATTATTGATTTGGATATTTCAATACTTCGTCATTTTTAAAGTTTGTCCCTATTCATTTGTTTTTCCCGATATGTCATGAAAATGGAATGGAATTTCTAGGCCAACTTATGTATATCTAGTGGCCCGCTTTAAAACCATCTGACTATCGACTCGGTTTCCTCTATGCCCTAGTGCCTACAACGAAATGTGCAATGAAACTATTTCTCCATATGTTTATTTTTATTAATATGAAGTGGATAGAAAAATAACTTTGGTAAGAATGGTGTGTAGAAATTATAGAAAAATAAACTATAGTGGGTAAAGAAAGTCACGCGCATGTATGTGTGCTTACCATTTTGTCCTAATAGTCCCTATCGGGTTGTATGCGTTTAATTCAATGTGTTCCCTCAATTAAAAAATACGTGAGGTAACTCATTCTTTGACGCAGTATTCAGAACTACATCCGTTAATGAACTGAAATACTTACCCTTCAGCAACTATTTAGAGGAGGGAAAAGAAATCAGCGATGTCCAACCTTGTCTGTTTGGAGACGCTTATATAATGCGCTGACTTTCCCCACTTCCTCCATCTAAAATCTATTTCCTAAATGTGAGACACGCTATCCCCACGTGGGAAATAACTATTGGATGGTATGTCTAACATTTCTTTTGCCTTTATACCACAGCGCTATTTTGTTTCTAATCAGTCATCTACGTGTCTATAAAACAAATTATACCTACCTCCCAAACTGCCTGTCGAATGACTGTAGCTTTTACCAACTTCCTAACGTATGACCCTATGACAACTTACGAAGGGGGACTTACCACCTCGACCGAAAGGCGATCTTTTGTGCCTATGTCCCTGACGGGACACCCTCCTGGAGAATGGATGAGGCGAATGGATCCCAAGGGCGGCCGGAACGTTGCCACGACAGAGCAGGTGGCAGGGTCCCTACATTTTCCCAGTTAAAAGCACCCCGATGGAAACTGGCTCAGTCCGGTTCCTCTCCCAGGCCTTCGGGTTTGTACTCTCAAGGGGGGCGCGGAACTTGCAAACCGGCTCCCCCTTACCAACTCGGGCGTGTACCATCCTATGGAGGGCCGGAAACCAGTAGGCTCACCTTCAAATCCGGGGGACGAGATTTCCAGAGCGCATTCTTTCCCCCTGCTGCCGCGACGCTTGCCGACGCTTCCAACCCTGAAAGAAGCCTAACGGTATGATGGATGAAATGAAATCATTAATACAACGAAATGGAGGAACAGGAAATTAGGAGGATCTGGAAATCCTTCCTAGTATTCGCCTTGTGACCCGGGAAAACCTCCGAAAAACCCCATAGGTCAGGAAGGTCGGCCACGGGGATTAAACCCACAACCTCCCGAATGCAGGCCACAGACGTTAATCACCTGAGCCATCCCAATTCCTCGGTGATTTCCTAACGTATGTAAATCGACAAGTTTTGAATAAAAATGTTATCTTTCAACCGAAACGTTTTTCTTGTCAGTATAAGTAGATATATTTAATGATAGAGGCCTCAATACAAAAAGAAAGAAGTTTGAGAATCATGGGTTATGGATGCCTGTAGTTTCTTTCCTCCTTAATGTCCTGCTGACTGTGTCTCAGGTTGAATGATGAGTGTTCTGGCTTCTCAACCCAGAGGTCCGGGATCAATTTCTGGCTAGGACGTGAAATCTTAATTAATCCAGAAACGTTCCCTATCTTCCGCAGAATCTGGCAGTATGAATATCATAGGGAATGTGTTCAATGTAAAATGTAATAACAAAACCAACTCTTTACTTCAGGTGTGAAAGTATCATCAGTAGCTTGTTTCGCAAGTCAAAATGGATGGACATACGGCTAAAGGGACTATACAAACCAAAGTATTAAAAATACATATCTTGTCGAACACTACAAGCTAAATACATAATTAAGAGAGGATATATTGATGGACAGGATTAGTTTATGTGAATTTTCGTACACATTCAGTACTGCTGTTACATTTTCTTTGACACATTACCCTTTCTTACAGCTCCTCGGGAAAATAGTAAGTATCAGTGATTGGTAGGAGTTCTCTTAGTTGAGGCAAAGTGGGGTATCTGCCCAAAAGTAAGGAGAGGTTCACGCATTAACATCACATTCCAAAGGTATCCCTTCCGCAACATCTAGTAATACTGCTTTTAATCCTTTCTTGTGACCGGGCGCATAATATTCAAGGTTTATGAGAAGTTGAATTAACCCTTCCCATTGTTATCTCTGTGGAAATAAGTCCAATGCACTGATGTCTCCTTTTGCTTAGAGAAGGCAGGTATAGAAGTTTCAGAAGGCCTTGGAGAGGCTTTTTTGTAACAATGTCAGTGGATAATGTTGCTATTGTTGGCAATTTGCAGGTGTAATCTCGGCGGGTGTGTCCGTGCCGGTACAGATCCCTAGCCAGGCTCCAGATCTGACATCGAACTACTGGCCTCGGATCCAGTGATCTCAACTTTTTGGGTTTCCTCCTCCGAGGCTGCTAGTCTCGCATCAGGAAAACCCAGCTTCGGCCACCAGTACAACAGCATCTGCCGCCTCATCGTCCTCCTCCACGCCAGTAGGTGCCGCCCCTGATGCTACCACTTCTACCGTGTCTACGGCATCACCTCTGTTGCTGCATCACCATCATCACCAGCAACAGCAACAGCAGCAGCAACAGCAACAACAGGCTCTACACGGTGTAGGAGCGACATCTACAGCAGTTCCCACACTCGGAGGTGACTCAGCCTCCATGAGCAGCCTCGGCGCGCTGCATCACGATTCCTCGCAGTGAATTAGAAACCGTCATGTGTGAGTGTGGTTTTGTTTCCTTTTATAACCTCAAACAGGAGGCATGAACCAGCTTGCATTAGCTGTAGATCGTAACAGCAACTGCAGTAGCACAAACAACCATTCAAAGATTTCCCTAAACAAGTGAGGATTACTAAGGCAAGTCATTGATCAACAAAATTAAATTATAAAGAAGGTTTCAAATTTTATTTCTATTGTCGTCCCTTTAATATTACAACATAATCCAGATTATGTTGTATTCTTTTCATTAGGTTATCAATCACAATGTCGACATAGAAGCATATTGGGATTGATTAAATGAAAATGAGACTTCCTCTCTCACAGCAAGTACAACAGCGAGATAAACTTGTAATTTTAAGGTGATATAATAATAATTGTGGATATAAGCACTTGCTTTAGTTCTCGTTGCCTAATATGGCAGGTAGTAGCAAGATGGGCTGATGCAACCTTCTTGCTAATGGACAAAATCAAACAAAGTAACAGCTAGACTTGAAAGGAATCTACACATTCAACCAGCAAGTTTAGGAACATCATAAAATATTTTAGAGGGAAGAAAATTAATACTATTAAGAATAGTATACTTGAGAATGGCTTTTTATCTCCTACCTAGCCTTGCAGAAGTTAACTGTTATTTTGTAATAAATGGCATTTTTTCTGCGATGAGCAAAGCTGAGGTAAAAGATATGTGGTCACTCGTGACAAGCTAGAGTCGGTACAGAAACATTTCATCTGTTTGAGATCCACTCATTCTCATCGATCAACAGTAGCATTAGAAGAAAATGTGCCAAAAGAAACCCCATCCAGTCCAGATTTCTCCTCACAATTTGGACCAAAGAAATAAGGTTTAGACAATTAGAATGTTAAGAACGATATTATAGTTAGTCGAATAGGTTCAACAATAATATTTTTTGCATCACGTATTTGGGATTTCTCGAAAAAGGGGAACAAAAAGTTGCCTCCCTGCTTTCTCTAGAAACGAGTAATTTAGGAAATTACTATATTTGTAATTTAGTTTTAACTTACAAAATATGTTTTCTGGTTTATATTTGATCAGCCCTCATACAGAATGTTTCAAAACGATACCGAACCAACATCTGGACGCTGTTCAGATTCTACCTGATACAAAAATACAGTGTTCAACACTAACAAAGATACATAATCAAAACTCCTCATTGCCAAAGTGGATTAGGCAGTTACCCAGGAACAAAGCCGCGTGCTTGGCCCGTGCTATCGGAAATAACGCAGATAGATTGGGAAGTTCCGAGTCGCATGCCTCAACAGTATTTCTGTAAACACCGACATGCTGCACAGTGGTTAGCTTACATTGAGAGCTTCCTTGTCTTACGAAATCCTGCTAAAGAAACCATCCCTTCAGTTATTTGTTTATTCTTCCAACGCATTTCATCATAACAGACAATAAATGAAAGAAAGTGACTGGGAAAATAAGGTGGGATACATACACAGCTAATAGCACTATCTTTTAGAGGCAATTTAACGTTAGTGAGCTTTAAAGTGGAGACAAGTGATTGATAAAGACAACAAAGGCCAGAATACTATCAGAATGTTATCAAAATATTGTAGATAAAGCAAAACTTCTTTTGCAGTGAGACAAGTTTATTTTACGGTCTTTAACTCGTAATATTGATATTTACAGGCTGTTGAGAGTTCACTATTAGGATAATAACAAAATGCTATGAAGTTAAATCAGTAATATTCTTTATGTAACTGAAAACAAATTATAGTCTTAGAGATACGTGAGAAATTTCTCTTGATATTTACCTACATTAATAACAACTTAAATTTGATGTAGGATTAAGGTCACTCAACTACTTGGTCAGCAGCGCCCTTATTAAACGTATCATGGGAAAAGCCACAGATAAATTTCAAAATAAAATAAAAATATAATTAAAAAAGTAAATATACCAAAGAGGCAAAAGCTAACATTAAAACGAAGTTATAAGAAGGTCCAAAAGGACTGAAATCTTCATATCTAAAATATCCTTATACTCATGCTTATCAACCATAAAAACTTTTTCCACTGCTTATCTCCGCCAGAATCTTTGGAAGCCTGGCAGGCAGTTGCAGAGAGTCTCGAAGGTGCGCTAAGGAAACACACTCTAGTAGCACGTGACGAACTAACAAAAGGTTGTTGCACAGTGGACATTTCAACTTTCAACTTATTTTATTGACTAATATATTTGCCTGGTGCCGGTACAAAGGGGCCCGGCTTACAGGCTCAAATTTACATTATATACAGTTAACAGTTTTAAATGGGCACTCTGGTTTTCTTTTTTCACAACAAAAACCCATACGGTGAGCAGCCTTAGCTCACCGAGAACAGTTTTAGGGTGTATTTTCAGTCTTTATGTTTGTCCCTTTTTTTTTTTTTTTTTTTTTTAAAGTACACTGATCCATACGCTCACTCACTCCTGGGCATACCACACATATGTCCCATCACACGCACACACACAGACACACACACACACACACACACACACGCTCGTATATACATATTTACACTGCACTATATACACTTCACTATTTACAGTTTTTCCGCAGTTTTCCTGTGCGGCCAGGTTGCAGCTCCTGTGGCGTTTCCGAGGCACAGACTTCTTCCGGAGTGCGTGGCCTAGGGCCTGGGCTGTATGGGTGCGCATCAGTCGGCGAGCCATGCAATGTCTAGAACATTTTAATTCTAGCATGTTTACGATGCTTTGGCTCGCCCTTGCCAATATTGGCAATCACGTCATTTTGGTGATTCCTGATGCGCGCCCACGCGACAGTGGCTCTTTTTCTTATTGCCTCGGGAATGGATGGGATCTGGGTTTCCTGGTGAAGGGTTTGATTAGTGGTTAGGATGGGAGCAGAGAGGATTTTCCGGAGGGAGAGGTTTTGGACGGTTTGGATAGTCTTCAGGGCGGTTTTTGAGGCGTTTGCCCAGGCCACACACCACTGACAGGATGAAAGCCTTATACAGGACGAGTTTGGACTTCAATTGCAGCTGTTTGCTGCGGAAGATGGGAGCGCATAACTTTAGCCGCTGTCTGCCTTTGTTGGCGCTATTTTTTATGTGGGTGGACCAGAACATTGTGCGGTCCAAGGTAACCCCTAAGTATTTAACTTGCCGACGAAAGTGTAATACCTGACCACCGACCGTTAGGTCCATTGCCAAAGTGTGATGCCGCTTAGAGAAATGTATCATATAGAGGAGCAGGGTCCCGCTTAAAAGGGTAGTCATGCGTAAAATTGTTGTGGCCAATGCGTAACCGAGGCAAATGAACTTCCTCGCGAGGAGATACGCGAGAGGATGTTACCCAGTTTATCGGAAGTTCTTTCATTGCCCCAAGCTTATTACCGCGGAGAGCTGACCACTCTTCGTGCCAACATGACAACACCGCTCTCCGCACTTCAAGCCTAAAGTCTACCTAAGTAATACAAGAGGTGGTGATACTGGGTTCTGTGGTTACCGCCTTTGCTGCCAAATTCGCCATTTCATTTCCTGGCAAACCTAAGTGACCAGGAATCCATCATACACCACGTTAACGCCAGAAGCGTATAAAATATGGAGGGCATCCTGGATGCGCTGTACCATAGGATGGTAGTTGTACAGCTCATATAACAAACTTAAAGTAAATGTCCAAACTGTCGATCCCCGGGTTCCAAACAAAGAGGATTGGTTAGGGCATTCAAGAACAACCTCGAAACTGTCCGAGTCATAAGTAGTATTTTGCCCTTTGCCCCTTTGCGTGAAAGCTAGGACAGGTTTGGTGATAAAGAACAAGGAGGAAACCTTTCGTTTTCATGACACGTACCTGCCAACAAAAACCTTCTGAGGTGTACGTGGGTACCACTTCATGCGCTACCTAAATTCAACATGATGTAATTTTCAATGTTACATAAAGACATACCTGAAAGAGTTTCGAAGCTGCGACACCAAACTTGGAACTAGTTTAAGTACCTATAAACTATAAGACTGTTATATTCGTTCGGTGTCGTTTCGGAACAGCCTGTATAAGAAAACAAAGATGTGAGAGCTAGGATGCCTCTGACACAGAGCGTTCAACAAAAACCTTACCATTTTATTGAGTTATAATTTTCCTTGAGAGGTTAGTTTAAACGGGGACAATCTATGCTGGAATTATTACCATTCAGTCACTGTCGATTATTATTATTATTATTATTATTATTATTATTATTATTATTATTATTATTATTATTATTATTATTATTATTATTATTATTATTATTATTATTATTATTATTATTATTATTATTATTATTATCATCATCATCATCATCATCATCATCATCATCATCATCATCATCATCATCATCATCATCATCATTATTATTATTATTATTATTATTATTATTATTATTATTATTATTATTATTGTAGGGCATGATTATATAGTGATTAGTACGCTAATTAGATTTCAGAAATTCCAGCACTGAACTGCAATGTCCTGAATAAAATGCCACGAGTACTCCGAAAATAATTCGTGAACAATGTTTCAAACAAGCCCACAGAGTAAGTCGGTGACAATTGACTGAGTGAAGGAGCTGCAGTTTCTCAAACTATTGGTGAATAGAGTTAGGAAAACCATAAGTAACTGTTAACTAAACCTCTTCTGTTCTGTTCCAACAAATGACGATAGGTCCTGTTACACTATCGCGACCATTCGAGGATTTTCATAACCGGTTCCATAAGTAACAATGATAGAGAAAGCGTTGCGTTGTTGTTGTAGTGTTTAACGCCCGCTTTTACTACTACGGCACCGCAGGCGGTGACACTGATGATACATGGAATGAAGATGGAGCACCGGTGGAATGAGATGGCGGGGGAAACCGGAGCACCCGGAGAAAACCCGCCCTGACGCCGCTTCGTCCACCACGAATACCACATGCGGGTCCCTGGGATCGAACCCGGGCCGCCTAGGTGGTAGGCGAGCGCGCTAGCCGCTCGGCCACGGCGCCGCCGCAGCGTTGCGTTACAGCACAATTGAAACCAAGTATGTATGTAATACGATGTCTCTGCTTCCAAGTTTCAATAAAGGGCAACGCCGACTAGAAGTCTTCCGACCAATCACATTTAATTATGCTCTTGCGATATAATATGTGCGAAAGACCAGGAATGCTGTTCTCCATGGTCTAGGGATAACAACCTCTGGTTCGCGAGGTCGCGGGTTCAGACCCGGCGGAGGGCGATGGAATTTTTCAGGGGTAAAACTCCTTGACATGTCTTCCTTCGGAAGGGCAGTAAAGCCAGTGTCCTCGTGTCGTAGATTTACGGCATATTAAAGAACTTCAAGCCTGATAAAGAGACCTCTGAGCAAAATTAAGCGCTCTTTCACGTCCAATGGGACGCTGGGAACCACAGCAGTTAAAGAGCATCCATAAATAAAACTTATTTTTTAGAGATGCTATTTTGGAACAAGTGTTCATTATTGCCATGAAAACGGATACATACATGCCGATTACTAAGTACAATGATGTACATACGTGAGCAGTAACTATAATACACACATATATCTACGTATACACGTTTTATTATTAACAACAGTTGGATACGAATTTTGCATGCACGTAGTGGAAGGGAAGGGGGAGAGTAAGAAAATGGGGTAGGTATGTTAGGTTACGTCTTCCTGGGCAGAACAAAGGAGTACAGTTTGATGCGAAAAGCTTCGAGTCAGGCAGTACAGTTGACCACCATCCTACTGTTACAGTTGTGTATAAATACTCTTGGATGTAGGTATACGACTCTTTTTTTGGAACGGTTATTTTTAATCTAGTATTTTATAGAAAATTACCGAAGTTTAACTATTTTTTACACTTATAGAGTGGGATATACTCAGTAACGTTTGATGAACTCATCAGCAAAATCGTTGTGATGATTAGGTTAAGTCAGGAGAGGAAAAATATGTCTCTTTCGAACATGGAGGAGCCTAAACTTTCCGATTCTTCTTGAAGTTCAGACATGTTCAAATCTAGATTACGGGCGAACGAGGTCGTACATATGAGAAAATAGTGAATGAAATTAATTTAGAGGATATGTGTGCATATCGGAAAAGCTGAGAGAAAATAAAGTTATTCACCGTAACTAAATAATTCTCCCATAAGTTATTCTTCAGTTCAGAAGCTTCTGAGCATTGAGCATCGACAGTGATGAAAATGGTAAAGGTTTATGTGAACTGCTCTGTATTGTCACTTGTTTAAATTAGATTCAATATAAAAAACAAAATTAAGCAAACTAAAAATTACACTGTTTTCAGGGCTAAAAAGGTTATGTAATTTAATTTCATGGTAACTTAACGTTTAAATGGAAATTAATTGTTCATTCACACTGGCCGCATGTAGGACAAGGTTGGAAAGGGGTAGAATGAGACTGAAAAATTCAATGCCATAACCGGGATTTGAACCGACTGACCCTCTAGTTGGTTAAACTATGAAGCCCGGGACTTAAGTACTTACAGTAATAGTAAGTCGCCATTAGGATGTTATCTCATAAGAATTTGTGATCTCCTTGTGGTTTACCGGGAAAAAATACGAGTGAGTTGGGGAATTTAGTGTCGTGTTGGCACGTTGATCACGGTAGCTTAGTGATTGGAGCAGTCGGACGTATACCGGAAGATCCGTGGTTCAAATTCCGGCTATGGCATTGAGTTTTTCAGTCTCATTCTATCCCTTTCCTTAACGTTTAAACTTGCTTAAGATGAAGTAGCTACATTTAATTTATCGGAATTTCTTGTTAGTTGATACCAACTACAAACATGTTATATCTAAAGCTTGATATGACTGCCATGTGTTTCAAGTGTCGTAACACAGTAAACCAATCCAGCAGTTGTGAGTTTTCTTGAACTAATAGAGTGCAAAACCACATTCATACGAAAGCACAGCTGTTTGTTTGACTTAACAGTTTTTAAACTTAGATATACCTACCTATATAACCCAATGGGCGTTTCACAGCTCGTGGTAAATGCAGTACCAAATAGAAGTAAGTAGATGTTACTGGTGGAGCACACGGTTTTCCTAAGTATATTGTTAGTTCCGATTTGACGAGAAGCGAGTCGACTTAACGATTAGCCAAAGAAGTGTACCTCTTGGTTATTTGTGCACGTATACAACTTATTGAGTGGTTTATACTTTTCAGCTGTTTCTTTTTTCTACGGAGCTGTGCTGACCTGTAAATAAAATAAGCTTCTTTTATATTCGTGTCCAATTACGCCCGACACTCGACGGAATTCTATGACCACAGAGCAACGAATAGATCGATTTGAAAACTTTGAGAAAACAATGGAATAAGTGAACATTGTTAAACTACACCCGGTTCACAGGGTAAGGCTTTGCCCTTCCTCCCCAACTTAGATGGGCGAGAACATTAGCAGTTCCATGCTACAATAATAGTGTACAGCTATAAAGTTGACGTACGTAACGCAAATATTGTATAGTATCAGACACAAATAACGATGAAGCATTAGCAGTTTTTCTTGATGAGCAGTATTACTTTTATATAATATTATTATTATTATTATATCTGTGGTAAATTGTGTTGCGTCTGTGAGTGGTGCATATACATAAAAGTTTAGAGAAGTCGTACAAAAAGCGCCAAATCGTGGAAGTGCGTGTGTGTATGGTCGACCGTACCCTAGCCTGTGTAGTATATTAAAACTAGCTACATACATAACTATACAACAGAAATAATGTAATAACTAAATATTCATCTGTGCAACATAAATGGCGATCTTATGTTTTAAGTATTTCATATCCAAGGACAGTTACAGGAATATATCTGGAGTTATGTCATTTTTTGAACAGCTAGTAGTATAATAGATAATACATATATTTTCGTTTCCTAAGCGTGCATGGTGGAGAGTATTAATATGTGTTTTCTTCATTTTCTCTTTTTCCCCCGAAGACACTACAAACATCTTTTCGTTTTTCTTTCATTTCAGAAGTCATGTGATGTGATATTGTGAACTGTAAAACAAAGGAGCGCAATCGGAGTCTCGTGGGATGGGGTGGTGCTGTGTTTATTTATTTGTGTATTTATTTTTAAATGGTGAACTGCTATCCTTTCCTTTTCATTGTTAGAAATAGTCTCCACGGGAAGGATTAGCTAATATCGATACATCGATGTAACCGCCCCGAGACAAAGGTTGTGCCATTTTACGCAACAGTAGTTCATTTGTTACCGTATTGACGTTTTATCGTCTTTGGAAACTCAGACGCTTGCATTCCAGGTGTGGAGCGTTTTGACATTATCCCTCAAGAAGAGTTTTTCATATCATTTATATGTTAGGCTGTTCTATACGTCTATTTCAAATTAGGACAAAATTTAATTAAAAGTTGCAACAATGTGTGAATACTAACCCATTAGAAAAATGATAACTATGAGCAAAAAATGTTGTTCTTGGGTGTTTATTTGCTTATATACTCCCTTTGTATTTATTGCCTTTATCGTACAAATGTTTGATGTTTTAAAATGTATTAATATCTGAAGTTATATAGTTAAGGCCATTAATTCCTTTCAGATTTGCATTACCAATAATAGCAGTTTCAAGTAAAAGAGTAGGGAAGTAGTGTGTTATAAAATACTTTCGCCAGTCGGAAGCATTTTCTAACGTTTTCCCTTCCCTTCTCCCATCTTCTACGGAACCTAAAACTACCTGTCGCTTAAAAATACCATACAAAGAAGTACTCTAATTTACAAAATGTTAGAAAAAATATAAAATGACCCCTACAATATGATTTGCATTCAATAACATGCTATCTATAAGCGTAAAATACCACATGAAGTGTCAGTCACAAATAAATCCTTGAAATTTTGAAGGGAAAAAATGATGTAATACTCTGATATTTTATTGGAGATGTAAGAGGACCAACCTGCGAAAATGTTTGAAAATTACGAAAAATATCTAGTGTGCATTTGATAACAGATAGTTACCAGCGCTTGCCAGCGGAACTGGTAATGCAATGATGCCACAGTATGCACTTTCAGTAGTCACCTCTACAAGCCTTACTGCTTTTTGAGTGCTTACTGTTGCTATCATTTCTCACACAAGTGCTACTTTTAAATTCTCATCAGACTCATGATAAAAGCTATCGCTTGAAATTTTCATTAAAATTAAATTAACGAAATACATGACTTAAGAAATTACTTTTATTAATTAAAAGAATAATAAAATAATTTTATGGTTTAAAATTTGTTTAAATTAATTAATTTTTGGAAGAAACATGTTTCAAACTCAAAATTGAAAGCTACATAGCAAGATTTTCCTATAGACAAAAAGAGGAAAAGAAAAGAAAAAGAAGTTAGTTCCAAAAGCTACTTGTCAAATTGATCTGAAAATTTGGAATTTTTAATTATACGTATCACACATTTTTTTTAAAATTGCACTAATCACTTAAAAAATACGGAATTTCCAAATTTCACAGGATGGTCACCTTAACTTCAAATTTAGGAATTTTCTAAATGAATGGTAGCAAAACTAAATAGCTAGACTGCCTTTAACATCTAATATCAGTACATTATTAATACTTCCCCTCCCCGTTTTCCCTTCCGTTTGTTTTTTGCTCTAAATGTCGAAACGCTCCTTTAGGGTATTTGTTTCAACTGCAAATGGGATAAAAACCATAGCTGAATCAATGTTTGTAGCACCTATTTGTCACAATTTTTCTAGTTCCTATCTCATGTTTTAATATATTTTGAAAAAGAAGTCACTGATCGACAATTCTGGGCCACTAATAAAGTTATTCTCATTACCCTATTGGTTGTTTCGGCGAGAAACACATTTTGCCAATTTAACCCTCTTTGTTTTTCCAATATCTCTGGTGGCAGGCCGAAGTTACAACACCCTAATAAATAAATGTTGTGAAATAATGACTTTGTTGCTGTGATTATTGTATAATGATAATTAAACATATTACTTATTATTGTTTTAGTGTGTAGATCTCATGTGAAATAAATAAATAAATAATTCCAAAGTTTAATAAGCAGTGATGTGTATTTATACCTTTATTTTAATATGCTGAACCTTCCTTCTCCAATTTTCCTTTTTTGTCAAAGAAGAACAAATTAGATTTTAATATGCTTATCCTTCCTTCTCACAATTTCATTTTTTGTCAGAGAAGAACAAATTAGATTCTTTCAATTGATAATAAATACAAATTGTGCTTAGTGACCCCACAATGAAAACATGAAACTAAATACATCGGATAAGAATAACCAGGGATTCAGCTGTTGTGGTTTGACCAGTGCGATGGTACTGGTGTAAAAGCTAGAGCTGTTATGTGTGTTAAAGCGCAAGGGGGTGCTATTCCTTAGCATTCCAAAAAAGTTTACCTTTCTTATTTTACACACCAAAGCAAGATTTAGCGCCAAGAAAATGGAAGAGGAAGGCCTTTCATGTTTCAACTTTAATTTGATGTAAGGAGTCATTGGAGAAAGCATAATGCTTGATTTGTAGAGGCCTAAAAACATAAGAACCGCCAAACGCAAACACGATAGCAGCAGCTGATGTACACAAGGTCACGCTTTTCTCTGCTCTGGAAGTGCAGTATAGAGGTGACAGTGATATGTGGTTGAATTATCACAGAATACTTTATTAGTTTGTTTTATACTTAGTCACAAAGTGTATTACGGCTCAGCATTTGTTTTCTACTGCACAGCGTGTATTTGTTTATGGTGCGTATGTGTTAACTCAGTCAGCTCGCCAAGTGAAAGTGCGATTTGCAGAAAGATTTCCAGGTGTAAAAGTTCCAGTCCGTACAGCAATCCATAAACTTGACAATAAATTGCAGGCCACAGGAAGTGTTCAGGTTCAGAAATCTAAAAGACGGCGTACGGTTCTTACCGAAGAAACATTAGACGACATTGGTTGTCGTTTGGAGAATTCCCCCCCAAAAAATCGCTTAGGATTCTTTCACAACAGGCAGGCATTTGTTATGGCTCTTACCAAGAGCTACTAAGTTGCTGAAGTTGAAACCATATAAAATAACTGTGACACACGCTCTTCAGCCAGGTGATCCTGTAATTAGGCGCACATTTTGTGAGAAGACTCTCAATAATGTATACAATGGCGAAATTGACCCACATTTAACATGTTTCACTAACGAGGCTTGGTTCCACCTTCATGGATATGTGTGTACACAAAATAATCGTTATTGGAGCTCTGAGAAACCTAATATTGTTCATTAAATACCTCTTCATGACGAAAAAAATTGGTGTATGGTGAGCCATTAGCGGAGAAAGAGTTATAAGCCCAATTTTCTTCGAGTTAACAGTTGACGTCCGTACATACGTGAATACAACTTTGCGCCCCTTTTTCTAGAGAATTAGCTGACAGCGTGATTTTGCCTTTTTAGCAAGACTCTGCAACAGCTCATACAGCCAATCTTTCGATGAGAACAATTCAAAGTGTGTTTCACGACAGAATTATTAGTAGAAATTTGTGGCTCCCTCTGTCCCCCGACTTAACCCTCTGCGATTTCTATCTCTGGGGTAACTTAAAGCATAAAGTGTACAAGACAAACCCACACATCCTGGAAGAATTAAAACAAAAATATCCGCCAGGAAATTGCCAGCATTTCTCAACGTGAACTACAGCGAGTGATGGATAGCTTTTTAAAAAGGTGCCAAAAATGTGTGGACAAGGACGGTGGCAAGTTTCAGCATCTGCTTTAATAACATTGGTGAGTAAAGCCTTTAAAAGTAGTTTTAAAAATGTTGCATGGTTTCATCCGCGCTGTTCTATGACAGCGGCAGTCGGCAACGGGCGCCGAGTACCCGTACAGATAAAACGCAGCGCCGCTGGTTCGGAGTCTATTGGATCACCGTTATCAACTGTAAGGAAATTACGTAATAAACACACTTGACATATGCGCATCGGCGTTGTCCTTTAGTATTCGCTTTGCATTTACCAAACAATTTTAGCTGTAAACACAAAAGAACTATAAAAAGGAATTATAATGGTATACTACTTAAAAACAACTGTTACGCAGACCGAGCGAAATTGCTCCGCGGTAACGTGTGAGGCTTGCACTCGGGAGCTTGGGGGTTCGCTTCCCACAGCCGACCTTCCTGACCTATGATTTTTTTCGGGGGTTTCCCGGGTCACCAGGCGAGTGATGGTAAGAATAATCACATTCCCCAAATTTCCCGCCCCTCCATTTCATTTCACCTTCCTTTCAATCCACTCTTTTAGGGTCAAAAGTGTTAGCGATGGACGAGTTAGCGCTGCCGTGTGCGGGATTTGCGCACTGTAACTGCTGTTCTCGATAGATGTATTGCCTTGTAGTTGTCAGGCCTGCTGGGAGGGACCGCTGTCGAAATCCATTCGGCTGGTGGCTGCTTGGCGAACTCTGGTGTCGAGATGAAGGCTTGCTGCTTGCTCGAGTTCCCTCACTTCCTTCCTCTCAGGAGTATGACATACAATAGCCTGCATTGGCTAAGTGTGGAATCCTCTGTGTACATAGTCTACCTCTACTATTAAGCACTCTTGATATACTCCATTACCGAAGTTTCAGTGCTGCTTTCTCAAAGTAGATGTAGTGCGTCTTTTGTTTGATTGTTCAGAAGTTTCTTAATAACATCAGTGCATGAACTGCCACAGGCATTCATTCTTTTAATATTATTCACCTTTGTGATTCAAGCAAAATTAACATTGGTGAATATGCATTTAACCCCCAATAAAAAAGAGATAACTAGGTAAATAGCATTACTTCTGTCTGCCCAAGAAAAATAGTGCTGTTTTTGAACCCCCTCCTGGTAAGCAATACCTTCAGAGAATCATCATTCCACTACATTTTTTGAGATAGTGTCACAAATTAACGATAAGTTGCAATAATGGTTCCTATTTTGCCTAATATCATTTCTGTGAATTCCAAGTTCCCACTCCTTCCACACATCATAGAATTGTAACTCTATTTCACTTTTATCATGGTTTTTCTAAGAGGACCTAGTATCGCAACTTAGTCGCTTCCAGAAACTGGATGTTTTTAATATATGAGAACAAGTATTTGCAGTCAACTGCTTCAGCAGACATGTGGACAACGTAAAGAGATACTTATTTCCAGCTATTTACCAAAGAGATTGAAAAGAGTTGAAAGGTTTGAGGGTAGAATCATGATTGTATGAGTATATACATATATGGAAATATTCTGGATAATACCCGTTTAAGTTTAGGCATTTATACATGCAAAAAACAAACAGTATATGTGTATGCTACATTCCATTATGCTGAAACAAGAGAAGTACCTTGTATCATGACATAAAGAACATGTCTGGTAAATATGGGCTCTAAAATAATTTAATTATTAATAAAAGAAGAAATTTTGAAACTTGTTATAACAGGGTATTTGGCTCTTTGCTATGCATTTATTAAGTTATACATTCTTTAGTAACTTTGAAGTGTTTAGCAACTGTTTTTATGCTGTTCAAATACCACAGTTCAAGGTTACAATTAAGAAATTTAAGATTTCACTAATCTTGAAACACATTATATTTAATTGCAGGATGCTCGAAATTCAGTATCTTTCTTTTTTCCAAGTTTTATAGGCATTGAGTAATGAGTTCTAATTTCACAACATTAGAGGCCCTCCGTAAGTGAGTTCACCACACGAGTGTCTTACAGACATTAATATGACCAGCAGTTAAACTTGGCCACATAGATGAGTCAACCATAAAATACGTACAACCATGGAAAAATTGATTGAGCACATTAAGAGAGTACAAAATGTCTAAGTCCTACGTCGTGTTACAGCACAGTTTACACAAGTTGACATTTCCAACATGCAGCTGAGTTTATTTATAGTGTGTTGCATATGTTATTGTCTGTCAAATAGGCTGTCTCTTGAATCACCCCTCACATTTGTATGTCCCTAAGATAGAAAGGGGCAGAGTAGCAAACTGCTTATTTGTGTGTCCGACAGACGATAACATATGGAACAGACTATCAATAAACTCAGCTGCATGATGGGAATATTGACTTATGTAAGTCGCACTGCAGCACCATGTGTAACTTAGAAATATTCTGTTCTCCTAATGTGCTCATTCATTTTTTCCATGGTTGTCCCTGTTTCTCCTTGTAGCTTACCGCCAATGTAGCGCATCTTTTCAGCTTCAGTTGCAATAATCATAAAATGTTATCCATTATTCCAGAGAGAATTTTCTAATGTGAAGGAACCATTAGTAATGAAATAGCTTAGGTTAGGCCAGGGAGTATAATAAATAATAGAACCCAAAGTTCTTCCTGTGTTATTGCACTAACTGTGAAGGCTCTAGTCCGTCTTTCTTCCTCTTGCTTCCTTCCCTTCTTTTTGTACAATGTATGTTCACGTAACATTTTGAAAACCACTAATCATAATTAAAACTGTTAAAAGATTAAAGTAAAAGGTTGCCCTCTTCCTCATACTTACAATGTGATTGGAAGCCTACAATTTCTCATAGGTAGTCGGCAAACATAGCAAACAAAAGCAAAACTTTTATTAATACTGATTCTGTCAAAATTATGTACATTTAAATCTTGGCAGATATTTTGATTTTACTCCCAATTAGAAATCTTTTGGGAAGTACTGTAACCACCACATCCCTATTTTCTAATTGGAAACTTATACTCCATCTAGCCTTATCCATACCTTGTATCCCTCCGCAATAACCTAATGTTCACATCAGCGGCAACTAACACAAACAAATGCCACGTGGGCTCATGCCTCATGTTTATGTTGCAACAGAATGATATTTACTCAGGAATTTCAGGGATAGTGCTGCTATTTGCATTACATTCAGGTAGTCTTTACCAGGGTTATCATACATCTTGAAAACTCACAGATAATCGCTGATATTTAAGGTACTATATTTTGTGGTGTACTTTAGTTTTGGCGTATCGAGGGTTACTTGTTGATGGTTTGTGTTTACATCAAGTGCGGATCTAGCGGTGGAGCGATTATAGGTATATTATACATATACCAACTTTGTTACAATCAGATGTTTGCATTAAAAGCTCTCAATATCACACATACACACAAACCTGAGCTTTAGGCTTTGAGGCAGCTCATCATACACATCAGTATCAACTTTTCATCCAAAATAAAGCACTAACACAGTGTCAATTAGTTTTGTTACAATTTCATTGCAATGTTGTTAGTGCTTGTTTTGTAAATAAACATTTGAAGTGCTAAGATTCTCTGAAAACTGCTTCAATGAAACCTGATTTTAAGGTAAGGAAAATGAAAAATGTCTGTAAAGTCATCTTTTTGAAACCAATTTAATCCCTATTGTATAAATGCATACAAGTAGTGCACAAATTAGTCTTACATATATTCAAATTAATAAAAAAGTTAACAGAAACGATCAGACCCCAAGATTATAAAATCACATAAGTACAAGCATTTATAATATTTACTACTTTAATGTGGATAAAAAAAATCAGACCTACTACACCAACAAATAAGTAAAGATGAGGGACTGTGTAAATTAAGTTTCAATTTTTTTATAAAGCCATGTAAATTACTGAAGAAAGCAGTTGACCTTTTTGTACTCCACTACAATGTTGTAGGTGACAGACGGAGTGATCACTATCATTAGTTCATTTAGAGCATGCATGCAGCTATGCCCTGTCACGTTTATTTGCTTTGACATCTTATTACATTTTGTTTCTTGGATTAGAACTGGAATGAAAATGCTTGGAATACATTTAGATATGTGCATAAATACATTTCTAGATAAAATTTATGTTAGATATGAACTATAGATGCCTTGGCAGGTGATACTGCATTATACTTCTCAAAAATAAATGTCTCTTATCTATAAACAAATAGAAATGTTTAATGGCATATTTTACATCATTGAAAACATACAGAAATTATTAATACCCAGTATACTTCTATTTTTAATAAAAGGAGTAAGAGTAACTTTCATTTCATATTACATACAAGAAATTTATTTTGCATATTAAATGTCTAATAACATGGGCATAAAAGTAACAACTGCTCTATAATAACTAAAATTAATGTGTAACTAAAGTAACAGCTACATGTGTAGTTGCATAATTATTATGCAATATGAAGTTGTTCATACTTCAACATTGTATTAAAATTCAAAAGCTTTAAAACATTAAACTAAAAAAACAAACAGGCTACCTATATGTACAAGTTGTACTTAACCAAACAATTCAAAATGCTGTTACTTGAAAGTATAACCAACACAAGAATAATGAAAACTGTCCTTAGGCACCATTTCATAGCCATTGATCATATGCTCCTTTAACAAACACTTTACAGCTTCAAATGAGATTTAATTCATTATAATTGCGTTGTGATGTGACTTACAAATACAATTTCACAAAAATACCTACTTAATGTTAGAAAACTGGAAATGTAACATTTGATTTAGCTTGAATGCCTCAATCTCTAAATGCAATAGAGCTAAAACATGATAAAAACAATTCACTATGCACAGAAACATAGTTTAACTACATAACATGAACATTTTAAAATTAACACCATACATTTGTAAGACAAATAATCAGAGAGTGAAAATTCTGTTAAGACATGGAATAATATGTTTTACTGCCTTGGCTGTGAAGGTAAAAACACATCATCTTCTGCAGCAGGATAATAGGCAGGAACTGTAACTGTATCCCTGAGCAACGGTGTGGTCTCGGATGGCACATGCCTTTGAGCGTCATGCTCCCTATAGGCAAGATATGGTGGTGGTGGAAAGGGTGGTTTGCCTCGCTGCTCATATAGCTGAATAGCAATACCAATCGCAGCAAGAATTACCCACGTTATGCACAGCGTCACATCTGTAAAATATATATGTACACATTATGTTGTTATCCTGCAGAGGGTCTTAATAATTTCTGTTCTGCATCACAAATTAATAAAGAAAGGTGTAGCAGGTCTTCTCTTATTACATCCATAAGTATTAAATTTTTACCACTCATACTTTTCTCTCTGTATTTTGCAGCAGATTTAAATCACAGATAGTAAATACAGTAAGAGTTAATTTGTTTTGTAGTATGTTTCTATATCTTTTAAGTTCATTTTTTAGAATGTATTGTACAGATAAAATCTTAAAATTAAGGAGAATAACGATGTACATTTAAAAAGGAAAATAATAATGGTGCCCTTAGAAATATACCTTTCCTTACCCTAGATTCATAGCTCAGTTGAGTAGAGCAGTGAAACGTACTGCCAGGATTTTGCCATCAAAGGTTAGCTAGATTCACATCATGGGTGTTGGTACATTTTGTCTCCGGGGAGGGTGGGGGGAGGGGGGGCTGAATGTTGAAAGTGCAATCAAACAAATTAATTCATTATTCTGTTGCCAAAAGTTATAGTATTTGTTGTGGATAACAGGATTAATTTGTGCTGAATAAAAATTGTTCTTTACATGAAAATTGACTGCATATTAAATTCATTAATTTCCAAGGGAGGGGGAGCGGCCCCGCTTGTCCCCTCTTTGCGATGCCCATGGTTCAAATCCACACTGCAATGCTACCAAGCCTGTGGTAAAGGATGCGGTGGCCCACATAAAATGCACTGTGATTGGCATGTGCAGATGATGTTGATGGGACTTTGGTAGCTTGTAGCAAAATACAAGATTTGCATTTATACTTGAAAGTATAAATTATTTGTTTTTATTTTTTCATATGTTTTAAGCTAATATCAATAAAGCACTAAACTATGTACCAATAAAGACAGAAATTGCAGAAAATTAACTCCTCCAGATCCAATATTTTTACTCTACCTTCAACACAAAATATATAATATCAAATGGCACCACTGAACTGGAAAGGTTTAAACATGTATAAATATATTACTTTAACCGAACCTAACATTTTTGTTTTTATATTAATTAGATCAGTGGAAAATGTTCCTTGGCCTATAGTACCCATTAGTGCTTGTAATATACTCCTAAGAATCAGAAGTTCAAAATAAATCGTTTGAATTTTCAATTAAACATAATCGGTGAGAAAAAAATTTATTTATTTCCCCACATACTGGGTTCAACTGTAATTTATTCCTATCACCAGCATAAAAATAAGTTTCAAAGTCTGGGGAAGATAGATCCATTATCTGCTGAAAATAATAACATAGATAAAACTATTAAAGAATGGCAATGATCACTTGATGTTATCCTTTAAATATAAATGAAGCGGCTATAGATATTTAAAAATAATGGAACAAAATCCTGTAACACTAGCTTCAGAATACTTCGTAATGTGCTGTGAACTGCATTAAGTTTTAAATATTTGGCACTCACAGTTTTCAAGAAAAGTGCACATTAGCAAGTAAGAATGACTTTGAAAAATAATTATATATAAAAAAGAGTGTGTTTACATTCAGATTAAAGGTTCACAGTACATTTAAAAATAGGATTTAAATGTCTTATGTTTTATTCATTCTTTAAACACGCTTTAAATACAGTAGAACTCTGATAATTCAAACGTTTATCATTTGAAATCATCGTTAATTCGAAGATTCTTCTTGGTCCCTTGAATTTTGTATTAAAGCAATGAAAAAAAATCATATGCAATTCGAATTTCATTTTCCTTAATTTGTAGTTTTTGTTCAGAAGTGTCAGTCGAAAATGAATTTAAACACGGAAATTTAATGTGATAACCTCGTCCATGTGTTTCTGCAAATGAGGGCATCGCCCTGGAGTGATTTGTTCTGTCAGGATGCAGTTGCGGAATAGCTTTCCTAGCTGCCGGCCTTGAGCTTCTATATGTGCTCCTACATCCCCTTGTTTAAAACAGGTACATCTTTAGTTGTTGCTTGAGCTTCCTATTGTTCAGTATGTTGTAAATGTCACTATGTCTCTTAGTAAACCGTGTGTCCAGTACAACACTAACTTTAGCTGAAAAAGCTGCCATCATTTGAGAAGCTGAAAAGGGTTTAAAGAAATAATCAAACTGCAAAAGAATACTGGATACCACCGAACACTGTCAGCTTATCTGAAGAATAAGGAGTACATTTTAAGCAGTGCCTCGAGTGAAAATGGAAAGAGTCAAAAAAGAGTGAGACAACCAGAAAAGCCTGATGGATATATGTACCTGTATTGCTAAAATGTCAATCTTAGGCATAACTTTTGTAATTCAAATTTTTGGATATTTCAAATTTTTTTCTTGTCCCTTCAGTTTCAAACCATCCAAGTTCCACAAACTTTTACTTGAACTAGAAATTTCCAAAAATGTTTTGTTAGTTTCTCACAGCTAACATTTATTTGCTTACTAATTTTAAAGGTCTTTGTTACACTTCTATACATTTATGAAACAGCATTTCTGAGGAAGGGGATCTATTATGGCAATAAAATTAAAGAATTGTTTTTACCCAATGCTCTAAACAATACTTGAGAATGAACTTACTACTTACCCTTGACTTGAAACGGTGGATCAATCACTGCCAAATTGAAACCCTCAACTGTTGCTCTTCTTATCACATTGACTACTATGTATTTAAGATTAGAGCCAATATAATGATCAATAGGTATGATGACTGCATATGCACCAAGTACTGCACAGGCTATCATATTAGCCTTTTGGATAACGGACACAAACAGCAGTGGTACCATTAACATGATGCATGTGAATACACTCCAGAAATTTGCATCCAGTTTCAAAACTCGTGCATCTCCTAACAAACAGTGAAACACAATTACACAAACATTGCAATAACACAAGTACTATCAAGTTTAGTGTTCATTCATTTTCACAGGAGCATAAAACTCTGCACAGATAAGAGTTTGCTGCAGCTCGATTTTAATTTATTTATACAGTTAAAAATGATATTGCTGAACTGATACATTAATGACTCTTTAAAGGCAGCCTGCATTAAATAAGCATTTAAAACAGGATGTACTCCACTGCAGATGTTTCTTTGTATCAACACTAAGCCTTCCCTTCCTATATCATTTCAGTTTCCTTTCATTTATCCCTCACCTCCCCTTTGTTCTCTTCCCCTTGGATTTATCCTGACATGCAAGCCCCTCTTTAAGGGGAAACGGGCATGGGAAAGAACATTTTTTATGTTATTCTTCTTCATTCATATTCATAACACAAGTGTTTGACGTTCTGCAGCTTCTGAACATAAGAGGAGCTGCCAAGAATCATGTACAAACTTTGACAGATATGAGGTGCAAGTAGTATTTATGCTTTGGTGAACATCATGTTCAGCACAAAGGTGGGCCAGCCTTAAAATTCCCCTAATTTTTACACATGCTTTTAGTGGTAACAAACAATTCTCCCTTAAAAGAAATCAATGTCTGTGTAGAAACTTTCCTTCAATCCCTATCTACCAGGTGTTTAAAAAAATGTCTGATATTGCAACAGCAGTTGGGATTGGTCAAAGCTAGAACAAATATTCCTGTAAACATATGTCCAAAAAAAAAAAAAAAAAAAAAAAAAAAAAGATATTGGTTGCGATTAGAGACATTTTAAACGTCTTGAGTATTAACACCAGACAATGGACTTCATCCAACAAGCGCATTCTAGAGAACACTTTACTGTCACAAACGATTAACAGAACACTGTTAGGTAAATATCCATAAACACCAAATTGGAGTTGTGATGATTGCTGCCATCCTGTCCTTTGTTATGTTGATACTACTACAGGAGACACTCCATGTGGTTACCATGCATTCTTACACATGTTTCAAATCCTCTTCTCAAAGAATCCTGAACTCTTTCGATTATACCTGGCACATGTGTTGGTCACATGCTCTTGTAACGTATGAACATTGTCGTAGGGTTGGCCATACACCAATGCCCCTAACTGGCCCCATAGCCAAAAATCCAATGGATTGAGGTATGGCAAATGGGGAGGCCATGCTACTGGACCTCTTTGACCAATCCATCTGTTGCATGAAGTCCATTGTCTGTTGTAAATACTCACCACAAATAAAATGGCTCATATCTCAGATATTTGTTTTTGGAAATATGTTTATAGGAAAATTTATTCCAGGTTTGCCCAGTCCCAACTCCTTTTGCAATATGGGACACTTTTTTTAAACATTCTGTATATGTAATAAAACTAAGCAAAATTTTGTAATATTTTTTTTATTTTATTTTGTATGAATAATTGATAATATGCATGATTTGCTACCTTGATGCTAAAACTAAAACTAGGGGATTTTATCACCTCTGGGAGGTCTGGCACAGGGTGCACTCAGCCTCGTTAGGTCCCGGGGGGACCAACTGAGGAGCTACTTGATGGAGAAGCAGCGGTCCCAGGAAGAGAAGGCCGTATAACTGGCCGGGAGGGCTCGGGGCGCTGACCACGTCCCATCCTCCAGTACTGCACCCCACCAATTACGCCTGTACTGGGAAGAGGTGGGAGACGTAGCGGCTGGGCGGCAAGCCTTGGCCCATCAGAGCTGTTGCGCTAGGGGGTTAGTTTCGTTTTATTGGGAAGAATTTCTTGGAAGACATTAATTTAAGTATTCCCGCATGTGATAAATTGTGCTCATGCTTTTGTCATGCTGGAAATACATGCGTCATATTGTAGAAAACTGTGTGCTATGTAAAAAAAAGTAAAGGACAGATAGTAAAGGGGGATGCACACTGCGATCTACACACATCTATTGTGGTTAACCTCCCTCACACTGGAGACAGGCATGAAGAGAGAACCACACAAGGTTCCTCAGGCCACAGATGCGCGGAGGTCCCTCACATTTTCAAGCATGATGACTTGTTCCACTAGTGGCCCGTCGAGCAGGAAGCCGCTAGTGTCCACGTGGAGTACTCCTTACATTGCTTGTGCATTCGCGTCATCTGTCCGCCACCGCCATACACCACGAGCATAGAGGCACGTCTCAAAGAAGATAAGGAAATGGAATGAAGGGAAATTATATAAAGGAGATCATGGTATTAGAGTAACTTGTCCAGCATTTGCCTAAGCGACGAGGGGAAACCCAAATGAGAACGCGCGGTCGACGGGATCGAACCGACGAACTCCTGAATGCGATGCTTAAGCGACAAGGGGAAACCAGGAAAACCCAAATGAGAATGTGCGGGATCGAACTGGCGACCTCCTAAATGCGAGTCGCACACGTTACCGTGGTGCATGTTACATAACACTTCTGACACATTAGCAGTTATAGCCAAAGTGCACATACTTACACCATCCACCGGTTTAAAAATGCCTCGCAGGAAATGTGGCTTTTAGTAACTATTTGTTTTGGTGACCTGTGCAAGTTTCCACAGTTCATTACATTTTTTTTTTTCATTCTATATGTGAAACGGTTAAGTTCCATATTTCAGTTAACAAATCTATTCTATTTAATAACAATTTGCCGCGATCTATTTCTAAAGCTCTTTATCCATTAGACTGATTAATATAAAACGAAAGTATTGATGGAGAATTCACACACCTAGTACGATATAGGAGACAATCGATGCTGCAACAAAACCAAGAGTAAGTGTTGCAAGTAGAACAGAAAGCATTGGAATTCCAAAGAACCACCACAGTAGTAGCCAAAGACCTCCAAAGCATAGGCCAAGGATGACAGAAAATACTATTGTTCCTGAAACACACAAATAGTTATTGCTGTTAATAAGTCTAGTTTTTGAAAATGTCACACAATATCTACACTATATATCAAGTTTGCTTCCTTTTACTCTTCTGCCTGGATCATTAGGGCTCGGAGTTTTAGGTAAATACACATTTTGTTTGCGTCCTAATACCCACCTGAAACTGAGTTTAATATTCTGGATATTCACGCCCGAGCAAATATTTTAAGTTTTACTGCACATAAAAACACATTTTCTTATTTTTCATGTAAATAAATCTTTTCGGATATTCGCATAACTCACAAAAAATTGCATAAAGGAAGCCCCATTTTAAAATAATTTTCACATACTTAGTCACATAAAAGCAGCAGCAGAGCTGTTTTTAACAAGTAGCCATCCAACTTCTTTAATGCTCAATTACACAGGTCATATGTCGCAAAACGTATTAATTAGTGGAACAACTAATATGTCAGCTATAGTATCCCTTCAGTTGGAAGAAAACAAACATGCTGCTTTCTCAAGCTACACGAGCCCCCAAAATTAGAACGGGAAATTCCTCCACTGCCATGTGCTTGATTAAGTATTTAATATCGGTTCACAGCCCGCTAGTCTATACGCTGATACTTGTAGGTGGCCATTAAACTGTATAGTGAATCAGTCATTTGTAAATCCGCAAAGTTATACAATCTTTAGTTGTGTTGTGGTGTTGGGAAGTAACATATCGACAGTTCTGAGTTCACAGTGGACTGAACATAGCCAGAGTGAACAGTAGTGCAACAATATGCTGCGGAACTTAAGGGTATTTGCAGTTATGATGGTAAAATTATGTATTGTCGGCCATGTGGTGAAGTCATAAGGGCAGGTCAACATTCACAAACAACACAACATTTAAGTGGTAACAAACATGCGAAATTCAAGACACTTCTTCGTGACAATCGTCAATCTTTCGGAATGGGACATTTGAGGGAGCATGTCTGGTGAGTACTACGTACATTTATATTAGCTCAGCCGTTCAGATCTTAAAAAATATTTTATTTGTTTTAGCACACATTGAAATTTTCAGCACATAACTTTTAGCACCTAAAAATCCGAGCCCTAAAAGCATGACATTACCACTCTCCATGAAAGCACATTCATAAAACCAAAAGAACGAATGAGTGCCAAGCATGCAGGGACTATGGATATGAGACATGTATTGCATACCCTGTAATTTTCCTCTAACTGATTACCAAATTGGTGTTCATTAGAATTTTGTGCTACATAATTATAATCGTTTTAATTTAATTGGAAATCACACTTTCCTGAAGATTACAATTTGAATTCGCGCCACTCTGCCGCCGCGTTATGTTCCCAAACAAGGCTTGGGTCAACGACATCTGTCGTCAGCTGCAAGAAACTGGTGTTGTGCGCTCGATCCACGGGTCTACTTTATCATTATCAGAGCCCGCAAGTTCATGCCCTAAAAGGCTATCAAATATGCTCTACAAAACTTGAAAATATGCCAATAAATAATAATAATAATAATAATAATAATAATAATAATAATAATAATAAAAATAATAATAATAATAATAATAATAATAATAATAATAATAATAATAATAATAATAATAATAATAATAATAATAATAATAATAATAATAAACATGATGATGATGATGATGATGATGATGATAGCCTTTAATTTCTGTAAGGCAGCGGCCTCTCCTACAGTTAGCCATGGCAATAAATATGCATTTAAAATACAGTTTGTCTACAATTTTCATTATAAACAAAAGGACAAATTTGTACTTAAAATTGATTGTTAAAAAGTAGAAGCTCCTGCCAAAGAGAGGAATTGCACCTCACGAGCTTTTACTTTCAGCATAAGGCTATTTTGATATATTCAGTGATAGATAAATACCTACACACATCTGACAATTTTTTCTAAGGTAATGAAAGTAATACACAAAGAGGGATCTGATGAATGTAATACTACTACCACACACGGAACAAATTATACTTAACTATTGTGAAGAGGACCGCCTCCGTAGCGCAGTGGTAGCGCGTGACTCTGGCACGGAGGACCCGGGTTCGATCCCCGGTGCCAGCGTGGGGATGTTTCCCCCGCTGGGAGGACTGATATAGGGTGCACTCAGCCTCGTGAGGAGATACTTGATACAGAAGTAGCGACCCCAAGTTGCGAAGGCCGCATAACCGGCCGGAAGGGCTCGGGGCGCTGAACACGTCCCACCCTTCAGTACTGCACGCACTCATGAAGCCTATAGTGGGCAGAGGTGGGTGACGCAGCGGCCGAGCGGTAAGCCTTGGCCCGTCGGAGCTGTTGCGCTAGGGGTTAGTTTCGTTTTATTGGAAAGAGACGCTAACGCAGACGCAGACGCAGACGCATACTATCTCACTCGTATAACAGCTCGGGACTTCCCCGACGTGTTTACAAGCAGTCAGTTCGGAGTTACATTTCTCAGCTTGCATGAAAATAAGACGGTTTTGTGACACAAAAACAAATGATTGAAATATGATTTTATCAGAAAAGCCAGAATATGTATTTATATGCAACAACAAATTGGGTTTAATAGGCTTATAGATTGATGATTCGTGTACATAACTTACCAGAATTGTAATTCCAACAAAGAAAAAGAAATGTAAATGCATGAATTTCCGGGCCCTAGTTATACCTACATCTCATGTTAAGAAACCCGTTAATACTATTGCACTTATAATCGTGAACAAGGAGTAATTCGCGATTTGCTTTGCTTCTTGTATGTGTGCTCTTCGATTGTGGGCATGCTTTGGGCACTTGGTTACTTATTGTTAAATAATGTGACCATATTTTCCGAAACTGAAAATGGCACACTTCTCAAGCAAATTGTTTTTAATTACTGTTAAGCTTAACACTTTAAGTCAATGCAATTAGAATATCTTAAACCTTGTTTACCCATTTATTATTAATAAACAGAATGTAATTATCAGAGTACTCAACGTATTATTACATTATGACAAAGGCAATGTTATTACAACATACAAAATAATGCTATGTATAACATTACTTATTACTATAAATATGAACACCAAAACAATTATGTTATATAACTCAAAACTTTATTGACATACTTTTCTAAAGAATGAATTTTCTCTAGAAGTTTTCTCTTTTGCTTCAAGTAATTGAAAAACTCAAGGCAACTGTATTTGAAATATATTTTGGTAATAACAATGCTTTCGGCGTTTCAACTTTCAATTTTTGTCCATATTTTTTTCTCCACAAATTGCAAGTCCTATGTCATCGGCTAATATACTCTTCTTGCAACGCAGCAATGAACACACTTTGGTTTTGGTATCTTGAATCTCTCGCGGAACTGCCGAAATAATATACATCACACTCCGACTGTCACTTACAGAATGGAATCGAAATGTCGAAGTGAAGCGTGGGAAACAAAACAATGCCGGAGTGTGGCCATTAGATTATTTGTTTTCCTAACGATTTTGTCCATCGATAACATAACTTTCGTTCTTAGTAATTATGGATGTAAGAATTTAAATATTACGTAGCATAACACAGAGAGCAAAAAAGAAATGCTATGTTGTAACAAAACGGGACAAACAGGCGTAACGACAAGATCTATTGGGATACCGGGACCGCCGGTTGTCCCGTTTGGTCACTTTATAGGTGAAGATTTGCACGAATTCTGGAACGAAGCTATGCACATCCGAGAGGTCACGAAATGAATCGCAGCTACAAAATTTTGTTTCCGTGCTGTTGTTGCCAACGAAACTCAAACTGTTGTGTGACCGACAAACTCAAAGTAAGAAGCTTCCAAACATTAAAACTTCTCTAAAAATACAAAATGTAATTAAAGCAGATCCTCCAAAGCCCAACTTAATATTACAACGAACATTAAAAAATATATAAGACATTTCAACATCCAAGTTTATGAAAGTGAGTTCTGGCTGTGTCGTAGTAATACTTTAAACAAGTTTTGTTCATCTTTTCTCAAAAGAAAAGTAAGTTTGAAATTCAAGTGCTTCTGAAGATATAAATATATAAAGTTTATAAGGCAGCAGTAAAACAACTATTCTTAAATCACATAATATGTGAAAAATAACTTAAAATGTTCGGGATAACTCCAAGAATAGAATTTTTATTGAATAATCAGTACACTCTCAGTTGAACAGCATAATAATGAAGTGGAGAAGAACAGAGCTTCAATTTCTCATTTTGCACGGGCTGTAATTCATGTTCACAATGAGAACGAAGGATCTTCAAACAGAGGCAATTATATTGAATATTTAAATGAATTAGTAATATATGACGCTTCTCTGAAAGAGCACTTAGAAAAATATTGTTTTTCGTGCAAATTCACCTGATATTCAGAATGACCTAACTTCAAGTGAGAGTGCCGTCATGACATATGGAATTAAGAAATTGTTTATGCCTTCTTGTTCAATTAATACTACACGAAACTCTTGACATCAATAGTGCACAACAACTCTGCACCGTTCTTTACATAAATGTACACGGAAATGTTGGAGAGGTTTCTTTGCTTTACAGATGCAAGTTCTGATAGAAAAGCAGATTCTCTTTTGAATCATGGTCACAGTATTATCCAACACTTTTTTCAGACAATGATAAAAGATGAGTATCCCGAAGGGCAATTCTGGTTAGGTTGGGTCACATTTTAAAGAATTTTACAATATTCATTGGGATACATACCCGAGCATGCTTCCATACTTGCAGACTCTCGAAGGAAATTGAGTTCTAATTTGCTGCAACTTTCATACAATAGCAGGAACACGACGTTTTAAAGTGGTAGTTCTAACCAAATTTGTTCACATATATCTGAGCGTGTCCATAAGTAATTCATAAACATATATTTTGGTTTTGTTAACTTTGAAGCACCTATTGATGTCATATGGTGTGCTAATAGTACACTAATTCGTCATGATTGAATTGGCATGTGCGATCAGATTTTCATCCAGCAGCACTCCTGAAGTCTTATTTTATGGATGCTATGGTTATTAGATACCTAAATGATAAAATGCACAAGTACACTCACATTCATGCACGAGACTGGGCATACTGAGAAATCTTCTTGTTAAGTTAAATTTCCCAAACCCGGCTTCTAGGGTATTACTAGGATAAAACTTAAGAAAATATACAACAAATGATAGTCGTGCCATCATTTTTACTTTCTCTGCTACGTATAGTAAAGAAGAGGAAGTATTGTATCCCACCCAAAAATCCGATGTCTAGATTTCACCGGAAATATACGTTTTGAAGCCCCCTGAATAAAAATAAAATCATTTTTAGAAAAAGGACCGCGTGTGTGTCAGTCTGTGGACAGCGTAACTCAAAAACCTACAGTGGGTTAAAAACCAAAGTTGGTATTTAAATTTAATGTCTTTCAAGGATGTGTCACGAATATTTTGAAGAAAATTGCTCCACCCTAAACTAATGGCTAACAGTTTTGATTATAATGCCATATGTTTGAGATATTTTTATGACAAAATGTATATCTTTAATTTTCTGACTATAGCCCATGCAGTCTATTTACTCTGGATGACTTTTGCATAACTGTAAACCGTAAGAGATAGATAAAATCTTACTCTACAAAAATCGTAGATCTTGCTAAAATACACAGTTTATGTCTTAATAAATTTTTCGTAGAGTGAACCATTTCGGAGATATGCCTTGTTATTTGTGCGAGTTTTGGAGAACTTATACTTCTGTCAAATGGAACATCGTTATTCATTCTTTTATAGTATGTGAATCGTGCAAAGAGAAAGGAATTTGAAAGCTTTAAAAGATTCGACTATCACTCAAAACCTACTGTATTTCCATATTCTCCGTGTACCTACATGAAGATAAATAAGATAATTTGTAAAAATATTTATCTCAATACGAAGATATAGGAATAAAAGTTTGTAAGAATAGTTAGCATAAGAGTAGAGAAAGTCATGCGAGTGCAACACATCAGATTTTTACTATGGAGATTAACAAATCTAGGTTCACTTCTGGTCTTCTCTATCACCGAAGTTGATGGTTGATGTATGATTCCACATTTTACACATTGAATTTTAAATATATTTAAAATCTATGCATGCTCATCATTATAATAGGCAACATAGAACAAATGAACACAACAGAAAACACAAAATTTTCATTAGAAAGCTTGAAAGCAAACATTAAAATATATGCATGTTCATTATAATAGCCAACATAGAACAAATGAATACAACAGACAACTTTTTCCACCATTTTTTTCTCATAACTATAAACCACTTCTCTTATACTTTTTCTAAAATACCTAACTAGTTCTATAGTGAATACACTTTTGTTTTGAATAAGAATCATTTTGCCATATCTTCTTTTACCTCCTTTTAAAACCTCAATTCTCCTCTGTAGCTCTATTTGCCTTTGCTTGATCTATACATATTATAAAACTAAAGAACATTTTTCTGGTAATTTTTTATTTTAAATAAAGCTGTTCTTTTTTACTCAAGAATGGTAGCTGATTACTGTGAAACTTAGTATCCAACATACCTTAGGTCTCACTATGTCATCTTAAATAGGTACTCTCCCAAAAGGGCTGGAAAAAGTAGTATGTCAAAAACTCTTTGAAATATCTCACTTAAGAGTTTCAGAATACAAATTATTGTACGTAAGTTAAATAAAATGTTAAATTTAATTGTTATAGTTGAATGTTAAATTAAATAAAAAGTTAAATAAAATTATATAAAATGTATAAATAAATTTACTAAAATATACAACGGACACAATTGATCACACATGAGGACATAATTAGTAAAGTTTGCCATGAAAACTTTAAGTCTTACTGTACATAAGTTTTCTGACAAGTTTTGTTATTTAAAACAATGTTGAAAAGAAGAATATTTAAGGAATTTTAACTTCTTTATATTGGGGTAAATAGTTTGATAAATTATGTTTTTCTTCCTTTGCTACCATGGGAAGCAATATGGTTCCAAATACCTAAAACACACAGTATTTTCCCCTGTGATTATATCATGCTGCCTTTACTCTGGGATTCCCCTCATCTCTTGGTATGTTTATCAAGTATCTCTAATGTTTGGTCTGTGAGCTTATTTGTGCATTAATTTCAAACTTACATTCATCATCAGAAAGCAAACACAAGGAATGGGCATAAATTTGTATTGCTAAGAGATGCTAAGCTTTGGAAAATTCTTGATTTAGAAAAGCTGAACCTGAAAAGCATATACATTGTTTAATCAGCGAGTTTGAAAACCAGTCATCTTTATAACAAGTCAGTTATACTGGAAAGACCAGGTGCAGATGTGGCATGCTTTCAGATTAAATATGGATTTTACCATTTTACATTTACTGAACTACATATATTGAGATTATCTATTTTTCCACTCAAATGCCACATTTACTTGGAAGAGCTTATATTCAATGTTACTACACAAAGTTGGTCTAGTCAAGAACAATGATTTAAAATGCTTACCTGAACTGCTGAGATGTCCTGATAAAGCAATCAGAATATAGAACACCAAAGTTCCAGACATGAATCCCAGTAAGAACATTTCTGTTTTAAAATATCGATGTCCGTACAAACAGACGAACAATCCAAGGAAAAATGTAACAGCACAGAGAATCTTGGAGAATGTTGTATCTAGGAGAAGTATGAATGATGTTATCCGAAACAGTGACAAACATATGATACGCCATGCACCACTGAATCAATAGCAATCAATCAACAGTTCAACTTACCAAGAACATCACAAGTGTCAGACCAGTACACTGTGCTACAAGCATATGTAAATGTGGGCACATATGCTGCTGCAGAATCACCATATCTTGTGATTGCAACATGAACAGACCCTGTGCCAGGATAGGCACTATATATTCTTCTCAATGTGCTCCCTTGCACTGGCTGCGGTACCTGTACAGTGCAGCCAACTACATTTAACTTGTCTTCAACATTAAACATGAACATCATCACTAATAGGACCATTCTATCAAATATCGGAAAAAACATCCTGGCTCACACTTACATGCTACATCTTAAAGCTTACCATTTCTAGCTAAATGCAGCAATATCAAAGTTGAGACACCTTTAGTTTCTCTAATATACACATAGTAAGTAGAGAAGGTTGCAGGTTTCTTTTTTTAAAGTACTGGATTCAAGTCCCAGTTGAAGAGCTGCTTTATAATTTCTCATGATTTGAAATTAAGCAATAAGATCTCTTGCTATATTCTAGGGAGTGGTGTAGCAAAGGTTACTTTGGAATAAAACTATTTCATATTTTAAATGTTTTATTTCATTATTCTAGATATGTTTTGTAATTATAACAATAAAATTGTTATAAACATTTTAATAAAAACACATCAGCTTATTGAATAATTCTGATGACATTACAGATAATTTTTAGTGAATCCATCAACAACTATTCTTGGTATTATTTTTCTATAGTTATTGACAAAAGGTAAAACTTTTCATATTGACAGCTTTCATTTGTGGTTTAAGGTTACCAGATGTCCAGGAATTCCCATATATGCCCTACATTTTAACCATTTGTCTGGGTCCAGGGGGAATTTTTGGAAACTCTTTACTGTCCTACATTTTCAGAAAAAAAACTGTGCAGGTTAGAGAAGGAACTGGAAACTGAGAAATGAATAATTGGTTATTAGCTGCAACTGCAACTTACTATGGCAACATAACTACACCGGCTGCAGTCAAAGAGCATACTTATGCATTAGTAACATTGAATGAGAAATTGACAACGCAGCATTTGTACTCTGAGGAAAAAGGTTACTGTCCTATAGAGGCAAAGAGATTATTTACTTTCAATCTTCCATTTACATTTGGGTTATCAAAGATAAGGAAGTAGAAAGTAGACAGCCAATTCACAGTGGTTTTATTATAAGACGAAATGCCAAATGTAAATTCAATGATGCACTGTCATTCAAGTATAAGTATATACTGAAGAAGCGAAGCACAATACCTTATTTGTCCTCCAGCAACACATGTTTATATTGCACAAACAGGTAAGGTTATAAAATAGTTCTGTTTTTCCCCTAATTTTTTATGTTTTATTGGGATTGACATGTTGCTATGGTGATTATTTTAGGAGTTTTAATTTATAATTGCCAATTTTGGTAGATTTTCATTATTTTAATATGACAAACTCTACGTTTAGATTATTTTTGCATTGACAGATAATGTCCTACATTTTTTACCATTGTGTCCTACATTTCCATGAAATAATGTGGTAACTTTATTATGGTTGGCTGAGTAAGAGTTAAATTTCTGTTATTTGAGTATTTTCCTCATTATAACAGACTTATGAAAATTAAAATACATAAAGATATTCAATGGCAAAATATCATAATTAATTATGAAACATAATGAATACATTTAAATAAAATGGTATGTTTCTCATTACACTAGACAGTGCATATTATAACAACCTCAAGGTTTTGCATTCCACCCAAAAATTCAATGGTACGATTTCACTAGAAATACATATTTTCAGGGCCCTTAAATCATAAAGCACTTTTAGAAAAAGGTGCCTGAACAACATAAATCAAAAACGAAATATCTGATAAATACCAAAATTGGCATTTAAGTTCATTATCTTCCAAAGCTGTGATATTAAGATTTTCAAGAAAATTCCCCCATTGGTATGGAACATTTCTAAAATTTTTTATTTTCTTAAAAATTCCTTTTATAGGTAGAGCAGCCGCCCGGTAAGCGGAAGGTCTGTGGTTCAAATCCCAGTTGTGGCATTGAATTTTTAAGTTCCAGTTCTACCTCTCCTTTTATAGGTTTCATTAAAATAGCTTACATTAAAGATAATTGCATGAAAAATAAAAAGTATATCTTAAATTTTCTGGGGTCCTCTTCATTTGGAAGGAAAACTTTGTATAAACTTGTGTAACTGGGAAATGTTAAGGAAGGATGGAAAGGTACTGAAAAAAAATGTAGATCTCTTTAAAACACAATTTCTTTCAAAGAACGTTTTTGTAGCACAATACATTTCTGAGTTACCTGTTATTAATGATTGTAACTCTTTTTAAATCCTATTGGTTTTCAGCTCTTATTTGTGACTGTACAGAAACAGCATGGAACTTTAAGGCCAACACATAGCGCCCAGTTCTTAAACATTATACTATCGCTATTCCATTTATGTACTAACCAAATGTATAACATCGCTATTTTTGTAAAGGTTTATTTTAATTAAAATGAAACAGAAAAATATACTTTTATAACCATAATTTGTATACCTACTAATAAACAATGGATAGAGAAAGTCATATGAATGTAACAGATTTTTATTTAGTGAACGGATTATGTTGATCATTCAAGCATTCCATTAATTTTGAATAGGGTTAAAATACAATCCTATTTCTGTTAAGATACGTAAGGCAGACGTTCACCAAAAATACGTATTTTGAGATTCCTCACCCACCCAATTTTTAAACGTGTGTGTGTGTGTGTGTGTGTGTGTGTGTGTGTGTGTGTGTGTATGCGCGCGCGCGCATCTCAAAACAGCTAAACGCAAAAATAAGAAGTTGGTTAAACACCGAGGAGACAACACGGATATGTAAGAAAATTCCTCAACCTCCACAAACATAATACAATTAATATTAACCTAACCCAGCGATGTACAGCGTTTGCGAAAGAGGGGAGCGGCCGCCATGTAGCCGAGTGGTTAGACCATTCGCTTCTCACCAAAGCGGACCGGGTTCGATCCCAGGCAACCGCATGTGGAAGTTGTGGTGGACGAAGCGACGCTGGGGTGGGTTTCCTCCGAGTTCTCCGGTTTCCCTTCCATCTCATTCCGTTGGTGCTCCATCTTCCTTCATTCCATGTATCATCAGTGTCACCGCCTGCGGTGCCATATGCAGTAAAAGTGGGCGTTAAACACTACAAAAAGACGGAAGGTTGGGTTTAGCTCCTTCCACTACACGCTGTCTTTGGCCCTCTTTAACCCCCAGTCGTGCATTATATTGCAGCGGCAGGTTGATTACATGTATAGAAAACGAATTTAGTAAAATGCAAGGGCATCATGACTGCTTAACGAGGACTTGGTAGTTTCCCCCTCTTTCCTTCTATTCATCCCTCTCCAATGGCAGCAGTATTCATGCTACTGGCTGCACATAGTTACAACCAATCACATGAACAGGAAGTGTTAATTACTATTTCTGACGGCTCAGATCGTTACTCAACTGTTGCTTCTTTCACACCATGTTGAATACATTAGAAACCACACGTGCCCAGATTATTGGTCTACGGCAAGCTGGTAACATAGTTCGACAAATTTCAGAAACTGTGCAAATTCACAGAAATGTTATTAAATGTTAATGCCACCCAAGAAAGGCGGTTTCTTGCATACGTATTAGAAGAAAATCTGTCATTCGAAAGCAGAAACTGAACTATAATGGAATAGACAAATATCTTTGATTATTTCGATAGGAATTTGAGTTCCAGTATAAATATAGGGAGAAGTTTATATTTATCAATATGTTATTGCATTATGTTTACCGCAAAGCTTTACAGGTTTCTGTAATTCTAATGATAAAGTTAAAGCCTTTCTTATAACACAGAATCGTTTAACACAATAAATGCTGCTTATTTCAAGCAATATTTGAACCTTTTCCATAACAGGCATTACGAGTTTGGAGATAAATCTAAAGAAAATTGAAATGTAGCTTTTCTATGAGGCCAGGTGTATCTACCCTTCCGCCCCCACCTACACGTTTGCTTGTCCTCATTACAGTGCCACGTCTCTTGCCCCGTATTGCAACTGTCATTGGTCACTAGTTATGCCTCACCCCTTGCTAGACCCCCTAAGACAAGAAACAGATATGCTCCCAAACAGTGCACATTACTAAATTCGTTTTGTGTGCGTTACGTTTGATTTACGAAAGCACTTTCAAATTTTATGCGATAAACATCTGTTAGGAATCTAACATAAAAAAATTTAGACTAAAAGCTTCACTGATCTTAGTATTTGCTAATAGTTCTTGAAATGCTGCTACCATGTTTCATGATACCTTCATCACATTTTCAAAGCTCTATTTAAAACCAGATGTGATGAAGGCATCATGAAACATGGTAGCAGCATTTCAAGAACTTTTAGCAAATACTAAGATCTGTGAAGCTTTTAGTCTCTAAATTTGTTTTTATTTTAGATTCTGTTGCTTCACTGTTAACAGCTTCAGTTTTTTCATTGACTCTGTTAGGAAGTCTATCAATATTTGGCGACAAAATCGAAGTACATAGCTTTAGAAGAACCACCAAGAGATCGTCATGTGACCTATTGCGATACATACTTATAATATACTTCAATTTGGAGAAACTCTGTTCGCAAATGTACGTAGAACTATACACACTATTCTTGCAAATGCTTATTTCTCTAACTACTACATTTTAATCGAAATAATCACTTTCAGAAACTATCCTATTACTAATTTTCTGTAGGTGCTAGGGGAATATGGGAATACAGGCTTTGAGCCTTAAGAACTGGTTGCTATGCGATGCCTTTGAAATTCCGTTCTCTTTGCAAAGAGATAAAAATACGAATAACATATTCCTATTTGAAGAAAGTATTGGCAAATTCAAACAAAGAATATTTCGGAAGTGGTCCATTCAAAGAAAAACGAAGTATTTGACAAATTGTATGTTTTAACCAGACCCACATTTTTATTTAGTAAACCTTTGTCTGTCTCTTACTGTTCACCGTTTATGCAAAAATCATCCAGAATGAAGAGGTCTTCTGAGGACATCCCCAGTAAATTCAAGGTATGACTTAGAAACTGCCATGGAATCGCCTGTTTGTGTCCGTCACTGGATACTAATTGTCGGTCCCTCCGACTGTACGAGTGGAATGGCGTAAGATTCTCCAAGGAGAGAAGGTTACACATCCCTGGTATAGCCTGACCAAAATTCTATACATTTCTTTTACAAAGTGCGGGTGGTATAGACGTAGGCATCGTGGACTTCCGGTACACGTGGATCTACATGGGACATAGCAGGCAGGCAACCAACGGGGTAGAGCCTCTCCCCTTCGGAAACCTTTCTATACTCAGTAAACAATAAGAGAAACTCCATCATAAACAGATATTATTACAACCAGCTGTTTGTGGTGTTAACCACTTTCGGGAGTTCATTTATCGTAGGAATTTTCAAATTCAAATCCTTACACTTTTTTAAAAGTGGTATGTTACTATTCGTTTTTTCTCCTAAAGATGCAGAGGAAATGGGATTTCAGTGTCATCCCATAGCGACCCATTTATCTCCGTCGGTCAGCACTGGGTAACTAGTGCTCAGAAAGCGCAGTTTCCTCACGACCTTACTGAAAACTGTGTATTTAGCAGATAAAAATGAAGGTTGTTAAAGGTAACGCGCGAGTCACCCAGGCCTGGTCAGAGCGGCTCGGTTAGGCGCTGGCCTACTGATTCCAAGGTCGCGGGTTCAAGTTCGGCCCACACCGATGGCTTTTAAATGTGCTTAAAAGCGACAAACTCATGTCAGTGGATTTACTGTTATGTAAACGAACTCCTATGGTCCTAAATATGAGAAAGGTCACTGGAGAATCAGATACAGTACAGAATCAAAAGCTCAATATAAATCTCCATACATTTTAGCCGAAATTAGTCCGCAGGTTGGAATGGTTAGGACACGTGATCAGGATGGATGACAACAGAATACCAAAAAGATCCTGGATTTAAAACCTGAAGGTACACGCAATTTGGCAGACAAAAATTAAGGTGGGTGGATGGAGTAGAGGAAGATCTAAGAAGATGGAGGCCAAGGCTAGACTAGCGCCAAAGAACTGCACAACGGCGGCGATGACGTGTTCCAGGAAATTGACAGCGTCGTTACAAAGTATTTAAGTTTCACAAATCCGTTACTTTAGTCTGCTATATGCCTTTTATACCTACGAAAAACTATGTAAACGTATAATACAATTTTATTTCAATTAACAAGAAGTAGATACAAGAATGTGCTTTCATAAGAGGAGTCTGTAGCAGAAAATAGAAGTCATGTGGATGCAACATACCAGATTTTTAGAAAAAGGTACGTATGAGTTTGTTAACAGCATAACAAACAAAACAAAAATGTGAATAAACACCAAATTTGGTACTGAAGTTCAGTATATTCCTAAGATTCTACACCGAGATTTAAAAGAATATGCCTCAAACCCAAATTACCCTTTGCATGGAAGAATTGAATTTTTGTTTTCTCAAAAATGGCAAACAATTCTGATTAGTACACCATAGAGTTAAGATATTTACATGACAGATAAAATGTATATTTTGAATTTTTTTGGGAACCACCTAAAAGGTTGAGTTCATTCACAATGAACTTTATATACCTAATTTTGTATATTAGGTAAGCCATTTAAGATGGACAAAATTTTGCTTGCTAAAGAAATGCATAACACAATTTATTGCAAATAAGTTTGTTTTGAAACAGCAATTTCCAACACATCTGTTTGTATTAGTTTCCATTCTTTAATATTTTTGTCATTTCAGTTTTTTAAATACTGCCAACCTTTAGAGTTTGCTGGAAATACATATTGTGGTAATAAAATAAAAACACAAGTTCTGTGTGTTTTTGTAAACACTGTAACTCAAAATCAAAACATGAGATAAATAACCGTGGTGTTTAAGTTCAATATCTCCTAAAGATGCAACATGAAGATTTTCAAGTGAACTCAACTTGAAATTTGTTTTTCATTTTTGAAAAATATTCCTGAACAATAAAATTTGAATTAAAATGCTATACACTTGAGATATTTACAAGGCAGGTGAACTGTATATCTTGTAAACCATGAAGAGAGAGACAAACATTAGTGTTCAAAACAGGTACATCTTATTAAAACACATAAATGGCATCAGTCATTTCAGAGATATCCATTATTTGATAGCATTTATGAATTAATTGTTACCATCAGTTATTTCTTCTGATGTCATGGAAGAGAATAAATAAGCCTTTGCAACAATATATTGTAGCAGGTATATAAAACAAAGCAATAATGGGTCAAGAAAATCATGCAAACATAACATCAGTTTTCTTCCCTTGTGGTAACGCAAAGCATGGAATTTCAAAGCCATCATTAAGTGACTGGCACTTTAAAGATTTGACTTACTTAAGCCTACTGTATTTCTCAAGTACCTATTATGAAATGTGGAATACAGCATTTCTGCAATCATTTATCTTGTTTAAAGAAAGTAGATAAATAGCAAGTTTTTGTAAGAATAGCTTGTAGAAGAGTGGATGGAGAAAGTCATGTGAATATAAGACAAAGTTTTCTTTCTTTTGTTTTTAATATCCTTTTACCATCTAAGGTTGTTTGTATGCATATTAATCAGTGTATACGGTTATGATACACTAACAATTTCTGAACCCATTTAACCAGTTTTTATAACTTTATCACTTAAAAGCATTTTTCTTTTCATGAATATGAGCTAGAAGATATTAGTAAAATTGCTTTTGTTTGCAATACCCCCATATGGTCTATGCCTTTTGGAAAAACCTCATTGCACTAAGCAATGACTGGATCTATTTATTAGCTGGAAGCACCATGTGGTCAGTGCCTGTTATGCCCCTGATGTTAGGATGGGAATAACAGCTTTTACTATGGGCTCCTTACCATTATAAGCATTTGGGAAACTTCACACGAGATAGTCAAGCCTGCATAGGACACTTCCTAGGTGGAAATCAAATCATGGATCCTCGATATTGAGGCATGAACAAAACAACAGCTACCCTAACACCCAACATTTCCCAAATTATTTATATTGGAGGGAGACAGGCACAGTGGGCTTGCATTATTCATATCACCAACTTTAATTTTAACTTCATTCAATCCTTTATTCTTAACTACAGCATATGTTTGATGCTAACCCAGATCTAAAGAGTAAAGGGAGAAGCTTTAAAATTCTTAAAATGGGAATGTTGGACGTAGTAGGAATAAGTTTTCATGTTCAGATCACCAAATTTCTGTTCAACTTCACTGGATATTCATACCAGGGAACATATTTGATGTTATCTAGACAAAATTTTGAACACTTGTATTAAAAAATCTGATGTGTTGCACTCGCATGACTTTCTTTACTCTTGTACTAACCATTCTTACAAACTCTTATTCCTATATCTTCTTTATGTTAGTTGAGATCAACATTTGCAGAAATTATCTTATTGCTTATTTCCTTGTAGGTGCAAGGGGAATATGGGAATACAGAAGGTTTTAGGTGATAGTCAAATATTTTAAAGCTTTCAAATTCCCTTCTCTTTGCACTGCTAACATAAAAAAAGTGAACAATAATGTTCCATTTGACAAAAGTTTAACTTTTCTAAAACTCACACAAATAATAAGGAATATTTCTGAAATGGTTCAGTCTCTAGTAAGATTTGGTCCATCTCTTACCGTTTACTAGTTATGCAAAAGTAATCCAAAGTAAACAGGACTACATGGGCTATAGTCAGAAAATTCAAGATATACATTACATTTGCCATAAAAATATCTCAAAAATATGGCATTTTAATTGAAATCGTCAGCCGTTTTTCATGAAAATCAACATTTTCAATGTAGTTTAAGGTGGAGGAATTTTCTTCAAAATCGTGTCGCATCCTTGAAAGAGATTAAACTTAAATACCAGCTTAAATACCTCCACCGAGATGGAGGTAGATTCTTCCTATCAATGTGAATTTTAAACAGTGATCATAAAGGAGAAGAGAAAAAGAAGAAAAAGAAAGAAGGTTAATAACACAACAGTCCATATGGGAGAAAGCGTAACAAATGACCATTACCACCCATTGAGATAGGGGAGTATGGGGATGTGGTAGATGATCGTAAGCATTTCTATTTCTCAATCATATGTGTTGTTTCCATGACAAAAGACAGGGAAACTTAATTTCCTTATTGGTTACCCTATAACAAGGAGAAAGTATTGTACTCCACACAAAAGTTCAATATTAAAATTACATTGGAAATTTCCTGATGAAGACAAAAAAAGCATCTTTAGAAAAAGATGCTCATGTGTGTGCATGTGTCTGTGAAGAGCATAATTCCAATTAAATACCAAACTTTGTATTCAACTTCAGCATATTACAAGGATGTGATAAGTTTCCTGAAAATCTGCCCATCCAAAACTACCTCTACATAGAAAATTTCCCCAAAAAATTGGAATTTTTCAAAAATTGCTTAAATTCTTTTCATTAAAATACCATATGTTATCTGCATGACAATGAAATGTATATTTTGAGTTTTCTGGGAATAGCCTCTGAAGTTCTCTTCATCCTTCTTTTGTACAACTGGTAAATCATTAGCGATAGGCAAAATCTTAACTGAACAAAAAATGTAGTTCTCATTAAAGCACACAATTTATACAACAAATGTTTTTATGGAGTTGGCTATTCCTGAGATATTCCCCATAGTAAAAGTCCAACACTCCTACTTTTCTAACCTGGGAAGTTTTTTTTTCAACTTTTCTCTACTGTATACTAGGTGCAAGGTACTGCTTTGGCCATACATTGCCAAATCTCTCTTAGAAATTAAACTTTGCATGACACTTTAACATTAAATTGTGACTAAACTCATTCAAATTAAGGTAGAAATGCATTACAACACTGTTTACACAATGTTTGCACAACAGTCAATGAAATAATAAGCCATTCATATCCATTCGTCAAGAAGCTAGATGGCCACAAACATTTGACATAAATTAATTTTTTTTGGCTAAATGGTTCATTATTGACAATAATTGTATTGGACATAGTTACACTCATTATGTAAAATCCCTGGTTAATGTATGGCCGAAGCAGTATCTTTTACCCTGTATATTAAGTAGGGGAAGTATTGCATTCTACAAAAAATTATGTCAAGATGTCATGAAATAGATGTTTGAGGTTGCCTGAATGTAAATCAAGAATTTTTAGAAGAAGGGCTGCACATCCTTTTTCAAGCACTTCCTTTCACCCTAAACTACCCTTTACAAGGACAGTTTTTTTTGAAAATTTTAATTTTCTAATAAATGGCTGTAATGATATTAAGATATACCCAAGACAAATGAAATGTATACTTTGAATTTTTTGGGGAATAGCCTCTAAAGTACTCTTCACTCAGAATGACCTAAGCATCACTGGTAAATCATAAGAGATACACAAAATCTTACTTAACAAAAACTGTACATTTCGCTGAGAGACAATTTATGTCAAATAATCTTATTTTTGTGGAGATAACCACTTTTAAGACATTCCTTGCTATTGGTCTGAATTTTCAAATACTAATACTTTTCTCAAACTGAAAGTCATTATTTACATTTTTATACCCTGGACATACAAAGAAAATGAAAATTCACAGTCATCAGAGAGCAACCAACTCTTAAAAGATTTGACTATCGCTTAAGCCTACTGTACTCCTACTCCCAGTGTACCTATAAGGAAATATGTAATAAACCATTTCTACAAATGTTTATCTTAACATCAAGTAGATACAAGATTAGATGTTTTTAAGAATAGTTTGTACAAGAGTGAGTAGAGAAAATCATGTGAGTGCAAATATAAGACTTTTCTCATGCAAGAAGCATGAAATTACAAGGTCATCATACAGCGCCACACACTTTAAAAATCTGATTAATGCTTTAGCTAATATATCCTTCAATGAAATGTGAATTGACAGTTATCCAGATTAACGAGAAGTAGGCAGAATAATAAGCATTTGTAGTAGAATGATTAGAGAAGCAATGCAAATACAACACACATTTTTACTTTCTATACTATTTATCTACAGTAAGTGGAGAAGGTACTGTATTCCATAAAAAAGCCCAATCTTGGAATTTTGCCAGAAATACAAGTTTGGAGGCCCCCTGAATCCAAAAGAGATATGTTTAGAAAAAGGTGTGTGTGTGTGTGTGTGTGTGAACAGCATAACTAGGAAATGAAATACCAAGACTTGATACTCAAGTTCATCTTCCAAGTATGCAATGCATAAATTCTCCTCCCCCAACCAATACAAGTTACCTCTTATGTTGGAAACTTCAGAAATGGCTCTTAAAGAGTTTGGATAAAATATCTTGTTTAAGATATTTGCATAACAAATTAAATGCATATTTTGGATTTTCTTTGATTTGCCTGGAAAGTCCTCTTTATTTGGTATGAATTATGTATAATTTTAAATATTTTGTAAATCTCACAAGAAGTGAAATTTACTATAGAATAAGTGTACATCCCGTCAAAACATACTGATGTCATGTTTTTCTTGCATTAACCATTTCCAATATATTTTTTCATAATTGGTTTGAGTTTACAAGAACTTTTTTCAAGTATTAAGTTGCTCTTCAGTTTTCTTTTTTGTGGTCATGCAAAGAGTGGAATTTTAAAATCATTACATAGCGAGTTCTTTTCTAAGGATTTCACTATTACTTATGTCTACTGTATTCTTTTTATACCTATAAAATGTGTAGTGGAACCATTTCTGCAAATGTTAATCTGATTAACAAGAAGTACTTAGAATTTTAAGCTGTTGTAAGAATAAGTTGCAGAAGAGTGTGCAGAGAAAGTGAAATGAATGCAACATATCAGAATTTTAATAAAGAACAACCAACATCACAATGACTTTATTATGACAACGAAATGATATTTTATCAGGCACATCCACAACATTTGGCATCTCTATATGTAGCGGATATTTTACAATATAATTTTAAAAAGTATACGAACTACAAATGTGTTGACAAATGTTCTTAAAATTATTGTACCTAAAATTTAAATTCTATATGTGTAGCAGTTTGAGAAATTACACACAGAAATTACCCTTAATTGCATACAACTTCGACCAAGTTGAAATGTGTTGGCAGATCTTGAAAATGCAAAAATTAAATTCACTATATGCAGCAGTTCATTAGTTGTTTATTTCATACACATACATAGATGGAGAAAATAAAGCTCAATAGATATACTGCTAATAAAAGCAGGGGGACAGTAGGATTCAGCATTGAGCTTAAAATTATTAGAGAATCAATGCAAGTACAGCTAAATTCTTGGCTCACAGCTTGTTTATGCATATAATGTCACGTTAACTTTGATGTTTGTACACATCTACCATTTCTTTAAGAACAGCTCAGCTGAACACCCATCACCATAAACAAAATTACTTTCTTTATACAGAACAAATAGTCAAATTATAAGAACCTCAATTTCTTGAAATTGCTCAACGCATCAGTCTGTTTGTCAGTGCAAATATTAGCGATAAAAGGATATTTTGGAGTATAAGTATGAGGTTTCTTTCAAACTGCTGTTGAACAAAACCAAGTGGAACCCTCTTACATTGCATGAATAAATATGATATATTATGCATATGCATCCAAATTATTTTTTTCAGTACTTCCTAAAGAAATGGAAATCTCCAGTTCTGAAATTTCTGGGATTCACAACTCTACGGAAATTAACTCTGCCACCATTCTATTAGATAAGGATCTTTGTTCACCTTATATTGTTTTTTCTGAAAATATGTATGATATTATTTGCTTTTACCTTGCTGCTATAGAAATTCAGCATTTGTTGCTGTTTTATCATTAGAATTAAAGTATACTTATTGTATAATAGTTTTGCTAAGCATCAACAGAACAGACATGCAAAAGCTTCAGAATACAGTAGAATCTCCGTAACTCGACCTAATGTGGACTGAAGGGCTGTAGTGTTACTGAAATGTCTAGTTTTACAGAATAAGGGGTCTTATTTAGAACTCATAATACTGAAAATTACATAAATACATAATATAGGAAACAGAAAAGTATAATATATCTTAACATTTATTATGTAGTAACATGTTCCTCTTTGTCAGGTCTCCTAACGCATCCAATTTCTATTGTCATGCTAAGTTGTCATTTCTTTTCCTCTCAGTCTGCATTTTTACTGGCACAAACACAACCATAACAGTATCCTTGAAATCTGAGAAACTTTATTGCAACCAGAAATATGTAACCAAAAGTTTAGCTTACCACATATGTATTGAATAAAGCAATAAACCTTCTAAACAAGCATTTGTGTCCACATTATTAGCAGCAAGTTCTTGATTTCGCTACAATGGTCTGCTTATATTCTGACTAGATACTGAAACTCAACCGTTTTGGTATTGTGAAGGAGAATGTGGTACCTTATATACGTATGCTAATTAAAATTTATCTATAACGTTTATACTGCATAACGGATTATAGAAATTATTACAGTCAAGTTTAACGACAAAAATATATTAAAACAATAAAGTTGAGTTATATGCAATGTCGAGTTATCAGGATTCTACTGTAGTAACAATAAAACTGAAATTTGCTTGTTTCATACTTAATGCAAAATTAGCAAAAGTTTATTCTGCTACTTTTTCTTGTTCTAGAGGTCCAATTACACTTATAGAAATTTCTCCCACTTCCAAGAAATATTAAGAACTCATAGTCACTGCAATGAAAGAGTAACTTTCAATAAAAATTATAAATGGGGGTTCTAAAATCTTCATATGCATAATTATAGTAGCTGAATTCAGTAAAATATTAAAATTATGAAATTACTTCTAAAATGCCTACCTTACGTCCATTCTTCTGAATATCTTGTACCATCATCATTTTTAGCAGTGCATGAAAATAAGTTTTGGCTGAAAAGTCTCTTTCTGGCAGGTACATGTGATACATGTTGTGCTCAATAAATGTTGTCTCACAATCTGGTGGTGATGGTTCATTGAAAGGTATGGGTGGGGATGCTGGTTGACTCTCCACCTTTATTACCGAGCTTGTATAACTGAGAGATAAATAGGGAGCAATTTCTGTTGAAAACTCCATGTTGCAACCACCTGGTATTGGAGCTACATGGGAACATGAAAGGTTTACATTCACTACGACAATAGTTAAAACTAATCAATTCATTCACAAATGTATATTTAAAACATTCTGCCACCAATGACACTACATTTTCTTTCCCACTATCATGCATTCACTTCATAGCAAATATTCGGATCACTTACTCAAAGATATGAAATACAATTCATGCAAAGTACTACTTCTTAGAATTTTATATCTAAGCACCTGTTTCATTTGATTTATTTTTTATGCCCTCTTTGGTGTGGATAAACTGTTACCTATTTACCTTTTTATCATTTTCACATTACAATTAGAGGAGTAAAACTGTATTCATAAGCTGAACTTTGTAACAATTCTTGGTTTGGGCAAAATATTCAAGGTTACATATAACGGGATTTATTGTGAAGTAAAAAAGAAATTTGAAAATGAGAAATGGGGTAAATAGCTGATATTGCAAAATATGTCTTAAGTAATACAAGGAATATTACAAAAAATGAGCATTACACATGTGGGTTACAAAGAATTATATTACTGTTCATTATACTTAAGCAGAGAACAAGCAAAGATATTAATAATTTAAGGATTCTAGAAACCAATAAAACTAACTTTAAGAAACTCGGATAACAAGGAGAAAGAGGTTTCAAAGTAAGTACATACAAAAGCATTAGAATAATAATAATTGAAGATGTGCACTGAAAACAAAACAAAAACACCACACTTTTTGTGTATAGGCATTTTCATAAATTTTGCAAACACCAGAGTTTTTCATTAAAAATTTACAGGTTTCCAATAATACCTACACTTTTAGAGATTTGGCTGACGGTCTGATTCTCAAAGTTTATACATTATGATCCAAATGCAATTTCTTATTGTTTATTTAAAAATTCCAAAGAGCCCAGAGGCTCGCAATGAAGGACGGTCAAATATATACATTTAGTGTATACTGTGAACATGGTAATACTACATAACAAGAAATTACTAGGCAGTAGGGCATTATGATGTTTAGGTACAGATTTGTACATAAATAAATAAACATTTTGCTTCTCACAACAATAACTATACAGTTTTACATTTTAAATAACTAAGAAAAATCAGCTCGTTGGTTTATAACATAAATAAACAATGGAAAAAGATAGTGAAGGATACAAATATTAGTTAAAAATCAGAAATAATTATTCACAAATATGTAATACAAAAATAGATAAGTTAAAATAGGTAAATAATAAGAGATTTGTAAGCTCATTTATTGTAACATTCCTTTAACAGTCGAGACTTTATATGCTTTTTAAACAATATTAATTTAACTATATTTTAAAATGTATTGGCAGTTTATTATAATACTGGGACACTCTATTAAGAATACCATTAATGTGATATTTAGATGACTATAGCATTAATTACATTGTTACGAGTCCCCTAGATGAATGTTTATGTATGCTACTCTACTGCAGCATATTAGCACAAAATAAGTTATGTAAGATTATTTATTTATGCTAACAAACTTACTGTTGGTGTTTTTAAACACACTAGCCGTGTGTGGGCAATGTTTGAAAGGTAGAACTGGAACTTAAAAATTCAATGCCACAGCTGGGATTTGAACCACAGACCTTCTGCTTACCAGGCGGGACATAAAGTACTTGCAATAGTAAGTCACCATTGGGGTAATTGTCTCTGATGTGAGACTGCCTTTGTAGTTTACCAGGAAAAATACGAACTGGTTTGAGAATTCAATGCCATTCTGGCAGTTTGTCACAGTAGCTCAATGGTAGAGCACCCGCCTGATAAGTGGAAGGTCTGTGGTTCAAATCCCAGCTGTGACATTGAATTTTTAAGTTCCAGTTCTATCTTTCAAAGTTATGTAAGATTTTAAATGTAAGTAATATGACAATATGACAGAGTTTCATGCTTACAGATAATGGTGCAATTCCTATGTATTGGTATAAATATTTAGTATGGGTATAATGATCTAGGATGAATATTATTTTGATAATGCTGTTCAGTAAAACCTCAATTCATTGCAGCAGATTTTTTGTGCGGGTTTGCCACACTGTATCTATATGTCTTAAATGAGTATGAATATAACATACATTTTTAGCATGGTTCTAGGTAGTCCAGCATTTCTTAATCTACCCAAAATGCTAATTACAGATGAAAGTTTATCGTAATTTACTTAATGTGTTCAACCCAACTCAATGTAGTCTCCAGATTAAGGTCTAGAAAAGTGATCGTTTTAACTTCTTTAATGACATCATTTCCTAGAGTTAAATGAAGGTGTGGAACTTTAATGGATGTGATTTCCTAAAAAAGTAACATATTTTGCTTTTGCTGTCCATTTATTATCCATTTATCCATTTACTTAGCAGATTTAAATGTGATTGTACTTAAATGATGATTATGGCTTCATTATTATTGGTATAAAAAAGTGACATATCATCTGCAAAGGGAGTAACTTTTCCTTGTAAATTGAGCTTAGCAATTATCAATGACGAGCTATGAACCACATAGTATATTACATATCTATACTTTAACAAGAACATGACTCTACCGTTCCTCATCCAAGCATGCACTTTTAACATGCAGTATATTAACAATAAAGCACTCACCATTATCCCCATACGCCTGCACAACAACAAGAACTGATACATTTGTAGCATAATTCGGGTTTGTCAGATAAAAGCTAGCAACACCTCCTGCTCCTGGCGTAAGCATCTGAACCAATCCAAGATTTGTACCAGTTATGTAGGAATGTGCAGAGAGCATTTTTCTATATGACAGTGTAACATTGAATTGGAATGCATGACTCTGTACGATGAGATACCTTGCTGAATTAGGAATTTGTTCAACAATTATTGAAATTTCACTATCTGATAGGAGCTGAAAGCGCTTACTGACAATCTGGCCTGGAGCAGTTTCAACAGAATAGTTGCTAAGTGAAATGTTTAAAATGTCACCATCTGTAGGACAGAAAAAGAAAGTATATATTGATTTCGTTATGCAACGATTTGAGGTTATCTTCACTTCTATGTTGCAGTCATTCAAAGCTATACTTAAGTTCTGTACATTAAAAGTGAATTACACAAAATATGGTACAATTTGTATCTTCTTGCCGAAAACAAATTTAGAAATGACCTGTCGTATTTTTACATTAATACGGCCATATCTGCTATGATTAATTAATGCACACTTTCTAATATTCAAGCATGTGTTAATATATCATTATTACTTATTAATTTCTTTAAAAAAGAGATAACCTTCTTGCCTTTTAAAGCTAATAAAGAAACTTCAAAACCAGAGCAGTGATGGTGTTGCCCCACTGTGTATAGTAAGCATATTAACAAAGACACATAAGAAATGTTCCGAATTGCGACTGGCATGATGTTACTCAACAACACTGACAGCACAAATGAAGTACTCGCCCATGATACTCCAACTAACTATGCCTGAATACATTTTCGCATATTTTTAATAATTCGTATTTTACTGTCAGTCAGTTCCATAGCAGACTACATCACTAGAATTCACTTGTTTATAAATCGTTTGGCTGCCACCTGCTGGCGCACTAGTCGTTTCAATATGGTGGCGATGGATCAATGAAATTTGTGATGGAGTAGTACTAGTGTATATTGTGTTATTAATTTAAGTATTTTATGGGTAAATGGTTTGAGTAAATGGGCCATGGGCAAAGATCAAGAGCTGTTGGAGGCAGCAAGAAATGGGAATATACCCGTGGTGGAGAAAATTCTCAGTCAGAGAGCGAAGAGGAGTGGCCCACTTGCAAGGTAGGTTGAAAATGTCAATGTTTCAATGCTAATTTTATCTTCAAGTAGAGACATAAAGCGTCAAGGAGACGAAAATGTATTAGAAAATTTGCTGACTTTAATAATTCCTAACTGCTGTTGCAGATGCATGTTGCAGTTTCACACAAAAGCATGAAACAGTGAGCAGTTGACAGATGAGGATGTTTGTAAACCTGCTTTCTTGTTTTGTTTTTTATTCCTGTATAACTTTTCTGTGTTTTACTAGCGTTCAGGTTTATTCACGTATTTCACAGTGTGTGACGAATATAAATGTTTGTCAGATAGCCTAAATGTTTGCTCTTGAGATGTAAATATTGTTTCCATATGTCAATCTTGGGCTGTGATCGCATTAAATATGTTTATGGAATATTTAACTAGGTACCGATAAATTGTTTATTGATGTTTATATGACGTATGATCCAGAAACGTATTGCCAGAGATTTAAGATATTTTTAGGCTTTCTAAATATGCATAAGAATGTAATAGTAACAGAATTGTTTAAATTAGTTGTGTGTAGGTATTTCACTCCAGGGTTTTATACCAAACATAATTAAGTGAACTACATTAAAACTAAGATAAAATTAGAGTAGGTATATTAAAATAATATATTATTAGTTCTCATCATATTATGTATTTCAGCTTGTTTGTTTGTATGTTCGTTTGGTGCCATCGAGACCAAAGTACAGTGACATTGAACACGTCATACAATTATGGAACATGCATAATGACTAATAAGATACCCACCACCAGTAATACTGTGTTTCTCACCCCCCCCCCTCCCCGCCCCATCGTGAGTTATGTAACAGAAAAACTGAAAATTTGTAACCCGTTTCAAAGAGTAAGCTTTTCAACATGCATTACAGTACGTCAATAATAGCAAATAACCTTGACAACAAATTTAGAATAACTACTGAGATTGGCTCGTTGTTTCAGAACAAATTCACTGCACTGAAAACCTTCACTATATATATTGCATAGTCTTGTAACAGGAAACCGGTTGCCACTGACCTTGGCTTGTCCCACTGGAACGAAGTTATCTCTTCAAGGTATTTTCTTCCTTTTCTTGCATAAAATGAGTGATAAGACTAGGTTAGATTGGCTTATTTCAATCGTCCTTCAAAGGGAGCTAATAGTTCAAACATGGCGAAACGGTTTATACTATAAGTTTGCGAAAGTTGGTATTTTAACCTCTAGAGGCTGTACTTAATTTTATGTACATTTCGAAAATATTGACCAAGGAGCCTACATCCGCCCAGCCCCAGATTCCCCCTTCACTTGCCCCACTGAATGTCATGTAGTAGTAGGGGTTGGTGTTGACAAGTCCAATTTGACACTAACACTGCGAAAACTCCTAAATCCGCAATTAATTTCTTGTAGATGACATTTTCTGTTGGCTATGTTTAGAATGTATTTCTAAGCGAGTTTAATAACCTAATACAAGATACAATTTCAATGTATAGAAATAAACTTCCAAACAAAATTAAGGATACGTAATAGAATGAAAAATCTGTATATGGTTCAGTAAACGACATTGCAAATTACTATGTATGGCTTAACTGGATGTCTAAACCCTACGTCAATTTCATCACATTCATTGGATTGCTTCCAATCACAATGGCATGTCATATATTATCCACTATTTTAAACTGTTGTTATGTAATAATTTTCAATAATATATAATTATTCACCGTGTACTTTTTATTCTGGGGGGATGCCCTAGCTGGGAAGTCGCCTTTCTCTTTTTTTCTTGCGGCCATGCAGAGGATGCCATTTCAAAGCCATCACAATGCAATACTTCCTTTAAAAATCTGATTTGTGTTTTACCTACTGAATGCTAAACCAAAACATGTAAATATTAATTTAAAGTTCATTTGGATGACAAGAAATATATAAAGCAATAAGCTTTTGTAAGTATACTTTGTAGTAGCGTGTGAAGGAAGTCGTGTGAATGCAACACATCAGACTTTTTTGCATTATGTTCATCCCAGGACAGCTATATGAATTGTTAACCAGGCAGGGTAGCAATATATTACTAATTATTTGAAACGGTGAAGTCCTTGTAAAATCCATGAGAAACATACTGTACCAGGGTACGTTATCCGTTCCTTAGCTACCACTGCTACAGAAACAGAATTTAATGTACCATACTATGGCATGCTTATTTGTTACTTCAGTACAAATGACTTACATATGTGTTTGTGCTCCCCCTATCATCACCTTCTTTACCGTGCAAATCCCGGTTGTACGTTCTAGCTCCGCCACTGCTGTGCGGAAACCTTTTCCTGAAATGCGATCACCGAATACCCAATCTGCTCTCTAGAGGTACATTCCTGCTCAATGATGCCGAACCAGCCCTAGCTGGTGTTATCATTGATTACTTAAGGGCTCCCTCTCACCGCAACTGCATTTCCATTTATTTTATCGCGGATGAAAAAGGGAACACAAAATAACCTCTGAGGATTTAAGTACTATAGGAGCATGCTTGTTACCGGTTATGTATTGCCCGAAGAGGCCGCAAAGCAAAGTAGGTTCAGTCTTTTGCAGCTGACTTGGCAAATTCCCTGGCTTGCAGCGTCAACAGCCGTCGTTGAATTTAAAATTATCCAGCACTATACGAGTCTGGTGAGATTTCCGCTTAGGGCAAAGACCGCAGTTAAAACTGCATCCGCTGAACCAGACGGTTAAGGCTATTCTTGTACCTGAAGCTTCTCGATTTTCCTTCATGCTTTGAGATCGGCGATCTTAACAAAGCTGATACTCCTAGTACAGTCATCGTCCATTTTAAAATGCACAATTTCTCTCTTTTAACCGCTCTTCCTTCCCATCGTAACCATATCATAGAGATGTGAGATATGAGAAAACGGTGAGGGGAGAACCACGAGGTTGAGGTCTCCTGAATCCAAAGAAAAGCCAGTAAGTTCCTAAACCCTATGTTTAGAACGCTCATTTTATAACTGCACTATTAAGTCTAAAACATTGCAAAAATGCTTGTTTTATTTTCCTGGCCTTAATTCCATTTGAAAAACGAAGTGTCCATTTGTGGAAGAAGCAATATTGAGACTCTTTCTGAACTCAGTTCCTGAGAAATAATACAATATTTCTTGTGTCAGAAACTTTCACGGAAGTAATTTTACGCGATAGAGCTGGTATAACACACCCTCCTAGGTTGTAAAGCTAAGATTTTCTGAAATTACTTGGGAAAATATGAGCTATTTCCGATATAATGAAACAATAGAAAAGAGGAAAATGTTTTAACAGTTTGAATCAGTGAATTGGAGCTGATGAACTCACTATAAGTTTTGGTTTTTCTGTAAAATTTTTCTATAAACCTCTTTATTCTTATGGAATTTTGCGTGGCCAGGAAGCCATAAATAGATCTAGGCCTAATGCAGGAAAAATATGTGACTCTCGCAACATATAAGCTATATTCGAAATATAGCCGTAATTAAAGAAAGAAAGAAAAAAACAGGACAATTTATGATGCTATTTAAATAAACGATACACAACCCTCAGGGCCGGGCTGTCTCAAGCTTTTTATTGGTTTTCTTATCGACAAAAGTAAGTACAAGAAACATCTGAAGCAGCGGTGACTACTTGACAGGAAAATGCTACAGGGATGTTACAATGGACATATTAATTTGTTGAATATGGGATTCATGTGCTGAATACTAGTTAATGTTTTCTAAATTCAGATATGCGTATGGCAGTCAATAAGAACAGTGTAATCCGCTGAGATCCGACATACCGATATGCAGGTAACGAATATCTACTTTCTCCTATGCAAGATGTACGTATTGCACGCATCTTAGCAAAACGTAATATTTTAGTAGCTTTTTTATTTAACTCTGCATATTGTCAGCATAATTGAAGGGCTGCAACGGTTTAGTAACTTGCTATTCATTAAAATTCAGACAAATGACCCTAGTTGCATAGATACATCTCTAACGTATTCTTTATTTCTGCCTAAGCTGCGGGTGGATTTCTGTGTCGAGGCATTGAACTAAGCAATTCAGTATTTTTTAAAGGTCGCATCGGCGGCTTTCAACCTTTGGAGCAATTGTTTAACAGCAGTGGCGTTCACTCGCTTTCAGTGACTTTAATTTTTGGTTGGCATTACTTTGGGTTTTTATATTAAATTCACACACACACACACACACACACACACACACACACACACACACACACACACACACACACACACACACACACACACACACTTTCATTCATATTTCCAGAATCTAGGGAGGTTGGGAGATAATTCTAGCCAAAGAAAAATTCCCAACCTCCAGCCTGGAATCGAACCCGAGACCTCTCGATTTGAAGATATAGCATGCTAACCATCAAACCACACAAGTAGTCGCAGTATTTTTATGGCGACTGAAGGAAGCCATGAGAAAGCCTAGCCTGCAGGTACACGTGATTTGAATTCATGACCTTTCAAACATGAGTCTCAGATATTAACGCTTGATCCCTCCTTTCATTGCCCGAGACTTTGATCAAGTTCAGCCCATAAGTTATACGATAGCTTTAGTCATATTGTGATTCTGTGTATTTTTGTGTGCAATAAGAACGCATTTTCTGTTCATGCTTATACATTTCAGATAAATGTGGAAGTGATACGTTTTTTTTTTTTCCATATACTACCTCCTCTGTCACCGATCAGCGAAAGTCGCATCCATGTTATTTTAGATACTTTTTAGACGCAGAGAGATTCAAGGGGACATCTATTACCCCATATACCCACTAAGCCCGTCAGTCCTTTCTGTAGACCTGGGTTATTTTGGAGTTCATTGCAATGTACCCAATATTTAAAATATCTTCGCAGAAGCTCAAGATATTCTAAATAAATATTCATTCAGCAAGACTTGATCATGCTAAACAACGCTTTTTGATCCTGTGGAAACAGTATGCAGTATTCAACGAAATCCGCTCTTTTTAAATCCAGGGCTCTGTCAGCTAAACACTGCGTTATAGCTAACCAATTCCACGGCTATAATTCCTTGGGCAAACACTTCCTAAGGGCTCGTTAGTAGTGGAAAGATAACATGATAATGAGCAAACAGGGATAAAGAAGAGTAAGGCGTGCGAAACGATCCAGATCGGTAGGGAAGGATGGGGGAATAATGTTATTTCTTATCTTTGTAGTCATCAGAATTATTGCGCGGACCACAAAAACTGCTGTAGCACGGTTTTATTTGTTCTGGGATGATTAGTTATTTCGTACGCTGAAAACGGTAGATCTCTTTGCTTAATCAGGGTACCCGTTAAATGCTTCATCTGGAAATTAGAAATAACAGAGTGCAATATAGTTTCTTTATATTGTATGACTTTAATGAGGCAATGATTGCCTAGAAATAACGGCAGGAACTCCATCGTATCCAGACGCGATATCAAAATCAGTAGCAAGAGCGTTTCTTTTCTTTCAAATATAAAATAGGCCAACCAAATTGGACGGATTGTATTTATGCACCTGTCATTAACAGGCTGGGAAAACTCCAGAATACTTTATCAGACACCCATTTGACGATTTAGCTAACGTGGATTTTTATATGCCAACAAAGGACAGAAATGATTGAAGGTCGAGTATAGGAAGGAGCTCGATCTCGGAGGGACTAGACACGTTGGCGGGATAAGCTCTCACCCGCGTTTTCTGTCTTGGCATAGGGCATCACGCCTTGTTAGCCTCCACTATAATTTGGTTGTGGAAACTCGGAAATAGGCACACTGCTAAGGGTCTATCTGAATGCTAGAAATGCTGCATTAGCCTCTTCGTTCACTGGTATAACCAATGATTGTATGTCACATGAGTGAGCACCTTCACGATGTTAGTGTGGGCGCTGAGGAACTTTTGCCCACTGAAATATACATCGTCCAGATTCAGCAGGCCAGTGTCGAAGGCCAGCCCCCTCATATGTGCAGAAGACTTGAGATGCCGAACAGTCACTAAAGGCGTTATAGTTTCTTAATGCAAGTGTGAGAGGTGAAGGAAAAGTACCGCAAGTGAAAAGTTAATCAATATTGGGAAATAAGCTCCCAGTGTAATTTATTAAGTCTCCACCCATAAAGTTGCGAAGAGTAAAAAGATTTATATTTCATTGAGATACATAAAGTTTTGCTAACACGACGTAGATAATAATTACGCATATTTAAGTGGAGTACCTTGAAAGCTAAATGATAAATACTATTACAGAACTATTATCAAATTTTGTTGCGTCAATCGTGTAGTATCACATGAAGTTCGAGTAATCACTTTTCGTTTAGACAAGAAACGCGTGTTTGCACGAACATCCGAAATATCTTGAGAATTTAATCCCAGGGAAACAATCAGAAAAGAGGATGTATTCCTGTTGTTTATAGTGAAGCGATACAATTGTACATAATTGTCAGTTTAAAAATGTGGAAGCACGTCTCGTTTTGCTATAGGTGGATCATATACATATTTTTAAAGATTTTATCATCACAATTTACAAGAGCTGTTTTCTGTGTGACACTACAATAATTGAAACCTTAACTCGAGTTATTATTCAGTAACACAAGCGACCCTAATACCCAAATCCGGTGACACGTGTCTTATGCCCTGAAGCTGGGCAACCAGATAACAGACTATGGGGAAGAAAAACCACTATCATTACCCAACATGAGGCGCACGAATTGGAAAACCAAATAAGTTAAGTACACAAAGAAAATAAAAAATTTAAAAGAATCCCGATATAACTAGAAATTCAAGAATGTCCAGAACCTGAAACCCATCAGAAGCCCAAGGATCACCATGACATCGGGGGACCTGCAACAAATTCCAGGGACTACAGCAGAAATAAAAGGAAGAAGACGCCCGTGACATATAGAACTTCACAGCATAAGTACCAAAATTAAACTTTTAAAACAGTTGCAATTTGCCATCTGTATAACTTGTAGTTAAATTTAACAACATTGCATGCATCTGAGAAGAGGTAGAGTAACAAAAATGAAATCAAAGAAAATGAGTATAGAAGTAGGACAAGAAATGGATCTTACAGAGAACACAGATAATTATGATAGAGCTGATAAGGGTAACGTTACCCGGGAACATCTGAACATAATTGTTTTGTTGAGACAGATGAAGCTGGAGATAACTCCACAACAGACTAAATTAAGTATATTACAGAAAGGCAGGCTAAATTAGTTAGGGAACTAAAGTAATGCCTGTAAAACAAGACCAAGCAGCTAGGGAGATCACTGAAAAGCAAAACAAATTAGCCAGTGATCAGAGAAAGATAGCTAGGGATAGACCAATGAATCAGGATCAGCTTGCTACTGAAGTAAATGATAGACAAAGCCAGATAGCAGCTGATATAATTGTCAAAGTAGAAGAAATCAGATCTGAGCAAATTAAATATCTGACAGAAACAGTCAGCGAAATCCAAGAAATGTTAATATGTCCAAGACAATGAAATTAGAGAAAATTGTACCACGATGAATATAACTGTCAATAATGAACTTCAGAAGTTAAAATACGATTGTGAAAATGACGGCTAGTGTAGTTAAGGAAATGGCAGTAGTAAGTGAATGCTTAGATACTATAAAACATGAAACACGTGATTTGGTTACTGTGTAGCAGATAATCAAAGAAACGTCTAAGAAGAAATTGGCAAACAATTAAAAGAAATTGCAGAAAAGGAAAACCAATTTAATCAGAAATCAAACAAATTATAAGAGATTGTGCACATATTTCATGTTCCTCATGTACCTCAAATGTGCATACGAATGTGAACATGACAGTGGGGATGTACTCAATGCACAGCAAATGCATCGCATTTACGGGTACTCAGAGGTGTGTGAAACGTATCCTGAAAATAGAAATGTAAACCACATACCACACACACTATTTTCACCTAGGAATGCAGTCTACTTCGAGTGTCTAATATCCGAGATTGTAGCCTCAACTTTTGATCATGAGCAGGAGATCGAGGAGCGTTTTGAAATATAGATGTTAACATGCGAACCGAGGACGTACGAAATATGAAGAGCCCTAGAAAACGGGCAGTCGAATGGTTATGTATGACACTATTGGGTGATGAAATCTATAGTACGTTTAGGGATTTGTTCCTAACACGCTACTAGGAGCAATATGTTCAAAATCACCCCACTGGGACCTACTACGTAGGTACGGGTTTGGCACTCCCGGATTCCCGAATCACACACCATTGGGTTTCTTTAAGAGCTGAGATGAGCTATGCCGAACGTCCAATTCACTTCGACCCACAAGTGTGTTTGACCTCCCACCAGATATATCCCTGTATACAGCCTGTTAAATATCGTTGCGCGGCCCGGTGGATGGGGAGTCGCAAAGGACGACTGGATAACGCGCAAATCCCGGCCCTGGTTATCATGTAGGACTGTGTTCGTATCCACTGATAAAGGTCAGTCCCGGGGAGGTGCCATTGCATGAGCTGATGCACTCCTAAAGGCGAACTGGATGCCTCTGTCTATAAACTGGAAGATGAGCAAGGTGAGCAAGGCCCAAGCCAGGACTCACCTAAGCCGGGGTGGCGCCCAGGATGTGAGCATGCCATCAGACATTTGCGATGGAGGAGGTTATATTTGCTATTAAGAACCCTAAAGAAACTAACAAAACAGTTCAGGTCTGTGGAAAAGAAGTAGCCAATTGTAGTGGTCCTCGCTACTTAGTAATTTCTAGTACTGAGGAAGGTAAAACATTTATATCGGTTAGCCATTTATCATTCAGAAGGGCCTGGATAAAATAGGTGTTCCAGTAAAGGCATGCTGTAGATCTCGCAATGGCACCTACTGGTTGAAGCATATTGAGCATCCCAGGCATCGACAGTTAAATCAAATATGTTAGCCAGTTATCTTGTACATGTTGAGATGCACAGGACCTTGAACTCCTCGCGCAGTGTGGTAAACATCCGTGCATTAGACTGTTTAACCAAGGAGAAGATTCAAGAAAATATTGAAGAACAAGGTGTTAAGTGTGTTTATCTGACTCAGCGCAAAGAAAAAGGCGCATTAAAGCACACTCGCGGGCTGTTCCTTACTCTTGATCGGTAGATCTCTCGCAAAAGGTGGGGTATGAGTCCATCGAAGTTGGGTCGTTCATTCCGAACCCACTCAGATGTTTTAAGTGTCAGCGCTGTGGACAGATCAGTGACTTGTAACGGTGAAGCTACCTGCGTTAACTGTGGAAATGTTTTGCACAACGGTGTACGTGCAGGGTGACTCAAAGGAAAGAGGCATTTTAGAATGGATTAATGGAAAAGCACAATTACTTAGCACATATTTGTGTCAATGTATAGTACACAGCATGTTATGAATGAATGTCATAGGCATGTTAATTTCTTGAATAACATCCGATAGATGAACACCCCCTTGGAGCACACATTCCTGCAGTCTGATAGGAACGTTGCGCATGGCTTGACATATTTCAACAGGAATCCTGGCAATTTCCTCTCGTATTGTTCCTTAAATTCTTCCGTCGTAGCAGGCCGAGTATGGCAAACCTCGCTCTTAAGATGGCCCCCACACAAAATCTCACAGTGTCAGGTCAGGCATTCTGGTGACCATGCAAGTGGCCGATTCTTGAAATGACGCAGTTACCAAAGAATCGTCGCACAGCTGCCATCCATGTCCATGCTGAATGTGTTGTTGAAACCAACTCTTGGGAGGCAAATGGAGCACTTCATGCGCAACAAAACTTTCCATCATGTTAACATACTGAACAGTCGTTACAATGCTTGCACTTTCAGTACTTGTTGAACCCTCGAATGCAATGGGCTGCTTATCAAAGTAGTTTGCACGGCGGCGGTATTGTCTACCGTACAAGTGATTCTCCCTGCAGGTATTTTTTTCATTGTCGAAGCAGTTTCTTCGAAATCACGGATTTATGTGTTAATTGCAGGGGTTGCGGATACACGGTCGTCACGGCACTTCCGATGTTGAAATGACGCCGAAATTCTCCACGCACGGTATCCACACTTTCATTCTTGTGATATGCCTTTAACGCAAAGGCAGGCTACACACGGTCCCGTTGCTCCATCTTAAAGGGCAGGGTAGTGTGAGCAGCGTTCTATATGCCATTCAGCTCCACCAACTTCTCACCATTGCCAGCACACATTTCAAAATTTTCCGTTCTTTGTGTCACCCTGTAATTTAACACCAACGTGCGTGAAGTGTAGGGGTGAACATCCATCGAGTACCCGAGTATGCCCCCGTTTTATGGAGGAAAGAGCGTTCCAGGAAATCCGTGCTACGGAGGGGTCTTTCTCAGAAGCCCGGAAGCTTCCGCATAACCACCAACCCTTTGTCCGGAAGTCCGATACCAATAGCCCAGTTGCAGCTAAAGCGGTACCAAGTCAGGAAATTGGAACTCAAACCAGCGATATAAATCGGGCCGCAATAGCAGAAGAGATTATTCTAGATCAGTTCCAAAGCCTTCAACATCAACACTTAAGTCTGCGTCAACATTTGCCAAGTCCGCCTCTGAAAAGAACACTTCAGCAAGTCACCACCAAAAGCGTCGATCTCAACAAATAAGACTGGTATGTCCATGCATCACCGGGGAATTTCAGACCAGGTATGATAGCACCGACATCCTAAAAGTAATAAGTCTGCGCCATGTATACAAAAGGGGAGTAAAAGTCAACAAGCATCTCCTTGGAATTCCTCTTCCGAAGAATCTTCTGGGATGGACTCGGATCGGTGATGTTCATCTTCGTTGCTCTGCTTTAGCAATCAATTTGAAGTTATCAAACCAAAATTCTCTATTGGAAGAAGCTCCTCCTCTGTGGAGTAGATGGAACATGAAGATTCTGCCTATACTGTGCGAACACCAGTGGAAAAGAGGCAGGATAAACCTGCAGTAAAAAGTGTTACCCTCACACAAAAAGGGTAAATTGATTTGACCACTGCCGTGTTCAACGTAATGGAGACTTACGTTTCTGAACTTATCCCATAATAATTATCATGGCTGTCCTATAATGGGGTATACGCAAAATTAGAACACCGCGACTAGAACTTCAACTTTTGCTTAACTAGGATGGGGGCACTATTATACTCGTCAGGTATATATTTGTGGAATCTGTACCCTTACAGACAAACAGTTGCCAAAATGATTGAATTATCATCGATCCCATTTGCCATTCATAGTATTTACCTGCCTCCGTCTTATGACTTAACCTCACTGGTTTAAAAGACAGGGTTTCCCAGTTACCAATACCTTTTGTGTAGTTGGGACAGCTCAATGCCCATCACCCACATTGAGGCTCGCCTTGGGCTTGCGTGAGAGGCATACTAAAAGCTGATTTCATGAGCAATCATAACCTAGCTCTCGTGAACATCAGAGAGCTTACATTTCTGACTCCTTCAATAGCTTTTAAAACCTTAATTTAACAATTTGTTCACTAGAGCTAGTTTCGTTACTGTGGAATGTCTTCCCTGATATACAGTCTAGTTGACCACTTTCCAGGTATTATTAGTCTCTTAATACAATATACATATTCCACGTGTATACATAGATGGCACTAGAATCATGCCAACTGGAACCTTTGCTCCCAGTCGGTTGGGCTGGGTTTACTTACAACGGGCACACTATGTGAATGTTTAAGCCCAACACCTCATATAGACGATTCTTTCTGCTGCTGAGCCATCTATTCCCCGGTTACCTTCTGCCGCTTGGTGGACGGGTGAATGCTAGAATGCCATTCGTGCTCGAGAGCATGCTCTTAGAGCTTTCCAGCGTCACCTTGCATTGGATAACGTATCCAATACAAGAAAATGCATGCCAAGCCTGCGTAAGCAGTGAAGCAAAGCAAACAGATATCATGGATCAAGTTTATAACTCCATTTAACCGACATATAAGTACACCCTTTTCGGTTCTACGGGATAAGTTAAGACGCGTGGCCGGAAAATCGACCCACATACCAATCACCGGTCTTAAAACAGGGGCTTTTGATTCATTTGATGCGGCTACTATCTTTGGCAATGCTTTCGCTCAAGTCTTATTTCACATAATTACTCGCTTGGGCTCCTCTAAATTAAAGCTCAGGTGGAATCTCAAGGTTTCAGGTTTCGTTAGAAATCTAGAAGATCACAGTCCCCTTTTCACCATGTCGGAGTTAGAACGTGCTCTTTGGTCTTCGCAACTATCAGTATCTGGACCAGGCTGTTGTAACAGTACAACAGCCTTAGACTGAAGGAAAATCATTTCCGCTCCAGGTCTATAACGTCTTTGGGTTGACACTTTCTCAGAAAATTGGCAGGAGGCCATCGTCAAACCCAGCTTGAAAACTGGAAAGGACTGTCATCTTCCCTCCAGCTACCGTTCTATTTCTCTCACCAGTTACGTTTGCAAGGTGATGCAACGCACGGCCAATGGACGGCTGGTGTGTTGGCTGGAAACTCGCAACCATTGGCAAACGCCCATCACAACAAAACCACCGTTCAACTATGTATCGATATCCACCTAGATCATGAATGGATTCATGAAGAACTATCAAGATCTGTCGGGATATTTTTCGACCTCGAAAAGACTTACGATATGTGTAGGCGAGCAGGGATGCTACGTTTCCTGCACACCGGGATTATAGGTGGACGTCTACCACTGTTGTTTCAGGAGTTCATTAAGGACCATGTTTTCCAGTAAGGGTAAGAAGAACGGAATGCATCACGGATCGGTACTAATGTTAGGGGTACACTGTTTGCTATAGTAATTAATTCGCTTTGGAAAAGTTTTCCTCCAGAGGTTTCGTCATACCTATTTATAGACATCTTCACGGTCTTGTACTTCTCAATGCAGGGTGTTTTACAAACGGCGTCTGCAACAATGTTTAGACAATCTTCGAGAATGGAGCTAAAAAGAAAGATTTTTTCGTTTTTCAAATGAAAAGTAAATCTTCTTTAACTTCTTCCGCCTTAGGAGACGATAACCACCTTCGCTCCGATTCGATCCAGATTTACTTCCATTCGCAGATGAGACATGTTCCCTTATACAAGAAGCCTAGCTGATCATCAGATATAGCGCAATGAAAAACAGGATGTGACCGTTCTCTGAATATCTTGCGGGTATACTAAGTGGCAAATCTTGGGGAGTGGGTCGGAAAGTTTTGCTGCGACTACATGGCGCACTGATCCGATCCAAATTAAATTATGGGTGTATTGTTTGTTCTTCAGCACGACCATTTGTGCCGAGAAGATAAGATACAGTCCATAATAGGGGCATTTGTGAAGCAATCGGAGCTTTTACAACTAGTCCAGTTGTGAGCTTTTATGCCGAATTGTCAGAACCCACTCTACAATATCGGCGTATGTACTATTAGGGAACTATGGCTTTGGGCTTAAATGTATACCTACGCACCGAACGTTCCTTTCCTTTTCCAACGCCTCACTGGACGAACGTTAAAGAAACTCCTCCCTTAGTTCAAGGCCCTCGTGTTTTCTTTTCCGGTACCTTCATAGGAACCATTCTGTTGGAATGCCCAGTATGTTTTCAGAGGCAGTGCTTCGGGGGGAGAGAGTTTGGTTACATACCGCGCCCCACGTAGATCTTGGGGTGACCGTGTGTCGGAAGTCTACGATGCCTAGGTGTAGGATCCGTACTTTTTTAAAGGATTTTTGTCGGATTAGAATGACCGCTGTGTAGCAATGGCCTGCCGGTTTGTCAAGTGTTGCTGGTGTTTATCTCGTCTTCCGGATTGACTGCCGGTCAGTCTTGCCGACGACGATAACCAAGTGGTTAAAAAAAAGCGTTTTTGCTGACCCTCATAGCAGTGGTCGCTAGAGCGTATGTCTGTTTGGTTTGATTTAAGGGCGCTCAACTTCGCCCTTAAAGAATTCATGGCAATATCCAGATATAAATTTGACTCAGAAATAAAATTGCTAGCAGCAAAGAAAATATACACAGCAACGTAAATAACAGTGACAATAGCCAAATATGAAACAAGGTGATAAATATGTCAAAAAGCACAAAAAGAGATACCTAAAATTTTAAATCCTCAACTTGATGTTACACTCTGCTAAAAACTGTATCAACAGCTGTTTTGTCATCCGCCAAGACCTCTGCATGTCTGACAAGTAGCTGCAGAGAATCTAGCAGGCGCACGAGAGGAACACTCCAGCAGCACGTGACGGACTGACAAAAGGTTGTCGCACAACGGACATAGAGGGGCAGGGTCCCTTTTAAATAGGTAACCATGCGAAAAATTGCAGCGCCCTATTTCCAACGGAGCCAAGCTAACCTCCTCGCGGCGAGATATGCGACAGGAAGTTACCCAGTTTATCGGAAGTTCTTTCACTTCTGTAAGCTTATTACTGCGGAGAGTTGACCACTCTTCGTGTCAGCAGCGCTCTCCGCCTTTCAAACCTAAAGTCTTCCGAAGTAATACGTGAGATGGTAATGCTGGGTTCTGTAGTTGCCGTCTTTGCTGCTAAATCCACGCACACACCACGTCAACGCAAGAAGCGTGTAAAACATGGAGGGCATCCTGGTTACTTTGCACAATAGAGTGTGGGTTGTACAGCTCACGAAGGCTCTGAAGTGCACTTGGGAATCGGTCAAAATTAGTTATGCACCTAATTTACGTCGGCGCACATACAAAACGGCTCGGTAAACTGCATACAGCTCTGCAGTAAAAATGGAAGTGTTATTTGGAAAACCGAATGTATGTGGTTCGGTTCCATAAACATAGGCACATCCAACACCCTTGGTGCTCTTTGACCCATCGGTGTAAATACATCGACGGTCAGTGTAGCCTGACAAAAATTCTAAGAAACACGTGCGGATACATGAAATACGCTCATGGACTTCCGGTGTACGGTCATCCCAAGGTCTACATGGAGCGTGCTAGATAGCCAAGCAGGGTAAAGCTTCTCGCCCTTGGCGAGCATCATAGGCAGTTCAACTGTGACGTTCGTTAGAAGTTCCTGGAAACGAAACCCCGCAGGCTTAGGATTAAGGGGACTATTCCTATACAGTTCTCTTAGCGTGGTGGTGAAAAATGAAGCGAACGTTGGGTGGTTAGGCATACATCTAAGCGCACAACCATAATTTGCTAAGAGAAATTCGCGCCGATATTGCAGAGGAGATTCTGCGGGCTCGGTGTAAAGGCTCACTGTTGGAAAAGTTATTGCCATGCGGATTCCCCTATTGTGGACCGCGTGTAATCTTCTCAGCACAGATCGTCGTGCTGACGAATAAACAATACACCCATAGTCTAGTTTGTATTGGATCAGTGCGCGATATATTCGCAACAAAATTGTCCGATCCGCACCCCACGATTTGCAATTTAGTACTCGCATGATATTTAGGAACGGTCATATCGTGCTCTTAGCTGTGCAATATGCGACGACCAACTAAGCTTCCTGTCCAAGATCAACCCCAGGAAGCCCGTCTTATCTGCGAAGGGAAGTAAACCTGGGCCGAAACTGAGCGAAGGTGGTAATCGTCTCCTACGACGCCAGAAATTAACGCAAATTGACTTCTCATTTGAGAAACAAGCAATTTTTGTAGCTCCATTCTCTAAGGTTGTGCAAACATTGCTGCAGGCGCCGTTGTAAGTGAGAAGTGCTATAGACAGGGAAGTCGTCTACGAATAGGCATGGCGAAACTCCAGGAGGAACACATTTTCAGATGGAGTTAATTACTACAGCAAAGAGCGTGCAACTTAGCACCGAATCCTAAGGCACTCGCTCCTCCTGAACAAAAGAAGTAGAAAAATCGAGCCGACCCTTACTCGGAAAAAGCGGTCTTTCATGAACTCCTGAATGAACAGCTGTAGGCGTCCACATATGTTCCAGGTATGCAGGGAACGCAGAATCGCTGCTCGCCAGCACGTATCATAAGCCTTCTAGAGATCGAAAAATATGCCAACGGTTTGACAGTTCTTCACAAATTCGTCCATTATCTGTGTCGATATTGACACAAGATGTCCTAGAGTTGAACGGCGTCGTCGAAAACTACACTGGATGTTAGTCAGTAGGTTACGACTTTCTAACCACCATACCAATCGTCCATTGACCAAGCGTTCCATCACCTTGCAAACGCAACTAGTGAGGGAATTAGGACCATAACTGGAGGGAAGAAAACGGTCCTTTCCAGCCTTCAAGATGGGAATAACGGTGACCTCCCGCCAATTTTCTGGGAGCATACTGTCAACCCAAACACGAGCAGGAGACCTCGAGCAGGAATGCCCTACCTTCAGAAGAGAGCTGTTGTAAGATTTGTACATGAATACCGTCGGGTCCTGGTGCCGATAATCGCAAGGATTTAAGAGAATGCCGCCATGGTGAAAAGGCGATTGTAATCTTCTACGTTTCTAGAACGAAACGCGAAGCCTTGAGATTGCACCTGAGTTTTAATTGGAAGGAACTCAGGGGAGTAGTTTTCCGAGCTAGACCCTTGAGCGAAAACACTGCTAAACATGTTGGCCACTTAAAATGAATCAACAACAGCTATTGTGGTTGTTTTCAGTCCCGCAATTGGTATATGGGTCGATCGACCTGCAGCACGCCTTAACCTATCGCACACAACCGAGGAAGGTGTATGTCGGTTAAATGAAGCTACAAATTTGCTCCACGATAGCTTTTTACTATCCTTAATTACTTGTCTGGACCTGGCGCGCGTTTTCTTTTATTGGATTAGGTTATCCAGCGTAGGATGACGTTGGAAAACCCTAAGAGCACGCCTTCGAGCACGAATGGCATTCCGGCATTCTTCCGTCCACCGAGGGACTGGACATCGACAAGTGTGTGCAGTCGACCGCTGAATTGATTATTCAGAAGCAGAAAGAATCCTCTCCGTAAGATACTGCGCCAAATCTTTCACTGAGTCGTGCTCGTTGTAGGTAAACACAGCCAACTGGGTGTAAAGGTTTCAGTTGGCATGGTCCAAATGCCATCTGGGCATACGTGTGGAACATGCATCTTGCGTTAAGGGACTAATAAGATATGGAAAGTGGTCACTAGAGTGTAAATCAGAGATGACATTCCATTGTAAGGAGACTGCCAACCGAGGTGAACAAACTGCAAGATCAAGGTGTGAAAAGCTATTGAAAGAGTCGGAAAGAAATGTAGGGATCTCCAGTGTTGAGAGCTAGGTTGTAACTGTCCAGGAAATCGGCAATGAGCGTACCTCTCGCACAAGCGCGACTTGAACCCCAAAGTGGGTGGTGCGCATTGAAGTCTCCCACCAACAGAAACGGTGTTGGTAACTGGGAAACTAGTTCTTCTAAATCAATGGACGAGAAGACAAGACAAGACAGGGAGGCAAAGAAATGTTACAAATTGTAAACTGAATGGTTGGCAGTAGAATCCTTATGTCGACTGATTGTATGTAAGAGTATAGTTTTCATATATACATCATCTCTGACAAGCGTCATAGCGCCGCCATGCGCCGGAGCATCCTCTTCTGGTGCAACTTCACGCCGTACTGGGATGTATCGTCTTAGATGGAAAGCATCTTGTGGACGCAACTTAGGCTCTTGCAAACATGTGACCAAAGGTTCGTTTTCTTTGAGCAAAAGCTCAACTTCTGGTCGTTGCGTTCTAATACCATGTATGTTCCATTGTAGGATAGCCATATTGATATTTGTAAGGGACAGGTATTCCAAGGTAACTCTACATTACTTTGAAGTAGGCGGTTGTCGAGCTAATTTAGCCCCTTCTCTCTTGGGCTGACATTCTTCTCGGACGCTTTTTCGCGCTTGTTTTCCACTAGGGTTGTCCCAGAGTGGGCAGGTTCATCTAGCTCCGTGTTCCCATAGCGAACTTGGGTTCGAGTGTCTCGAACCGTTTGCTAATGGGGACTGGCGAAGATGAAAGATGCCGGTCTGAGTCTACCCCTGAAGATTCCCCAGAAGAGGATCTTCCAGGTGATCTTCTTTGACTCTTATATCCCTTTGATGTACTGGGATCAGGATTATCTTCCTTGAGGAAGTCATTCTTTGTGTAGCTCTTCTTAAACGTTATCGGTGAGACATAAATTACAGGTTTGCTAGTCTTCTGTGTTGAGTTTGACATTTTCGTTGGTGATCTAACAGTTGTATTTTTTCACCAACAGATTTTGTGCACGTTGATACAGATGTGCGCGCTGATGTTGAGGGCCTTGGAATAGAGATACGAGCTACAAGTGTCTTTTCTGAAATTGTTGCTCTATTGAAATCGCTGGTCTGCGTTGCGATATCTCTCCTCGTTACCGGTTTAGCTGCAACTGAGCTATAGGTCCCGGACCCTGGAACAGAGGGTTGGCGTATACCAAGAGCTTATGGGCTTCTGAGAAGGGCACCTTCTCTCTAACCCGTATCTCTTGGATCGCCCTTTTCTCTACAAAACGGGGGCAATCTCGAGAGCTAGATGGACGTTCACATGCACAAACTGGGTCAATTCCCTGACCAACCTCAACGCAACGTTGTTGACTTACTTCACGTCTTTTAAGTGATTAGGATTGTTTCCTTATATTTTCACAAGAACAAGACATATAGTAATAACTCTTAACACTTGCTTTACCATTATGATTAAGATTTATAGTATTTGGATGAATTAATAATACTAAACATATATTTGCTCATCTAGTTCCTCAGGGAACTCCAGGAGCTCTTATACCGATGCGGTATGTCTCACCAGCCGCAAATAGCGCCGGAAGAAAGCGTTGACCTTGATCCTTACACCTTCCACAATCGGCACATGTCATTAAGTTTATCGTATGCGTTTCAACCGGCTTGTTTTTGTGTCTTATCAAAGTGTTTGGGAGCGTAATTCAGTGTACAAGTTTAAAATGACATCAAAGCGAAAGAAGGTCGTGGTTTCAGTGGATAAAATGTTGGATGCTGTTAATTTAACTGATAAGGGAGAAACATTGAAGAAAATAGCTGCTGGATTGGGAGTTGCTGACGAACATTATGGCGTACTTGGAATGTCAGCCCGACACCACTCCAGATAATCTATTAATGATAAAGCGTTTGCGTGACCGTACTTCGCTCAAACGCCACACGTGTTTAAAACAGAAGATGGTGGAGCAATTCTGAAATGATATGATTTTGTGTGATTAAGATTTTTATGTTCTTAATATATTGTAAACCATACATACTATGTACTATTCATAATTTTGTTACAAGACATAGTTTTTATCGTCATAAACGGCAGGTAGGTATGCTTATTGTAGAAATAGAAGAATTTTGTTTCACTTATTACCGATATAGTCCGGGTTATCCGGATTTTCGATTTTCCAGATTGCCTTTGGTCCTAGTTAGTCCGGATAAACTGCACTACCGGTTGTACTGTACTACAAAATATGTTTATCTGGATTTATTTGAAGTAGAAAAATAAGATTTTTGCTTTCTCTGCCACGTAGTAGGTAGAAAAGTTATTGCATTCCATCCGAAAATCTGATACCTAGATTTTAGTGGAAGTTCACGTTTAGAGGTTCCCTGAGTGCAGGAAAGCATTTTTAGAAAAAGGTGCGCGCGCGTGTGTGTCTGTGTGTGTGTGTTTGTGTGTGTGTGTGTGTGTGTGTGTGTGTGTGTGTGTGTGTGTGTGTGTGTGTGTGTGTGTGTGTGTGAACAGCATAACTCAAAAACGAAAAGTCGGTTAGGTACCAAACTTACTAGTATTTAAGTTCAGCATCTTCCAAGGGTGCAACACAGATTTTCAAGAAAATCCCTCCTGCGTAGGCTACATGGAGCATTTTTCGGAACTTGTTAGTTTTTCAACAATGGCTTTAACGACTTTGATTAAAATACCACATGTTTAAGATATTTTCATGACAAATGAAATACATATCTTGAATTTTCTGGGAATGCCCTCAGAAGTCCTCTTCATTCTGGATGACTGCATAACTGGTAAACCGTAAGGCATAGACAAAATCTTACTACGCAGAAAATGTAGATCTCGTTTAAACACACAATGTGTGTGTGTCTGTCTGTCTCTCTCTCTCTCTGTGTGTGTGAGAGTGTGTGTGTGTGTGTGTGTGTGTGTGTGTGTGTGTGTGTGTGTGTGTGTGTGTGTGTGTGTGTGTGTTTGTTTTGAACTATTTGTAGACATTCCCTGTTATTTGTTTGAATTTTCCAATACCTACTTATAGTTTTCTCAAATGGAAATTCGTTATTCGTTTATCTCTTGTCCAGACAAAGAGAATGGAACTTCAAGGCTATCACATAGCAATCAACTGTACTGTGGAAAGATTTGATTATCATCTATTGTGTTCCCAAATTCCTCTTTCACCTGCAAGAAAATTAGCAATAAGATAATTTCTACAATTTCTACAAATGTTTATCTCGTTTAACATGAAGTAGATAGCCGAATGAGCGTTTGCAAGAATAGTTTGTACAATAGTAGGAAAGTCATGTGAGTGCAACACATCAGATATTGTCCTGATCATGCAAGGGGAACGGAATTTCAAAGCTATCACTTAGTGACCAGTTCTTAAAATACTTGACAAGCGCTTAAGCCTACTGTATTCTCCTATTCCTATTGTACCTATAAGGAAATATGTAATAAAATCATTTCTATTATGATGAAGTGGATTGAAGAGCAAAAGTTGTAAGGAATTGTTTGTACAAGAGTGGAGTGCAGGAAGTCATATGAGTCCACACGTAACATTTTTAAAAAAAGTCTGTTGAAAAATTGGCAGGGAAAGTCATGATCTATACACATCAACATGTTTTTTTCTCTGCTTAATGTTAATCGAGATAAAGCATTGCAGAAATAGCTGTATTACACCTTTTCGCTATAGATACAAAGGGAATAGCGATAATTAAATGTTTAAGAACTCGACACTATATGCTGGTCTTAAAATTCCATAGTCACAAGAAGCAACTGAACACCGACAGGACTTTAAGAATAACGAAATATTGAGCAATTCCAGCTTTTAATCATGAATATGCCGGTAACGGTTTACGCCATGAAATGGTAATTGGAAGTAAATTGTGTTTAAAAGAGAAATGCGATTCTTGCGGAGTACCTTTTCGTCTACCGCTGAACACTTACTAGTTGTACAAGATTATAGAGAATTCCCTCCGAATGAAAGCGGCGTCATTAGATACTCCCAAAAATGTATAAGATATACAGCTGTCATAAATGTCTTGTGTGTGTATGTGTACAGGTGTAAATGAACAACACCGCAAGCATTTTACTGGTAATAGATGGTTCATACACAATCAATTTGAGACAGGAAACTTGTGGTCTACGGTTTCAATTTACCAAGTTATACGTATTCAAAGTATTTAAAGATTGTGATAAGCAACAATGCTTGAATTGTGGACTTAACATGTGGCTGCACGCCACTGCAGTGGATAACAGGTTGTGGCAAACGGCTAAAGAAACACAGGGCAGCTCTAAAACGTGTGCTTTGGCCGCACAGTTATGCCGACTGACGTGGATCTAATACACCCGAGAAATCGAGTTCGAACCCGGAGATGGGTAAGCCTTTTTCCCTTTTCTTTTCCATCTTGAGAGCAATGTTGTGCTTATGCTTTACAGTAGCAAAATATCATCATATGCAATACATAGGGTATTGTTTACTTTTGCTTGATCTCACATCTGATGTCGTAGACTGGAGGATTATGTATTGACGTTGGTCTGAAGTTGTCGGTTGGTTATAGTAGCCCATGTCAATAAGAGCAACTTTCAATCTAACAGCTAACCGGCTGTAAACAATTCACAAAACGTTGATGCAAGCAATAGCACAAGAGGTGCTTAGTACCTATGTGTTAGCTTGACTAATTTCTAATACCGCCAGTAGGCGACCATAATAACCCTGGGAGACACCAACAGCACCACATGGTGACTGTTTCCTACTCGTCACCCACGTCTCCTTTCCTCTTTGCCTTCAGCAAATATTACGTTTAAGCAGTCAAATAGTTACTCTGGGAACATGGAGCAAAATTACACTTTTGCGAACCAGCTGAGATGCATCTAGTTTATGGCAAAGCAGGAGATTGTTCACAACGGCTGCACGCACGGATTTACAGCGAAAGGTACCCCAATAAATGACAGCCCCATCGGACTGCTGTTGGATCTGTAGATTGGCATTTGCGAGAACGTGGTTCTGTGGCGGCAAATAAAGCAGATTGCGGTGCAACACGTACCCATCGCACTCCGGAGTTCTAAGAAAACGTACTGCGTTTATTAGAAGAGGAACCACCAAACAGTGCTCGTGCTATTGCACATACAATGGGCGTCAAATCACACAAGTGTGTAGCAAGTATTACATAGGAGCTGCCCTACCCCTTCCACCTACAAAAGGTGCAAGCCTTAACTCTGTATGATTGTGATTTACGCTTAGTTTTGGCAATGAGTCTTAAGGCAGTCACCGGAACTGTTTTCAGTGGTGTTGTTCACCGGTGATCTGGGATGGACAGATTCTAAACTACAAGAATAGTCACATGCGCATACAAAGCCCCCATGCCACTGTTCAGAAGAGCCAGCAACAGCAGTTTATGGTGAATACATGGACTGAAGTTGTTTCTGACCGTGCCATTGGGCCATACCTTCTTCCTCCTCGACTGTGTGGCTGCACTTATAACACATTTCTGAAGGATGTACTGCCAGCCGTTTTGGAGGAGGTGCCACTTGATGTTCGCGCTCAACTGCATTTCCAACACGACGGAGCTCCTGTGCATTATGCTATAAACGTAAGGGAGCATCTAAATCGAATCTCCCCCAACCGTTGAATCGAAAGAGGTAGTCCTATCGTGCTCTGACCACCCCGTTCGCCGGATCTCAATTCCATGGGTTTCTTTTCCTGGGGTTATCCTCAGACTATGGTGTATTCATCATTAATTGATTCTGAAGAGACACTGGTTGCCCGCAATATTGCAGCCAGCGAAGAGATTCGCAACGCACCAGGAAACGGGTGCGTGAATAATTTCTTCGTCGATGTCGCCAATGCGTTGATGTTAGAGATCACCATTTTGAGCCGTTCCTTTGAATTCTGCGTCTACTCATAATTTGTTTCCGTACCTGTGTTCTGCTTGTATCTACCTATTGTATTGTAATGTTCGTATCAATTCAACTTATGTTTGTAATAATTCAGTCACATGTAGCTCTTTCAAGTGCTTATCAAGTATTTACTTGTTTATAAGCTATTAGTTAAGCTCGAACCATCTGTTTAAGCACATATGCAGTTTTCAGTGTGTATCTACTATTTAGGTCATGGAAGAGTAAATAATAGTTAAACGAATTTGAAATAAAAAGGTTAAACATTGGTTAAATGAAAAATTACAATACGACACGAATGTCTCCTGCAAATCAAATTAAATTAAGCATGTACTTAAGAAAAGAAAGTAAAAAGAACATAAAAAAGTGCGCGAACACGGGGCTTTGAACCCGAGCGCTTAATCCATGTGTACCTTCGTCGTTTTGGCAACATATCCATTATGCTAAATACTCAGGCTACGAAAGCTGTCTACATGTTTTCTCATCAGACGTCAAAGCTGCAGTGGGTAATGATACGATTTTAAGGCACAGTTCTGTAATTTGTAATCCTAGACCATAGGTTTCCTGTGTCAAATTGATTGTCTATGGACCGTCTATTACCACTAAAATTCGTGCGGTGTTATTTATTGACACACACCAACCCCCCCCCCCCCCCACACACACACACACACACACGTGCGCGCGCGCGCGCGCGGACACAGACACCGACACACAGACACGTCCTCATTCTTGAAGAAAATAAACAATTTCGAAAAGAATTCCATGTAAAGGGTAGAAGGGTGGTTTAGTTTTGGTGCATTTTCTTGAAAATTGTTGTCACATCTTGGAAAAACACTGAACTAAATACCAAGTTAGGTATTTTTCCGATTTTTTGCGGTGGAGTAATACTGTTCACAGATGCACTAAAGGGCCTTTTTCCTGAAGAACTTTGTTTTATTCCATGGACCTCAAAACATGCATTTCCGGTTAATTTTTGGGTGGAATGCAATACCTTGTTTACCTACTAGGTGGTAGAGGAAATAATAAGGGATAGTGGTGAGAGAAAGTGTGAATGTAACATGAGATTTTTCCCTTTGATGTCGTAGTATCTGGATAAGAGTCGTATGTGAAAGAAAACGAGTTACAGGCGCATGCACCTGTTCAAATTAGTTTTACCTTAGTTTGCTGCATTGAGTTTTTGAAGAGCGAGTCTATCCTTTGTTCTCTCCCGTCTGAGAACGTTGCAATTTGAAGTAACAGCATTGACCGTAACCTTCACCTCTCCCAATATGGCATGATTTGGATTCTATTGAGCTGCAGATTGCCTCCGTTAACAGTGGAATGTGCGCCTTACCTAAGAAACCCTTTTATTCCTGGCAAGGGGACAGCGGCCAAGGGCATTTACCTAATACTCCAAATATGATTGTTTAGGGAAAGTTGAGGACAATTTTGTGGAAGTCTGTTTAAGAATAAGATAAAGACCACCGTGCATTCTTGGTAAATTTTTAAGATAACTTTCGTTTCCTGTTTGTCATATCGTACCCCCTTCCTTCCATGACATAATGGTTGGATGATGCTCAAATGGGCCGGTGTGCCTGAAGCTTAGGATTGCCGTACATTCATACTGGCAGGATAAGGAAAATTCTCGGTAAAAGCTTCATTCACGTAACTCAACCTAACCGAGATTCGAACTTGGATTGTGAAGCAGGCACGCTATCCCCACACCACAGAGGTGGGCTGTGTGCATTATTTATTTATTGATTCTTAGAATATTCATTTTTTCATTCTCTTCTACTTGCCTATAGTAAGCAGATAAAGTATATTATTCCACTCTAAAATCCGTACGTACTGGAGATTTCACCGGAAGTACTTATACATATTCACATGAATTCAATATAAGCGTTTTTAGAAAAATATACCTATGTGTGTCTGTGTGCTGTGAATAACATAACACAAAAATGAGAAGTCGGTGAAACACCAAACTTGGTCTTCATGTTCTCCATGTTCCAGGAATGGGGCACTTAAGATTTCCAACACCCCCCCCCCCCCCCCACCCATCGCCTCCAAGTTGAACTGCTTTGTATGGAAACATTTTCGGCTCGTTTTTCTCTCAAAAATTGCTCGAACGATTATGATAAAAATGTCGTATTTGAATGACAAAACGTATGTCTTGAATTTTCTGTGAATAGCCTGTGAAGACCTGTTCGTTCTGAGTGAATTTGGGCAACTTTGTACAATTGGAAGCCATAAGAGAAAAGTCGCACTGCACAAAAAAGTGTAGATCTCGTTAAAACACAACATTTATCTGACATTAACTTTTGATATGGCATTAACCATTTTCGAGATGGTAGTCGGTTTGGGTGGCTCAGTTGGTTAGACGCTGGCCTGCTGGTCTCAAGGTCGCGGGTTTAAATCCGGCCCAGACCGATGGTTTTTAAGTGTGCTTAAAAACGACAGCTCCATGTCAGTAGATTTACTGGCATGTAAAAGAACTCCTGCTGGACGAAATTCCGGCCCACCGGCGACGCTGATATTATCCTGGCAATTGACAGCGTCGTTAAACAATAAAATGATTTTTCATTTTTTTTAATTCCAAGATTACATTTTCGTTTTTGTTGGTTTGAATTTTCAAATACATACATTCTTTCAACAGGTAAGTAGCTATAACTTATTATTTTACTTCTTATTGTCGTGGACGCGCAAGGATTATGAAATTTTAAACCCATCACTTAACGACCCACTTCTAAACTTCTAAACTATTCTAAACTATTTGACTATTACTTAATTGTACAGTATCCTCTGCATGCAACGAAGTGTGTAATAAAAGAATTTTTGTAATCGTTTAGCTTGAAATAGAGGAAAGCATTATCTTTTGTAAGAATAGTTTACCCAAAGGTGGGCAGAGATAGTCATGAAAATGTATCCCCTTAACCCCTTACAACTGTATCGCGGATGATGTGAACAAGGCGCTGTGCCGTGTAGGACTTTGGCGAATTTGGCGTTCCAGAAATGGCTGACTTTTTCTGTCCACGTGTATGCAATACGAGACATTTCAGATACGTTGTTCTTACTTTACCATTTACCAATGGCAGGTATAGCAAGTACATATAGCATTCTGCCCAAACATTCATTGTGGAGATTTCACACGAAAAGTGTGACCCGCCAATTGTACATATTGTAGCTGCAACTGCCGTTCCTATAAGTACAATTAAATTATATATTCAGAACTATACAACTCCAACAAAGGCGAAATGTGATGAGAACAAAAGCGTTCGTGAATTTTATAAGACTGATGGCTTCTTCCTCGCTCTTGGAGGATGAGGAAGAAGAAGAAGAAGAAGAAGAAGAAGAAGAAGAAGAAGAAGAAGAAGAAGAAGAAGAAGAAGAAGAAGAAGAAGAAGAAGAAATTATAAGATACTAAGATTGAGTAAATGCCAATGTAAATATCTGTCAATGTAAATGTTTTTGCTTGTGCTTCTTTCCTTCGTTGTTTTTGTGGGAGTCATATGTAGCACCAGCTGGTTGATACATATGTATATAGAGCAATACAAGTAATGTAATCCAAGTAAATAGGTTCATGTACTCTAGTTTTGCTATATTAAATGTATTTATTGTCGTAGCGTGAGAATACGCTGTTGAAGTAATGCCAGTTATGTGCATAAATAAACAAACAAATAAAGCATAAACATGTAACCAATGAACAGAAGTATGAAAGGGACACAAAGGTTGCAACGGCGCATTTTGTTATTGCAGTGTGCCGGCACACGTAAGTGACCTACGGCACGCGCAAACTGCTGCTACCTGCCCCTCCCACTGTCTCAACAGATTCTGAACAAAGTATAATTTCGAAAACATTTGCTTGGAAATGTGTCCTGTGTAACGTTAGGTGTATAAAGGAATAACTTCTTATATGAATATTACAGAGAATTCAGATATTTTTGAAGAACTAGAAATGTTCGTCAGTAGGTATGCGAAAAATGTCGTAACATTGCAAATTTGAGGATAAAATATGTAAAAGTTGTGTTCGCATGTGGGTGGCAGCCCGCATCGGAAGTAGATGTCATATCACCTTAATAATAACTTACTTAAAGCAAAATTGCTTTATGAGGGGAAAAAATAAGGAAAGGACATTAACGACTTAAGGGAGGGAGGTGTGGAAGGAAAGGAAAATTGGCGTTCTTGTAGTCAGGAGACATTATGATAAATAGAGTTCATGAATATGCGAGTACTAGCACTCGGTTAGACCCACTTTCTCGGTTTTAGAGTAAATTTGCCTTCCCTAAGTCCTCACAATGGCAGATGTAGACAGTGACCCAATTGTTCTTTACCTTCAATCTCTTCCTTCCTCACATTTCTTCCCCTTTTCCCTTTTATTTCTCTTATTGTCCTCCATATATTTTAATTTTGCTGTAGCCCTATTTTTCTTTCGTTAGTTTCTCTTTAATTTCTTTCACATAAGTATCTTTATATTTTCTTTTCAATAAACAAACAAGTATTATCAGTAGTATCACTTGCAATGGTTTGGAGGAAAATGAAATTTAAAGGTAAATTTATTTACTAATACTATAGGAATAAATACAGGAAGGTGTCATTCGACCAATCAACGAGTTCATACTTTTAGACTGACCAGTGAGACGAATTATTTATATCATTATAATCAATTGCAACATTCCTAAAAGCTAATAAGTTATTTTTGCTTCCTTTACTCCCTGCCTATGACAGGCAAGGAAGTAATAACACAAGGCGCAACAGCCCTTTCCAGGCTAAGGCCAACCGCCCAGCCGCTGCGCCCCCCCCCCCCCACATCTGCCCACCACAAACCTTATGAGTGGGACGCAGTACTAGAGGGTGGTACGTGGTCAGCGCCCCGATCGCTCCCGGCCGGTTATGCGGTCTACGCAACCACGGCCGCCACTTTTCAATCAAGTATTTCCTCAGTGGCCCCTCAGGGACCTAACGAGGCTGAGTGCACCCCGGACCTGGTCACCTAGCGGGAGAAAATCACCACACAGGTACCGGGAATTGAACCTGGAGCTCCCGCTTGGTAAGCAGCAGCGCTACCACCGCTCTAAAGAGACAACCCGATAAGGAAGTATCCCATGCAAATACTCGATATCAATGTATTTCATTCGTTTCAAGGTTTTGATTGATTCACTGAAGATATCAATATAAAGAGCCCCTGAATGGAGAAGGGAGGAGGAATAGAAGATTTTCTGAGAATTTTGCCAGCTCAGACAACCCGTTTGCTTGGAAATATTTTCATAGCATGACACATACCTATTTGTCATAAATTTCGTCAAAATTGTCCGTGTAGCTCTGAAGAAAATTTCATGATGAAAATGTAAAACTTTCACTATTAAATATATATTAACTATTCATTTTGGGGAAATTTTATATCATTGGGAAACCACAAACTATAGACAAACTCTTACTGCGTAAAAATATAGTGGCTGTCAAGATACACTTTTTGGGCCTTTTTTATGAACTAATCATTTCCAAAATACTTACTCTTACTCTCTCTCTCTTTTGTGTATTATGAATTATTTCGTAATTGAAAGCTTTATTGTGTAAAATCTTTATGAAGTTAAAATTGGAAGAATGAAAATAGTACATGAATTTCTATACTCATTTGTTCAAACTATTCTTACAAATACTTATTCTTCTAACTGCTTCATATTGAGGAAAGCATTTGTAAAAATGGGCTTATCAGGAGAGTATAGCGGGTTTAAATGATAGTTAAATCTTCTAAGAGCTGGTCGCTATATGATAACTTTGGAATTCCATTCTCTTTGCATGGGAAAGAGATTAAAAAAGAATGCTTTGTATTTGAGAAAAGTATAAGTATTTGAAAACACAAACCAATAAGGAGGAATATCTCGTAAATAGCTTCAAAAATATATTTGGCATAAGTTGTATATTGCAGACCTTGCCAAAAGAAGCTATTATGTATAATGCAAGTCCATCATAATACCTTGTTCATACGTAGGTACATAGCAATGAAACTGGAAGTTGATCTGTCTCGACTAAATTAAATGACAGCAAGAGAAAGTGAATGCACAAGGCGATTTGTCCTCTTCTCGAAATGAGCCCTAATTCCAGGGATTTGACTTCTTCGTTGAGTGCAGTGTTTTGGTAGGCTAAGACAAGCTTTTCTTTCTGAGCGGCTGACTTCGGTCTCAAGTCAAAAACTTCCTCAAGCTGTCTAGTCTCTTCTCTTTGGTGTTCACCCTTCACTCACAGAAATATATTTTGCTATTTAACATTGTTACTAGTGGTGACCAAATGTAAACGAAACTTCTCATATCCTTTATATATTGAAGAAATATGTGTAAACATAAATAAATGATTATCGGAATTCGTTCGTGTTTGCCTCAGAAACTCCTTTTTGTAAGCGATGTGTTGGAGTTTTATCATCCCGTTCTTCCAGAGAATAAATGAGCCTGCATGAAATCTTATCTCACGAAGGTCTCCATAATCGCCTTATCATAAATTTAAGCTCAGGGATGTGCACGACCTCGAACGCTGGGAGCCACACGAGGACTGGTTGGAATATAGGTCGCTGGTCCTGACAGTGGCGTGAGTCATTCCCATGCAAAACTCTTCTGTTGTCTGCTAGCGCCATTGAACGGTGGCATGTTGTACTTGCACTAACAAATATGTACTTAACACTAGTTGTGTGACGAGTAAAACTGCGAACTCCACGCACAAAAGAGCCAGGGCTATAACATTTTCCAGACGCCCTTTGGGCGATGTTCCGCCAATACGCCACACTGGAGATGAGGTTGAGTGGAAAACCTGTGTAAAATATCTTAGAGTGCTATTGGATATAAGGATGATGTGGAGGGATCACATCCACTTCGTCGTTAACAAAATTAGCAAGAGGATAGGCACTATTCTCTGTACAACAGACGCTCAGTCATGTCAGTGCCGACAACTTTCCTCTACAAGCAGGTGCTACGTCCTGCCCTCTCGCATCCCTGCGAAATTTGCGGAGCCAAGACTCATCTTGAGGTCCTCCAGTCGCGCTATCTCAGAATAGCTAGTGGCTTCCCTTGGTACCTGCTCAATAATGTAATCCGTCAAGATCTACATTCACTCCCATTCACGCTCCTTCTACAGTAACCTTCCTAATAATTTCAATTCCCTGATATGCTGTCTAGACGAGTACAGCCTAGAACCTGGAGAAAGAACGAGCATCCCAGGCTCGTTCTAGGTCAATAAACTGAACTAATCCACCTTCAGACATAACCACACATTTGGAAAAAAAGAAATACTCCACAACGATATTCTAACGCCTCTACCGTCTATACACCACACTTCAGGGCCAGTAGAGGGCAAAGCCCTGATTTGGCAACAGACAGAGGGCGGCAAAAACAGCCCTCTGATGTCAACTGTCGCCTGCTGCTGAGTAAAACTGCATTAGGAGGCCGTCTTTTGGAGCGGTTGTTCTTGGATTAGAGTGTGAACAGCGTGAATCATTATCATGAATTTGGCTCTTCCAACAGTACAAGACGTTCATCTCCAGAGCAACAGGAACCTTAAGTGCAAGTGAGTACGAGTCATCTCCACTCCAAATATCGAGTCGCAGTATATTACAAAATGTTGATGATAACATACAGGAAGATTATTACACTCGTGTGACTTCAACTGATGTAGCAAACCTATGAGGCGCTTTGAATGTATTTGAAGTTAATCAAATTGCAAGTTAATATTAGATTGTGTGACTAGCAGAAAGCTAAGCCGAGCTTACTTCAAGGAAAACATGCTGTCACAATTAAAAATTGCAAAAGAATATGTAATGTCACAATTTGATAGGGTAACATTCATGAGATTAATGTGCCTGATGATACCTATTACACTCTTTACAATGTAACCCACAACCAAACACTCCAATCTCCAATAGACAGCCTCCTACCGCAGCTATACTCGTCATACAACTAGAGCAGGGATCTTCAACCTTGTCTATTTGCAGGCGCTTACGTAATGAGTGGCTATACCCCACTCCACTCCTTCAGTCGGAGGGACAGCCAGTCAGTATCCAGTGGTGGACACGGTCGATTCAATGGCCGTTTCTTGGTCATACCTTGAATTTTCTGGGAATCAGAAGACCTTCATTCTGGATGATGTTTGCATAAATGGTAAACAGAAACAGACAAAAGCTTACTAAATAAAAAATGTGTATCTGGTTAAAAGACACAATTTATGTCAAATACTTCGTTTTCCTTTCGACTGAACCATTTCCGATATATTCTTTATCGTTTGTTTGAATTTGCCAATACTTATACTTTTTCTCAAATAGAAATATGTTATTCCATTGGCCTTGCAAAGAGAACGGAATTTCAAAGACATCGCATAGCAACCAGCTCTAAAAACATTTCACTATCGGTTAAAGCCTACTGTATTCCCATATTCCCCTTGAATCTACAACAAAATTAGCAATAAGAGAATTCCTTAAAGTGCTTATGTCGATTAAAGTGTAGTATATAGAGAAAGAAGCATTTGCAAAATACACAGAATGAGTATAGCTCTACATATATTTGCGAACAGAGTTTCTCCAAATTGAACTACATTAAAAGTTTGTGTCGCAATAAGTTACGCGACGATCACTTGATGTATCTTCTAAGGTTATGCACTTAGACTTAGTCGCCAAATATTAATAGACCTCTTAAATGTAAGCAATACCAAAGAAATCACTAATGGACAGATGTTTATCACATAAGGTTGAAAGCGCTTTCGTAAATCTAATGCAACGTACATATAACCATCCCGCTACAGTGCACGCCTGGGGGTTAAAGAATGGCAAAGTCCGCGTATGGTGGAAGGAGGTAAGTCCAACCTCCCCTCTTTCGCAAACGTTGGACATCGCTGAACTAGAGTAAGTACTCGTTAGTGCAGGTAAGACATGCCATCTTCGGTCCTTAATGATCATTTGGCCAACTAGATGATTTGGTTTTCATGAAATCCACATGCACACGCATTCGTAGTTCCAGGCACACAAACACCCATGCCCGAGGCGGGACTCGAGCTTCGACCCTCTGCGCGCCAGGACACATGTTCCAGCGACCAGGGCTATAAGGGCCGGGCAGGGCGCTAACAGACGGAAATGACTCGCGTCACTGTTAGGATGAGCGTCCAAGCGCACCCTAGTCACAAGAAATGTCGAAAAAAGAGCTATTAGTGTCATTACTTATCGAAGTAAGAACAAAACTGAGATGAACTTTTCATCTTCATCACGCGTTTTAGACACTTTGCATGCGTAATCTGGCGAATATCACCTAAGTGGTCAGAGTAACTCGACGTGTTATCACGATCACCCCAACAGTGCCCTCGACCTGCATTTGCGAAGGATGCAGCGGTCGTGAGGTATTTGCAGACACGTCTCGAGCTGCTATTGCGCCATAGAGTTTAATTCGGTTATTACCTGTATTTCTCTATTGATTACTGATATTTCCTTTTAAGTGGAATAACATGCAAGGCAAGGACGAGGCAATGAATGCATTCAAATCATCTCTTCATCTGCAGAAATATCGCTTCAAATTAAACTTTACAAACATTTACAGGAATGAGAACAAAAGAATGGTTTGAGATGTAGGAAATGTTTAACGACTAAGTTGATTGGATTGAAAAGGAAGTGATTGGATTATATGTCCGTATGTGTACGTATGGAGGGGTGCGGTGATGTTGGCCCCCTAATCGATACCTCGCGGGCGGGATGAGGTTGGTTCCAGCGCTCACAGACAGGGATGCCTTAGGTCATTGCCCTTTTCTCAAGAAAATTCTTTCTTTGGGGAGATCAGAAAAAATAGTTGGTATTTTCTAAAGCGATATACATAAAGTTGTCACACTGAGTTGCTAAGGCCTACCTAGTTTATAATACCTATGTTAAAACACGCTTCTCTTGTACATTGTTTCTTTATTTACAAAACTGTACCTCAGTGCGCAAAGAAACACTTTTGCAGCAAACTGTTTTTAAAACAAACTAAATCTGCAGAAATTTGTTTTCAGTTTTGAGTTTTATTATCAGTATATTATCTGACCATAAGCATAAATATAAATAAATAGACATTAGAGAAACCTAATTTTAAAGTTTTGTATCTAGAAATTACTTAAGCTCATGAAGCACAAACAATTGTGCAAGGATTTTTTTTTATTTCCAATGCAGTAGCTTCTTAGGAAAAGATACATAAATTTGATGAATGTAACCTTGGGAGAAAGAGTTTCTGAGCACTTTTTGCTGCCTTAGTGGACTGACAGTGCGCAGCTTCCAAGTAGGTATTTAATTTTTAAACGCAGTTATAGCACAGTTTTGGTCATAAACTATTGAGAACATGTTCCCAAAACATTAGACGTGGCGGTCCAAAGTCAGCGTCACTCGCAACGAAGTCTATCCAACAGCAAAGCCGCTACAGTGAGCTGAGAATATTTCCCCACTAAGACAGATTGCGGCTCTTTCGCGCGCCTGCATTAGAACACTTCTTCTTTCGTGGCATATTCACTGTACCAACTACCTTATGACTTCTGCACAGTGGTATCTATCTCTTTGACGTTCATTGGGCAGGGGGGGGGGGAGTAAATCTCGATGCTGCATATCCATATAAATGGGTATTGTATAGGACGAGTCACGCGGTCAGCCAGATTACTGGATCTGAGTCCTTTGCAATTTTACTAAAGTGTTAAGGAAACGAGAAATTTACTAATTTCCAAACTGCAATTGGTATAGACCCAAATCTCTTTAACCTGCAAGTAACAATGAATCCTGCTGTAGACCTTTTGAATAATTTCTAGTTAGCAGTGAGTAATACATTGTTATAAAAACGACAACAGTCGAGTCCAATTACTTTTTCTCTGTCATTTTATTTTCTTCTTCAAAACTGAATGCACAAATACACGGTTATCTTTTACTGTCTTTAGGCCTTCATGATATTACAAGCCAACTGTTTTCTTCTCTTAAACTTGACTCACTCCTTCCTGTCTTCACTTTTTGTCTCTCAAACAAGCTGACTGACGATAAAACCACTAACTCTCATTAACAGGTTCACTATCTTCCTTTCGACGCGACGGTTCTCTCTCGACTTCCGTACACACACACACACACACACACACACACACACACACACACACACACACACACGCACAAACACACGCACGCACACACACATGCACACACACATCCACACACGCACGCGCACACACGCACGCACACACACACACACACACACACACACAGAAAACTGACTGGTCTCATCGCTTCGCCTCCTTATATAGCAAGGAAAGAGTGAGTGAGTGTTTGGGGTTTAACGGCCCGTCGACAACGAGGTCATTTGGGCCCATATAGCAAGGAAGATGTAACAGTGACCTTTCTCGAACTTTACCTTTTCTGGAATCTCTACAAATACGCCGGCCGCCGGACACTTCGTGAATCTCGAAACTCTGTGCTTCTGCCGCTCTGTTGTAATGTGTTTGTTCGCGTGAGTGGTGTGGGGCCGCTTGACCTTAAGTGCCTTTGATATGCGCCGCTAATGTTGTTTTAACTACGAGATAAGATTGCAAGTTATTGCATGATCCCTGAAACATTTAATGAATGTCAGTGCCTTCAGTAGCAGCGGCATCTCATTCCTTGGTATAAATAAAATCAAACTGAAACAGATATTTGTGTTAAGCCCTCGGGCGAATTTTTACGAAATATTGTTGAGTTATCCAAACGAAAGAATAGAATAAGGTAACGTTTAATTAAGTATAAGATAGGATAAAGAAAGGAATTTGCAAGTTATAGCAAAGCAGGCCAAGAACTGGAAGACCAAAGTAGCTGACGGAGCAAGATGAAAGATATAGGTACCCTACGGGAAGTAACAAAGGACTCTAAAATCAGTGGTGTGAAGTTGGCTGCAGAATTGAGGAGACGTGGTGTTAATGCTTCAGCCGGTACTGTGCGCAATGTTTATCGAGAAGTTGTATATCATGGTCAAGTACCTCGGAAAAAGTTCTGGGTAAATAAGAGAAATCAAACAAAGTGATTGTATTTCATAAAAGAGCACCGGAATGAAGCATCAGACTTCTGGAAAAGGGTGATTTTTTCAGACGAAAGTAAGTTTAACATTTTTGGATCCGATGTAAGATGTATGGTGTAGCGAAAGAAGAATATGGAGAGGCGGATCCAAAACATCTAGTGCCCACAGTAAGATACTGAGGTGGTTCACTGATGGTCTGGGGGTGCCTGAGCGCTTCAGGAGTGGTTTGATTGCACGTTATCGATAGAATAATGCATCATAAAATCTATATGAACTTCTTAAAGCAAAAACTTCACGCTAGTGCTCAGAAACTAGGTCTTGAGAACAACTTTATTTTCCAGAAGGACAACGACCTCAAACATACAGGTGGAAATACTCACTTGAGTCTGATTTACAACATGCCAAAGCAACTTCATACACCACCTGAGTCACCAGATGTCAACCCTATAGAGCACCTGTGGTCTATTTTGAAGCAGAAAATTAGAAATCGTGCCTTTTTCAGTAAAGAAGACTTGAAATAGGTCCTTTAGATAGAACGGGACTTAATTGAGCCAAATGCAACAATGGAGCTAGTAGAATCAATGCCACAAAACTGGAGACAGTTATAAAAGCAAAATAAAAACCTAGAAAATATTGAACGATATTTATTTATAAAAATGGTACTAAATTGTTGTGAGAAATAATAGTATTTGTTTATATTAAGGGGCTATTATTAATTTATTTGTTTATGTTTTGTGATATAAAATATGACCAAATACAATATATGCATTACTGAACATGATTAAGGTATTTACATATTCATCCCAACATTCTATTGCTATTCCTTCAGGTATTTTAATGTACGAGTAATTTACTACGTGTATGAACACTTTTTCACAATCACTGTAAGCTGTATTCGCTTTTATTAAGTTTTTACTAGCTATTTAATGGGCTACAGCCATAGGTACCTCCGCTTGCTTAACTGAAGTTTAGTACCATAGAACGGGACTTAATTGAGCCAAATGCAACAATGGAGCTAGTACGAGAATCAATGCCACAAAACTGGAGACAGTTATAAAAGCAAAATAAAAACCTAGAAAATATTGAACGATATTTATTTATAAAAATGGTACTAAATTGTAGGTGTACGATCGCTTTTTGTGAGAAATAATAGTATTTGTTTATATTAAGGGGCTATTATTAATTTATTTGTTTATGTTTTGTGATATAAAATATGACCAAATACAATATATGCATTACCGAACATGATTAAGGTATTTACATATTCATCCCAACATTCTATTGCTATTCCTTCAGGTATTTTAATGTACGAGTAATTTACTACGTGTATGAACACTTTTTCACAATCACTGTAAGCTGTATTCGCTTTTATTAAGTTTTTACTAGCTATTTAATGGGCTACAGCCATAGGTACCTCCGCTTGCTTAACTGAAGTTTAGTACCATGGTGGTTCCTGAATACAAAATGAAAATCTGACGTGTAGCATTACTCACTCTGCTTCAATCAGTTATTCTTATAGAGGCTATTCTTGGTGTTTTCTTCTTAATCGAGATATACTTTTATTATGCATTTACACATTTCATTGTAGGGGTAAGAAGAATGCCGTAAACAAAGCCGATAGTCAAATGTTTTAAAAGTGACTCACTGTTAGAGTAGCCGTCAGGAACGATGGTGGTAAGTGACAGATAACGCGCATGTAAGGGTAACAGGGGAAGTGCTGCGTTGCAGCTGTTTCCCATCATTCTTAGGAAGTATTTGTACACGCTATACACAATTTCCCTAGCTTGACTGTGAGTAACGTAACGTCATTTTTTTTTTTTTTTTCTTCTGTCATCTTCGGAACTGTTAATAAACTTGCTATCACACAACGGAGTAGACTTATTGCTCGGAATTACTCAATTTCACTGTAAAACTGCGCAAATACTCTCACACACGCGTTCTGAAACAGACTATGTCTAGTTGGCTAGAAAACATGTGACGTGACGTCATTGAATATTTGTCTACTGCGCAACCACCTTCGTTCCTGACGGCGATTCTAGATGCCTTTGTTTTTGGATGATCACAAAGGAAAGAACAAAAATGTCTGATGTGTTGTTACATTCACGCGACTTTCTCTACTTACTCTTCTAGAAATTCTTCTTGCAAAAGCTTACTCGGCTAATTCTTGTTAATTCAAATACACATTTAATTTACATTTACACATTTCCTTATGAGATATAGTACGTAAAACGAGGCAGACTTTTAAAGATCATGTATCTACGTGATGGTTTTGAATTCCATACTTATTGCATGATCGCGGAAAAGAAAAAAAAAAAAAATGGGAATGACGACTGCACATTTGGGAGAAGCATAAGTATTTGAAAATTCAAGCCAATCACAAGAAATATCTCTTACAGACACGCGACATATATACTGTAACGATATCTACTTTTTTGCAGTAAGATGTCCATCTCTTACGTTTTATCAGTTGTACAAAATTGATTCGGAATGAAGGCACTTTAGAGGCCATTTCCACAAAATTCAGAGGATACATTTGACGTTAAAATATTAAATATATTATTTAATTAAAATCGTTAGAGCTATTTTTGAGAAAATCATTTTCTAAAAGTGTTCTTGAAAATCTTCGTGTCGTATCCTGGTAAATGTAGAACTTAAATACCAAGTCATTCAGAATAAAGAGCACATCACAGACTATTTACAGAAAAGTCATGATAATATTTTGTCATATGAATTTCTTAAACATATAACATATCCAAACTGTTTCGAGTCTTTTTTTGGGAAAGTAATGGGGTGTTTTCTTGGAAATTCTGTTGCACCTTTGGCAGACACTAAACTAAATAGCAAGTTTGGTATTTAACTGAATTTTTTGGACTACGGTGTTAACAAAAACACGCACATACACACAGACAGCTTAGACTTTAATCTAACAATTCTTCGGGCGGGGGATTCAGGAAGTCTCAAAAGATGTATTTCTGATGAAATCTCGATATCGAGTTTTTGGGTGGAATGTAATACTTCCTTTGCCCTCGAAATGTTACTAGAAAAGGAGCTAAACATTGATAGAAGACGTAGGGACTCGGATGTGGACAGACACATATATGACTTTAGGAGATAATGTAGACTAGCTTGGACAGCATTTTCTTCCAGAGACAAATGAAACACGAATCAGTCTGTGAACAGTCTGTGTGGGCACAATGTCACTAAAGGTGAGTGTCGCCTCCTGAGAGGAAAATGCCGTGTGTGTTTATTCAGCTGGTGTGGCATGGTGAAGGTACCGAGATTTCACTGAAAGTACGGTTAAGCCCCCCCCCCCCCCACCCCAGACTACCCTTTTCGAAAATTGAGGTTTTTCAACAACTTCCTAACGATTTTGATAACGTACCGTATGTTTAAGATGTTTTCATGACAATTGAAAAGTATATATCAAATTTTCCGGGAATAGCCGAAAGTCTTCATTTTGAATCACTTTGGCATATCTGGTAAACCGTAAGAACTAAACTCCCGGCGCAACAGCCCCTTCCGGACCAAGGCCTCAGGCCCGTCCACTGCGTCCCTCACCTCTGCCCATCACAGGCGTCATGAGTGGGGAGCAGAACTGGAGGTGGGACGTGGTCAGCTTCTCGGTCCCTCCCGGCCGGTTATGTGGTGTTCGCAAACAAGGGCCGCTACTTCTTAATCAGATATCTCCTCAGTTGGTCCGTCAGGGACCTCACGAGGCTGAATGCACCCCGGACCTGGTCTCCCAGCAGGAGAAAATGCCCACGCTGGTAATGAGAATCGAACCCGGGTCTCCCGCTTGGTAAGCAGCAGCGCTACCACCGCGCTAAGGAGACGATCAGACAAAATCAAACTACACAAAAATGTAGATCTCCTTGAAACATTCACTTATGCCAAATATATGTTTGTGGCGTTTGTCGAGATATAGCTTGTTATTGGTTTGAGTTTTCAAATATTAATACTTTCCTTAAATAGGATGTCGTTGTTCGTTTTAATATGCAAAGAGAATGCAATTTTAAGGCCGTCACATAGCGATCAGCTCTAAAATTTTTTGACTCTCCTTTTGTTCCTCGTGAGAGGAACATGGTATCTTTGTTGGCGGTGTTTAATTTCCAAGGCACTTATTACTTGTATTTTCTGCGAAATGTTTAGTGAAAGCAACTAAAACGGAAACGAAGTTTAAGATTAAAACAGAATAAATTTTTTAACTTATATTATTCCCGTATATAAACCAAATAGTGCAGTAGTTAACTGTCAGACACTAACAGTCCATGTGCTTATCTGTACATCCATTTGCAACAAATAAAGCCTGTATTTTTATTTGTCAATTTAAAGATATGCAACAAATCGAAGTAAAGATTGTATTTATAGGTCTAATGAGCGAACTGTAATTAAATTTACTTTAAAATTCAGTAAAACCAAATAAAAGCGACGTATAGTTGGTATACTGGACGAAGTGTAACTTGGCACTTGTTTATTAGAAAAGAAAAAGAAAGAAATACCATCCCGTTCTAAGCATTGCCTCTTTTATGGCGAACCAGACAGGGTAGAGCAGCGATGTCCGATGTTTGCGAAATAGTGGAGGTTGGGTTTACCTCATTCCCCTATACGCGGATTTGCCACCCATCCCCAGCCGTGCATTGTGTTCCACTGGCAGTTTGGTTACATGTACGTTGCGTTTGATTTACGAAAGCACTTTCAAATCTTATGCGATAAACATCTGTTCATTTGTGACTGCTTTCGTACTGCGAAGTCTATCAATATTTGGCAACAAAGTCGAGGTGCATGGCCTTAGAAGATACACCAAGTGATCGTCGCGTAACACAGTGCGATACACACTTTTAATACAGTTCAATTTGGAGACACTCTGTTCCCAAATATATGTAGAGCTATACTCATTCTGTGTATCTTGCAAATGGTTCTTTCTCTATATACATTTTAATCGACATGAGCATTTTCAGAAATTCTCTTCTTGCTAATTTTGTTGTAGGTGCAAGGGGAATATGAGAGTACAGTAGGCTTTAAGCGACAGTGAAGTGCTTTAAGAGCTGGTTGCTATGCGATGTCTTTGAATTCCGTTCTCTTTGCAAGGCCAATGGATAAGAAAACGAATAACATATTTCTATTTGAGAAGAAGTATAAGTATTGGTAAATTCAAACAAATTGTAAAGAATATCTCGGAAATGGTTTAGTCGAAAGAAAAACGAAGTATTTGACATACATTGTGTGTTTTAACAAGGTCCTTATTTTGTATTTAGTAAGCTTTTTGTCTGTCTCTTACTGGTTACCATTTGTACAAAAATCATCCAAAATGAAGAGGTCTTCTGAAGACATTCCCAGAAAATTCAAGTTATGACTAAGAAACTGCCATGGGATCGCCTGTTTGTGTCCGTCACTGGATACTGACTGACTGTCCCTCCGACTGAAGGAGTGGAGGAATAGCCGCTCACTGCGTGTCTCCAGAGAGACATTACTGATCCCAAGGTCGCGGGTTCAAACCCGGCCCAGGCCGATGGTTTTTAAGTGTGCTTAAAAACGACAGCTCCATGTCAGTAGATTTACTGGTATGTAAAAGAACTCCTGCGGGACAAAATTCCGGCACACCGGCGACGCTGATGTGATCCTGGCAATTGACAGCGTCGTTAAACAACAAAATAACTTTAACTTTTTCCAGAGAGACAAGGTTGGGCATCCCTGGGGTAGACACACCAGTGGCGAATTATCCTTGTCTCGCAGATAACCGATACTTCACTTGCAAAAGTTGCAACACCACTGATGCCTGTTTACCTTCATACCACTGCAGTTAATTAGGGAATACAACAGGGCTTTAAAATGGACTGACCCTCTCAAGGAAAGAAACCCAAGGATTTTCGCAGCCCGTGCTAGACAGGGATAGTAGAAACAGTGCCAAGTTAAAACTCGTCCACTGTACTACTTGGCAAAGCGATGAGGCGTATTGACCTTGGTGGTCGAGCACTGCGATCGCTTCTTATCTTGTTTATTAGGGGAGCGAAATAATAATAACTTGGCATATAGTCAGTGATAGAACACAAATAGATGATCTCTGGCGCTTGCCGATATGTGAGACGTTACTGTACTGAAGATATGATTGCATCTGAATATAGTGTAGGTGCACACTCTGTCTCGCCTTGTTTGTGCGGCAAGCTCACGTAAAGAGCTGGGCAGTTTCACATTCTTTCCGATACGCCTCATGGCTTTGCCAAGTAGTAACCGTGTTTATCCGGAAGGTGTGAAGGTGAGCGGGTGATAAGGTAGCCATGAAAGATTTCCTTGTGGGTCAGTTAATAAGCCCCTGCAGCGACTTTGGTTACTCCAGCGTAAATTACAATGTGTGCAAGAAATGCTAAATTGTGAAACAAGGAACTTAAGGAGGAAAGCGATGGCAGTAAAATGTGTATTAGTTACTGTTTAATCATAGATTTCATTAAGATTTCCCTTGAATTGTTCTGTACCCGAGTTATAATGCGACAAAAAGTACAGAAGCCTTGTTTTTGTGATAAAATTAGTGTTGTCAGTATAAAAGTTGCTGTAATTCTACAATTGCCTTTGTACCTGCATAGATTCACATCTTGAGAAAATGTAGTTATCCCGTCCATTCGTTACATATAGGCTTAAACCGCGTTACATTCACCATTTGTCGATACTAAGAATAGTGTTTGGTTATGATTTAAATATTTTGAGAATTTATTTTAAGAAAGAGAAAGTTGGAATCAGAACAATTGAACAGTTTTTGTTTATACCAAGTGATAATTTTACGATTGAAGGTTTGATTAAATGTGCTTAGTAAATAACTTGGGAAAATAAGCAGTATTGAAAAGGACTTAGCATGGTTTCCTGCGTATACATAGGAAACAAACGAAGTGGAAGAAAGCGGCTGTCATATGGCTTTGTTTACAGTTCGGTGTATGTATAGAAATTTACAGGAAACGTGGTGCTGCTCTTAATGACTAAGTAATGTCGTGCATGACCTTGCCGGTCGTCTGTTCTGTTGGTTCATTGAATCACAACTCGTTTCGGCGCGTTCGTGAACTTCCTATCGCTTCCTCCTGTTCACCAAATAATTATGCCAACTGCACATGCACGTTACAGATGACTTCACACTTCACTGACACGTGAGTGATGAAGGGAAAAATGTAAAATAAAGTAAGGATGCATTGGCGTGACTTGAAGATCATATTTATTATACAGCTGCTCCAAATTTGTTGAACTACTGAAATGTTAAAAGGGGCTCAAGTATCAATGTATTATAAATAATCTACAGAATTTCCTCAATCAAGGAAATTACTACACACACGCGCGCGTGACATACTGCATATACCTAAATACTTCGAAAGCGATTTATTGACAGGAAATTGAATATTTCAATAGAGGACTTTCTATATGTTTCATTTTAAAAGGAGTCGCAGCTCTGTAGGCATACATTGAAAATGTAGATTAAAAGAAATTAAGAAAGATCCGTGTAACTTTAGTTTGAAACTATCCATGTTCGTTAGATTGTTAAAGTGATTACCAGGTATGGGAATTCTTAAGCAATTGGCTTCAAGTTAACTACACTCAAATCATCGAACATAGCAATAAGGGTCTAAGGTCCCTGCTTGTGTGTGTGTCTGTGTGTGTGTGTGTTTGTAGGTGTGTGTGTGAGTGAGAGAGAGCACTAGGACTCAACACGAGAAAATGGAAACAGAAAGTCAGTTTAGCTGGTAAGTGGGAGATTTAAGAAAATTCCTAAACCCTAAATAACCCTTTACACGAAAAATGTTTGAGTTAGCAAAACATGGCTAACGATTTTTATTAGAATTTTATATATGTTGCGTTACTAATATAATTAAATTTGAAATGTTCTGTGAATATGTATAATTTTGTATATAACTGGTAAACCAAGAGAGAGAGAGAGAGAGAGAGAGAGAGAGAGAGAGAGAGAGAGAGAGAGAGAGGCAGACAGACAAAAATATGATATATGATATACAAGCAGTCTTGTGCCGACTGAACCGCACTGTTTATATGCAGTAACTTTTTTATACCATTAGTCCTTTCCAACATATTCATTGATACATTTTGCCCGCCTCGATAGCGTGATGGTTAGCGTGTCTGCCTCACGTTCAAGAGGTCGCGAGTTCGAATCTCGCTTAGGGTAAGTTATCCGGGTAAGGTTTTTTCCGAGGTTTTCCCTTATCCTGAGAAGACGAATGTCGGGTAACTTAAAGCTCCATGGACCTCGGCCTCATTTGAGCATCATTTCACCCGTTTCATTCACTCACCGTCCGATATGACGCAATGTTGGAGGACGTTAATTAAAAAAAAAAAAAAAAAAAAAAAAATTGATACATTTTTAAGCTTACCTAGGCGGAACTGTCAAGCAGTATCTGCAAAGCATTTTATACGATCCTTAGTTTCATTAGTGGATATAAAAAGTGACTTTGTTTTCCGTTTCATACCTGTAACCAATTTGACATAATTTCTCGTAATTTAACGTGGATAAAAGAATACGTTTTGTGTGCAGACTATAGTATATAAGGAAATAAATACGGTTATAATGGATAGAGCAAACTGTACGCGTGTGACACATCACAGTTGTCTATATTTTATCTTAAAATTAAAAATTACTTCACTAAAATCGAAAATTCAGCTATTAAGCCAGCATGAAAAGTGTACAGTCATTTGGTTATTGGTAACGTATGTTCTCTACAACCTTGTGGTTTAACGGCCGATTATTCTTAAAGCACTAGCAGTCATGACCACCACTTGGCAGCGAAATGTTTGAAGTGTAGATATTAAGGGAAATTAATACTTCAGAAGACCAAACGTTAAAGCTCCTCAAAGTGATACATGGAGAAAATAGGGTATACAGTTTGGTAGTTTTACTGTTAAACTCAGTTTTACCAAGGTAATATTAGATTGAATCGTTACTGTCGTGCGAATTCATTCCAGCATTCTTCCAGGTACGTTTTTAATTATCCTACACCAGGGCCTCTCAAAGCTGAAAATCGCACAGGTTGCAATCCCAGGTGCAGAGGCTCCTTGCACCGTGAATCGTGGCAGCTCTATTGAGCTCGGCTCAACTCGTGCGCTGCAAAACGAAGAAGCGAAAACTCGAGGAAGCCTGTGTTCATACACAACTTGTAGATACATGCAATAGAAATACCTGATTATGGAGCAACTTGCTCCAAAGAAAGCAAAGAATGGCGAAAGTCCATTTAAATCAGAGTGGGTACCTACCTTAATATTTTTTGAAAGTCGTCACGATAGAGCCAAATGCCTCATCTGTGCTACAATAATTACGTGTTTGAGAAAATCATCTGTTGAAAGATACTGTAACAGGAGTTCACCCAGAAGCATGGTGAAATCATAGGGGACGCTAGAGAGGAAGAATTAAGGAGTTTGCTATATATTGCAGAAAAGCATTCTTTACCCGAAAATGAGGTTTGTACCAGTGATTTCTAGATCATTAAAACAAAAGAACAGATTGGATATTAAAAACAAATTAACCAGTTTAAGACTGCGCACCGCACGTAAACCTGTTTCTGCCGCTGTTACGCTGAATGTAAGGCAAAGTGAGACGGCAAGGCCTGAGAGACAAGCTTAGCAAATGGAGGTTTGCACCGAGACCAACTTATCGCAATCGCATTTTGAACCGTGCACCGTGCAATGCACCGGTGCATGCGCCCTGAGAGGCCCTGTCCTACACCTGCACTGCATAAAAGTGTACATTTCTCTCTTGTAGAAGATACGAACACTCGCTATTTTGATCCCGCGAAACACGACAGTTTCTTCTTGAATCAACATAAGAACAACCGTTATAGATACCTTAAGTGAGCCATGTATTTGCATGAGTATTTCAGAAGCGACCAAAATCGGACTTGTGGAGTTTATGAATTAAACACAATTTCCTGCACACTACCAGTAAGCCTCCAACTATTACGTAATGAACAACTCTCCTGTCCCTTTATTAAAAGAATGCGCTTTGGAAACCTTCAGTGCTAGACGGTGCAGAGAACAGCATCGGTATGTCTATTAGTATGTGTTGTAATAACATTGTGTCGCCTGGTTGACTCATTCTCAGTGGACTTTAAAACTGTAGGCTTTATCTCGGCAGTGTGTGTATGTTCTTCTTTCCTAATTCTGGCGGACGGACTGACGTAAGTGGAAAGTATGACATATTGAAGTATAAAGTTTCCGCAGTCCCAGGTAAACGCTTATAATTCCTACCTAAATTGACGATTCTGATGTCCTAGGGCAGGGACTATCAACACATTGCTCATTTATTCTGGCTGTCCTTAAAACAATGTATGCGCAGAAGCATGTAATCATCCTGCTATGCATAGAAGATACTGGTAGCTTAGTGGATACAAAATAGTTTTTATACAAAAGGAAAGTCGTAATAAATTGCTTTTCAGTTTTGACATTCAAATCATAATATCCCTAACATTGCGGTCGTATTTATAGAAATAGATTTGAACAAAATCCATTTTATTTCTTTAAGGCAACAAATGGGAGAACAAGGAATGTCTAGGTCACATTCTGTTTTGATGATACTCCGAAAGTACGTATGAATCATAAATGTTATGCCTGACGCTAATAAACATTTCAGTTGTTTTTCTGATGTCTTTAATTATATACAGCATATAAAACAGTTCGTCTTTCTTTCGCCGTCACGATTAAAACATTTTATCAAATTCAGAAAATTACTAAACTATTAATTGAATGAACTATAATTTGCCCTTCTCAGTAACATATCAATATTTCGCGTTATTTGCTATAGCAAGGCATGAGAACCCTTAAGCAGTTTGCTTGAAGCTATCCACACTCAAACCATTATCACTACCTACAAAGAACATAAACAGCAGTGGTCAAGAGTCACTGACAGTCAGGTAAAAACCGGTCCGAGTGTTGACTGCAAACGCCATAAGAATGTACGTGGGATGCGGGGGTGTTTTACTTCCTGTGATGTCCTTATCCGGCGATGTCCACCTTAGCTCTTACGTGCAAATAACATGACTAGCCCCTAGCACTTTGATGACTTTGCATCTTTATTTTGGGAAGTCTAATTCATAATGAGTTGGATATAAATCTGTATCAGAGTAAAATAACCGTTCTTGTTAGGGCATTTTTTTTCTTCATTTTTCGCTAATTTTGTGGTATAGTGGATTTTTTAGGGTTTTTGTTGCATTATTGTGCATTTTTATGTACTTCAGGCAGCTCCATTGCATATTTATGCATTTTTAAGTACATCTTAGGTACATTCTGCCTTTTTTGCTTTTCAAAAGCAAAGAAACATCCGTTCTTTACATTTCATTTCTTAGTAAATTACTTTGCTTTGTTTTTTAGTAGTACCACATTAAAATTACACTTAAGTTTCAGGAAACGCAGAAAAAAAATATTTTGTTGTTTTGTTCTGTGATGTGTGGTCAGCGGGGAGCAAACAAGAAGCTAAATAATCAATTTTATTCTAACCCCCCAAAAAGCAGGACATTCTTTTTGCACATATTTAAATAAGTAACATTGGTTTTTTGTATTGGCATTAACGGCGTTTAAGAAATATGTTTAAACAATTCCTTAGATAAAGATAATGCATGTGATAATCGTTAATAATAATAGTAATAGTAATAATAATAATAATAATAATAATAATAATAATAATAATAATAATAATAATAATAATAATAATAATAATAATAATAATAATAATAATAATAATAATAATAATCTCATAATCATAATATATTCTAAAATAAATGTAATTGTGTGTATGTATATAATGTAATGGTATGATACCTGTATATAAAGTGCAATACTTTGTGTCTCCTCACAAACCACAGGATCGATTTCAACAAACTCTGTACACCTAAAACTTAGTACTGTTGCAAAGCTACTAGGCAGGCATTAGACATATGTACCTAGAACACTTGTTAGGGAGGCTTGTGGGCGGGAATCCTAAGGGGGAGGAAGTAGCAAAGATTGGTGCCACTTTCCTTCTAAACGGCTGAATCGATTTCAACGAAACTTCGCTCACTTATTATTTGACACAAAGGCGTAAATTGCTGGGGTTACACATCCCTAGTGCATCCCCTAGGGAGGAGATGAGGGGTCAGAACCTTGAAAGTAAGGCATTGGTGCCATATACATGAGTTTTAGGGACGCCGATTACAATCACCAGGGCTTTAATTTAACTCCCTCGGCATGGTTAAGGTCGTGGTTGTGTGTGAACAATACTCTAGATACTCTATATCAGGGTTCTCAACGTCTTCCACTGACGTACCACTACAATCAACGCAGGATATTACATATATGCACCAATAAGCCAATTGTAAGAAGGAAATGAGTTTATTCATGGGTCAGTTTAAGCATTTTCCTATATTTGTAACAAAACTAGTGACTTATCCAGTTATTTCTTTAGTGTGATATTTGGAATTAGATATTTATTGGAGAAAAAACTGTTCAAGCTTTTCCTATTTAGTGGATTGTTCTGTAAAATACCTTAAAATTAGTTTAAGGTTTAAATACAGTGAATGAATAGAAAAACAAACGCAGCTAAAGAATTGTGGTCTGATGAGATACATTTTTATTTAATACTTAAGGCACACTACAGAGCCATTCGTCTTCTTACCTCCCAGTACAAATCTGCAGGAGTTTTCATTTTGTCTCTAACATTGTTTAAGCCAATGCACTTGTTCATATATATATTCCCAGTCCGTAACTGAATCTCCTTCCCCACAGAAGACTCTTAGGAGACAGCACGATGTTGAGCCCATGGAGGTGAACTGCGAGGCAATCGTGTCCCATGGCGATTCATATCTTTTCTGGGATAATCTGGTACCTATCTGGAGTTTCTTTGTCAAGAGGCTGGACCACATTTTGTTCGAATTTTGTTGCCTGAACTCCTCGAATATATCATCCTTGAATGATTTGTTTATGTGTAGCTAATTAGATATATTGGAGTTGCGCATCGGCAACCTATAACTTGGTGTTGTAGTTAGAAAGTTGTACTATTGTGCGCATATTCGCATTAGTAGTTTTATTTGTACGACCCCATTCCAATAAAAAAGTAGACACAGACGCAGTATAAACGCAAGACTTTGCACCAATGTTATTTAATGGAAGCATTACGTTGAGCCATGTAACGCTCCAAGTGAATCAAGGGTTTGCAATATCCAAACTTTGTGCTTACGTTGCGCGCATAGAGGAAGAATTCTGTATTTCTTTCTCCCTAGCATTACCGTTATCTGAACAGCACACGATTGCGATTAGAGATTTTACGCTATCATGGCGCTCTTCCATTTGGCCGTGTAATGTTGACGCCAGAACCTGATCTCATGTTTGCTTGATACAACACTTTTTATGTCATATTTATTTATTAAGATTGGGAAAATTTTCATTTTGAATACTATTGGTTATGTTACTCAATCTGAAACTTGCTGTATGCTCGGAAGATTTCCGCATATAGTTTTACAGATATGAAAACCTGTGGCAACATTTTGCGTTACGCCTACAGCTGCATTGTGTATGGCCTTTCCTTACGCCTGTGCTTATGTTGCGATAAGGTAGCGCTAGTCTTCCTCGTTAATGGGCCCTAAGTTTTAAATAATGCCCCTTTTCCCCCCAAGTTGCCGATTTCCTTCAAACCCTAACATATATAGTTAACAAGCTGCATTTCAAAGGTGTAAACTCATCAAAATAGTGTGCAAGTGAGCCTTTTATGTTTGCCGTGGAAGACTATTAACAAGTTTAAAAAAGTGATACATTCTCACGAATTTCTCTAACCTCCCTCGTTTGCGAGCAAAGTATTCTTATGATAGCTTATTTTTCTACCTACTTCTTGCTAATCGAGATAAACGTTGGCAGAAATAGTTTAGTTACAGATTTTTTGTAGGTAGAAGGAGGATCCAGGAGACCGAAGCCATAATCAAATGTTTAAAAGCGGGTTGCTCTGTGATGGTCCTGAAGTTCCATAGTGGTCCAATGTCATATAAAAGAACCTCAAGGCGAATAAAGCAACAAAATAAAGTTGTATTATTTGCCCAGTATAGAATGAGACGCTGAGAATAGAATGAGCGTCCTTAAATAAAAATTGAAATTCAATTTTTTTGAAGTTTCATGCTCTTTTTATGATGTCGGAGTAGCAACTGAATGGTGGCAAAACTGCAGAAAGTAACAAAATGTTGAAACACGTAAACCACTAACAGTGGATATCTTGGGATGTCACAAAAAAGATATCTACCTTCTTTGTGTATAAGTTTTTGACTATCTCTTATGGTTCACTGGTTATACAAACTTATAAAAGAGTCCTTCAAAATGAAGGGGACTTGAAAGGCTATTCCCGGAAAATTCAAAATGTACGTTTAATTTGTTATATAAATACAGGAAATATAGGATATTTTAATCAAAAGCGTTAGAAAATAAAAAATAGTACATTTTAAAAATCCAATAAAAAGGATAGTTTGTGATGGGGCAATTTTCTTGAAAATATTCGTGTCGCGTTTTTGGAGAATACTGAACTTAAATATCAAGTTTGGTATTTATCGGACATTACGTTTCTTAGTTACGTTGTCCACAGATGCGCACGCTTGGACATCTTTCTAAAGCTGTGTTTTTTTTATTTGGGATCTCAAAACATGTGTTTCCGGTGAAATCTTCGAGTTTTCACGTGGAATGAACGCTTCCTGTACTTACTAGGTACGTGGTTAGGGAAAGCAAAAAGTGCATAAGAGGTGACAGTGATGAGTTCCCACCCCCAAATTTGTACGTAAATATTCATTTCATTTTTATGATTAATTTGATATGTGCATATAAATTATTGTAATTATTAATCTCAGTGTAATTAATATTTTTGTAGTCGCATAATGTTGTCTTTTGTATAAGATCTTCCTGGCTAGGCAATTTTAGTGAACTGAAAAGAGAGTTTTAAGCTAAGTTGTACAAACTTTATGGCCCCAAGAAGCCCGCATTGTCTTTGTCACGTAGTGCAGGGGGAAAATGTATTCTTCCATTGTTCATCAAGGTTAGAGGTTGTAACACCAGTAGTAGGCGAGGAAAGCCAGAAATTTCTGGAAAGTATCTCGACGTAATACTTAGTCCCTTGTGATGATAAAATTTAGCCTATCAAAAGAGAGCCTTAGAAAGCGACGCCACCATTCCCGCGAAGATGTAGCCAATAGGAGCAAACTCCAGTGTGGGTGGCGAAGTAGGGATTATTTGCGCTTAAGCACCGTACTTTAGGATAAGACACCCGGAAATGTAGCCAGCACGAAGCCCACGTTTCACGATTTAAGAAAGTTACCACAAAAGTGTGTGATCCTGTGAGTAATAATTCCGCGGAAGGTATATTTTCGTAAGAGCAACCGAGGTAATATTCCAGCAAAGTTAAGAATACCCGCGAAGAAGAATGGGATTTTATAAACACAAGTGCCGCGAGCTAAATAAAAAATTGTGGTGAAGCAGTAAGTAGTTTTGAGTATTGGCTATTTGAATTTAATAGTAAACGTTTTCTTTCTTCAAATGAGTCGCATTATGTGCCAGGAACAGCTTACGTGTTTGATGATATCGGAAATAAATTAAGTCGTTAATTCTATTCAGTTGTGGCCTCTTCTAAAACCACAAACCATCTATACGCTCGCGATCTCCGTTACCGCTAGTGGTGAAATAGTCGCAACATAGTCCTTACCCTTCCCCTGAGCTCATATCTAATCAATACTCTGGCAAAATAATCCTAAGTTACATCTACGAACAGGCTTTCCAGAGGTGTTCGTCCGACGGAGAAAAGTGCCCGCATGCATGGGACCTCGAAACGGGTCGACGCATTTCTTCACGCTTTAGAGGTGTCAAGACATTTTAGGTGTAGGGGAAAATCAAGTTATTGAGAGCACTAGTACTGAGGGATTCGCCATTGAAGATAGCCATACCCACTAAAAGAACCCTGCCACCGAAGTAGGAAAGTGAATGCCTGCTGCGGTACAGCCTGAAGCACCCTCGCATCCAGTGGTGAAATTAGGGCTGGTTCCCAGTGCGTAACCAGAGGAATGAGTATTGGGAGCTGGGAGACAGGCTTGACCAAGGCCCAGCCTGCCCTCTAGTGGAGTAATGGAGAGTATAGATTGGATTCTATGTGATTGTTGTCAGCAATCAGGGTGATCTTCGCGTCGGAGCGCTGCGTCTTGTGCGCCTCAAGTACTGTGCGTGTGCGCGTGTCAGTACCCTGCATGCTGCGCCCCTGAAACAATCTAAATTAAACATGTACATACACATAAAATAGTATTTACATTATAGTCAAATTTAAATTATTGGTGAAATTGATCGCCAGCGGCGTCCTCAGTGTTGGTATACTTTGTTGGTTTACTCCGCCTTAAGGCGTCATCTTCAACTGTTATCTAGTGTGTGTTTTTGTGAGAAGGTAAAATAAGACAGATCTGGCAAATGCGCAAGATGGCCGCCATGCGTAATCAAGGTACCAGAAATGCTCGAGAAGTAGGTCGTTGAAGATGTTCTAGTGATAACGGGAACAATTTTATTTCTAAGACGTATAGCAGGGCATACCCGTATTTATGCACGTTTGCGATAGGTATTTTATTCGTTGTATCTAACGTATGATGTCTAATGCAAGAGAAGCGTTCTATGGTGATCGGATTACGTAATCTTAGCCTAATCTCACCTCACCTCCCATGCCTTACCTTATCTAAGTTCTCTGTTGATGAATTATTCTACCCTTATCGCCTAGCCTAACCTAACCTAACCTAGCCTAGCCTAGCCTACCCTAGCCTAGCCTAACCTAACCTAGCCTAGCCTAGCCTAGCCTAGCCTAGCCTAGATCCTCCTATTATTATTATTATTATTATTATTATTATTATTATTATTATTATTATTATTATTATTATTATTATTATTATTATTATTATTATTATTATTATTATTATTATTATTATTATTATTATTATTATTATTATTATTATTATTTATTCTATTCCATCACCATGATCCGTTTCTAGACATTCATTCTATCTTATTATCTATTCTATTCCCTCCTCCTCCTCTGCTTGTCTATTCTATCCTGCCATACGGCGTCCCGATCTCCCTCTTTGCAGATATAGCCTTGCGCATTTATATGTTGCTTGTAGAGGATTTCCAGCAAGTTTAGGATTAAAGTGACTAAAAAGATCTATCAGAAGGCTCAAAATAGTACCAAAATGGGGCGAAACGTCTCAAAAATGTATAAAATGGCTAAATAGCTCAAAAATTGCCTAAATAACCCTCGAAATGTCTTGAAAAGTATTTAAATCCTAAAAGCATGCGTGCCAGTGAGTCTAAATACCTTTTAAATCCTAAATTCGCTGGAAATCCTCTCAAGCAACATATAAATGCCTGAGGCTATATTTGCAACGAGGGAGATCGGGACGCCGTATGGCAGGATAGAATAGACAAGCAGAGGAGGAGGAGGGAATAGAACAGATAATAAGAGGATAGAATGAATGTCTAGAAACGGGTCATGGTGATGAAATAGAATAAATAATAATAGGAGGATCTAGACTAGGCTAGGCTAAGCTAAGCGATAAGGGTAAAATAATTCATCAAAAGAGAACTTAGATAAGGAAGGCATGAGAGGTGAGGTGAGATTAGGCTAAGATTATATAATCCGATCAGCATAGAACGCTTCTCTTCCATTAGACATCATACATTAGATACAACGAATAAAATACTCACCTATCACAAACGTGCATAAACACGGGTATGCCCTGCTATACGTCTTAGAAGTTGTTCCCATTATCACTAGAACATCTTCAACGACCTACTTCTCGAGCCTTTCTGGTATTAATACCTTGATTACGCATGGCGGCCATCTTGCGCATTTGCCCCCTGTGCCAGATCTGTCTTATTCTATCTACTTTTGTGTCAGTCGGCATCGTCTTGTGATGTATGTTGCTCGTGTCCATTTGAACGCCAGGCCATCTAGAGTGCACACTCGGCAGGCAGTCTGCCTGAACTGCAGGAGCGAGCCTGTGCCACTCACGGGGAGGGCCCTCTACCCCCTGGGACCGCCTTATAGTAAGGATTTGAGGGCTGCTGTTTCCTATGGACAGAGAGAGAGAGAGAGAGGGGTGCGAGCACCAGTGTGCCATAGTTCACTTATGAATGACATCTGGGTAATTTACTAGGTAAGCCAGGTACAGTTGCATGTCCATGGCCGGTTCCCCGAGACCGATGTTTCTCTCAAACAGAGATAGTGGCCGTGAATGTTTGTCATAAGTTATATCGTAATCACCTACTGCTTGAATTAATGCATTATGGTTTTTGCTCTTTTTCTCAAGTAAGTTAAAGCTGAGCCTTCTGATGAATTGTTGTATGGGATGCATTTTTAGCTCATGTAATTGGAGCGCTGAGGCCACTTCCCGTAGCCTAGCAATTATACGGAGTACTGTTTTGCATTGTTTGGAGTCTTTTCGTGTGTGTTTTGTCAAGACGGAAGACTCTTGGAGGCCAAGAATATTCGCATATTACCTTGGTGAAAATCATAACCCCGAGGAATGCCGGGGAAATCTGTTAGTAATGCGTAATTTTTCCTGTCATTTGTAATGCAAAGTTATTTTTAAATAAATGGCATTATTTTCCATAAATACCTTGGAATGCCCACCGTGATGAAATGGCTACGAAATAATCTGATCGTTATTAGTGCCATGTGTATACTTATCGCTCTTATTACTATTGATATCTGATGCGTTTACAAAGAAAACACATGTCTACTGGTAGGAAAACTTTAATGTACAATTTCTGTGGAGTTTTAATGGTAATTAATATTAATTCTGCTGTATTTAACATTTTTGGGTGGTTACATAGACCTGATTTTTGGGAGGTAAATAATGACACACAAGCGGACCTACTCAAGTAAATGAATTATCCTTCTGAAAATAAAATCTTCATGAAGAGTTGTGCTGGTAAAAAAAATCATATTTATTTATTACTGGAATTTCGGCCGCCAATGAAACAAATCACAACCATTACCTTTTCTTGTAGCTGAGAAGTTATTAGAGACTTCAATGTTTTTGATGTGCTTTGTTGCTGGGACACTTAAATATAATTATAATAATTAAATTATTTTCTTCCGGTGTGCCGAAATTTTTGTCCAACAGTTCTTTTGCATGCGAATGTATCTATCGACATGGGACTATCGCTTTTAAGCGCACTTAGAAACCGGATTTGGATCCGCGACTTTGGGATCAGTAGACCAGCATCTAACGAACTGAGCTACCCAGATCGATTTGCTGAGACATGCACAGCGGTCAGAGAAATGCCATCTCGTTAAGAATTAGTCGCCTATTGGCCTATTATTTACATTGCCTTAATTATGTGTGTTAGTAACTTGTCATGTAAATTATATAAAATGCATCCATGACAACGCAAACCATTACCTAAGGTGATGTCTCTGTGCCAACTTAGTATGCTCTTTACCTGTGTACACAGTTGGAGAACACCTCATTTGTATGTTTCCTCAGCAGGCAAAAACGACTTGCAGTGTTACCGCGCTATTCTCAAAAGCCGTTTCTTTCTCGTTAGCAGACATTTAAAATTAATGGAAAAGTACTTGGTACAATGGCTGAAGACATGAAGGCAACAAAGTTTTACGTTGAAAAAACTTTCCGGAATATTTTTAGCCTCCCCTTATGCATTGTTACTATTTTTAAACATTTTGAAAATTAAATTTTGATGTTGGCAATCTGCAGGTTGAATAGGTTTGATTTTCGATGTAGTGTGAGTGTTTCAACTTTTTTCAAACAAGACGGGATAAAGTCAGCATCATTTAATCCACAAATACAGCTGTATACTAGTTTATGATTCTAATATCTTATTATATGTGATATACCACATTACAAATGCAATACTGTGCTTCTGTAATTGGAATATTCATGACCAACCGGCGCAAGACATACACCCACCTTTTCCTTTGATTCACAAAAACTTTCTTCAACTTTTCACTCGTTCACCTGTCCATCCACGCCCTCCTGCGCTCGCAAACTCACTTGCCCAAGCATTTACCATTTAGGTAAATCCTCGCCCAAATAAGTCAAGTCAATTCATTCAATCAAACATTCCGTCTGTAGCTCCGTCCGTCCCACCCACCCACCCACCCACCCACCCACCCACCCACCCACCCTTCCATCCCATCCCGTCCCATCCCATCACGTCCCGTCCCGCCCCGTCCCGTCCCGTCCCGTCCCGTCCCTTCCCGTCCCCTCCCATCACGTCCCGTCCCGTCCCGTCCCGTCCCGTCCCGTCCCGTCCCGTCCCGTCCCGTCCCGTCCCGTCCCGTCCCGTCCCGTCCCGTCCCGTCCCGTCCCGTCCCGTCCCGTCCCGTCCCGTCCCGTCCCGTCCCGTCCCGTCCCGTCCCGTCCCGTCCCGTCCCGTCCCGTCCCGTCCCGTCCCGTCCCGTCCCGTCCCGTCCCGTCCCGTCCCGTCCCGTCCCGTCCCGTCCCGTCCCGTCCCGTCCCGTCCCGTCCCGTCCCGTCCCGTCCCGTCCCGTCCCGTCCCGTCCCGTCCCGTCCCGTCCCGTCCCGTCCCGTCCCGTCCCGTCCCGTCCCGTCCCGTCCCGTCCCGTCCCGTCCCGTCCCGTCCCGTCCCGTCCCGTCCCGTCCCGTCCCGTCCCGTCCCGTCCCGTCCCGTCCCGTCCCGTCCCGTCCCGTCCCGTCCCGTCCCGTCCCGTCCCGTCCCGTCCCGTCCCGTCCCGTCCCGTCCCGTCCCGTCCCGTCCCGTCCCGTCCCGTCCCGTCCCGTCCCGTCCCGTCCCGTCCCGTCCCGTCCCGTCCCGTCCCGTCCCGTCCCGTCCCATTCCATCCCATTCCATTCCATTCCATTCCATTCCATTCCATTCCATTCCATTCCATTCCATTCCATTCCATCCCGTCCCATCCCATCCCTTCTCATCCCGTCCGTCCGTCCAATCATCTGTCCGACATTCATCCACCCACCCTTCATTCCATCCATTCATCCATACATCCCTCCCTCGCTCTCATTCTCTCTTTTACTCATCTACACATTCCTCCATGATTTAGCCAAGCATTCCTCCACGTTTCTTCCCGCTGTATGCAGAAGCCATTATTCCAGAGCAGTAGTGGATTCCCCCTTTACTAACAATTATTCAGTGTATCATCAAGTGCAGTTGGAATGCGCTAAGCTCCCTGAAAGCCCTCCTGTCGATAATGCGATACCAGAACTCCTTAATGGAGGAGCCATTATGTTTGTATATAGCCGGGATGCTGGATTATGAAGGGGAGGCAAAGGGGAAAATAGCAGTCACTACCCCCTCCCTTCCTCGCAGGATTAAAGAGTGTGAGTGTGTAAATCACCAGGTGGACACAATATCCTCAGTTTTGTCAAAACGCCTCGTCAATTTGGGAGTGAAAGTATGTCTAAACTCCTTACAGGTTTCTAATCTCATTCTGTTCGACGGAGAGGAAGAGGTGTGGTGAGTGGAATGGGCTACCTTCATTTCGCTACCTAAATATATGTTGCTATGATTGTAATGGAACGGGGAATTGGTAAAACTCAGATCAGAATGTACAGTCCGGTGCACGGAAACTTTCCGATGTGAGGAACAGCTGCTTAGGTTGGTAGTGAATGGCACCACGTCCCCAGTTCAAACCCCTATCAGCGATAGGAAGTCGTGCGCCTGCACTTTGTTTCGCAATGGCGGAGGTGAACCAGAAGCCCAGACAGTTTAAGATACATTGAAACATATAATTCAGAGTGTGTCTCATCGGACTTTGATTATTTTATTAGCGGTCATCGAGGATAGGAGCAAACCCCAGATTGCCAATCCTTTTCGAATAATGAGCCTTCTCAGGTTTGTGTAGTTTTCTTGGGAAGGGAATGGGGGATGAGGCAGATTTATCTGTTTTATTATACGTGTATTAACTTGAACTCCGCATTGCGCATATTTATTTCGAATTATGTCATTTCATTACACAATAATTTAAAGCTGTAACTTTAGCTCAATCTACACAAAATATACCGAGCATACAAATGCATGTTTTCGTCACCTAAACAAACATAAGGGGAAAACACAAGACGATAATGTTCTAGTAAATAATCCACGTGTTCAGTATCCCCGTTCTCGGCATTTCTTCCACCAGTTTGAGGCAGTTCACTCTACATAGCTCCACAGCCCTTTTAGTTCACTGCATATAACTCCGCAGCCCTTGCAGGGTTATATCCTTGTTCAAGAAGCCCAATTACTTTCGACTTGTTATCCATATCGTTTGCTCACTTCGAATGAAATGCATAGTACAAAGAACAATATATTCAACAAAGCTGTTTCGTGCGACCCACCCCTTGTCCTTCTCCCTGGTTCCCGAAACCGAATCCCAGAGATATGACATAACCATTGAGCGAAGGACACAGCCAGGAGATAATGGTGACAATCGTTCCACTCAGGTTAAATTTTTCCTTACACCACCCCTTCCATTACTCACCTCGGGCACGCCCCTTGTTCATCGGTCATTGCTTGTGTTATTGGACTTTGATACAAACCAATAAGAGATTGGCATAGCCAGAACTGGAGTGGAACATGACTGGTGAGAAGGTTTCCCCAACATTAAATAAAGTAACACACCAAAAGATACTAACAGCTTCGGAAAATTTCCGTACACCACACTGTCCATATGACTTTTTCAATGCAATGCATTATATTTGCAGAGAACTGTTTCTTAAATAACAGTTTCCCTTGCACGTTCTCACCTTTTCTCTTTCAGTTTGAGTGCTACTCCTACTCCTTAGAAATGAGTAATGTGCTACCGAAACTATGGAAATGCATTCCTTGGCGCCACATAGAAGCCTCAAGCGGTGAGAAGATGTTGCTGAATGGTGAAATCACCTTTAGAGCAGAGATGGATAGAACTGTATCACAACATTGGTGCTTCTGACATACACGGCCATAGCGACAATTTCACAATAGCAAAAAGCAACCATTTTTATACATATCTTAACATTGTGTAACGAAATAAAATGCTTAATGTGTGTAACTAAACATGAATCAAGCCTATATATTCGATTTATGCAATATTCCATGTAATCAACTTACGCAATAAATAAATAGATGGATGGATGGATGGATGGATGGATAAATAGATAAATAGATAAATAGGTTAATAACAGCACACACACGCACACGCGCGCGCCCGCACACCCGCATGCACGCTAATCTTTTTTGTGGCAAACTAGCATTAATCGTTAAAATATACAATTAGGTGAAGGATATAGATAAATCGTAACATTAGTTTGGTTTAGATTTCAAAGGAGTATAATATAAAATTTAATGCTTTATAGTAGAGTCTACTGGGCGAGGTGTAACTTGGCACTTGCTTATTAGAAAAAGAAGGAAATACTCCTCATCTGTTTCTAAGCTGTCCCTCTTTTATGGTACTTACTCTCGTACCACCGCAGATAATTAGGGAATACAATAGGGCTTTAAAACGGACTGACCATCTCAAGGAAAGACACCAAAGGATTTTCCACATACCATGCTAGACAAGAATGGTAGAAAAAGTGCCAAGTTAAAACTCGTCTACTATAGTAGAGAATCTCAGCAAAGGCTTTTAAGTTCCCCTGTCGGTAAAAGGAACAACTCTTTTGCTGGGATTGATGGACACGTCTTCCCGCACACACCAGTTGTGAATTTTTCTCAGTCCATTAGTCAACATGTGCGAGACTATTGGGAAATGTTATGTCATCTGCATAGCCTTATATACAACATCTCTTCTGGGCTATATCCTTGAGCACATCGTTCACCACGAGTCTCAAAAGTAGGGGAGCGTGTGTCGCCAACTTAGAAACTACATGGGGAAAAAAAGCCCACTCCATATGACATCAGTAAAGGTTAGGAAAGCCGCATTAATAGTGAATTTCGTTGTCTTTCTTAAACCACTGTTCCTGGCAGTTATCCATGTATGCTTTGTCAGTTTCTAAATTGTTCGTGTTTATATAGAAACCAAAACGCGTAAGTTTGTTTGAAACTTAGTGCATGGGCGTTGTTTCTCATTTGGTATGCATATTTCAACCGCTAGTTAAAGCTCAGCTAAGCTCGTTATGGATGAAATTTCTTGCTCTTCATCGACAGCAATATTGTCATCGTAACCCGGAAATTACACTTAAATCTCCTTTGTGGTTGACAAGCTGCGAGTGTAGAATAATGCTTCAACTGAGAGTTATGTCGTAAACATCGAACTGGAAATTAAGTAAGGAATATTCTACTCATCTGGACAACATCAGATCATTATGTCTACTTGTTCATGGTGCATTGGACAAGAAAGCTAAATATGATTTAGCTTAGCAATTAGAGTTAGAATATTGTTAAAAGAGTCTTTCATACGAAAGTATTCTCCTAAAAGCTTTTACGTAGTAACATTTCAAGTCATAGGAAGCTCCTCCCAGAAAAGTGACGAATGCTTCAAGTGATAAGTATACTACATTTACAAAATCAAAAGTGCAGCTACGGCAGATGTATTAATTGTTTTAATAACTAATTTTTGGCTTTTGAAACAAGATTTTCCCCGAGCCTAATATTTGGTTTCATCAACCGTCGACAATGCATTTGAGAATCATCAAGCTGTTGGCGGCTGCTTAAAAGGAGTATCCAGTTCGAGGTGTGTTATCGTTTTGGCTACCGAAGCTTCTGTCACTGCTTAAAGTGCGATTTTCTCTCCTTCAGATCATCAATGGCTCGTCACACACAAGAAACATTTTGTGTGTAATTTAACTGAAGAATCGCAGTTATTTTCCTATATTAAGTGATTTTTGCCACACTAAAATGTCCAACAAGTTTATAGAACATAACTGTAAATCGGTTTAGAAATGAGCATTTCTACAAAGTGGATGATGTGAAATTTGTTATCAAAACAGGTAGTTGTCAAAATATCGCAGGAAACTGAATTGAGACTGGAATACACTACCAATGTTCACCGACCACTTCTTAATGAAAGTTACTACTAACCCACAAATATTTAGGTTTGAGGGTTTTCCCATATTTTAAATGAACTGGAGGGGAGTTTTAAAATACACCATGTCCAGTTATGAAAAAGTATCCGAAGCAAAACCTCACAATTTTAACTTTCCATAAAGTGAAGAGTTTTGCAGTTATTAAAGTATGCAATAGCACACTGGCGCTGTATAGATTATACAACCGAGGGGAACACGTCGCACACTGCACATATCTATTGCTTCTATCATCTCCCACGAGGAAATAATGAAGTGAAGTAGCCACAGGAGGCTACAGGCCGAGGTAGGCCACAGAGACGCGCGGTCGTCCCTAACAATTCCTGGCTCGAAGACCCACCACACTGTTGGCGCCACCTAGAGAGCGCGATGAACGACCCGTCGACCAAACAGTCCTTTAGTGTCAGGGGAGTGCTCTTTAATTTGAGCAGGCATCCGCGCCATCTTTATGGCACTGCCATACGCCACGAAATCCAGAAGCGCACCTGAAAGATGAGAAGGAAGCGGAATGAAAGGGAAATGAGGAAAAGAGATTCGTAGAAGATGAATATCCACCCCAGAATTCACCTACCAAACACGAAAAGCTCCAAGTCCGAGTGGATGGTCGGCGGGAATCGAACTCTGAACCTCCCCGCCCTCACACGTTACTGTGGAGTCATTTCGTTCGGTTTCTTGCTATTGTAAGCACAATTGTCTGTATGCATGTATTTTATTAAGAAACAATGCCGCCTCCGCTGCCGTAGTAGTAAAAGCGGGCGTTAAACACGACATAAAAAAAGAAGAAAGAAAGAGAGAGATAGAGAAAGAAAGAAAGAAAGAAAGAAAGAAAGAAAGAAAGAAACAATGCAGAGGTAGGTAGAAGGAAATATAATGCTCTCCCAGTTTTAAATTCAAGTTTGTTTGAGAGGCAGAATCAGGACTGAAAAATGCAATGCCATAGCTGGTATTTAAACCATGGATCTTCGGCTTCACGTGCGGCTGCTCTAACCACTGAGCTACCATAACCAACTTGCCAGTATGACATTAAATTCCCCAAGTGATTCGTATTTTCCCGGTAGACCACAAGGAATCTCACATCTGAGATAAGTTGGCCGTGGTAGCTCAGTGGTTAGAGCAGCCGCGCGTGAAGCGGAAGACCCGTGGTTCAGATCCCAGCTACCTATAGCATTGAATTTTTCACTCCAGATTCTACCTCTCAAACATTGCCCACACATGGCTTGTGTGTTCAAAAACACCAGCAATAAGTTGGTTGGCATAAAAAATAATTGAACGTTCGTTTACTTATAAATATTGTAGCACGGTGGCCAGGTTTTGTTCACGATAATTTAATATTTGACAACACTCAGCTGAGGAAGACTTCATGACACCGTTAGTTGAGAATGGCAAACCAACACATACGCGCTACCCTCCATCTTTTGTTTCCGAAGGCAGAGCTACAGCCAATGAATGAAACATTTTTCTTGTCAACGTTCACAAATTAAATAGTTATAGTTGACGCACCTTAATTTGATGTGATTAGCGTTGACGAAGCGGCAAAAATAAACGTAGTGTTAATTTTGGCGTTCCTCAAGCTATAGTTTTTTAGATTTGTCAACGGACAAGCAGTAGTCCAGCAAACGAAGAGTCATACTCTTGCTGCCGAAATTACCCCAGTACGAAAAGTTGGATAGTTGCCGAGTGTTGCTGTTGAGCGCTACGATCGCTTCTTATCTTGTTTATTAGAAGAGCGAAATAACAGTAACTTGGCGTATGGTGAGTGATAAAACACAAATAGATGATCTCTCGCGCCTGCCGATGTATGAGATGTTGCTGTCCTAAAAATATGATTGCATCTAAACAATGTACGCTCACCGTCTAGCCATGTTTGTGCGATAACCTCGCGCAAACATCAGGGCAGTTTCATATTCTTTCCGATACGCTTCATGGCTTTGCCAAGTAAGTACGTCGTGGTAATCGAGATAAACATGTGCAAACATTGTCCCATTGCAAGTTTCCGTGTAATTACGACGGGAATAAGGAAATATAGTAGGCTTTTGAGATAGTAAAATATTCAAGAGCTGGTCGGTATGTGAGGGCTTTGAAATTATATTCCATTTGCATGACCAAGAGAAAGAAAAACAAATAAGGGTTTCCCTTTTGAGAAAAGTGTTAGTGTTGGAAAATTCATTTTCAGATATTACAGATAGATTACCTATATTTGCCACAAACTGCAAATACTTGTATGTTTCTCAAACAGAAGATCGTTATTCTTTTTTTCTTTTTCTCGTGGCCCTACAAAAAGAAGACATACAAAGAGATTCACTCTTAAAAGATTTGACTGTCGCTTAAGCGTAAATGTGCAATAAAAATCACTTCTGGAAATGTTTATCTCGGTTAATTGTGAAGCAGAATAGTTAACTTTTGTAATGGTAGGTTTTTTAATGAAGTGTAGAGAAAGTTATGTGAATGTAAGTCATTTTTATTATTTGGACTATGAAAATACAGAATAGTGAATGGAGAATAAAGAAAGTAGTGTGTTTGTTATATTCTTCATTCTGACTTGCATGTTTGTGGATTAATAGAATCTCATATTACTTTGTCTACTACGTAGGTATAGTAAGTAGTATTTGACTCAAAATTTCGTGTCGAGATTTCAGCGGGAATATGAGTTTGAGGCCCCCTGAATCCAAAAATATGCGCGTGTTTGAATAACATAACTCATAAACGAAAGTGGGTATTTACGTTTAATATCCTTCCAGGATGCGTCACGAAGATTTTGGAGAAAATTCATCCATCCTAAACTACGCTTTACATGGAAAATTCTTCGAAAATTTTGATTTTCTCAAAAATGGCTATCGATTTTGATTAAAATGCCACATATTTGAGATATTTTTATGGCAAACAAAATGCATATTTTGAATTTTCTGGCTGAAGCCGATGTAGTCCTGTTTAGTCTTGATGACTTTTGCATAACTGGTAAACCGTAAGAGATAGACCAAATCTTACTATACAAAAGATGTCTCGTTAAAACAAACAAGTTATGTCCAAATGTATTTTTGTGGAGTGGACCATTTCGAAGACATTCCTTGTGTTTGTGTGAGTTTCGCAATACTTATACTTTTCTCAAATGGAAGGTCGTTATTCACTTTTTATGTCAGCCGTGCAAAGAGAACGGAATTTCTAAGTCTTCATATAGCGAACACTTAAAACATTTGACTATTGTTCAAAACCTACTATATTCCCCTTATACCTACAAGGAAATAAGCAATAAGGCAAATTCTCCAAATGTTTATCTCGGCTAACATGAAGATAAAGGAATAAATGTTTCTGGGGATATTTAGTACAAGAGTAGAGAAAGGCATGTGAGAGCAACACATTTGAATTTGTGTGAAATGTACCCGTGCAGGAATATTAATTTTTGGATCCATAGAAATACATAAAGCGGCTTTTGAATATTTGATGTGAGCAGCGGATCGTGAGATGTTTGTATAAGGTGCGGCGGATGAAGCGAAAGTATCGGACGAACCTTGCTCGGCAGTTTGAAGAACCCTCACTGCCGGCCGGTCCCCACTGTGCGAGATCTAAAGTGGAAGTGCCATGCATCACGCCGCGCAATTCCAGCTCATTAGCGTAGGTACATGTACCTATAGCGAGCGTGGCGTGCTTATCTTTGTGGATTTCTAGAGTCACGCTTATTTTCACTGTTAAATATGTGCTAATGCGGTAAACCCGTGGGATATTGCCATAATTTTTAGTTTAAAATATAAGAGAGTATTACATTCACGTTGTTTTCTCTACCTACTGCTATTTATTTTTACATATCTTCTACAAAACATTCTTTCGAAAGCTTATTTTACTACCTCTCCATGTTAATCGAGATGAAACTTTGCAGGAATATTTTCATTATACATTTCGTGGTAGGTACAGCCATGAAAAAAAGATTGAGCGCATTAGGACAGCACAATATTTGTAAATCATAAGTCGCACGCCGTGTTGCAGCGCGATTTACACAAGTCGATATACACACAAATAGGCCGTGTTTTGAATCACCACTCGCGTTTGTATTTGTTTCGGATAAAGAAAGAAGTGGTGTGGAAGCTGCCTATTTGTGTGTCTGACAGACGATAAGATATGAAACAGACTATCAATAAACTCAGGAAACATCGACTTGTGTAAACCGCTTGCAACACGACGTGGGACTTTCCTAATGCGCTCAATCGTTTTTTCCATGACTGTACAAGAGGGATTGAGGAAATGGAATCGCTAGTCAGATGCTGAAATGCGAATCGCTATATGCTGGCCTTAAAGTTCCATACCCTCAATGATATCGCGAGAAACAACTGATAGCGACAGCACTTGAAAAACCTGATTCCTTGCACTCACATGACTTTCTCTACTAATTATTCTTTCAAAAATATATTCTACCTAATTTTTGTTAACTCACATTTCGTTGTAGACTACGGCAGGTAACGCTGTGTGATGGATTCGAAATTCCTTCTCTTTGCGTGACGAGAAGGGGGGGGGGGGGGAGAAGGAATAACGACTTCCCTGTTGTGAAGGATGTTTAAAAAAGCCACCTTTATAACAAATTGATTCCTTAACGACATCTTCAGTTCTTTTGTAGCGAGTTTGTCTACGTTTTACCAATGATACAAAAGTCGCTCAGAATGGAGAGTACTATAAAGACTATTGGCAGAAAATGCAAGCTGTTCATTTATTTGTGATGAAAACATCTTAAACCTATGAAATATAACGAACATTTCGAAAAAAAATGTTCATGTAAAGCTTATTTTCGGGTAGAGGGATTTCTTGAAAACATTGTCGCATACTTGGAAGATCAAATCTCTTGAGGAAGGTAGTCAAAGTGTGCGTGACCGCAAGTTGCAAAGGAAGGTTGTGCCGGCATAGAGAGACCCTGCAAGTTAACCCTTGGCACTGGAGCACAATCGATCTTGCCTTTTCCTACTTCCTTGCTCGCTTCATCTGCGTTTGCAGCCCCCCACACTACACATTCACACAGATAACTTAATGAGCTACGCTCTCCCTGCCTTGTATTGCTCTTTGTGGCATGTGAGCTACACTTTACTTTCTTTTTAAAGTAACCTGCAAGAAAGTATTGCAAGACTTTTGTAGAAAGGCGCAAAGCTTCCTAATGGCAGTGTTCAGCACAAAACATTCTTTAGCCGCAAAGCTGCGAGCATTGGAGAACGAAATACGCATATACGCATAGAGGGTTAGGGAACACACAGTCGTGGAAAAAAGTATTCATACACCGTTGTTTATGTAGAATAACTTTATTAGAACTAACCAGATGTGTTATTTGCTAAACTAACAGTATGGGCTTTCCTCACTTTTCGATTAGTACGAGAGGATTATCCAAATGGGGTAGAAGGTATTCACTCATTCAAAGAAAATGACAATCATTCTTCTTCTATGTATCACGTCTGTTAATCTCTTTGGCACGGAATGTGCCAGTTTTTTGGTGCTCTCTGAGACTGATGTCATATTTTGTCATTGTTATTGTAGGCATTGTTTGAGAGCCGTCTTACTTGGTTTCTCGTGTTTTCTGGCCATTTCTTCAAGTGTACTATTGTATTAACGTGTGCAGAGAACGTGGAGAGTATGGTACAACAACTACATCCTAATGATTTCCGTTGTATGTCTTGTTAATGGTAGTAATCTGCAAGAGAACACTTTTTACACATTTTCCTTCAGGATATTTAAATACTGAAACCTATCCTTGTAATGTACATACAACAAAAAGAAGTTGCCCAACACCAGATGCAGCCATACATCCCCATGTAGCTTGAATGGCTTGGGTTCAAGCTTAGTATTTGGTCTTTTCCACACCAAGATTCTGTTGTCATTTACAAGTGTGTTACATTTCCTTTCCTCTGTGAACAATACTTTGTCGCAGAAACTTGTATTCTTCCATATATGAACCTATGTCCCGAGCAAATTTAAGCTTCAATTTGTTGTTTTTGTTGTTGGTGGTGGTGTATGGTTTTCTTCTAGGTCCCCTAGCTCCATAACCTGTGCTACTTAGAATACATATAGCGAACAGCCCTAGGCGTGGTTTCCTCCCGAACTGATCATTTACATACAGAAGCTGTCAGTTTAGCATCTTTGACTGTCCTTCAACTAACTTTGCATTAGCTTGTGTGGTCAACTCTTATTTCACTATTAATGAGAGTATTTCTTTCTCTATATCGCGGTATTACACAGTTGCCAGGCTTATTCCGGTAATATCAGCAGTTTATGAAAATGATTTGCCCTTTTGATAACTATTTGCCTTTCCACTACAGTGTTTCTTTAACTTCGCGGTCCATTTTTCTGTTGCACATACCTACCTATTAGAACCAACAGCAAAGAAGTGGCGCTTGTCACTAAAGGTGTTCCTTGCTACAAATAGTTGGTTAGTGGTTTCTATGTTTACATTTCTAGTGGTGTATGAATACTTTTTCCCTGTCAAATAGCGCCACAATTGGGGTATTGCTTATTTTCTTGAAACACGTTTACCTAGTACTCAAGGCTATGTTACCATTATACTGTCAGAATCTTAGCGCTTTTATTTAATTTAATATGGAAATATCAGTAATCAATTTTAATTGTAGTACTGCATGAATACTTATTTCAATGACTGTATGTATCAGGGTCATTTCATCAGTACAACAGTGAAAGAGCGATTAGTAAAAAGATAATCGGATATGTTGCATTCACGTGACTTTCTCTTCTCACTATTGTATAAACTATTCTTATAAACGATTTTTCTTCCATTTCATGTTACTCAACATACGATGTCTGTAGAAATGGTTTTATTACATATTTCCATGTAGGTGCAATGGGGAAAGCGAAATATAGTAGGCTTAAGCCATAATCAAACCTTTTAAGAGATAGCTGCTATGTGATGGCTGTGACATTCCGTTCGAGAGGGAAAAAAATTATCTGTGTTACATTCACATGCCTTTCTCTACCCACTACCTTTTTCTAATACCTCATCTGTAAACTTTCTTACAACTGCTTGTTTTTCTACGTGTTTCATGTTAATCGAAATACTCTTTTGCCCATACGGTTTCATTAAAAATTGCTAAGGGTATAAAAGAGTATACAGAGAGAGTGAAATCTTTAAACAGTTGGTGGCTATATCCGGCTTTGAAATTCCACCCTGTTTGCAAGAGAGCACATAAACAACAGAGTGACGTCTTAGCATTAAAATAAAAAATAAATAAAGACATCTGAATGTATTGCATTTCCATGACTTGCAATCACAAAGATATATTGCACAACTAACGAGGAGAAATATATGTTAGTAATATGTAATGAGAGTAGGCGCACAGAGTTTGGTTGACCTCTGCGACACATAACTTCCGATTAGTCATTCTTGGAGCTAAAGAAATAAACAGATGTGGTTGCCGCTCTGTCAAACAGTCGAGTAAGGTGTATTATTAGATGTCCTAGTCAGGCGATTGCATAGGCGCGTTCGTTCGAAAACTAGAACGTTTAAATAAACGTAGGGGTCTCCCAGGCCCTTAGCGAGTTAAACACTGGAGGGTTAAAGCCGTTATTGAGAAAATAAAACATCCCAAGAAAATCCTTATAAAGGGTAGTTTGGACTTGGGGATCAGTTGAAATATTCATGTCGCATCTTTGGAAGACGCAGAGCTTAAATACCAAACAGGTACAGTATTTAACATACGCTTAGTGTTTGAGTTATGTTGTTCACAGCGCACGCACACGCACCCACGCACACACATACAGAGAGAGAGAGAGAGAGAGAGAGAGAGAGAGAGAGAGAGATTCCAGGGAGTCTTAAAAATGTGTTTCCGGTGATATCTCTGTATGGACTTTTTGGATGGAATACAATGTTTTTACTTACAGCACGTAGTAGGGAAGGCAAAAGTGCTGGAAGTATGTATTAATATTACTTAAGAACCGCTTATTTAATGCCAGTTTTTGTCCTTTTTCTTTCCTCTACAATATTAGTAGGGGTAGTTTAATACATTTCCTGAAAGGGGAAGTCATTCGTTTTATAATTTGTCCCTCTCGGTCACGTGAAGAGAACGGAATTTCAAGGTCGTCACATTGCGATCGGGTCTTAAAATATTTGACTATCGCTTAGGCTATTTCCATTGCACCTACAAGGAAATGTGCAATAAAGCCATTTCTCTAAATGTCTATCTCGATAAACATGAAGTAGTTAGAGTGAGAAGAGAAAGTGTTGTGACAGCACATACAGAGTTTTGCTGTTTAGAAGGGCATAGCTTGGTCTGGTAAACTTGAGCCGTTAGAAGTGCTGTTTTGGAATGAAATGGAGATTTTGTCTCTGATTCGGACTAGCAAACTGATAACAATGTTTTGTTGCAGTTTACGACGGGGACCTGGAGCAAACGTTCAAGACAGCAGTGGGTACTCGGCACTCCATCATGCCGCTCTCAACGGACACAAGTAAGTAGATATTGTCTTTAATGCCCATACTTAAATTCGGCAATCTTTTGCAAAAATGAATATATACAAAAGGTATAACAAGGCATTGGGTGGTACGAAAGTTTTGTTATTTCTTACAAAAATATCAGGATCTGAATACATAATAAAATGAGTTCGAAATCGTTCACCCTTTGTATTGAAAGAAAATAATTCTGAAATTCAAAATTTGATTTTATTCTGAAGCTTGAAACTTATTCAAAACGATGTTACACGTATTACTGTCATTGCCGCATTCTCGTCTCATTGCAGGCCTGTAGCCGTTAGGTTGCGTTAGTGCCGCCAACTGTTCGTCACATAGGTATAACCATGGTAAAGCTACGGCCATAGCTGGTGTTATTGCATCTGTTATGTTGCCACAGAAGCCCTTGTTTATGAACGCGTTGCAGAGAGACCAACCGATAGATTTTAAAACAAGATTCTGTTTAGACGCCGTATTAATTGATTAATTAATCTGTGGACGTACTGCTCGTGTTTGCGTGGTTTTGTGTTGAATTCTTTTAGAGCAGTATATGCAATGTTTGCTACACAGTAGTTCATTAAATATATATTAGGATATTTAGCGCTAAGAAGTGATTTTACGCAAAAGTGTTATTGCACAAGATTTGGCGAAGGTGATTATGTACGTTGTTTGTTGTGTAGTAACGATGTTCAAGCATTATTATCGTTTGAAAGCATGATGCTTTAACACTGTGATATTTGAGGTTAGAAATGCCTCTATTATGTACGTTGGCAGGACTGCTGTTTGGGATACTTTCGTCTGCTGTTAGTGTAATGTCGGCCATGTTGAACTCTTGGAAACTGCCGATAAACTGTGTCCACTATACCGTTAAAATAACTAAGAGTGGAGTCTCCTAGATTTACAAAACATCCTGTAACACAACGCAGCCTAGAAACTCCACGCGAATAGATACGCTTATAGAATGTAAAATCCATACATTTATAGATTTACTGAGACCTTTTATATTTCGGTTAGACTAGAGAGGACCCAGATTCAAATTTCTGTTAGTTACCTTCTTGGCTGGGCGCATGATCTATCTCGTGAAGGGGTATGTGAATTATACATGCCCCCACCCCCCAGTTTGAATTATATGTGAATTATTCACATTTAATTTAGTTAGTTTTAATTAGACAGTCTTTGGAAATAAGTATTCGCAAAAAATAAACGACATAAGACGTTTTTAATGGATTATCGAGCGAGGTGGCGCCCCAGTAGCATGTGCGACTCACATTCGGGTAGTCGTGTATACATACATCACTGTGCTGTTCCTGTAGGTATCACAGCGATGTCCAACATCTTCCAAAGGGGAGAGGTTGGGTTTACCTCATTCTACTATACGTGGACTTTGCCACTCTTTAACCCCCAGCCGTGCATTGTGTTACATGGGTGGTTTGGTTACATGTGCGTTGCGTTTGATTTACGAAAGCACTTTCAGATTTTATGCGCCTCACATGTGTTCCTTAGTGACTTGTTTGGTACTGCTTACGTATTGTGACTTTTGGTTGTGTTGAAAAGTAAAGTAGACAGATGTAGTCGAGATAAATAAACACTTTTATTTCCGTAAACAGTAACTTTGTACACTCGTTGCAACAGCAAGAAAGTATTTTTCGATTCTCCAACAGCACGGCTCCGAACTCGTAACACAAAGAACTGTCCCTTCTCCGTCGGCACGACTACTCAACCTTCACATACGTCTGTCCTCTCCGTCGGCACGACTACTCAACCTTCACATACGTCTGACTGCCTCTTCTCACACTTTACCGCTATTTATATCTCCCAGGCACTATTCTGGAAAGTTCAGTTATTGCGCTGGAGTACAAAGCGGAAGATTCCAGAAGCTTCTATCCTTTTCTCTCTTTCGGCAAGCGCCCCAACAATGCGGCCATTCTCTGTCTCTTTCCTTCGGCTCCTTTGCGGTAGTGCCGACAATAATGCGATGGATGACACTTCTGTTGTCGGCAATTAGATGCGGCGGGCGCGGTGACAGTATAAGAAGTCTATCAAAATTTGGTGACAAAACCAAAGAAGATATACCAAGTGATCGTCGCGTAACATATTGGGATACAGACTTTTAATACAGTTCAATTTGGGGAAATTGTTCGCAAGTATATGTAGAGCTATACTCACTCTTATACACACTATTCTTGCAAATGCTTATTTCTCTATCCACTTCTGTTTAATCGACATAAGCATTTTTAGAAATTAATTACCTTATTGCTGATTTTATTGAAGGCACAAGGGAATATGGGAATACAGTAGGCTTTAAGCAATAGTGCAATGTTTTAAGTGCTGGTTGCCTTTGAAATCCCGTTCTCTTTGCAAGGCCAGGAGATTTAAAAAAAAAAAAAAAAAAAAAAAAAAAAAAACGAATAACATATTCCTATTTGGAAAAAAAGTATAAGTATTGCCAAATTCAAACAAATAAGAAAGAACATCTCGAAAATAGTTCACTCAAAAGAAAAAACGAGGTATGTGACATAAAGTGTGTTTTAACCAGATTCACATTTTTTATTTAGTAAGCTTTTGTCTGTCTCTTACTATTCGCCATTTATGCAAATATAATCCAGAATGAAGAGGTCTTCTGAGGACATTCCCAGAAAATTCAAGGCATGACTTAAAACGGCTTGTGTACGCAACTGGATACTGATTGTCTGTCCCCCCGACTGAAGGAGTGGAGTGGGTGCAGCCACTCATTGCGTAAGGTCCTCCTAAGGGACAAGGTTGTCCATCTCTGCTCTAGGCGAATGATGAGAATGTTAATTACATCCCCCAAATTTCCTGTCCTTCCATTTCACTTCACTTCTCGTTTCTCTTCATCTTCATCCTCCTTGGCTGTGGGGAACATGCCCCCTGTAAACCTTCGTCCTCCGGATCGAGGTAAGGGAGTCTCACTCTGTAAACTGTAGGGATCCTGCCCTCTGTTGTGGTGTCTCCAAGGTCCCTCCCCGTCAGGGACATAGGTACCAAAGGATCTTTCATAGGTCTAGATGCTAGCTTGTGACAGCTCATGCTGATGACTAATATAGTGACAGCATTGGAACCTTTTTATATCAAAGTTACATGAAACTTATGTTGCCAAAAATCCTACATTATTTCAGGAACCTTGAAGACAAGGGTATGTCCATCGCAAAACAAATGGTTGTATAGAATGGGATTGGGTGAATGGCACTTAACCTTCTTTTTACTTTCTCTACTATTTACTTTCAATAACTATTGTATTCCACCCAAAAATTCGATACGAACATTTCTTTTAATAACTCTATAGTCCAAAAAGAAGGATTTTTAGAAAAATGTGTTTGTGAGTGTGTCTGTCTGTCTGTCTGTCTGTCTGTCTGTACGCTTGTCTATCAGTGAACCGCATAACTCAAAAACAAAGTCGGTGACACATTGAACTTGGTGATCAAGTTCTCCATGTTTCAAGGGTGCAACACGAGGATCTTCAAGAAAATCCTCCTACCTACTCTTTACATGGAATATTCTTGAAATTTGTTTAAAATGTTAAAAATGTTTTAAAAAGTTCAAGCGATTGTGATTAAAATACTGAATGTTTAAAAGATCTTGACAAATGAAATGTATACCTTGAATTAGGCAGATTCTTACTGCACAAAAAAGTCATATACTTTATCATTTCTTCTTCGTTTCTTTCTTATTTTTGAGTTAACAGTTTCCGAGATATTCCTTGTTATTGGTTTGAATTTTCCAATTGTTATACTTTTCTCAAATACGAAATCGGGAAACCGTTGGTTTTTTTTATTTTTAATTTTGTTTGTTTCTTTTATTTTTTTCCTTTCTCTACCAGGTAGGAAGCTATGTAGTAGTTAGGGAAGGTATTATATGCCACCCAAAAATTCGATACCGAGATTTTACTGGAAATATAAGTTTTGAAGTCCCTTAATATAAAAAAGGCATTTTTAGTTTCTCCATGACCAACAGATAGAGAAGGTATTGGATTGCCCGCCAAAATCGCTACGAGTTTAGACCAGTAACACTTTGCGGCCTTCTGAATCCGAAAAGAGAATTTTTAGAAGGTCAGTGGATGCGTGTGCCCTTCGAGCCTCGAATGTGCCAAAGTCTTAATACCGTTTACTTCTAGATATTTTATTTTATTCCAAGCATACAGGATCTAAATATTCTCTTTGACTGATAGATGACTGACTTTAATCAGGAAATTATTCGCAGAATTATCCCTTGAGACCCTGTTGGAGTACCTATTTGATATGCTTTGTTTTTAGCCTATACGACTATGCACTGAATTGTCTTAGGGAGATAGTTGAAAAATTAAAAACTCATATTGCGGTCATGAAAAAGTATTAAGGTGCATTGCTAAATGATTTAACCACCCCGGTTTTCAACTGTAGTGGAATATAGGTACCAACCTAATAAGCTTGCCTATAACTGAAATATGGTTGACTTGCCTGTATTCATGTCAAACCACAGTACTTTGCGCACAGTAACTCGATCACTGGTCTGTTGCAAAATGGTAGAATAGTCAACGCGTGTGCAGTTCCGCCACCTTCATATCGTTTTACAACAGGACCCGTTACTCTTGCAGTCCTTTCTTCAGGGTTGCAACATCTTAACTGAAGCTTTGCAGGTAATAAAACAGAAAAGAAATAGAATTCAGAATTTTGGTAACTGAGACTCCACGTGGAGTCAACATGTAACTGTCACTTCCTTAAAATCAGGGACGCTATTGGTCCTCAAGGACAGGGGATTGAGGTTTCCCTTTTTTGAAGAATGGAGATGGATTTATAACAGCCATTAGTTGGCGATAGCGCACATTTCTTTTGTGAAGCAACTGCACACACGTTGACCAAACGGACCTTACAACGATCCGTCGTACCCTCCCCACCACTGATGATAGTAACCAAAGAGGGCGCAGGTTCATCGAGTTGACTGTTTACATAGCTGCACACCCAAGGGAAGTACAGTAGACGGAAGGTATGCCACTCCGGCACAATTGTCGCTATTGGTTGCAAACAGCATACGTCACCAAGAGGGTAGAGAGAGAGAGAGAGAGAGAGAGAGAGAGAGAGAGAGAGAGAGAGAGAGAGAGAGCAGTTCAGATAGCTGTCGAAAGTGAACGACTCAAACCCGTTTTAACCATTTAAGGCATGGACTGGCAGTTCCATTGCGTAAATGGTTAAGCAATAATTAAAGAAGTGTAGCAAAAGACAGTGATATGTGGTATAAAATATACCTTAACTGAAGGGGCTCTAATGACGTAGCTGTCGACGGGCCCCTAACCCTAATCACTCACTCACCCCCTTAACTGAAAACACAGAGGAAACTTTCGTCAACACTTTCTACTAATTACAAACCAATTTTACCACCGGCACCAAAACTACAATAAGAAATTATTGTTTGATCTTAAAAGTAGACTTACATTTGTCATGTTGCAGAAGAAGTAGCTGACGCCCACTGCTGACATTTTCTCATGTTTCTTTTTGCCATGGTTACAGCTTTTAATTTATTTAAATACCGTATTCTAATGAAAGTGCTGGTCTTGGCGTATAGGGAAACAATTGCTTGGTCCAATCCAGGAAATTTAGAGCAAATCATGGCAGTAAGTGCTTTCATCACTCCAGCATATTTAGAAGCGTTAAAGCCGTGGAATCCTTCAAATTCCTTCACTTTTTGGCATCAATTCAGTCGGCCGAATAAATCCCCCCTTAGAAATAAGTGCAATCCAGTCCTGCGGCACTTGTTTTGGCAAATTACAGTCACTGCTTTTGCTTCCCTAAGTACGATCAAAAGGCTGACATTTGCATGCAATATAACATGTAGTCCACGTTAAAATCTTCAATTTCAGTATAGTGAATCACAAAAAGATATTACTTAAAATGTTATTCTGTGATTGGTCGAAATAATTGTATAGGCGTGACTTCAATATGTGTTTTCCAGAAAAAGGGAATTTTCTATCTTATAAATTAGTGTGTTAACGCGTACAGCAAAATGCGTCTCCTAGAGCAATTCGGCACGTTTTATTATAGTAGTTCGTGCCATTTCAAATACGCACTGGCTGAGGCAGAACGTCTCCAACATTTTTAAGATGAACAGAAAGATAAAAGGAAACGAAATGCCTTCGTCTTGCCAAAGGGTAATGCATCGCCTTAACTCCCAAACCGTACGTAAATTCAGGCATAACGTGAACGAAAGGCTGATGAGATGATGACCCTTCCTATGCAGTGCTTCTTTCACATTCCAGAAATAGGGACAATGCTTTCTTTCCCATTTTAAAGAGAAGCACTCGACCCGTGCTGGAATAACATTGCAATTATGCATTCTGATGATATTCCACTAATAACGAATAAACGTAATTTGCAATTGAATTATATTATTTTACAACCTCAAATAAGGATTTTCTCTAGTTTTGATCACTGTCTTTCGAAACGTGACCCCAGTTTCTTTTGAGTGATAGTACAGGTGCACGCATAGTCTGTCACTCCTCAGAACAGGGAAACTGAACATGGTCTAGTTAAAAGGGGAAGAGAGAGAGAGAGAGAGAGAGAGAGAGAGAGAGAGAGAGAGAGAGAGAGAGAGAGAGTGAGAGTGAGAGGGGGGGAGCAGTTATTTGTTAATTCTTCACGCATAATGAAGGGCACTTCCGCTGTCTTAAATGGTCTCATGCGCTTTCTTTGATCCGCAGACTGACAGCAAATACCTGCTAATTCATGAAGTGAAGGTTGCCGAGTGAACTCTCTTACGGTCAGCTCTACAAGCGTTATGAATCGATGTTTATAAAATGTCTGATGAAGTGTTAAATATTACATAAAACATGACTGAAAGCATGCACTTATTATTATTATTATTATTATTATTATTATTATTATTATTATTATTATTATTATTATTATTATTATTATTATTATTATTATTATTATTATTATTATTATTATTATTATTATTATTATTATTATTATTATTATTATTATTATTATTATTATTATTATTATTATTATTATTATTATTATTATTATTATTATTATTATTATTATTATTATTATTATTATTATTATTATTATTATCATTATTATCATCATTATTATCATCATTATCATTATCATTATCATTATCATTATCATTATCATTATCATTATCATTATCATTATCATTATCATCATTATCGTTATCATTATCATTATCATTATCATTATCATTATCATTACTACTACTACTACTACTACTACTACTACTACTACTACTACTACTACTACTACTACTACTACTACTACTACTACTACTACTACTACTACTACTACTACTACTACTACTACTACTACTACTACTACTATTGTTATTACTATTTATTTATTTATTTATTTATTTATTTATTTATTTACTTATTATATTTGGCCCAAATATGACGTAATGCTAAAATATGGTCAAATATGCATTCATATGACCAGTAAAATATTTTTATGACAAACTAAATGTATATCTTGAATTTTCTGGCTATAGCCCCTGTAGTCGTATTTACTCTGGACGACTTTTGCATAACTGCTAAACCATTAGAAATAGTCCAAATCATACCATACACAAATGTAGATCTTGCTAAAATAGACATTTTATGCCTAAATAAATTTTCTTGTAGGGTGAACCATTTCGGATATATTCCTTGTTATGTGTGTGAGTTTCGGAAAACTTAAAACTTTGGAGAAATGGAACATCGTTGTTCATTTTTTGATATGTTAAGTGTGCAAAGAGAACGGAATCTCAAAGCTTTAAAAGATTTGAATGTCGCTCAAAGCCTACGGCATTCTAACATTCCCCTTGCACCTACAAGGAAATAAGCAATAAGATAATTTGTACAAATGTTTATCTCAACTAACATGAAGAAGATATAGGAATAAGAGTTTGTAAGAATGATTAGTACAAGAGTAGAGAAAGTCATGTGAGTGCAACACATCAGATTCAGCACAATATGAGGCGATAAATCTGTCGTTGAAGCCACCCACCAAAGTCAGCTCTAGACGCGATGTCATGATACCTGTACCCATGTCTTTACATGGAGAGACTTTTCGGGATCACGAATTAAGTCATAAAGTACCCCTCGTTAGCATGAGGTTACAGAATGGTGCAAGAAACATGCAAATACAATCAAGGAGCCTCACCAACACCAAAACTCTAATCAGCAGTGCCAGCAAACCTGTCGGTATTCAAATAAATGCAAAAGCAATACGCAATTTCATACATTGGAACAGAAAATCAATGCATCACAACGAAGTCTAGCAAGCCCATGTAAATTCGGCCAATGCAAGTCATAGAAACGTAAATGTACTCATAGACGTGTAGTCTGCAGAGAAAATACTCTTACAATTATCATGGAATGGTCATTGTAAGTTCAACATTTGTTTATGAGGACATGACAATTTTGGTATAAGAGGGAATTATATTAATTTACGTGGGATTTATTAGTGTGGATCCCTCTCGATTTGTACCGACATTTAAATGGGATTTTCAATGACTCAAAAGAAATGTCATAATGACTGAGCACACAGTATTCAAGCACCATATATATTTTGCGTTTTTTCCACAATGCTTATTGATGCTTTATATATTGTAATCTATGAATCTCTCTGTTTTTATAGAGTGAGCTACTAAAAAGATAAGACACCTTGTGAATGGATTTTCTAAGATGGACCCCATAAAAATGCATTCCTAATTAGCTCTTTATGGTTAGCAGGTACTAACACTTAAATTTCGCCTATTGAATGCAGGCATTATATTCCGTGCCATGATATTCATTTTGTCATACCCTGTTAAGACAGCGACTGAGTAGGACTTTATTACGTAAGTAGCAAAGTGTAGAAGAATCGAAATCATTTGCTCTTCATCCCTAAGCTTCAACGACTTAACCGATTTGTATATAACTAATGCTGAGAGATTCAAATACATGTGAACCGCTACGCGAAGTTTTTCCACTGCGAACGCGGAAACACGATAACAGCAGCTGATATACAAAAAGTCACTTGTTTTTCTCTGCTCTGCTCACAATCAGTATTGAGTTGACGCGATATCGTGCGGCTGTATTACCAGTGTGCCTTATTATTTAGTCCTGTACTTAGTCACAAAGTGTATTGTGGCTCAGCATTTGTTTTCTACTGCACAGAGTGTATGTATTTATGATGCGTATGTGTTAACTCAGCTCGCCAGGGGCTAGAGCAATTTGCAGAAAGATTTCCAGGCGATCTGCAATTTCTATCTCTGGGGTAACTTAAGCCATAAAGTGTACAAGACAAACCCACACACCCTGGAAGAGTTAAAACAAAATATCCGTCAGGAAATTGCCAGCTTTTCTCAACGTGAACTACGGCGAGTGATGAATAATTTCCTAAAGAAGTGCCAAAAATCTATGGACAAGGACGGTGGCCAGTTTCAGCATCTGCTATAGTGATATTGGTAAGAAAAGCCTTTAAAAGCAGTTTTAAAAATGCTGTATGGTTTTATCCGCGCTGTTCTATGACAGCGGCAGTCGGCGAAGAGCGCAGAGGACCCGTACAGACAAAACAAAGCTTAACCGGTTCAGTCTTTTGGATCACCCGTTATAACCCCGTAACCCCGTGGCAAAACAGTCCATCCGGGCCAAGGACTACCGCCCGTCTGCTGCGTCGCCCACCTCTGCCCACCACAGGCGTCATGAGTGGAGTGCAGTACTGGAAGTGGGACGTGGTTAGTGTCCCGATCCCCCCCCCCCGTCCGGTTATGCGGTTTTCTCGATCAGTCTGTCATTTCAAGTCTGTCAATCAAGTAGCTCCTCAGTTGGCCCCTTAGGGACCTAACGAGGCTGAGTGTACCCCGAACCATGTGTCCCAGCGTGAGAAAATCCCCACACCAGTACCGAGAATCGAACCTGGGTAAGCAGCAGTGCTACTACCGCGCTAAGGAGACAACCTAATTTTCTGCATAGTTATATGCATTTATACATGCCTTCTTAGCTCTAACAGATGACGTAATGTGTAACTACTTCATCGAGGAGGCTTGTACCTATTAATATGGAGTGGAACTCCTACAGCCGGCGAAGCCCAGTTGTTTCCTTTAAGCTGTCATCTCTCCATCTTTCTTTTCTTTTCTTTTTTTAAACATGAGTAGGTCGGCTTATAAAAGCACCAGTTGACTGCGTGATTAAAAGTTTCATTGGAGCTTTCTCCACTGGCATTCAGGAAGGAGGTTCATTTTAATAGATTTATGTGTGGATACGGCTTTCTATACAATTTGGAATTATACGCTATTGTGCCTCCTGTAGATAAATATTCAGGTTCTTGGATGAACCACAGCCAGTGAAGTGATCGTGCTTAAAATACTGCTTAATGTTCAGTAATGTACACTCAGCGGTCATTTTCGACAAAAGATTGATAAGTATAGGTTGCGCGTTTGTTCTTGACGAATGACCTTGAGCAGAAATCCAGTGAGTAGGCCTACCCTCAGTAAACAGGTCAGCAAATGTTTATGCTACGATAACAGACACCTCTGTTTTCCTCTGTCACGCTTGTGTATACAGTCGACTGCAAAAGTTTTGTGCGGTACGGATGTATGCATACAACGAAAATAACAGCAATTCAGACAAGGATGACGAGGGAGAAATGTCGGGAATAGAAGAAATGCAATAAAGTTAAGTGGAAACAGTTATAGAGGTATGGCTGATATTACTGGAAGTGTGATAAATTTATTTGTAGTGTTGTACTGGTTCAGCTCAGAAGCATGTGCGTCATCTCACTGCAGATTGTACCTCCACTCTCTTTCAATGCTAACGTTCCCGCAAAAGCTGAGTAGTGACTCGCATTCAACCTTACATATAAAATTTTCATTCGTCAAGAAGTAACGCGCGACCTGTAGTAGGTTCAGTCTTGATTTTCTTGGTGACCTACTTGTAGCCCAAAGTGATGTTTAGAATGTTTTTAGTTACCATTGTTAATTTCTTCTTCATTTATTTTATTGCAATGTAACTCGTTCACTGATAGCACTGTATCATTCAAGGTATCCCGCAATGAATTGGGAAAATGTCGTTCTGGGTGGCACAGTTAGGCGCTGGCATACCTATCCCAAGATCGTGCGTTCAAACCAGTGCACTGCAGTGGCGTGTGGTAAAATCTGTGCAGGTATTTCCCTACCTTTCTCGACGATTTCTTTTTTCTTTGCGTAAGTAAATGAAGGAAAACCTTCATTCAAAGTTCCACACAACACAGCACTCTTCATTCACTCGCTCGCTCGCTCACTCACTCAGTCACTCATCACTCACTCACTCACTCACTCAGGCAGTCACTCACTCAGTCACTCACTCACTCAGTCAGTCACTCACTCACTCATCACTCACTCACTCACTCACTCAGTCACTCACTCACTCACTCACTCAGTCACTCACTCACTCACTCAGTCACTCACTCACTCAGTCACTCACTCACTCAGTCACTCACTCACTCAGGCAGTCACTCACTCACTCAGGCAGTCACTCAGTCACTCACTCACTCAGTCACTCACTCAGTCATTCAGTCACTCAGTCGCTCACTCACTCAGTCACTCACTCAGTCACTCACTCAGTCACTCACTCAGTCACTCACTCACTCAGTCACTCACTCAGTCACTCACTCACTCAGTCACTCACTCACTCAGTCACTCACTCAGTCAGTCACTCACTCAGTCACTCACTCAGTCACTCACTCATCACTCACTCATCACTCACTCAATCATCACTCACTCATCACTCACTCAGTCACTCTCACTCACTCATCACTCCTCAGTCACTCTCACTCACTCACTCGGTCACTCTCACTCACTCAGTCACTCACTCAGTCAGTCACTCACTCACGAGGTTATACTACTCTCCGGTGCATTCGTGCTCTCGGACAAGCAGTTTGCAGTTTCAAGATTGCATCCAGTATTTCTAATTACCAACACATGTGCTCTTCTCTATTTAGAAATGAAACCTGTCAAACACTCCGATAGAAACAGCTGCCGCATACCGTAATACTATTATTATTATTATTATTATTATTATTATTATTATTATTATTATTATTATTATTATTATTATTATTATTATTATTATTATTATTATTATTATTATTATTATTATTATTATTATTATTATTATTATTATTATTATTATTATTATTATTATTATTATTGCTATTATTATTGCTATTATTATTATTATTATTATTATTATTATTATTATTATTATTATTATTATTATTATTATTATTATTATTATTATTATTAACAACAACTTTTCTGTCCTAGCCTCTAACAAGTAATGACCTGGACTACACAGGGAATTCGGAAACAAGAAATACCTTTCTTTAGCAAAACGACGTTACTATATCTACATATCGACCTCCAGCAAATACTCCATGCCATCTGTTGGGGCTCCAGAAAACTACTACCAAGGGGGTCTCTGTGCATCGATTCCCGCGCGCTGTGTGAAAATTGTACCGCTAAATTTTCCACAGTGGTGATTTTAATGAGAATATAGGGTTAATGTATTTCTAACATTTAAAGCGAAAGCAATGGTACGCTTGCTTCCATGGAATACTTGCCGTGATTAAAATCTGGCCCAGACCATGGTTTTGAAATGCACTTAAAACCGACAGTCCCGTGTCAGTAGATTTCTGCCACGTAAAGTAATTCCTGCAGGACGAAACTCCTGCACACCGCTGGCGCTGATATCGTCCTGGCAATTGACACCGTAGTTAACAAACAATATAAGTTTTAGTGCTTGTCCTACCATATTGTAATAGACTTCTATAAAGGTACCTTATGCTCTCATCACATAGGATTATTTAAGAGTGTAGGATAGAACGTTACAGTCATGCATGTCACAGGAGAGTCAGGACCATGATGGCTAAACACGGCATTCAATATGAAAGTTACAACTTAGGAGCTAATGGTCTTTGCTTTACAATGACTCAATGACAACTTGCGAAGAGGGCATAGCACCTGACCGAAAGGTGCTCTTTTGTGCTTAAGTCCCTGACGGGACATCCCCGGGAGGGTGGATGAGGTGAATGGATCTTAAGGGCGGCCGGAACGTTGCCATGACAGAACAGAGGACAAGGTCCCTACATTGTCCCAGTTGGAATCATCCCGGCGGCGGCTGGCTCGTCCCGGTTCCTCTCGTAACCCTTTGGGTTCGTACTCCCAAGGCGGAGGGGGGGGGGGATTGACTGGTTGTGACTCTACACGTCACCTGCACCGGTGTGATTGACCCTCCGTCTGAAGGAGAAGGTGGGAAATAGCAACTGATTACGTGCGCGTCTCCAAAGAGACAAGGTTGGACATCGCTGCTTCGTATTCTGTCCATGTGACGGCATCCTTCATTGGCTGGAGTAGAGTTCCCGCTTCCATCCATTAGGAATCGATTCATATTTAACTTTAGCCAGATACATCAGAATATACTCGACGCGTGGAGTAAATCACTGGATAGGAGCTGGTTGTGAACACCCTTGTTGCGATGTCGGTCTAGTTCTTAAATGGACTATCGACGAGCATTTACGTTGCCAGCCTTCAATGTACAAGTTTATCGTTCTGTCCGGTCCTCCTTTTTGGAGCCTTTGACTTAAGGAAAAACTCAAGGTGTTATTAACTTGATGTGTATGCTATTGAGTTTGATGGTTTTTATACGTAACATACACTGCTCCTTTATTTATACTTCCAGAAGCGCGCGCGCGCGCACGCACACACACACACACACACACACACACACACATACACACATATGCACACGCACTCACACGCGCACACACCAGCCAAGGTATTCATTCTTTTCGCCTTAATGAGCACAGAAGTTTATCATGGCTGCAATCTTTGCTGGAGAGTACATATTCGTGACGCAGCCAGCGGACCCGAACTCGGTGACATATCTGCATGGACATGGGGCTTATACCTACATGTTCAAAGGGTTAGACTAGTGATTGTCAACGGGTATGCCGTGGCACAGCACCGTATCGTGCAGTACTGTGCTTCACACAGTTTGAATATTGTAAAATTAGCTTAATCAACATTTGTTTACGGGTAGAAAAATAATTAGTTAAAATATTTTATGGGATATTTAGTTCAATAAAGCATTCAGCTATTAATGAGAAGCTTCAATTTATGCACTTACTAAACACAAAGTAATTGCGGTGGCAGAAATTAAGGGTAATTTGTATTGAAGTTCTGGTGTGAAAAATGCAATTTGTACAAGCAGTGCAAGGGGATATTAACACATGCGCCTCTGTTGCTGTTACTTGGTCGGGAACTGTGTATAAATGTACTCCTTCCCGGAGATATATCTGGGAACACAGCACAGTATTGCGTGTCCAGTCATATTTAATAAAAGTAATGGTACAATAATATCGTAGCATGTTATTCCTAAAATCTAGGTGGTGACATAAAATCAGTTCCCGTCAGAGGACATCTGCAGATTTTTGTTTCCACTGTGATTTGAATTCCCTGCTAGGCTAGAAATATTTTTCTTTAGAAACGTTTCTCGGTAAGCCAAGAGTGTGGTGCGTGAATGATGTGAGTGAACTTCTGTGTGTATTATCGGTTCTTTAATAACCAATTTAGCCACCATATATCCGTTGGTCAAATAACTCGAGTATACGCGCCAAGTCATATAAATAATTATGGCATTTACCAAACAATCAGCACAACTATAGTATGGTACCATTAGATGCCGTAAAGTTATTAGATTTTTAACATTGATATTCTTAGAAACCGTTGAGTTTGTCCCTTCTTTTCTTTGTACGCGCTTGTTCAGATAACACTGTTCTACAAAAATTTTATTTATTTATTTTTTTATTTCTGGATGAAAATGAGTGATTCTGATAGACATTTTAGCGCTGAATTCAAATTGTTTTTAGTTTTCATACATCAGGGAGTTTAAGAGTAATCCGATATTTAATATATTTTACTATTTTCATATCTATTTATATCTTTAATTTGAAGTCATAGACATACTGACAGAAATTCAATTAAGGGGTCCTATAAACATTAGGATAGTAACAGAAGGTGATAATAGTTGAAGTGCTCACATAATGTTCACTTTTTAGCAGTCATTCACAGGAATGTTTATAAAAAATGGAAAATATGGATAGAAATTTGTCACCACAAAGTTTCATGTCTTATTTCTTCCTTCTTATCCCGAATTATACTCCAGCAATAATCAGCTAACATTGTGGGCATCCATTTCCCTTTATATCATTTCTCCATGGTAGCTATGGCTTTATGAAATCTGTCTGATACATCACTGCAACTCTCTGGAAAGAAGTCTAGATGTGAGTCCATGAAATGTACTTTCAAGGACATATCGTATCTTAATCTTTATAAGCTTTCACAAACTCGTTATATTTAGGGTCTCTTCTACTTCCAAGGAAGTTTTGTGTTACTTTATTGAAACATACCCAGGTTCGTTTTTCTTTATCTGTCATGCATGCTTCAAAATCTCGCTTTTGTTGAAGTTGTCGAATCTGGGAACACAAATACACCTTTAATTTTAGCAGTTGATAGACGAGGAAATTTGTCAGTAAAATATGTAAGTCCTCTGGCTGTTGGATCCATGGTCTTTACAAATTGTTTATTAGGCCGAGTTTTATATGGAGGGGTAGAAGTTTATATATCTTCACAAACAACCAGTTTTTTCCGCTGCATAATTTTTACATCGACTTTGCAATGTCATTTAGGCAATTTCTTTCTTACGTAGTGGGATATTTTATCTCAGCTATCCCACTTGCAAAGGAAATACTCGTATTTTGTGTGGCCTTGCTGCACCCCAATAACAATGCAATCGCCACACACCTTCCACTTATGCTCATTGTGCCTGTTTACTTTGAGCATAGTTGCCAATATCTCACAGCCCTCTTTACATTATTAATTTATGTCATTAATTTATTGTCTATAATGTATTCATTAGTAAGCTGAACGTGTATGGTTTCCCTTATACAAAGGCAGCTATACTGTGTGGATTTTCACTCTGAAGAATCCAAATGAATAACTTTAAATTGGTAGAAATCGACTTTCTCACTGTTATTTTGAGGTTAACTTGCCACTCTATCTGAAAAGCCACACAAATGTCTGACAAAGAATCAGAAAGAGTAACGTTAATGTTGCCAACTACATAAATGTTTTTTTATAAATTTACCATGTTTTCCGCAAATAGAGATTCCACATAGATATGATATATTCAGATTACAGGAAAACTATCCCTGATAGCGAAATTCTGATATGTATCATATTGGGTATACATGTATCTTACTGCGTATACACGTATCTTACTGTGTATACATGTATCTTACTGTATATACATGTATCTTTCAGATTTGAGTTTAGCAATACGAATGCCTTTAGGATTACATATTTTCATTCCAGAAATAGAACATTTGTAGGATAGTGTAATTCAGCAAATACCAACCTGTAAACCTTCTGTAACCTAGGCGGCCCGGGTTCGATCCCAGGGACCCGCATGTGGTATTCGTGGTGGACGAAGCGGCGTCAGGGCGGGTTTTCTCCGGGTGCTCCGGTTTCCCCCGCCATCTCATTCCACCGGTGCTCCATCTTCATTCCATGTATCATCAGTGTCACCGCCTGCGGTGCCGTAGTAGTAAAAGCGGGCGTTAAACACTACAACAACAACAACAACCTTCTGTAACATGGACGAAATGCCGTTGCGAATACGATCAAATGGAGATTTGGCTGCCGAAGGGAAGCAGTACATCCGAAAGTGCAAGCCACCTAAGATCACTGCGGAGGACAAAAAGGATTGAGAACCTTAATTTCAGACCTGCCCGTAAACGTATGATAAGCCAGAATGCTGAAATCCAGTAATGTAATGGTCATGAAAACGTAGTGAACGGAACGAACGCGACAATGAGTTATATTGTTTACAAAATGGATTAAATTATTTCCTGAGGAGTTGATCAATAATATCATTGAAAATAATCTTGTCTACATCACACCAATTTTTCAAGGGTCTATATGCCTATGAGCAGACTGATGATAAAATCTAGAATGTGATTGCCTTGTATGCATTTTATAGATGCTGTGGAATAAATGGCATTCTTTTCGTGCAGGGAAGTGGTACAACTGCTGCTGGCGCACGAGGCCTCCACCAACATCCTAGACGTGAAGGGTTCTTCACCCTTGCACCTCGCCGCCTGGACGGGCAACGTGGAGATCGTGCGCCTGCTCCTAAACCACGGACCCTCTGTGCCGAACGTCAACCTCACAGTAAGTACACTTGCTTGGATGATATTTTCATTACTGAATGGCTTGTTTTCCACAATGGTAACAACTCAAAAGTAAAAAAAGAACTTTCCCTCCGAAGGACAAAACATCTCCAAGGAAGTGTATCCGTCCGCTTGTAGTTAGGTCATTCTTACAGTTATGTATGACGGTTCAAAACCAGAGGTTATATTTATGGTTTTGTTCAAATTAAGGGTTTAATTTCGCAGAACATCTTAATTTTTTCGCATTACTAGGATACTAAATGGGTGGTGTGTTGATACTTCGTTAAGTTTTTGTAACAAATTAGTTTTAAGAAACTCAATGTGCCCTGATTTTATTACGGAAAGTATTTTTTATTAATTCGACAACAGTTTTGTGCTCTGTTTTTTTTTTTTTTTTTTTTTTTTTGTGGGGGGGGGGGGCGGGGCGGTCAAGATGATGTGAATAAAACCGTGAGTTGACTAATGCTGGTTAAATGGAGTGGAATGACATCATCTTGCACTTGGTGTGAATAAAACTTCTTGCCGAGAATGTCATGACTCCGTCAGCTCAGGTGCATTGAGTGTCTGATATCACAACCACATAGTTGAACCATCCATCAGTTTGATAGTGCTGTTGATTTAAAACGGTAGGTGGCAGTCTATGGCTCTCAGTTCTTGTGCAAGTTGTTTGTGTCACTGCTGCGGATTAAACACTAGAAATGGACTCCTTCGAAAATCCTGAATTCCAATCGGAATTTGTAAATGTGATAAAGAGATATCCTATAGAGTTGTCTACGGCACTGCCGGATATTAAGAAACAAAAATGCCCGACTTTAACTGAAATTAAGTGTCCAATCTCGGCAAACGTTCAATGACCAGCAGGTTGCCAAAAAGTGCAAATATGAAAACAAAGCTAGTTGAGCTTTTTGGCTACATTGTGAAGTAGAAAAGAACTTAAGCTTACGCTTGATATTTTTCAGTAGCTAGGCGAATCTTGCTTTGTGGTATAGGAAAGCCTTGTTTCGTTTGTCCGCATCACCCATAGCGGTTCCTGGGTGATCGCATACTCGCAACTGCACACCCACAATTTTTTTCCACATGCTACCAAATGTCAGCTGATTCAGTCAACAAGCTGAGACGCATAAACCCGATTTTGCGACTGGCGAAGGTAGCTTTTGGGCGAGGGGAGCGGTGCAAGGCTTCCATTTAAGAGTACGGCGAGTTAGGGCAGCATAATGGACAAGGCCAACACATGCGATTCTTACCGCGCAAGCGCACTACGTTCTCGTACAAGTCCCTCTGTTTTCCTTGCTACGAGCATTTCCCTCCCGTTGTTTAGCAGAACCTACTAGGCAGCCAACGTGACGGTTCTAAATATAATGTAGCCATCTTCTATATTGTATTAATGTTATAAACATAATCTAGTCTTAAGCGATTATAAATGCGTATAATTACTCTTCATGTCGTAATTTACTAGGGCCAATACTTCAGTTTGGAATAGTTATTTTGATACAATGTTCATTACTGTTTGTTATTTTTGTGTTCTGGCAGCAAGTTGCATGCAGTTGTGTCTGCACATAGCGGGAAATTTGAATCTATGAAAGTGTGGAAATGAATAACATGGCGAAACTAAAGGAGATAAATCTTTCGGGTTTATTCTTATAAGAGAAGCTTATTGTTTGCGAGTGAGAGAAATGGTGTTTGGACAAATAGTTATTGTGATATTGGTCATTTAAAACAAAAAAGTAGCAAAATATAAAAGCTCAATTGCCCATATGAATTTAGAACTAGAATTGTGTGGTGTGTGTTAGAGAAAGAAAGGAAGTAAAGGTGGAGAGGATGTAATGTACTGCACACCCACTGCGACAAGTCACGAGCCGCCACTGGCAACGCCTTTCTATGATAACTCTAATTTTAAATGCAGATGTAAGTTCTGTGCCCTGGAGTTTGTGGGTCCTGGAAAGTACATGTACTTCTATTTATGCCGAACACCAATTTGAAAACTCGGCTCACTCAAATAACGCTAGGATATTTTCATTCTTTGCTCATTACGTAGATACCACTTTCTCTACCTCGCACATACCTACGAATAGTAGGTAGAGAAAGTATTTCCATTCCACCCAAAAATTCGATACCGAGATTTTACTGGAAATGCATGTTTTGATGCTCCCTGAATAAAAGATATTTTTAGAAAATGATCCTCGCGCGCCTGTGTAAGTGTGTGTTTGGGGTGTGTGTGCGTGCGTGCGTGCGTGTGAATAGCATAACTCAAGAACGAAAATACTTCAACCGCAGCTTCCAAGGATGCGATACGAACATTTTCAAGAAAGTGCCACATTCTAAAGTACCCCTTATGTGGAACATTTTTCGAAAATTTTGATTTTCTCAAAAATGGCCCTAAAGATTTTGATTAAAATACTACATGTTTAAGTTAATTTCATGACAAATGAAATGTATATTATCTTGAATGTTTCGGGAATAATCTCTCAAGTCCTCTTCATTCTGAATGACTTTTGCATAACAGGTAAACCGTAAGAAATAGACCAAGTGTTACTACACAAAAAATGTACATCTCGTTAGAGCATACGATTTTGGAAGGTGTTTGCCATTTTCGAGATATTCCTTGTTATTAGTTTGCATTTCCATGTACAGTACTTACAGTTTTCTCAAACAGGAAGTCGTCGTTCGTTTTTTTTTATCTTTTGGCCATGCAAAGGAAACGGAATTTCAAGGACATCAAATGGTGACCAGCTGTTAAAATATCTGTTGTTTACACCCACTGTATTCTCCTATTCCCATTGTACGATTATGTAATAATAATAATAATAATAATAATAATAATAATAATAATAATAATAATAATAATAATAATAATAATAATGATGATGATGATGATGATAATGATAATAATAATTAATAATAATAATGATAATAATAATAATAATAATAAATTGAAGTATTGTGTAAGAAATTTTACAAACGCTCATCTCGATTAACATGAAATAGAAGAATAAGCATTTGTAAGAATAGTTTATACAATAGCGAGTAGAGAAAGTCATGCGAGTGCACGTAAGATTTTTCTTTATATTCACCAAGGAAATTATTTGTCATCCATTCAACATTTTCTACATTAAACCTGTAAAGCAATTTGTAGTCCTCTGGGGACTTTCTGTAATTAATTTATATAGTTTTTTATTTTCTTTCGTATACCTACATACTCTTGGCGTATCTGCTTTATTCCTCTTAAAACCGGAGCCACCTATCGAGATACCTCAGAAAAACTTCACTTTCGATTCCGAGAAGTCAGTGAGAGTTGCCTTTTATTCACACGAACTTCCACCTTCCACTCGCTGACTGAGGGCATCTTGTATTCGACTCATGGACACACAGTTAAAGCCCTGGTTACATTAGTCACATCAAATTGATTCAAACGCGAGTTTAGAGCCTCCGCTCACACCACCTATTGCATAGAGCAGCGGCCGGCAAAACTGTACCGACTGATATGACGTAATACCACCGTCACTGATAAAGCAATACGTAGTCCTCCATCAGCCAACACGCGCTCAAACTTAAACAAGCAGTGGTGTACACCTCGTGGATACGACATGGTTCTTTCGAAACAATGAATCCGCAAGGTAACCTTCCCATTCCAAGAGGAGTGGGAAAAGGGATATTTTTACTGCCCTATGGGCAAGAATGTGAAGCGTCTGTTGTATTCGAAAGTTTTGATTTGTGGTTACAAGTCAAACATTAAAGGACATTACGAACGTTGTCACAAAGATTACAAGCAAGTCACAGGTAGGAAATGTTAAGGCATTTTAAAACAGTAATATAAAATAAACATTTGTTCGTAAATATAATCATAACGTTTAAAAGTTCACTGTAGCTTCGTAGTCTAGTGAAGAAGTGGATTAGATAGCACGCTAGTTTTAAAAGAGAAAAACCTTAAAGGTCATTGTATAAAATCACAATTAGAAAATAAAACTGGTTTAGATTTAGAGAACTTGATATGGCAAGATTTCCGTCTCCCCATTCATTTTCTGCACATACTAGTGCTATGTTTGACTCAATAAATGTGTGTAAATAATTTACTAAACTCAAGATTGTAAAATCTAAAAGAAAATCGCGAATTGACAGATGAAAACCTACGTGCTTTGTTGTACATCAGCACTTGTGAATTCACTTTAGATGTATGCGAAACTATAATGCTCCAAATGAAGTACAGAATAAATTAATGAAAACTGAATGTTAAAACGCCCTTAATTTGCAGATATGTATTAAGCATATATAAAATCAAACGCGTGTTAAAGAAGTTCCTTTACGCCGCCACTACGGCTTTCAAACCCCTCCTTCAAACCATGCGCCATGTGCATGCCAGGTTGCGTGCCGTGACGTCAGAACTCGTGCAATCGCGATGATCAATTTGCCGGCTCCTGGCATAGAGCATAAGAGCATGGTGTTTAATAGGTTGGTTCAAGGTCGCTGATAGAAGCTGGATGTGGCGAGTTGGTTAAAGTACGTGTTCAATGATCAGAGGACCTATTGTTGCGCACAGTGGAGTTTTATTTTCTTTGTCGCAGGTACTATATCTGCATTGTTACAGGCATTTGTGGATAGCAAATGTTTTCGGATAAATTGTAAGTATTCTAGTTTAAAAAGAGCATGTTTTAATTATATACTGAAATTTGCAGCAAATATAAACATTATTATAGTATTATTCTGCATTGTAAAATCATTCCACATGCTATGCACGTTCCCTTTTAACTCTCAGATTTTTTTCATAGTAGTAAAGATGTTAATAAAATGTTGTGAATTGTGAATGGGGATCTCGGTACAGAAGGCGACGTGAAAACCTTAGCAGGTGTCATCACTTAGTGAGAGAAGTGCGAGGGATATTCCTCCCTTTCCAGTAATGTCGGATCAAATCACATTTATGAATTGCTGCAGCTATTCTTGCTCATTATGACTACTTCAAACGAAGTATTTTGTTATCAATTATTGAAGCCTTATAAAGTTGTTGAGCACTTCATTCACGAGCGACTTCTTTCGCTTTCCTCGTTAATTATATTCAGCAGAAACCGATCTTAACGCTCCAAGTGGCGTGCCAAGGAACTATCAATGCGAAGAATAAATGCTCCAGAATACTCATATTCATATCGGGTAGCTGCAGATGTATTTTGTATAGTGTTGAGCGATAACCCGTGAATGTGAGAACTGCGAAGCATCAGAAGTACTTAGTGTTTTTAGACGTCTGGAAGTCCTGGACATGCCCTACATTTTAACCATTTGTCCGGCGTCCTTGGGGAATTTTTGGAAAATCCTACATTTTCTGCAACTAGCAGTGATCGTTAGAAAACGAACCGGAAACTGGGAAAATAGAAACGAGTAATTGGTTACCAGTCGCAACTGAAACTCACTATGGCAACTTGGGATACTCATGCATTACTAATATAGAACGAGACATTGGCAACGCAGAATGTGCACTCCGAGGAAACACTTTGGTTTTCTGTAGAGGCATCAGTCATCATATCGTGTTAGCGTTGCAGAGTCGGTCTGGGTGGCTCAGTTGGTTAGACGCTGGCCTACTGATCCCAAATCAGACCCAGCTCCATGTCAGTAGATTTACTGGCATGTAAAATAACTCCAGCGGGACAAAATTCTGGCACACTAACGACGCTAATGTGATCCTGGCAGTTGACAGCGTCGCTAAACAACAAAATAATTTTAACTTTTTTTAGCGTTGCAGAGGCAACACTTGCATTTCACATTGTTCATCACCATGCATGAAATCCATGGAAACAATGTCATCATATGTTCGAGATACTTTAGTAAGGTTAAGAATAGAAAAGAAATGTGTAGCATTTGGAGCTAACAATACAAACAAAAATGTTGGTGGCATAAATCGACCACAAGGTAAAAGTGTATTCGGCAAATTAAAATCACATTAATTGCAAAAGATTAATTCCTCAGAGAAGTGTGACACAGTTGATGATCACATTCAGCGTTGCATGTATCAGGATTTTAAGGAAATATAAGATGTACGTATATGCCTTTGGGTGTAGATAAATAGCATTTAAATTATAACTTTACATCATTTTTGCATGGACTGATAATGTCCTATATTTTTGTCGAATGCCCTACATTGTTTTACTATTGTGTCCTGCATTTCCATAACATAGTCTGATAACCCTAGACGTACCAATGATTTGAAATGAGTAGGCAATTAGTTCGCAGTTCATATGGGATAGACTTATTTACGAACTACCCAACTCCACTTTCCAGCAACTTTTTTCTTTGATATGAAGTAACAAACGGCAAGGTTAAACCCGGTTTATTGTAAGGCAAGTTGCTGATATAAAAATCACCAATTTGTGTTTGTATTCACAATAACTATTTGCGCCTCCTACTGCACTACTTGGAGATGGCCTGCTTTTATTTGTGAGAGGATGAAACGAAGTACTCTGCTTGGAAATCTTGTATGAGTTTTTCTTCAGAAATGGTACGTGTAATTGGCGATGTATGCCAAAACAGTGAAGGGTCCTTGTGACAAGTGGCAGGCAGGCTGGCTGTCAGTCCCCTGCTAATATGGATGTTTCGAGCGTGAACTTGGGGTATGAGGCACGAAACGAAACGAAACGCAGGTCATGTCCAGGAAGGGAAGAAACGTGATTAAGAGTATTGCCTTGCTCGTTAATCACGTCATCGTCACCAGCTGTTTGCCTTTGCTTTGATCCACTTCTCTTCCTACTTGCTTGCATTTAACGGAAGTTTGCTCACCTCCACCAAGTGGAAATACAGCTGCTAATCTGGAATCTGCTTGGATAAATGATGGAAAACTGTACTATATTCTTTTAAGGATAACTTATAAAGTCAGTCACAAGGAATGATTGGGGACGTAAATTCTTATTCAGGTGATTAGTTTATTTGTTCTGCAAACCGTAGATGTTTCATTATATAAATGAAAGACAAGTATTAAAAAACAAATACGCCAAATGTGATCGCTTTATCATTATATGCTTTTAACTAGATTAGACAAGGCAGTATTTTCTAACCAATAAAGTTAAGTGAGATGCTTTCATTCTATAGTCCAGTCGTGGGGAACCAGTGCTCATTGAGCGCAGCCTGCTCACGGCCTTGCACTTATGACTACAGCTCGGAACCACGTGCGGTCAAACGCGATACAAGTTAATTGGACACGGAGAGTGAATGACGTCACCGGTACCGCGCAGCCGTTGTATATACTCGCGCATCTGCATACGTCTGCAGCTGTGTACATGCGCGAGTAGCGACAGTAGAACCCATGTGCACTAAACTTGTGACTTAGCGTGCAATCTTCTGCCCTGTACTGATAACTGTATGTTTAACAGGTAAAAAAAGTGCAAGTCGCTCAAGCTATTCCGCGTGTTCCCCGGCTCTGCCATTGTTGAAAGAAGTGTTTGCTTCTCTTCCTCGCATAAATTTGCCGTTGAAAACGTGGCGGGACGAATGAATTTATCTTATTACACTTCCCTCCAGTTAAGTGTTAATGCCATCTGCTGCAGTTTAAGGACTGTTTTAGCAATGAAATGCAATAATGAAAAAAAGAATAATCGTCTGACTTGGGAATTTCAAGAGTCGTAAAGTGCTTTCACAACGTTTGTTCCCATACGTATGTAGTTCGTTGGTATGCTTAACCCAAAATTGAGCTCAGTTTCATTCCTATAGAGCTTTTCTTCAGCACATGGACACTTTCAGCTCTGTGATATTTCGTTCATACCTCTCAGTCAATAGAAAACACTACCATATAATAGCCGAACTTAATGACTCGATTATAACCTTCGTTATACTCTTATGCTAACTGTTCACTTATTTCTTAGTAGCCCATTTGATACCAATTCGGCTTTCTAGAGCATGTCTTTAATCCTGACTGTCAGGTTAACATCAGAGCAATGGGTTATGGATAGTGTAAAATCACTAGTACATGAAATACCGTAAACATTATCTATGTGTGTTTTTGTAAATAAAATAACAGTGCGCGATGCACAATTTTATGTCATTTTTGGCTTCAGCACACGAAACTACATAAACGACAGGTACTTCTGTAGAAGGATTTTTCATCGCAGACACTTGGGAGAATTAAGACTCATTAGCCATGAGTGAATTTGGTGAGATGGCGATGTAGACAAGATGTTTGTAAATGTAAGGCGAGAATGGATACCGCTTATGAAATTAAAAAGAAGGAAAAGAAAAGGAAGCACTTAAAAATAAGTCCAGGCCTTGTTTAATCATACCAAATAAAATCATTCTTAACTAGTATATATCTCTATCCCCTCTTCCTCTGTGCTGTTTGCAATTGAGACTCATCCGTTGTGGTCAAGGTACGCATGGTGATAGTTCACGGTATGCGTGGTTCAAAAATTGTGCTTAGTTCCCACTTGTGTGTCATGAGTTCCAATATAAATTATGTTACAGCATTTTAGGTAAGTTTTCATTATTAATCTAAATACTGACACTGCCATCCAAAATTGTTAACATTAGATAGTTCCAAGTGGACTCGTTCATGGATTTCAAGTACCTCATAATTTGTTACAACAAATAATAATCTAGATTCTTCGATTCGAATAACATTTCTGAATCTGAGAAAATCTATCCAATAAAAACGATTACAATGAGTAGCAGATCATTTCAGTATAATGATGAAAGAGTATAATCCGAAAATAATTTCAAAAATGAAAGAAAAACATTTTGATGTGTACACTCAGAGTACTTTCTCTACTCATTCCTGCACATACTATTCTTAAAACGCTTATTCTGTCCACTTCATGTTAATCGAGATAAACGTTGATAAAAATTGTTTCATAACATTTTGCCTTATAGGTACAATGGGAATAGAAGAACACAGGCTGTAAGCGGTAGTCAAATCCTAGAGCTGGTCGCTATGTGATGTCTTCGAAGTTCCATTCTCTTTGCATACTCAGGACATAAAAAAACGAACAATGACTACCTATTTGAGAAAAACATAAGTAGGTATTTGAAAATGTAAACCAATAACAAGAAATATATAAAAAATCACTATCTCCACCAAAGAAGAGGAAAATAAATGCGTTTGCATTTGACATATCGTGTGGTTTTACCAGAGATAATTTTTTGTAAAGCAAGATTTTGTCTGTCTCCTCCGGTTTATTAGTTATGTATAAAATCATTTTAAAAATTCTAGATATAGGTAAATTTCATTTTTTTTTTTTTTTGAAAATAACTTAAACATCTCTAACATGATTGTTTTGATTCAGGGGACCTCAACACGTGTATTTCCAGTGAAATCTCGGTATGGAATTTCTGGGTGAAGTGCAATGCCACCTATATGCGTGGTAGAGAAAGTAAAAACCAAGAAAAACAAGTGTCCGGAAATTATACCCATTTACTTGATGTGGCTGTTACCGGCGTGACCAATTTACTCTGTTTAATAATGTCAAACTTTATCCCACTCCTCGTTATTAACTAAAGAGTTCCATAATTTATAATCACGCTGAATATTTTCCCCCTAGGGCGTCTCCTCTATGCAGAGATTACCCTCATTGCCCAGCAGCAGTCAAGGCCATGGAGGAGTACAGGTTGGAGGTGGTGGGTGTCAGCACGTCGCCTCCCCCGACCGTAAGGCGACTACTTAACCTTTTAGGTTCGCTACCTCTCTATCAGGATAGCTCCACAATTGGCCCCTCAGGGACCTAACGAGTGCACCCCGTACCAAACCTCCCAGCGGGGGAAAAATTCCATGCCAGTACCGGGGATCGAACCCGGGTCCTCCATGCCAGAGGCAGGTGCGCTACCAACTGTGCTACGGAGGATCACGCTGAATATAAATGTCGTAAATAATAAACTAATAGAATAAGTTCCTGCTTCTTTAGTATATTATAGTAGTTACAAAAATATAAAAAGTATAGATTTAAGAGATAAAATGAGGGGAACAATGCTGATAAATATAAAAACAAGGGAGAAATAAAAGTTAGTCCCATAAGTAAAGCACTAAGAGAGCTATATGGGGGAAACATTTACGAGTCGAAAGGAATGAAATTGCAAAGCAATCTTGCCAGTGGAAGCTATAGGCAATACAAGTTTAATCTGCTGTGGTATTATCAGGTGCCAGAATAGGCCTTATCCATTACTGTTGTTTATAATCACGGCTCTTTACACACAAGTTGATTAGGGAAAAGTCTCCATAAGCTCCTGTTTGTGTTTCACCTTCTATCATTTCTGTTCTGCATCCTTCAATATGTACCAAGAAAGCAGGGTCGTTGAAGCGACTGTTACCAAACACTTCGAAGAAAGATAATGGGTCCTACGTAGATTAAATGAAGCTGTGTGGCAGGAAATAACACAACCTGTAGTAGAACAAATTCAGCGATTAGAGAGCGCGTGGTCCCTGACGGTCAGTCAACTTCTTGTCCATTTAACTTGTGTCTAATCATGGCAAATGTTCTCCTTCATTACCCCGGGCCCTGTCCAATATAACTGAGGACAAAAGAGCGATCGAGTACTCGGTGCTTAACGATGTATGAACGTGGGGCGGAGTGCAGCGTTATGATAAGTGTTTGTCTCCCGCTCATTTGTTTCTGGCAGTACAGGTCACTAGGACAGTAGACAAACAGTCCATGTAATAGTTACGATAAGGAAAGGGGCAAGAAAACAAAATTAGTGCTCTAGTGCGTGTACGAATCTGATATGATGTGCATCCTTTAATCGCCAAAAGAGTAAGAAAACCAATTATCTGGTGAGCCTAGCCTGCCTAACTACACCTTTCGCTTCTAAAGTATTTTTAGCCAGAAAGAGAACAAATATTATCTTGGAATTATGGTAGATCCTAAAACTATTTGGGTGCTTTTACGGAAAAGTTATTCAAAATTACTTGATTCATTCAACATAGCAAATAACTCTAGTAGCTCGTACATTTCTAACGCCTAAACAGTTTGATTTGCAACAGACGGTCTTTCGACTTCTTTTGCGTATTGTTTTGCTTATTTATGGAGTGGAATGAGTTAGAAATCAGTGACCATAAACGTCTTTGACTACAGTTCGTCCAGATCGTCCTGATGTCCAATGTGCAAGAGAGGAGAAATTAGGAGAAGTGACTGGAGCGGTGGGGAACAAGCGAGTAATGTCAGAACTCAGGCAGTCACATACACAGTGTATGTTTACGTATTTTAAACAATTCTTGTGTAATTATCTCGTTCAGAGCAAGTGCTATACTAATACCCACCTTTCCTATTATGCAAGTGGGCAGGTCTGTGCTGTTGCGCATCTGTGGACCAGGAGTGGGGAAGTGGCATGACGAACTGGACGGGCTGTTATTCCTCATGTATGGTTTGAGAGATAAGTCTATTTCAGAAACTGAGGCAGCAAAGCTCATATTCCAAACAATAAACATGTGATATCACCTTTGTGTTGCGTGCTCAGATTCGTAAGCTGAAGGCAGACAATTATGATCCTAATGGACATGAACATGAGGTGAGTTTGCGAAGACGTATTTTACAATACTGTTCAAAATAAATATAGTGGTTTCTGGTGGTTTTGAATAAGCTAATTAGTGGAAAATCCCAATTCACTGTTGGCAGCACTGTGTGATTCTCAAGTAAGTCGCTATCGCTACTGACCACAACTAGTTAGGTGTGCTAGATGCCATGGTGAGTGTTTAAGAACAAATTATTTTATGTTTTCAGGCCTATATTTACATGTTAGTGTTTTAAGCATCATAATGCTCGTTCTAATGCAGTGCCCCCCCCCCCCTCCTTGGATCAGTCACTGCAGATGGGAACCTGTGCCGGGTATTGGGGGACGCCGAAAGACGAAAAAATGTCTTTGTTCAACACTTAAAAATGATAAATAAGCTCTAAATAAATAATATTACCCACATATTTCGCGTTCTCATATATAAGGACGAAAGAGGGCCGTGGTTCGTTCTTGTAGCAGTGCCATTCGAAATTCTACTTCTTTCCCCTTTATCCGGTTCGCGTCTACTTCTTCCTCACCGTGAAAGCAGCGTTACTCCAGTCTGCACGGCTTGGTAAGCTATTTAATTTCTCTGCATGTATTTAGAATTCCATTCTGAACTTTTTCTACGATTACATGGCACCATCAAGCTACGTTTTAAAAATTTTCCCGGAAATTGTTAGTTTAGAGTAAGTATTGTTAATGATGTTTATAATGTTAATGACCTTGTTAAAATAGGAAATATCAAACTAATTGTTCTTGGTTTCACTTATAAATAAAGTACACATTTCAATGTTCAAAATGAGCTACAGGTCATATTTATCTGAAAAATAATACCACAGATATATATGTTTATGTAGAACGTTGTGCGAGAAACATCCGAAAATTTAATGCTTTATATTTACCAAAATAATTAATTTACAGACAAACAAAAAAAAAAAAAAAAAAAATAGAGGTATCATTTTTTCATTCGCAGAACACGTACATTTAATGTTAATGAAATCGGAGACATGAAGGTCAAATTTTGTGCGATTTGACATGGAATGACTCACCTCTGCCACGTATCTTGACCCAACCGGGATTTGAGTCTAGTCTCGCAGAGAGGAATGCAAGAAATCTGCAGCTACAACATTGCTGTGGTTGAGTTTTCTCATGATTTAGGCTCTGCATGTTTATAGTAGGTATAACCAAGTTCCTATGCTTGTCTCATAAGGTCCGAGGTCCCTTTAATAATCATTTTTCCCTGAGGTGTATTGGAAGAGGAGGCCAAGTTCATTGGCGCATTGCTTGATCGTACAGAAATCTTCAGACACATGAGTCGAATCAGAAGTACACTATGTTTATGAATGTTATATGAAGATTTCGGGAATCTTCGAACTCCGGCATTTGAACAATGAAGACCAGATCAAAGACTGCATTGAAGCTGCCAGAAAACAGTTTGAGTAGTTTCTAAAGGAGTATTTAAATTCAATTCTGTAATGAGCTCTTTTCCTTAATAATAATAATAATAATAATAATAATAATAATAATAATAATAATAATAATAATAATAATAATAATAATAATAATAATAATAATAATAATAATAATAATAATAATAATAATAATAATAATAATAATAATAATAATAATAATAATAATCATAATAATCATAACCATAATCATAATAATAATAATAAGAAGAATAAGAATAATAACAACAACAAGAACACCAACAATAACAATACGTGAAAGTTGCACTCGATTGAGCATTTAATTCCTTGGTCTGTTTTCCTTTAAGACTTCATTTAGGGAACATCTTTGCCTTAATGAAAATGTTTGTTACTAGACCGTGGGTGACTACGCGTTTAAGAACATGACAGATATATGGCGTGACATGTCAATTGAAACAAATAATGGGTGAATAAAATTAATATAAATTAAAATGTAAAATTAAGCAAACCTATTTTGGTCGACTTCAGCTGTTGAAATATTTAGGCTTCTAGGTTTCGTTGAAGGTAGGACATAACTCGAAGCGCTCATGGTATGTACTAGAGCTATTTATCGAACGAGTTTTAATCATTAATGCGTACCATTCATGCCTTTGAACACAAATGAGCTAGCTGGGTAGACCAGAGTTCGAACGGTGTGCCGTAGTCAATCCATTCCGTATGGTACGGTTGGTGCTTAATTTTCTTTTCGAACGACCGGTGTGACCAGGCGCAAGGGGAATGCTCCTTTGGCATAGACAATTCGGTATGGACTCGAGTGATGCAAGTGAAAATGTTTTCATAAAATTAGGTAAAAGTTTATCAGAACATAAAATCGGAACAACACATGTATGTGAAAATGCTTTGCGATTATTGTTGAGAAAACGGAGTGGTGCTTATGATGATGATGATCATCATCATCATGATAATGTAATAAGCAGCTTTGAAGTTTTCTTAGACATTTAAGCAACTTTTTTTTTATTCTTACACTCTTTGAGATTTCACATCGTAAAACAAAGGTGTTCTCAAGTATCCTTATGGAAACAGCGGAAGGCAACACCTGGCGCACTGCGACCTACGGAATATCTTTTGCGGCTACAGGTCGCCGAACAGACAGTTCACAGAGACGTGCGGAAGTCCCTAAGAGTTCCAGGCTCGAAAATCCGTGCCACTGCTGAAGCTCCCAAGAGGGCGATGAGATCGTTCCAAGCAAGCATCCGCGCCATCTGTCCGGCACCGCCGCACAACTTAGAAGCACTACTGAAACATTCGAAGGAAATTGAATGAAAGGAAATTGAGGAAAGGACACCGAAGTAAATGATAAACCATCCTAGCATTCCTTTACCAACCACGGAAAACCCAAGGTCAGAGTTGGCTGGTGGTAGGAAATAAAACTCGGGACTCGAATTGGCCCACCTTGGAAGTTAATAAATGTAACGTGCAATCAGTTACTATTAGAGTATTGCTTTAATTTTCATGTAAAGAACAGTTTTTATTTAGCATAGATTAATACGCTTATCCGTAACAAATTCTATAACATATCTTTTACAGCTTTGGCAACAGGGCAATGAATTAAATTTATTTAATTGCAAACTTCCAACATACGGCCCTCCCATGAAAAAAAAAAAAAAAAAAAAAAAAAAAAAAGTATGCCATGGGTACGCTCATGGGTATTGTTATTACTTTAGTGTATTATAATTATATATCATTTGTAATGCTTATATGGTTAGATATTTGTTTATCTACCTGATTTGTGTTTTCCTCTCATAGAAAATTGTATATGTACCGGGTGGAAGGGAAGTCGTTACATTTAAACCAGTGATATATCTCGATATTTGGAACACACTTTGTATCTTACGTTTTTGTCTCTGACCATTTCCTACGGAGATATTTCAGTTTCTCGAAAACAAGCTGGCAACACTGCAGATTGTGTGGGCGTCACTTTCCCTCGCTCAGTACATAAACAGACACAGTAACGGTGCTTCTTGAGAACACAGACAAATACCCTGCCTTGTCCTGTGTTTACTGCGCGAGAGTAGGCCAATCATAAGCGTAGCTCACAAAACATTAAAGCGAAAGTGAAAGTGCCATATCTGTGTACATTCACAAACCAGGTCAATTCCCTGACCAACCTCAACGAAACATTGTCGACTTGTGAAAAGGCTGCTTGAAGTATTCCTTCACGTCTTTTAAGTGATTAATTACTTCGAAACCCTGTGTGATGCCTCATAATTACTACCGAAGCTATGTCACAAATAAGTTACTCTACACATATTACAAGTAACAAACTGTTATCTTCGTACATTCCTATGGAATTACGCATCCAAGTTGGATAAAAAAAAAAAAAAAAAAAAAAAAAAAGGTGGCGCCGTGGCCGAGCGGTTAGCGCGCTCGCCTACCACCTAGGCGGCCCGGGTTCGATCCCAGGGACCCGCATGTGGTATTCGTGATGGACGAAGCGGCGTCAGGGCGGGTTTTCTCCGGGTGCTCCGGTTTCCCCCGCCATCTCATTCCACCGGTGCTCCATCTTCATTCCATGTGTCATCAGTGTCACCGCCTGCGGTGCCGTAGTAGTAAAAGCGGGCGTTAAACACTACAACAACAACATTGGATCAAAAAAAGTTGGATCGAAATCGGCTGATCAAAGAACAAAATGCCATTATACTTTTTTGTTTGTGTGCTTCTATGAAGCACGTGTTAGAAGGAATGTAATGACTTCCCTTCCATCCTGTATAGACCATGTATGATGTGTTATATCTTTTAATGTATAATTTGCTTAGGGATAATTGCATAAGAAAACTTCACAAAAAGGAATTTGTGTATCATAATGTAGTAAAAGAAGTTCTGACACCAACAGTAGGAAGAAAGAAAATCGAAAACGCAGAAAAATGATATATACTATGTTCATTATTTTGCTTTAACATACTGAAGCGCTACGCCTGGCAACAATTGTATGATATGAACTGTCGAAGGAGCGAATACCCGAATGAGTAAGGGCCCTTTTCTTACGAAAGCGCATATGGAGCAGAAGTTCAGTCATAGTTAGATATACGAGTTATGCATGTAGAAACGATTGAGTCTCATTATGTACCATATCAAACGAACGAGAAGAACGCATGTCCTTGGGAGCTGTGTAACTTATACCAGGTAGAAGGAAACTATTACATTCCTTCCAATATGTACTCCATACAAGTATTGCAAGCAAATGCCACTTAGTTCTTTTAACCAGCCTTTTCGAATAAAACACCTAACTAGTAGATTTTGTTCCAAATTGGTTGTTTAATTAAGTGGGAATGTATGAAGGTAATAGTTTTTCTAAAATAATTAACCACTTAAAAGAATCTTCCGAACATGTTAATGCAGATATGTTGCTATAGAACATTGCAAACAGGTCGAGGTAAGTCATGCTCTGAACCGACGTCCGAGCATAAACAGAACATAGCTTACCTCACCCCTTTTCGATATCTAAAGAGTGATAACAAAAACGATGAAAGGGTGATGTAATGTTTTGGCTAAATAACAAGTTGCATGCTATTGTTCCAAGATCTACTGTGCTTTTCAAATGGGAAGAGTTCTGATCTGCAGCCAGTGACATGTTTACATGCACAGCGTTGCAAATTCATTATCCCACTCTTTTTATTTCCCTCTCTCTCGCACACTGTCCTAGTTCAAGCAAGTCTACCCAGCGCAAAATGACAACACAGCAGGACTCCGATTGGTTGCTGGCATGGAGGCGTTCAAAGACAAACTCCTTCCCATTTGAAAAGCACAGTAAGCTATACCTTGTCTCACCCTTAGATGACAGTATGGAGTTAAATGGGATATATCTGTCTCTATCTAGCGCATACAAGCTGCCGTTAGCTTCGCCCTTTTCTGCTCTCGCGCTGTTGCCATGTTCCTCATAACGTGGTGTAAATATTCATTTGTTATCAATTTCAGCTTTGAACACATTATCCTATGCAGAGTCTATTTCTTCATCAGGTTATATCCTTTTTAGAGTCATTATACATTTCTATAGGCCCAAATACTTACAGAAAACGTTATTTTCAGTAAAAGTCCGATATTTGTTGTTTCTATACTCATCACGCACTATTAGACTAACTGCTAGACTATGTTTATATTTTTTCTTAGCTGGAGTAAACTATGGTGCTGCTGCCTGACTACTTTGAATTCTCTATGTTTAGTGTTACAATTTTTTAAATTAAATGTTTTCGGAAATTTTTATATCTGTGCACTGCAAAAGTTACGCATTGGGAAACTTTTTTATTGAGTTTACATCGGGGACCGAGCAAATGTTGAGGAGGGTTAGAGACAGATTTCAAAATAAACCAGAAGCTTGTAACCTCTTTCTTTTATCGGTAAAGGCAAATAAAAGGTATGCACCTATTCAGCTAAACGGCGTCAACAGAAGGCAGCAGTAAAAGTTAACATCAGTTCGTAAAGAAGCGTATGTGCTTATACTTTGGGGAACCTGTGTAGTGTTATTACTTCATTTATTTAACATTTTCCGTAAATATTTATAGTTATGGAAGAGGAAGCTAGGAAGCGACAATATGTTGATAAATTAAGAAGTAAGGAACGCCAAATGATTATGAATCTGTTATATTATTTTTCAAGTCAAATGAGTATTAATAAGGTAGTAAATGAAACACCTAAAGCTATCGGGTGTTCATAAGCAGTAGTGTATAGGATTAAAAAGGAATTAATGAAAGGACCTCTAAGAATGCCACGAAAAAGAAAGCAAAAAGGGCGGGACAAAACAAAAACAAAAAAAAAAAAAAACAAACAAAAAAGAAAACGCTAGGTTAACCCAATATGATGGAATAGTGCAAAGCGGAGTGCGGCGAATTGTTCCTTCTTTACTGTTTGAAAATATTTAACTCACGTTGAATATAATTTTGTCACGGTAGGTGATGATACACTACCAAATTTCTCAAGGGCTACTCTGCGTCGGTTCTTACATGATTTGGGGTTCGAATATGAAACAAGGTACACATATAGTACACGTTGCAACGTTGCGCCACTTTTAACGTGCACTGTCTTCTAAGGGTGAGACGCACATTAGAACAGTGCAAAATGAAGGAATGCCTTCATCATCGAATAAGGGATTAACGATGTGGTTGTTTAGTTTTTACATGTCAGAAAAATAGTTTGGTTGGTCACATTACAGCAGCATCAATTTAAAAAAAACGTATTTAAGTTTAATGTTCAACGAGCTGATAAAAATATCCGTATATTGTGAAATTAGGTTACAAAATGCGTCATTGAAAGATTCAGATAGAATTTTTAGAAGGTAGCAGACACGAACCGGGCTTATTTTCTGCTCATGAGATTACGCCATTGTGAAAGCGAAACTGAAACTTGTGTTCCTGGTGTCCTCCAGCTGGTTTCGAAAGTGGAAGTGACATCCCTGCTACCAGGAGTCAGCAAATCCTGCAACGTTGCCATCAAGTCTGTTTTTGTTCTTGAAAACTCTAAAATATTTTCGCGGGAAATTGTCGTAGAAAAAAAATTGAGGTTACGAAATGTGTTCCAAATAATGAGAAGTGTAACTGGATTAAGTTAATGCGACAGCTTCCCTTTCACCCGGTATATCCAGCCTGGTTTCAGATTAGCGGCAAGGCATCGGAAATGTAGCAATTGGCGAAGTTCCGTGTGTGAGTGTCCTCTAGGGGGCGAAGTCGTATTCAACAGGTGATAATGGTATTGTGCATGTTTCTCACGATTCTGCGTTACTGTTTTTGTAAGATAGACATGTGGCTGGTGAGTGAGCACCAAATCTAAACAAAATATACAAATCTCTGCCCCTTAGTGATGGTGTAAAGCATGTTTTGAGTAATTCTGCCACTATTTACACCAGCTTACTCGGCCGTACATAGCATTCATCCATGCTCACTCCTTTGCTGGAAAACTGGTTAGGGAATTCCTATATGAAATTTTGCATGGTGTCCTTAGCGTTCCTAGCATAAATGTGTATAACAAGAGGATCAGATGGGGGTTTGAATAATGTTGCTATATAGGTAAAATAAGCTCTTTACCTTGCCCAGAACTAACATATCAGTTCCTTAACTACACAATGAACGGTTATAGAAAAATGAAATGTACCTACGATGTGCTTCATATAATGCTACCCTGTATCTTTTAACTTTGATGTGCACTAGCCACCTCTCATTGGCCGCTGTCATGGAATAGGTTGTGTGGTACAAAATGGTTCTTTATTTGACAAGGTGGTTTATTTTAATATATTCGAAAGAATTGTCAAATTTAAGTGTTCATAAGCGTATGAATCAAATGCGCATCTGAAATGCATGTACATTATTATTACGATTATTATTGTTATTATTATTATTGTTATTATTATTGTTATTATTATTATTACTATTATTATGATTATTATGATTATTATGATTATTATTATTATTATTATTATTATTATTATTATTATTATTATTATTATTATTATTATTATTATTATTATTATTATTATTATTATTATTATTATTATTATTATTATTATTATTATACATGCATCTATTAAGACAGAGTAGTTACATAGCTTTTATCGCCTGACCTTGCAATACGAGTACATTAGTCTGTCGAGGGAAAGGAGAACGAAATTAAGCGGGGATGAACACATATCAGTGGGTCTAGGTTATATCAGGCAAGTTTAGATAGCCCACTTATCCATTTTGCCAGAAGGTTCATTTCTCATCCTGTATTCACATACAGGATAAGATGGGGTATGTATGTTCACTATCTGATATTATTGACTTTAAACTTGTACACATCAACGATCATCCTCACTTGTTGCTGCTGTAAACTTGCAGCGTACCTTACAAATGTAGATTCTCACGTGGAAAGTAAATATGCTTAATCATCGTCTGCAAAAATAGCAGGGAGTGAAATTTTCCTAAATTAGGCAAATATATTTAGCAATATTGTTAGGATCAGCCATAGTAATTCCTGGGAACTAAACTCAGGACGTATGTGAATAAGGCTGGACTGTCAGTGCACTATATACAGAGACGTCGCAGATAACAAACCACCCTCATGCCTCAATGTTTTGGCTTTTCCGGACAGCACTCGTACTGGTTTGTACCTGCCTGTCAGTGACCTTGATCTCTGTTGTTTTGCATTGGTTTAGTGATAATGATTTGGGAGGAGATGACTTGAAGCCAACTGCTTTAAAATGCCTATGCGTGGTAATGACATGTTTGGGTTATACACAAGTGGCAAATATTTCAAGTTCTGGCACTCTCCCTTGGCTACACAGGAAACTGTATGACCTCACACATTATGTGCAAATCTAGCTTACAGCCAAGGCTCTAGTTGTCCTAACGTCAGATTGCGTTTGTTTCCAAGAATGATTCCACCTTTAGGCATACTACCAAACGCATTCTTAGTAAGGCTACTGTAGTTTCAGCCTAACTGGTTAGTGACTAGATGATCGCTGCTACGCCTTCTAAATGTGGTATTTTAGCGTCCCAATTTCAGCGCATCTTCAACCCAAATGCCAGTTCTCATCCACACTACCGCTTCTGTTGGACACGAGCTGAAGGATCACTTGGAAAGCCTGTCGTCTCCGACAGGATTCATTTCATCTGGCCACGTCAATTGGCCCTTCCCAATAAGAAATTCCCTGCTCATGATATCATTCCCAGTTATGCGCTCAAACAGTTCACCAAAAAAGGCATTAGCTTATTTGCCTTCCGTCTTTAATGCTACTCTTCGACTTACATAAGTATTTTCCTCAGAAATGGAAGCTGGCTGAAATCGTTATATTTCGCAAACCCTAAAAACATTGAACCTACTTCGAGCTACCGGGTGCCTCCAGCAAAACTCACGTTCATCGCCTTCTGGTCATACAAAATGTATGGTCATACATTCGTCTTATCTCCAATACCTTGTTTTATTCATCGCCAGCTTCACCGTGAACTGGCACTTTCCAGTTCATTCGTACCGTCTCCAACCTTTCTTCGCCAACTTTCGGTATGTCCAGGGAGCAGGAGAATACGAGCTCGTAGCGAGAAATCTCGGCCAATTCGGTTGAAGCGCAGATCACCACACTTGTTAGTGATCCCAGCTCTGCCCAGGTACTCACTGATTTGTGTGTTTACTGACTTTTGTTTCCTACTGAGTGCTATTTCGATTATTATGCTCTGCATCTTCTGTTTACGATATTGCTCACTAATTTCTTAGTACAAGGAGCCTTATACGCCAATATCTTAAGCGTTGTCCTTTGTTCAAATTTCTTTATGTTCTTGATATTTGCAAAGCATTACCGCTGAACGATGTATTTGTGATTAAAAAAGGTGAAATATGTACAAAGATAATTCACGTTTGTCCCCCATATCGCAGCGTTTGATGCCGTATTTCTGTTGTCTTAACGTAATTGGAATAAAATGCAAAGATAAGTTTTAAAATGCATGGATATGATTAAAAATATACTAGGTAATCAAAATGAAAGCTGTATGTGTTTGAGAAAATTGCAATTTTCTTCAGGACGTTGCTGTAAACACCTAAAGTCAATGTGAGTCAAAACAAAGACTACTATTCATAGAGGACACTTAAGAGAAAGTCCGATGGATCACACCGTCTTCCACCCGAATTACGCGGCAAACCCTTTGTCAAAATTATTTCGGTCTGTACATCTTTTACGTTTCTTTTCGAAAGAAAAGCAATAATCTTGGAAAGACCAGAAGGAAAAATACTCGAGGTAGACATCTATGTTACTTTTCCCTCCGAAGTTCATGTGATTTTTTTGAAATGAAGTTCATAATTATGTACTTTACGGAAATGGTTTAGAACTTGGGATCAGCACAGATGCAATCTTCTCTGCGTGCTCTCGCGCTTTCTGACTCGCTCTCAGGGCGAAGGACAAGCTGTGCTAATCAGATCTTTGGTCTAGGTCACTTATTGCGGCTTACAAGAAAATACCGCGCTTCAAGCAGCAAACACTGAGGCTATTTTTGTATGAACTCTCTTTACGTCATAAATTCAGAGCCGCGTTTGCCATTTAAGATGGGTGGTATGTACAAAAACCCGCTGCATATCTCTGGAATTTCCACAGCGAGAGGAAAAAAAAAAAAAAAAAAAAATAAAGCCCTCGAGAGGTAGGTTGTCGCACAAAGGTATATGGCATGTCATGTGTGGGATGGGATGGACATACAGTGACTATTACGGTGCTGCTGTTACATGGGATCTGTATTTATCGAAGCGTCATGATGGAATTCTCCCGCCTGACGGCCGTTTCCATGGTTACACATAATGCATGGCTGGCGAGCACATTGGGCAGTGGTGCGTTCTGCGTGCCGGACTGCCGCCTGCTGCACACACACACACACACACACACACACACACTCACACACACACACACACACACACACACACACACACACACACACATACATGCTTTACGCGATTAATTTTTAGAAAAGGGAGACGAGAAAACTTCCTGGCGGTCATTTTTTGTCGTTGTTGTGTTGGTATGACCGCGCGGCGAGGAAGTGATACCCCAGTGCATCTCAACAGGTATCCGTCGACACGATGACGACGTGATGTAGTGGCCGACGTTTCCTGGACGCGCTGTTTTTGTCCCTCCTTCCTGAAACTGCCACTCTGCCACTTCCAAATCGGAAACGCCGTGATTTACGTGCTCGCTGCCAGCATTAGCTCTTTTTTTAACACCGGGTCCTCAAAAGTCCAGCGAAGTGATGTTTTCAGACTTCTGCATTTGAAATGTGTTCGGCAACTTCTTCATGCCTTGATAATGGTTTGTCAGGGCATTTGGGTCAGGGAGCAAGGTCGAGAGTAACTACCTCGCAAGTACAAAGTTTTGAAGCGACCGGAACGTTCACCCCCTCCCCTCCTACCTCCTGCTCTGTTTTCTTCACCCCTCTTCAAATGGGCAGCTTGTTTGCTTTCCGTTTGTTTAGTATCAGAACCCTTTATTTTCGTCATAATTTATCAGCGCTCTATTCTTTAGTAAATCTCTCCCGCCCTCACTATAAACACCTAGCATTGATCTTGAACATCAGTTTAGTATGATGATATTCTCAGAAGTTAAGTATTCCACCAATTGTTGTCCCGACAAGAGACTTGAGAAAATTGGAATTCTCACATCGTACAGTCAAGTCATTTATACCCTGTTTCTTATAACCTTGACCCGCTGACGTGTATCCTTCCACGCTCCCTTAGCTTCCTCTTTCCCGATTCCCTAATGTATACTTTTAAATGCCAATGATGATGACAAGGGCTAGGATTGTAGGTGCTAAAAACTTGGAAAATGTTTATTTTTTATGTTCTAAAATGTTCCAAATGAACTAGAAGCGTTCAGAAGAAAGGCCATTAGAAGAAGAGAAGAATGTTCCAAAAATGTCAAAAAATATTAGCTAAAATGGCAAAAATATGTGCCATAACAAATAACATTTTTTAAGATTTGAATGGCTGAGCTAATATAAATGTACGTGGTACTTACCAGACATCATTCCTGGATGGGATCACCAAGTGCTGTAGAGTTACAGTATATGACCACATGAGTCCTCAGATGTTTCATCCCAAAAGATTGACGATTGTCACAAAGAAGTTTCTTGAATTTCGAAAATAATCGCTCCACGTCACAAGAAGTCTAGCGTAATTGTGACATGGAATGTCACTCACATTAACTTTATTAATTTCTTCATGTTGCCCGTCCAATACATTTGAAATTTTACACATTATGCACGTTGTTAAATCCACTGTTATTTTCGAACGCTTCCTGGCATTTTGTTTTGAGTTTTGTGCTGCAGGACCAGAAAGAACATTCAGTTTCTTTATGTAATCACAGAGGAAACACACGTTTGCGAAACTGTACGCTAAATCATTTCTTAACACAATGCCACTCAAAAGCTCTTGAAGAATTTAAAGTGAACTGGCATCTTTACAATTTAGTTCATTTATAACAGCAGCAAAAGCATCCAGGTTGTCTGCGTAGTGTTGAACTGCGACCAACCATGTTCCACAGCGAGACACCACAGGCTCAGGAGGCAGCGGAATGTTTGGATGTTTGTTCTGAAAAATTTCATTCTTTTTAGGTGATTTAATGAAAACTTGTTTCTTGTTAGAAATCAATTTGTTAGCGTCAGGAAACATGACTCTAATTTCCTCACATATTCTATGCAATCCATGCACAACACATGTGACATGAATAATTTTATAATAACTAATAGCAAGTCTTGTTGCTGTCTTTTTCATATATGGTGCAGCATTAATAAAAAATAACAAAACATCATATCGCACACCATTTAGCCACAATATCTCATTGTTTCATTAAATAATCTGGCAACAGTCACATGCTTGGCAGGTTAGTAGAAAAGATGACTTTGAAATTTCAGAATCATTCTTCAATTCCCCTACAACATTTCCAATTTTTCTACCAGTAGAATCTGGAGTTTCATGTATGCACACTCATATTTTTTCATTAGTTCACAGTTTGTTCGTCGCACTTGGGAAGGTAATGTTTTCACAAAGTTTATCGGGTTATGGCTTATGTTTGTTACCATTTACATGTGTCAATTGCGACTGTTGGTCTACCGTTATAACTGTACCACATGGCTGACATTAAATGACTTTACACACACACACACACACACACACACACACACACACACACACACACACACACACACACACACACACACACACACACACACACACACACACACACACACACACACACACACACACACGCACGCACACACACACACACACGAACTGTTGCGTTAAATACATATGTAGGATATAAGCGAAAGCTGAATTGGAAAGAACGCCTTTGATTTGCTTCCTGTTAAGGACTGTCCTCAGCTATCCTTTATTTACAGGTAACAGCAATAAACATGGATGACTTCACAGGTTAGAATACTATTTAGAAATATTCTCAGATTATTGTAAATGTTATGCTAGAACATAATCACTGTGAGCATATATTGTAAAACTTATTTGTGAACTCTATACCAGGTGAGTCAGCTGCCCCTTACTCTCGAGTTTTATGCAATCCGCATTTTATACCCCCACATGACAACATCGACCCCATTACCAGGTTCTACCCGCGTTTTTAACATGGATGTTTAACACTCGATGAAATTAGTACTAATATAGACGTAATCACACCGCTTTTTAATATATTCGTAATTTGACAGCTGACGTTTGCACTTCTGCAAATGTTCACTGGAACCAGCGAATATTACATCTTAAACGGAATGTTTACCTCACACGTTACTAGGTAGCTCAGTTGGAACGAGCGTAAGACTCCGAAGTAATCTGTCTGCTGTGAAGGTGCTTCGAATCACCTGCATGTACTAATTTTTTTTACCGTGTAATCCTCGCAATTTGCAAACTACTATTCTGAAAACTGTTATTATATTCATTTTTATTGTTTTATTTATGTTTTATGACGTTGTTTGATGTTTCTTTATTGGTGAACTACAATTATGTAGTTGTTTAAACACACCCATAGGTAGGTGCAATTGAAATAAGAATCATTCATACGCATTTGAACACAGAAAGCAAGGAAATTACATTGTCAGAGTTTAACATGGAAGTTAAACTCAATTTTGCACACAATGAATTATTGTGCTATTAAAAATGCATACAACCAAAAACGATTTAAATTATGTCCTAAACCCTCAGGGACTTCATAATTAGATTATTGTGAATTGGGTTTCCAAGTTTTGATGAACATAAAATATATATTTACAATGCTGAGACTCGAACCTGTGTCATTGGGGCTTAGCGCAGAGGACCCGTCGCAATCCTATTCAGCTATTTCGAGATTTGACTAAAAAGCACGTACCGCGTGCTGTATGCCTGGCGCTATGCCATTGCCATCTCGCAAGTTTTCGGGCTTGATTTAGCCTTTTAAGACAGTTTTAATCATTTGCTGGGCGATTTAATATTATTACTTAAATGGCAAAAGCTGTTATGCATATTAATTGAGATGTACGAGGCGTAGTTCACGCAAAAATGTAAATAAACTGTTGTTTAATAATATGTCCGTTTTGACTGTACGGGTCCATGATGGATGAGGCGTGTCTAAGTTTTCCCTAATTTTTGGCAACCAATCCCTGCTCTAAGTACAAGAATCCACCATTTTCTTTTTAGCTGACGTTGTTAGTGTACTCATATGCTAGGTCCAATTTTTCCGAGCCGTTTACTGAATTACGTTGCTATGTATACTCTAATAAAAAGTTTGTAAAATCGGCTGGGAACCGGAATTCGCTCTCAGTAAACGAGTCGTATGTTTTTGAGGTGTATTTTAGCGAGGAGTACGTTCTGTCCCTTAAACTGCTGTTGCTCTCAACTTTGCGCATTCCTCTCTAAGAACGTCAAGCAATACATTTTAGTAAGCGCAAAACTGGACTAAGGCGCACATGCCGTTAGATGGGTGGCCTACCTTCCAAAAAATAAGGCGCGGCTGACTCAGCTGGTATAATGTAATTACGAGGCACGTAGTATTCCAATGGAATGGAGCCTGCCGGTATAGTTAATAAACAAAACTGGGGCATACGTCTCTAATTTCTCCTGTAAGCAAAGATAAGATACATAGGTGCCTCTACAAACATTATTACGGCCTATATTGCTCTGGCAGATACATAAATATTATATTGTATTTAATGATGTCATGTAATGAAGTGGCGAAGCAGTTTGTTTCACTTTATGAATCAGTGTAAATTCTGTATGCAGTTCTAATTCGGTGTTCCAGTATCGTGGTGCCTCGTTGTATGTTACAGTTACTTTATAGCGCTTTTTCTTCTTCTTTTAATTGCCTGATTAAACATGTCAGAAAAGAAGGCCAAGTGAGACACGACATGTTAGAAAATAATGGTTAAGTAGTGCGCGGTGCAAATATTGCCATTGCAATGATGCTTTTGGTCTCCTGAGGTCGAAAGAGCATTTAGTGTGTTAATGTGAAAACTTCCCTCAGGAATAGACTTGGAACTAATGCATAGTGGGCCAGATAGCAGTCAGAATGGGACAAAAGTCCAAAAATGAAGTGTTAAAATTAGGAATTTGAAGCTTGGAGGTGAAAGTAGAGATGTTAAAGCATAGAAAATCATCAATAAATCGTTTGCTAGCCCTTTTTGACACCTCTGAAGGGTGACTGTATAGGTTAGATAAGTTGAATACTCAGCTGAAGTTAACGCAGAGCTGCAGTGTACGAGTTCCTTGCTTATAGTGGTGCAGTAATGACAACTGAATACCTCAGATAGCGAGTTTCAACTGGTTGATAAGCGTTTAACATTTTACAGAGCTGGATAATGCATATGTTGAATTAAGTTTGACACGGATAAATAATAGAGATTACGTAGTATATTTTTATGTTTTAATTGACGTAACTTTTTTCCTTCTCAACCCTTGACGTTGTTTAATGCGCTGATCGAATAAGTATACCTTACATAACATCCTCAAAGTTTCATCTGCGTATTGTTGCGACTAGAATGAAGAGCGCAGTTCGTCTAATGGTGTACTCTGACTTCACATTGCAGGTGGTCAGTGCTTTATACGTCGAGACCTGTACCTACATACCTACTATAGTTGGCTAGTAACCAAATTAACAAGTCTTTTTACGACTTTATAATTGTTAAAACAGATATTTCCAGCTACCATAGTGGCGGCGCCGTGGCCGAGCGGTTAGCGCGCTCGCCTACCACCTAGGCGGCCCGGGTTCGATCCCAGGGACCCGCATGTGGTATTCGTGGTGGACGAAGCGGCGTCAGGGCGGGTTTTCTCCGGGTACTCCGGTTTCCCCCGCCATTTCATTCCACCGGTGCTCCATCTTCATGTATCATCAGTGTCACCGCCTGCGGTGCCGTAGTAGTAAAAGCGGGCGTTAAACACTACAACAACAGCTACCATAGTGAAGAGATTTTCTCGCAGTTAGAAAAAAGTGGAGTCATTTTACACCAACTTCAATTCACGATGGCACAAATCCTACAGAAATAGACTGCTTTGAGCAAAAGTACAGTGATTGTTTAAGTATTTCGACATCACTTCATGTTACAATGAAACAAATACAAGCAAACCTACCCCCTCAGCTCCTCTCCTCTTAGCAGGGAAAAAAAAAAAAAAAAAAAAAACAAGTTTTAAGAAAGTAGCATGCAATCGAAGAGACGGAAAACGGGTAATCTCCGAAAGTCAACCAGTAGCGAGAAACCTTTTGCTACTCAGTTGTCTAAAAAGGTCTGGGAAAGCTGATTCAGCGAAGGTACTTGAAACTGCACTAAGCAATCCCACCAAAGCCACCACATTATTGTCTTCATTTAAAAACTATCCTTCTGAAAATATAAATAAAAACAATAGCAATAAAGGATTAGCACCTATAATGGATGCCAAATTCAGTATTACGGTTCGGAGCAAAGAATAGAAATGCTGACTTTATACCCAGCATATAATAAAGTACGGGAGCCTAAGCTCATGTGTTACCCAAACAAATGCGGCCGCGCCGTAGCCGAGTGGTCAGACCATTCAGTTCTCACCAAAGCGGCCCGGGTTCGATCCCGGTCACCGCATGTGGGATTTGTGGTGGACGAAGCGGCGCTGGGGTGGGTTTCCTCCGGGTTCTCCGGTTTCCCACGTCATCTAATTCCACCGGTGCTCCATCTTCATTTCATGTATCATCAATGTCACCGCCTGCGGTGCCGTATGTAGTAAAAGCGAGCGTTAAACACATCAACAACCCAAACAAACAGTACAGTAATGTCACAGAAATTACTGCTGAAATAAATTTACAAAGATTGCTTTACCATACCCTTGACGGATTATTCAAAATATAGAATCAATCCCAGCTATATTTTTAAGCAGGGTAAGCTAAAGTTATTCGGCAAAAGGTAGTACAGGTCATAAAGAATTTAAGCAGACGTATGCTGATGAAAGTTACTTATCTGATGTAAAAATTGTTTTGGTCTCCTTTGTTCGGCTTTTGCTATATGGTGAAGGAGAGGACAGTGCAAGAACTGTGTACTGGCAAAATACTGTGGTCCTAACCACATCAAATTCATGTATGGGACAAGTGTATTAGTGATTTCTTCTGGAAGGGAGATAGATTGCAGCGCATTTGACTTACGAGTATATGCACTTGAAACTCCACGACTTTTTGTAATGAAATAGCCCTGCTTTTACCTCTCTGATAGTGCCCACAAAGTGCTAATTCATGGATTTCAGTTCATAAATTCAACAGTGATATCCACTGGTCAACTGTCTGAGGAGACGCAAGAGGCACGTAACAAGGATATTGAAAGATTCCGACAGCATCATACGGAGAAAAAGTTCCCGCCATAATACAATGAGTGATCTGCTGAACCATTTGCTGGTGTCATCGGATCCTTTAATTTTGAGGTCACGAAAGCTGTATGAAAAACTGAAGGCTCCTCTCTGTGAAGAAGCACAAAAGTTTGCAAGAGGGAGCAAGCATGGACAAGGATCACACACTAATGTGGGGTACGATAATTCATAAAATGCATCCATTTATTTGAGGAAAGACCACTAAATAACAAATCATATCACATTTATGCACTCATATGTATTTCATAACTGTTGGTATTAATTTTACCCGTTATTGAGATCAATTATTCCATAAAAATACTTTTGTCCAATTTGATTGCCATCTGGCCCTTTGTGCAATGGTAGCGTGTGAAAAAGAGCTGTCGTAATTATGTCCTATCAGAAAATGTCTTGATGAAAATTGACACGATGACTGCGTAGAACAACCCAACACTTGAAACTGATCATGTTGTAGAAGAATTGTTATTTTAATCAACACTAGTGAGTAAATATATTTAAATGTATTTGTTATTGTTACGATAAGATATGAAGTAGTTATATTTTCTATTTTTCTATTTTACGGAGTTTGGCTGATTTTTAAGCGAAAACAAAGTCGAGGTAACGGGTGTCATGTTTAATAGAGGTTTTAATTTAACTTTTATTTTTGAAAGAAAATACGGATTTTGGGGGATTTTTGAATGTTGGTTTGACGGAAAAGTAATCACGTGTTGGAAACCCTGTTCATTTGTTAAAGTTTGATGTCTCTTACTGTAAATCGAAGTCTTGTACTAGACATACATAATAGTTGCAGGTGACTAACGCACTTCCGTAATTGCCCATGTTATTTGTGCACATATAACCGCACGTGGTCGCTCGGTTAAGCGCTGACGTTATTGAAGCGGTTCAACGTTCTGGCTTCTGATTGGACGTAGAATTAATGACGTCGGAATAACGTTTATCGGAGATTGCTGATCAGGGTGCGAAAACTCCCCATTATACGTAAATTTTTACGTTTATTGTATACTTAATATTTTAAACATTCTAAATTCCATGGCATCGCAAAATGATTACACTTTGCTGGACACGGAAAGGGTTTACTGGTTTCAATTTCAGGCATTTCACAAGTGTATTAATAGTTATTTTAGGAAATGTTGTCTTAATGTATATTCTTGCAAATCTTTTTATCTTTAAATACCAATAATATAAAACACTTTGCAATAAAAAAAAATCTGACGTGTTGCACTCTCTACTCTTTGTTTAACTATTCTTACAGGCTCTTATTCCTCTTCTTCATGTTAGTCGAGATAAACATGAGAAAAAATTATCTTATTGTTAATTTTTTGTAAGTGCAAGGAGAATATGGGAATACAGTAGACTTTGAGCGATAGTCGAATCTTTTAAACCTGGTTGCTATATGAAGGCTTTCAAATTCCGTTCTCTTTGCATAACCAAGAGATAAAAAATGAATAAGGACCTTCCATTTGAGAAAAGTTTAACTATTGGAAAACTCTCACAAATAACAGAGAATATCTCCGAAATGGTTCACTCCATAAAAAATGCATTTGGACTTAACTTGCGTGTTTTAACGAGATCTACATTTTTTGGATAGCAAGATGTGGCCTATCTCTTGCGGTTTACCAGTTATATGAAAGTCATCAAGAGTAAATAGGACTACATGGGCTAAAGCAAGTGCATTTCATTTGCTATAAAAATATCTTAAGCATGTGGCATTGCAATCAAAATCGTTAGTTTGCTTTGGAATAGACTTAATAGTATCCTAATAAGCATTGGTATTTAAATATGATTAGGAGAACCTCTAAGCATCGCAGACCTTTGAAATTTTACCAATCTAGGATTATTAATAATTATGCTATAAAGACGTAAATTTGTGTTTTTATAAGAAAATGCCCATGATTATAGCCTACTCATGAAAGGATTAACGCCCTCCACTACCTCTTTACATAGGTTCTTTAAAAGTAAAAAATAATAGAAGAGATTATTATTATTATTATTATTATTATTATTATTATTATTATTATTATTATTATTATTATTATTATTATTATTATTATTATTATTATTATTATGATTATGATTATGATTATGATTATGATTATGATTATGATTATTATTATTATTATTATTATTATTATTATTATTATTATTATTATTATTATTATTATTATTATTATTATTATTATTATTATTATTATTATTATTATTATTATTATTATTATTATAATTATTATAATTATTATTGTTGTTGTTGTTGTTGTTACTATCATCATCAAGGCCCGGATGTTTATGAAATGTCATACATGATGTATGTTTCTGTGAATTTGGAGAGTGAGCTGTATAGAAAGAGGCCAACGCGTAGGAAGTGACATACAACGAAAGCACGGTCAGCTTAGTATGGCTGTTGTCAGATTATCTGTCAAGGTTAGGTAAAATTCCCAGAAATCTAATGGTTCAGTATGTTAAGATACCTGATGGAAGGTATACAACCAGCCTTCATTTACCGGACAGAGTTCATTTGTGTGTGACCGCGAATATTCTGTTTATCGTGCTTATTACTAACGGTTCCATAAAATATACTATCAGGACACTGCCAAGGCAACAAGATTTCTCAAGAACTACTGGCTGTTTTTAATAGAATGCGCTACTGCGTCTATGATAACAATATCTGGGTTTCTATGGATGAAACAACCGACACTGAAGGGAGATATGTGGGGAACGTTAGATGTTTTTCCCTTAAAAGTCTATGTTGCGTGCAAATAGAAGATCGTTCCATTTTGAAAACTGTAAAAGGTATGTAATTTGCTATTCTAATTCTTTCTGATCGCCCTTCAAAATGTGATATTTCTTTCACTCTGTGCAAATCTGGGGGCTAACTCTGGATTGAGAATTAAATAAATTAGAAATGTAAACGTAAAATTAAATTTATTTATTTATTATTGAGTGTTCTAGATTTTAAAGTAGATTTTTAATATAATGTTCATTCAAAGAGCATTAACATTTTGAAGAGTTCGAAAATACGCCCAAAAATTTTAGATCATATTTATTTTCATATTTACATTTTTTTTTTTCGGTCATAAATGCATGCATAGTGCTAATATTTTTAGGTCATAAACATCCGGGCCCTGATTATTATTACAGGTAACAATAACGATTCTCTCTCTCTCTCTCTCTCTCTCTCTCTCTCTCTCTCTCTCTCTCGTATGTGCATAAGTGGAGAGCCGAAATCACTGAAATTTCACAAACAAAATGTACGAGAATTCCTTGTGAAACGAAACATTCAATGGGGCTAAAGGAGACTATAAAGCCAAAAAATAGGTTTAGTGTATTGCTTTCTCTACTACATATAGTAAGTAGAGGAAGCATTGTATTCCACACAAAAATTCGCTGTCGAGATTTCACCGGAATATATGTTTTGCGGGTCCCCTGAAGCCAAAAACAGTATTTTTAGGAAAAGCTCTCTCTTTCTCTTTCTTTCTCTCTCTCTCTCTCTCTCTCTCTCTCTGTGCGTGTGTGTGTGTGTGTGTGTGTGTGTGTGTGTGTGTGTGTGTGTGTGTGTGTGTGTGTGTGTGTGTGTGTGTTTGTTCGCCTGTCTGTCTGTGTGTCTGGCTATCTGTCTGTATGTCTGTCTGCGAACAGCATAACGCAAAAACGTAAATTAGGTTATAAATCAAACTTTGTATTTAAGTTTAGCTTCTTCCAATAATACAAGAAAATCCCCTCCATTCCAAACTATCCTTTACGTACATGGAACATTTTTCAAATAGTTCGATTTTCCTGAAAATGGCTCTACTGAGTTTGATTAAAATACCATATGTCTAAGATAGTTGCAAGACAAATGAAACGTATATCTTAAATTTCTGGGAATGTCCTCAAAAATCGTCTTTATCGTGGATGACTTTTACGTAACTGGTAAACCCTAAGAGACAAACAAAATCTTGCAAGACGTAGATCTCGTTAAAGCACGTAATTTATTTCCGGTTAATTGTTTTGTGGAGCAAACGATTTGCAAAGTATTCCTTGTTATTAGTTTGAATTTTCAAATACGTACAATTTCCTCAAATAAGAGTCTTTAGCCATGCAAAGATAACAGAGTTTCAGAGCCATCATATAGCGACCAGCTCTTACAAGATTTGACAACCAATATTCAGTATTCCCTGTGCATCCACAAGAAAATTAGCACTAATTTCTGCAAATATTTTGTATCGATTAACATGCAGTAGGTAAAGCAGTAATAGTAGGCTGTACAAGAGTAGCTAAAGAAACTCTTGTGAGTGCAACACATCTTTACTTTCTCTACTGGTAAGTGGAGAAAGTATTGTATTTCACCCAAAAATTCAATGTCGAGATTTCACTGGAAATATATGTTTTAAGATCCCCTGATTTAAAAAAAAAAAAAGCATTTTTAGAAAAAGGCCCGTGTGTGTCTGTGTGTCTGTCAGTCTGAGGACAGTATTACTCAAAAACGAAAAGTCGGTTAAGGACCAAAGTTGGTATTTAAGTTTAATGTCCTTCAAGGATGCGACATGAACATTTTGAAGAAAATAGCCCCACCCTAAACTACCCTTTACATGGAACATTTTTGGAAAATGTTGATTTTCTTGAAAATGGCTCTAACGATTTTTGTTAAAATGCCATATGTTTGGGATATTTTTATGGCAAATGAAATGTATATTTTGAATTTTCTGCCTATAGGCTAGGAGGTAATCCTGTTTACTCTGGATGACTTTTGAATAACTGGTAAACCGTAAGAGATAGACTAAATCTTACTGTACAACAAATGTAGATCTCACTAAAACACAATTTATGTACACATTTTTTTTTATTTTTTACTTCTTCTTCTTTTTGTTTGTTTTACTTTTTTTGCACAGTGAACCATTTCGGAGATATTCCTGGTTATATGTGTCAGTTTCGGAAAACTTAAGACTTTCGTGAAATGGGACATCGTTCATTTTTTATATGTTAACCGTGCAAAGAGAACGGGATCTCGAAGCTTTAAAACATTTGACTATCGCTCAAAGCCTCCTGTATTCTAATATTCCCTTTGCACCTACAAGGAAATAAGCAATAAGATTATTTCTACAAATGTTTATCTCAACTAACACGAAGAAGATATAGGAATAAGAGTTTGTAGGAATGGTTAGTACAAGAGTAGAGAAAGTCATGTGAGTGCAGCACATCAGATTTTTCTCTTATGATCTTACAGGTTTAACAGGTTTGACATACAATTTGTCGGTAAATGTGTTAAAGGTTTTAAGAAGGCAGTAATTGCATTGACACTAATTTAAAGCAGTTAGCATTGATAGTGTAGAATGCGGTTTCACTCAGAGGTATCCTTAGAAGATCAAAAAACAAAAAGCAAACTATGGTATCGAACAGAATTGTTGACTTCTCCAATTAGGGCATTACATGAGGAAAAAAAAAAACAAAAAAAAACTGGAAATTATCTCAAGGTGCTGTTAGCGCCCAAGAAATGGTAGCTGGTTGTGTTTTTACCAAATCGTAACATAAAAAATCACTATTTAAAGTGTACCTGCAGATTTAGAGTTGGCCAAAGCAACTCGGTAATAGTGCCAGTCAAACGTTACGTATTTCTGGTATGATGTTTAGTGCTGAATTTTTGTATTTAATATTATGTTTCAAGCTAACTTTTAGATACACCTTTTCTCAAGCTAGAAGTTTCAACCTGCGTAATAGTAATTTTCTCCCTATTCATCAGGAATGGCGTAAATGTCCTTTACAATACTACACAGGAATTTGTAGGATCTGTTTTGGTTTTACTGTTGCAAAGATAATTGGCACAATAGATTAATTATTAATCCCAAAATGTTGTATCTTTATAGTTTTAAAACTTGTGTGACAGTAATTTATAAACAGACTTGATTTTGAAGAGAGTAGTCATACACGAACAAGTATTTACATATTTATACTGCAGTTCAGATAAAGAAGTGGAATTGCAACTTCGAAAAAGCAAACTGAAGGAAAACCAAAACACTCTGGAAAATCCACATTTGTTGTCATAAATTAAAACAAACAAATGTTTCATGTGATACATTCACACGACTTTCTCTGCCAATGACAAATTCAGAGATATAAGTTGTGTGACGCCGGCCCACAGCAGCGGCGGCAGCGGCAACCCAACAAAGCACGGTTGGGGACGGGCTGCCCCACCGCCCTGGCGCAGCGCGTAACAAAGACGCTCAAGGTAAAGCTTCCGCACACCACTCACGCGAGCAAACACGTGAATAACAACAATGAAGTGACAACGCAAAGTGTTTTCCAGGGCATTCTAGAAGTGTCCGGCAGCCGGCTTGTTTGTGGACGTTCGAGAAAGATCTGTGTACGTAATCGCCGGTATAAAAGCTTGCGGAGCGCTTGAAGGCAGGCAAATTTTGTGTCGATCAGTGTGTCAGTGAGTGCGAGACGGCTGTGAAAGATACGTCGCGTCGAAGTGAAGAAGGTTTAACGAGTGTTGAGTGTCTGTATCGTCGGAGTTAGTGCTTGAGACACAGAGAAAGTGAAGGGAGACTGTGAAAGGAGTGAGTTAAAGCTATGAGAAAAAAACAGTTGTGAGTTGTCGTATCACGAAGGACTATACACTGTGCTAACATCAGTAGAAGATAACTATTTTTGTACACAAGTTTAGAAGGAAAATAAAGTGATTGAAAAGTAACCGGACTGGATTTTGTCATTTTATTACACTTGGTATGCAGGTTTATACATAATTCAATCAAATATGGAGGATTTCATCGGATATTTACAGAAAATTAAAGATACCTATGCATTTAATTACATACCGAACATGAAATTGTAATGCTAATCGTTAGTTATTTTTGAGAAATTAAAAAAAGCAACGAACGTTTTTCCATGTAAAGTGTAGGTTGGAAGATCTCAAACTTTATTACACTTTTCGTTTCTAAAGTTATGCTTTTCTCCCTCCTCCGCCATCTCTCTCTCACTCTCTCACTCTCTCTATCTCACATATACTCAAGCACCCCGCAACATTTCTGGTGAAATGACACTATCGAGTTCTTGGGTCATATGCTATACTTCTATCTGTTATATATAGCTAAAAATCCCATGAACTGCGTTGTGATTTTTAATGATTGGGTAAACACAATGCTAGGGAGACTTTTTGATCAACTATCAAACACAGAATAGCATTCACTGAACTTTTGCCCTAGCTACCTTTAACAGAATTCTACTATATATATTCTGTAGGTATGCCTATCCCAATGCTCTCACCGAAAGAAAAAAAAAGGGGGAAACGCCTAATAACTTACGCCTTATCTATTGACAAATTTGCTGTTAACAGGGAAAATGAACTTATTTTGCACAAGATTCCCGAGTTCTCATTTGACTTTGTGGTTTGAACTTCCCCATAAAACAGTTTTCTTTCGGCGAATAGGTATAAGTAAAGTAGGAGGCAAGTAAACAAATGTGTGATGCATTCGTATAATAAAACATTTGGAATTACAAAGTATATGTGCCAAAATGGATAATGGTTTGGTATTATTTTGTATGGTTTTGTTTAACAACGCATTGGTTTATATCCGATTTTTCTTTTGTTTCTTTGAGCCTAATTCCCCGTCACCATCCCCACTCTATATAAATAACAACAGCTGGTTTTAGTAATAAATGAATTTTTGATTAATTCCGTATTTGAATTGTTTTATCACACGCTGGTTAATTTTCATATAAATAACGCAGCATCCATTAAAAAGAAGAGGGAAAAAACTATATTTAAATGAAGTCTGTGAAAATGGACTGTGCACACATGAAAGCGTCCCATCAGTGATGGATCATTTTTTCCTATACACAGATTGTATGATGCATAACGTAGGTTTCATTTACTGGCATGTTTCTCGCTATACAATGTTACAATATAGAAACTCAAATGTGTGTGGTGTACCTTTATTTTCTTGCATTCACTTTACGAATTTGTGTTCCAAATTTAGTGATAAATGTGCATTCAGTGTTGGGGTATCCAGTAAAAGGTATTCGGGACGAACGCATGAAAGATGCTACACTTGGTTACAAAATTGGGCATTTTTCCGACTTTTAATTTCTTACTTATTTCACGTAGACCTATTTGGGATTTTCTCTAAGCATTCTTTCTCTCTTTCTTTCTTTCTTTCTTTCTTTCTTTCTTTCTTTTTTCTTTTTCTTTCTTTCTTTCTTTCTTTCTTTCTTTCTTTCTTTCTCTCTTTCTCTCTCTTTCTTTCTTTCTTTCTTTCTTTCTTTCTTTCTTTCTTTCTTTCTCTCTTTATTTATTTACATATATTTATTTCATTTTTCCCTATTCAGAGACTTCCAGCTCAAAAAGAAAACAACTTGTTTTCATTAAAACTGTCAGTTTGTTAGGTGGAATAGCGTACTTCATTTAAGTGGTCAGTGTCAGTTACTTATAATGCAAGTGTAAATGTGGGGATTTATTTTAGGCATAGAAATTGAACAAGCATCCTTCTCGTGGAACTTCATTTTGTGTGGCTTTCAAAGAACTGTTGCAGTTCATAGAAACAATTCTTCTTGAGATATATGATTTAATTACTAGATAAATAGTGTCACTTACTACAGATTTAATTTTGTGTATGAATCTTGCATGCCACACTTTGTCCAACGCTTTTTCAATATCCCGGAATAAACCATTGTAAATAGACTTTTCTTAAAAAAAAAAAAAAAAAAAAAAAAAAAAAAAGTTTTATGTGGCTACTGGGGACAAGAACGTTCAGGTCTGGAGCCTGCGGATTGAGAGGCTGAAAACGTTTAAGAATACGAAGAAATAGCAAATATTCAAAGACGTCGGGGAAAATGATTGAGTCTAATATGGCGATATGGATCTGATTTTAGTTTGCCTGGTTTTGATATAGTTATTGGGTATAATGGCTTTGTTCCAGGTTGTAGGAAAGTAGCTCACTTGTATATTTATGCTAACAGCATCAGGTCTTTCTTGGTAGTTTTTAGCAGATCTAGTGTAATAATATCATGACCAGGGGATTTACCACCTGAAGTTGTGTGCATTGCCTTGTGGACTAAAGCTGGTGTGAAGTAGATAGAGCTGGGGAATAGCTGCAGTGGTTTTGAAACGCCTTGTATTATTTTCTTGTTAAACTCTCTCTTCTGAAGGGTTCGGTTTGAATTGTTCTTGAAGAATTTCTGAGAAAATATAAGCTTTTTCTTCTGATGTGTACCATATATTATTGATATGAAGTGGTGGTATACCTTCCATTTGTTTTCTTAGGATTTTAGTTTTCTTCCAAGGGGAGCCATCACTGATATTCAAAGATGATAGGATATTTTGTGTAGCAGTACTTTGTTCCTCCTTAAGTAATTTATGGATCTGTTGGTTGGCACCATTATGTGCTATTTTAATATGACGGATATTTGCTTTCTTCTCATCGTTTATGACAAGGCTCTTTTCTTCAATAAATTGTTTAATGTATGGCGATGTTGCTGTACCCATTTTGGAATTACTTTTTCATACCTGTTGCTGGATAAGTTCGTGACATGTTCAATATATCTAGTGGGTATATTAATAGCTATCTCAATCTTAAAATGAGTTTTCAGTGATATTTCTAAATCAGTGATTTTGTCCAAGATAGAGCGAGTCGTGGGATACCTTGAGCGACCTTAATTTTTTTACCAGCTCAACATACAGTTATCAGTGCAGGGCCTTAAGCAGGCTGCGCTCTATGAGTGTCACTTGTCTAGCCCTGGTCCAAGATATATGTGTAGCAATTCCAGTCATAGAGGTGCTTTATTAAGTTGCTATCAGGTAATTGTTTCCGGAATTTGAGTACCTACACTGTTAGGAGTACAGGAAAATGGTCTGAACTAAGCTCCTATGCAAATAGGACGGGAAAAAACATAAGCCTACATGTTTAACAATGAAAAAAAGAAGAGAAAAAATATAACTCCGAGATATCTGGTGTTTGCCCTCCAGCCGGAGAATTAAGTTGGTTCTTAGGGTATGAATGAATTTAGATGGGAGTTGGTTTGCTACTTCATTAAGAATGCAATTGGATTGGTTATATTGTGTGTGCGTGCATGCGCGCGCGCGCGTGTGTGTGTTTGTGTTTGTGTTTGTTGCTATGTTACCGCGTGAAAACACAAGAAGTGAACTTTAAACTGGAAACTAGACCAACAGGAAGGATAGAAATTGCAAATGGTGCTAATAAGACTAACAAAGTACGAGTTCATTTAAATAAATGATATGATCATATAGGTAATGTTAACAGCAACAAAAATAAGCGAGTGGCTCCTTCTACGCAAATACCCTTAATGTTTTACCACCTCAACTACGTTAAGCAGATATTCCATGTCACAACCCCTTTTATTTATCGGATAACAAACATTTTAGCCTTATTAGTATTATCTACAATTTCAGTTGTTAATTTCTAATTCCATACCTTCTTTTGGTCTAGTTTCCATTTAAAATTGAATTCTTGTGTTTCCTCGCGGTAACATAGCGACATAAAAGATCTTACTGACCACTTTCCCTCCCCGGTACAGATTCACGCATAGTCTGTATACATAAGAGGTGATTCTTCTATTAAAGTTCGCTATTCACAAAACATTTACTTTCGCTGTTACATACCTATAGTAAGCAGAGGAAGTATTCATTTCATCAAAAAATTCAATGCCGAGATTTTACCGTAACCGCACGTTTTGAGGTTCCCTAAATCCAAAAAGAGCATTTCTAGGAAATGGTCCGCGCGCGCGCGCGTGTGTGTATGTGTGTTTGTGTTTCTGTTTGTAAACAGTATAACTCAAAAACGAAGAGTCCTTTAAATACCAATAATGGTATTTAAATTTAATATGTGCCAAGTTTCCTACACGAAGATTTTAAAGAAAATCTCCCACCCCAAACTACCCTTACACAAAAATTTGTTCGTTATTTTCAGATTAATGTAATGTATTCTTGAATTATCTGCGAATAGCCTGCGAAATCTTTATTCTCAACTAATTTTGTATAATTGTAAAACCGTAAGAGATTAAGAGATTGACAAAAACTTGCGAGCACAAGATGTCTTTCTTTGGCGTTAACCATTTCCGATATATTCCTTTTTATTCGTTTGAATGTTAAGAGTTATATTTTCTCAAGTGTTATGTCGCTATTCGTTTTTTCTCGTGGTCACAGGAAGTACATGGAATTTCAAAACCATCTCATAGAAATCCGATTTTTAAAAACCTGACTATCGCTCTAGCCTACTGTATCTTTCTTATACCTACAAGGAATGTAGGAATGTGTGACGAAGTTTTATCTCGATCAATAAGAAGTACCTAGGCATGTTAAGCTCTGTCACGATACTTATAAAGGTGGGTAACACATAGAATGACGCTATCCAAAACATTTTCGTGCCATTTATTAAGTACAATGTAGCCTTATGAGACTTGTGGTATTATAGAACCCTGGGTTGTTCAGCAAGACGCTGCACCAGCTCATAAGACTGAACAGGTGCAATAGTGGCTTAAGAACAATGTTGCTACTATAGTGCCGTCGGGAAGTCCAAATCTGAACCCGTTGTATTACGAACTATGGGACATCATCGGGAGTAAAGCTTGCTCGACAAAACACAGATAGCTGGAGGCCCTAAAACATGATTTGAAGCACAAAGTAGGATTTGGACATAAATTTCATATGTGCTGATTGGCGGCTTGGTTTGAAAATCCATATAACCTTCAAAGGAGGACATTTTGAGTAACTCTGTTCCTTGTGTTCACTGTATTATAGATAACAAATGGTATGAAAGTGTTTTGGTCAGTATCATTCTTTGTTGTACTACCCAAATTTATAATTGTGACAGAACTTACATGACTAAGTAGATAAAAGAATAAACTTTTATAAAAGTTAATAGAGAAAGACATGTGTATGTAGCACATCAGACTGTTTTTGTTACCTGGGAATGATTTAAAATTAAGCAAAAAGTGCTTGGATATCCACAACATTTCGAGACAGAATTCAAATAATTTAGTCATGCTAAAGAAGCTAATGAACTCTTGCAATGGGGGGGGGGGGGGGGGGTCGCAAACTCTCAAGCATGCTCATCAGGACTGCTAATTTGGACTAAACTTACAACATGGAATATTCCCGAAAACATTTTGATAATTGTTTTTTCATACTGGCCATTTGTGGGCACTGTGCTCAAAAGTTGAATCAAACTTGAAAAATATGATGTGTTGTACTCACATGACTTTCTCTACTCTTGTACTAACCATTCTTACAAACTCTTATTCCTATATCTTCTTTGTGTTAGTTAAGATAAACATTTGTACAAATTATCTTATTCCTTATTTCCTTGTAGGAGTAAGGGGAGTATAGGAATACAGTAGGCTTTGTGCGATAGTCAAATATTTTAAAGCTTTGAGATTCCGTTCTCTTTGCACACGTAACATACAAAAAAAAAAAAAAAAAAATGTATAACGATGACCCATTTCACGAAAGTTCTAAGTTTTCCGAGACTCACACACATAACAAGGAATATCTCCGAAATGGTTCACCGTACAAGAAAATTTATTGAGATATAAATTGTGTATTTTAGCAAGATCTACATTTTTTGTATAGTATGATTTGGTCTATCTCTAACGGTTTACCAGTTATGCAAAAGTCGTCCAGAGTAAATACGACTACAGGGGCTATAGCCAGAAAATTCAAGATATACATTTCATTTGTCATCAAAATATCTCAAACATATGACATTTTAATCAAAATCGTTAGAGCCATTTTCAAGAAAATCAAAATTTTCGAAAAATTTTCCATGCAAAGGGTAGTTTAGGGTGGGGCTATTTTCTTCAAAATCTTCGTGTCACATCCTTGAAAGACATTAAACTTAAATACCAACTTTGGTTTTTAACCGACTTTTCGTTTTTGAGTTATGCTGTCCACAGACTGACAGACTGACAGACTGACACACAGACACACACATGGACCTTTTTCTAAAAATGCTTTTTTTTATTCAGGGGGCCTCAAAACATGTATTTCCGGTGAAATCTCGACATCGAATTTTTGGGTGGAATACAATACTTCCCCTGCTTACCAGTAGAGAAAGTAAAAATGCATTACCATGGTTCAGACTGAGTTACCGTACCAGCCGAAGTTCCATTGGTTTAGTCTGGTTGTGGTATTGAATTTTTCGTGTTTGATTCAACTATTGAATTTATCCTGTGATTTCCCAAAGATGTACAAAATTCAATCAGTATGAAGAGGGCTTCATGGGCTATTCATCTAAAATTCTATCTACTATGCGTTTAATTTATTATATCAAATTCATTAGGTCCAGTTTTAGAAAACGCCGAATGACTAACATTTGAACATGTGATGTGTACTTAAGGGGTGGATGAGATTTCTATAAAAGCTGCGCGCGCGTTTTTTCTGGTAATATTATCAGTGATGTACAGCCTTACGCTAAAGAGGGGAGGGCGCAATTGCTCCCACCTACTTTTTGCCCAGTTATGAGACCCCATAGACCTCTCTAATGCTTGGTTACCTGAAGGAGGGTAAATGCTTTTTGCACAAAACGAAGGAGATGGGAAGAAGCGACAAGGTGACGTTATTTGCACTTAAGAGCCGAGGTTGGGTATCGCTGAATATTAGTATAGGTAGGAGGGAGATACAGAGAGGGAGAGAGAGAGAGCGCGAGAGAGAGTGAGCGCGAGAGAGAGTCGTACGTTCATTCTTGTTCAAATAAGATTTAACATTTTCGTAACTACACTAAAATCGTAAGGTGATACCCAATGCCGATAACCCGACCTTACTTTCACACTTCTCGATTTAATTTCTTTGGCTCTCTTTGGTTCGCGATCGCGAACGCTCGGAGCCGCACGAGGGTGTGCTTGTAATATAGATCGCTCCAACTGTACTGTTGTCTGCTAGCACCATTCAGCGGGACATTTTGTACCTGTACTAACAAGAACTTCTACTGATTGCCTGACGATACCGACGTGCTGTTTACTCACTAACACACAACTGGAATAAGTAGGTAGCGCTGAATGGCGCTAGCAGACAACAGCACAGCTTTTCCATGAGAGTGAGTCACACCGCTGTTGTAGGAAAGAGCGACCTATATTCCAAGCATACCCTCGTGCGGCTTCGAGCATTCGCGGTCGCACACATCCCTTGTAAGTGTGCTTTGGACCGGAATATCAATCAGCTTGGATACCCCTACTAAAGCGATCAAGCCGTTCGTGTAGACGTCATCTTTGATGAGACTCGAGGTGTGAGGGAGAGGGTAACCTGTTGCATGTGACGGCTATTAACCACAAACAATATTGATTAAAAATATAGGCGTCTTTTTTGACCAGGTGTAAAAGCTGAGTAATTAACTCCGAACGCTTTCACTAGCGTGCACATTCTTCCAGCAGATTCTGCACAACTTTTATCTCGTATATAGCTTCCCAGTTCAATCACAGTTCTCAAGTGTTTTATTGGAAATAAAAGTTGGATATAATGATTTCACATTATTTCAGCCCCATGAAAAACATCAATGTTACAATCACACTCTCTCATCTGTGTATGTGTCAACACGTCTAAGAGCACACGTTTCCACCTTTTGATGGTTTAAGGACCAGATTAAGAGCCATAGCCCACCAATGTTAAATTAGCTAACTTGATGATCCATCATCTCAAACTAGTTAAGACATCAGACTGAAATATTTACAAGATGTAGATGCATGCCGTCTTAGTTCACTGATCTTTTGTACAATAATGTGGTGATTAAGGAAGATATCATTTTTGTCTTAATTACACTAAATGTTATTAAAGTGTATCAGCAATTAATTTCAAAACATAATCAATCAATTATTAATACCAAAGTAAATCGGTAACATCACTGAAATGTTATCTTTATCATATCAAAATTGCAATTAGCTGTCTTCAATAGTTCGTGAGAAAATGGGTCATTTATATCGGCAAATGTTATTCACAGAAAACATTGTTCAAAGTGAAAAGGAGAAAAAATCTCATAGTTTTATAAAACAACAATGACGTACGGAATGTGCCATATTTAGAATTGATACCAGTTGTAGAGCAACGCTTCCCGTAAAAGATAATCTCAAATGGTACCTCTGTGTACTTCAAGTGTGAAATGTTGCGCAATTCAGAGTACAAAACGACAGACGCACTACCATTTTAAATAATATCTACTGCAACAAAACAACAAAATTCAGTCCGGTTACTTTTCTATCACTTTATTGTCTTCTAAAATTTTACCACAAATACACAATTTTCGTGTCATCTTTAACGCAGTCTACAGTCTTTCGTGCTATCACAACTTACAAATTTTACTTCTCGGATTCTTGATCAGTATTTTTGGTGGCTTTCTTCACTTTCAATGTCTCTCATACACTAATTATGACGTCCTCGACGCTCGTCAATCTTCTTAAGACGCACACACGACAACACACACGCTGACTGGCTCACATTCACCGACTTATGACCGTAGCCCTAACTCTAAAACTAAACTAAGTGACTGACTCAAAGTCTTCGTGTCGCATCCTTGAAAGACATTAAACTTAAATACCAACTTTGGTTTTTAACCGACTCTTCGTTTTTGACTTAAGCTGTCCACACATACACACATAAAACTTTTTCTAATTTTTTTTTATTCAGGGCCCTCAAAACATATATTTCTGATGAAATCTCGACATCGAATTTTTGGATGGAATACAATACTTCCTCTACTTTACTATACGTAGTAGAGAAAGTAAAACAGAAAGGACACGGCCAGTTCGACAGAAAAGGTGTTGAAAGTAAGATACAAACTGCAAATATGTTATTTTAAGGGTCTATAAGGAGTTTCGCTAAAGGTGGCCGAATATAGAATGTAGATATTAGGCAAAATCAAGCGCGCGCACACACACACACACACACACACGCACACATACGCGCACACGCACACACACTCACACGCACACACACTCACACTCACACGCACACACACGCACACACACTCACACGCACACACGCACACGTACGTGCACACCCATACACACATGCGCGCGCGCACACGCACACGCATACACTCACACACTCACACGCACACACGCACACACTCACATGCGCACACACACGCACACACACTCACACATACACACTCACACGCACACACACGCACAGACACTCACAGGCACACACACGCACACGTACGCGCACACCCATACACTCACATGCGCGCACACACACACGCACACGCATACACACACACTCACACGCACACACTCACGCACGCACACACTCACATGCGCACACACACGCACACACACTCACACATACACACGCACGCACACACTCACACGCACGCACGCACTCACTTACGCATACACACTCACATGCGCACACACGCACACACTCACACACATACACACTCACGCACGCACACACTCACGCATACACACACTCACACGCACGCACACACACTCACACGCACACACATACACACACGCACGCACACGCATACACACTCACACGCACACACATACACACTCACACGCACACACTCACACCCACGCGCGCGCGCGCGCACACACAAACACATTCGCTCGCTCTCTCTATAATGTGGGCATACATTTGCAGAAAAGCTAAATTAACACAGATGGGCATTAAGAATGGTGCAACGGTGTTGGTTATTGATGATAGGTTTATTAATTTCAGCATATGTTGATTTTGCGTCTTTCATTGCAAGCTTAGCTTTCTCTAAGGAAGTTAGTTGTTACATGCTGGTTATATCCCCCATTTCCTGGACAAAGTTTGGCATGTATCTGCAAAATGATGAGGTCTGTGACTGCATTTTCGCACACTCAAGCAGAATTGTGTCCATGTGCACGATCAGAGTTCTGCACCCTTCCGTTCATTTTGATGATGTCAAGGTTTGAGAAACCAGTTCTTACGTTGCAGTTCTTACGTTGGTTGATTAATTAGTTAGTTGATTTGCGGTATTATGTTTGGTAAAATAAAGATCATTACGTTAGGGAAACGCGAGTGCAAAATTTTGAATAAAGGAGATACTAAAATTCCAAATATCCGTATTAAAACCTCTTTTCCAGAGGCAAGTTTGTGCGTAATTAATGAGAATGTATCGGTTTAACAGATTCAAAGTTATTTAATTTCATGAATATATGAAGGATTAGAATGCGACTAAGTGTTGTACAAGGGCAATATCCACTTGTCACTGCAAGTACAAGTTTTAGGAGTCCACAAGTCAGATGTTACAACCAAAAGTCTTCCTCTACTTAATCTCATTTTTCACAGGCATTCTGCAAATTTTTCACTAACAGTTGTTGTCTTCTTTCTGTTAATCATGATAAATACTCACCAGGAACTGTTCCCGTATATATATTTTATAATAGGTACACTTTGGCAGACGAGTGACTGAGCTGAAAGGCAACTGTATAAAAAGTACATCGTAGTACTATGCTGTAGATCAGGGCCTTTCTAAGCTTATAATCGCACCGGGTGCAATCCAACGTGCTGAAGTTGCTTGCACCGGGCATCTTTACGAATCGGTTAAATTCGGCGCAACTCGCTCGCTTCAGAGTGAAGGAGCGAAGACTCGAGGAAAGGTTTATTGATAGACGGCTTATTTATCAGTGAAATATATACGTGCAATAGAAATACCTAATTGTTGAGCAAAGAATGCCCAAAGTCTATGTAAATCAGAATGGGAACCTTCATAATTTTTTTTAATAGTCGTCACGACAGAGCCAAATGTCTCATGTGTGGTACAGTAATTATGTGTATGAGAAAATGTCCTGTTGAAAGACATTATAACAGAGTACACTCAGAAATATGTGGTGAAATAGGGGACGCTAGAGAGGAATAATTAAGTAGGTTGCTGCATCTTGCAGAAAAGCATTCTTTATTCACTAAAAACCAAACTAACCAATTTGAGACTGCACACCGCACGTAAACTTTACGCAGTGAGGCAGGGTGAGACGGCAAACCGAGAGAGACAAGCTTAAGGAAAGAGTGAATGGAGGTTTGCACCAAGGTTAGCTTTTCGTAGTCACATTTTGCACCTTGCACCGTGCAATGAACCGCTGCATGCGCCCTGCTCTAGATTATCTCCTGAGAAGCAGAAAGGCTACATAACATTTGAGAGTATAGCATTAAAACTAGGGAAGAACCTTCATACACAGAACGTAAAGTTGCGGAGCTTGGACTATAGCAAGTGGGAGGGGGTTAGTCTGTCACATGATCACACACAGAGGAGACCAGGTACGGTCGATGCACGAACGTTGTAGATAACCTTGTTGCATAACTTATATTCAATGCCGTCACCATTTACAGTAAAATATTCACTCACAAATTCTTGTAAAAGATATTCGAGAGGCAGTGTGTTTTGTGCTGTCACTGTACTGGGGCAGTGACGTCATGTTCTGTCCATGTGGCAGGTAACTTGCGACCGCTTCATTTCGCGATAGCTGTATAAAGGTTCGAAGCCTAGTTATAACTCATTTTGTAAGTTTTATGAAAAATAGTTAATATTGCAGAAATTGCGAACCGGAAAATGTTAGTATATGTGTGTGTGGGGAGGGAGGGAGGGAGGGAGAGAGAGAGAGCGAGAGAGTAATCACGTGCATAGGATTTCTCCGAATAATGAAAATCCCGAGAGAGCAATTGAAGTCATGCAAACCTATAGAATTCTCTAAATCAGGGAACTGGATTGTATGTAACAATCGCTGTCCTAGTTATTGGCGAGAAGTCATGAGTATGAAGAAGAGCTTGTGCAGAATTAATGCATCTCGCCTTAAACGCAAGGTTGGTTGAAGGTTGCGTACCCTGGAGATCACTTTTAAAGCATAAATTGGAAGTAGTCGAACGCTGGTTCGTGGCAGTAACAAAACGCCAAGAGTTAAAAATTGGATAATTTTGTGTAATATTTTGTTTTAACGAATGGATCTCAATATGAAGTCCAGCCCTTTTTAAGGACAGCATAATCAGTCCCGCCCCAAGTTACGTTTTACATGTAAGAGTTCCGAACTACTCCAACAATAAAACTATTCAAATCTCTCGTATAACTTGGTTGAGATATTGATATGAAGAACAGAACGTGTATCTAGAATTTTCTGTAAATCACCTGTGAACTCCTATTCATTCTGATCGAATGTTCTATGTATTTAACTCTGACAGAAAATTATTACAGGAAAAAGTGTAAACCTCGTAAAATACCAAATTAATGTTAAATAGTTTTCGTGGTACTGTTAGCCATTTTCAAACTGACTGTAAATTTACATTTTCCCAATTATGTGTTTCATCTAACGGAACGTTTGAGGGGTGCCATTCTTCGTTTATTTTTTCCTTCGCATGGACTTATTACTGCAATTTATAACTTAAACAGCTGCATGTTGGTTTCTCATCCTAAATGTAGTTAAATTTCCGTTTCCTAATATTAAATAATGTTTAATTTGACATTTATCTTGAATAGGTAACACGGATGGAAGAATCACCTTTTATTTGGATAGAATACTATACTAGGTGAGTCAGCTGCCTCTTATTTTCCAGTTTTACGCAATCCGCATTTTATACTCTAACATGAAAACATCAGCCCCTATAGGTACTAGATTCTATCCAAGTATTTAACATATATATGTTAAACGGATTATTTATTTCTGAAGTTGTAGGTAGCTCGGTTGGAACGAGCACTGGATTCATAAGTAATCCGTGTGCTGTAGAGGTGGTTCGAATCCCCTGCATGTACTAATTTTTTTACTTTGTAATATTCACTAATAACATTGGCTGAACAATTATTGTGTCTAAAGCTGCTATTATTTTAATTTGTAATTGTTTTAGTTCCATTTTATGGAATTGTTGTATATGAGAATATCTCTCCTGGTATAGATGCTGAGCTGCTTGTACTTGGCTCTTGCTTCTCCGTGGATCAAAAGCATGTCAGTGTACTCGTCTGTCGAATACATCGTGAATGACTGTCACAAAATACCGTGTGACAGAATGCACGTGGAGAATGGAGGGAGTAGGCGTTCATAATAACACACTGCATCATACGCAGTCGCATGTTTTTGAGGTGTACTTTTAGCGAGGAGTACGTTCTGTCGTTTAAACCGCTGTTTCTCTAAATTTTGTGCATTCGTCTCTCTAAGAACATCAAGCAATACGTTTCAGTAAGCGCAAAACTGATTTTTTTTTTTTTTTTTTTTTTTTTTTTTTTTTTTTAATTAACGTCCTCCAACATTGTGTCATATCGGACGAATGAATGAAATGAAATGGGTGAAATGATGCTCAAATGAGCCCGAGGTTCATGGAGCTTTAAGTTACCCGACATTCGTCTTCTCAGGGTAGGGAAAACCTCGGGGAAAAAACCTTACCCGGATAACTTACCCTAAGCGAGATTCGAACTCGCAAAACTGAACTGAAGTGCACATGCCGTTTGATGGGTGGCCTATCTTCCAAAAACATAAGGGGCGGCTGACTCGCCTGGTACAAGGGATTCTTGTGAATGTGAAATGGGTAGAGAAAATCTTAAGGTGTTGCATATTAGGATATAGTTGTATATATTTGAGTAGTATTCTCAATCAACTGTAAACAATTTTGGGTATATTAGTGGCTAGCTTGACATACTATCCTATTTGTTTATTTGGTTTTATTGGTTTAACGTGTTTTAAACGCGTTGTGAATATCTGAGGGATAATGAAGTGCGTAAAATGAAATTTAAATGATCCTGAGCTCCAAACAGCTTAGAATTGAATATAGTCATTCTTTCAGGTCAAGCAAAAACCCCTAACCGAGCTGGAACGTTTTAAATGTTAACACACTAAACAGGTGGGTACTGATTTGTCTGAAAATATATTTGAAGGCGTATTTAATCACCTGCAGAAGACAGAACGTCATCGATTTCATATTGTTTATGTGGGCCTTGTTCCAAGTGAAGTCATACTCCAAAACAGTGGTGACGAAAATGGTATCCTTCTACGAGTGAGCTGATTTACTAACACGCCCTATATTATTCGTCAGTGTTTGAAAAACAAATAATGAACAGCCAGCCAAGGAGTAAGCGGTGACAGCGAGTTCAAATGCGACTCCATTTTCGCCACCATCTGCACTGAAATACCTACCTATCTTTCTATGCTAGACTCAGGAACATCTTTAAAATAATATTTATATAGGCAAAAATGTGATGCTTTTGTTAAAGTATGGCAGTTGTTGAACTTGGATAAAGTTGAACCAATTTGAAGCGGATGTCATTTTAAGGAGTATTGTCAAGCCCAAAATGGGATAAAAATGACGTTGTTATGCTTTATAACTGCGTGATTAATTTTGCGTAGTTTTCTGTCTGGTATATTAAATATTCGGATTTATTTTAAAAATGCTTTTAAAATACGGATGTTTTCCCCATACTTGCATCTACGTTACATCTGTACCGTAGAATTTGGATAACAATATGACGTGGAATTCCTTTCATTGGGTTTGCAGTTCATTTATTTTTCAAAATATAAAATGTCTGGAACATTGCTATATATTTTAAATGTTTATAAAAGTATAGCTTTTTTTTTTTTTTTTTTTTTTTAATGGAAATGTTATTAAACTAAATCAAGTATTCCCTACAAAACTATTACGTGTCCTCATGCTTTGTCTCAGGAGTTTAGTTATGACCTTGCGGTTAACACAAGTGAACCTTAGATAATGTGCTATTGTTTATTCCTTTCACTCTGACGTGTTACAGCCTTCTTCAAAACTGACTTATCCTTTCTTTCCCGGGACAATAAATATTACATCAGTAACACATTACATTACCGCATCAAACAAAGAAATCATGATGACACTTTCAATAATACCACTAATAAATTGTGCTTATTGGAAACTCAAGAAACCATACAATATAGCAGTGTGGCAACATTGGCTCTGCTTGCACTTCAGCTACCTTGTAGACAGTAATTTTGAACTGCTGGTGTTACTCTGTCTACATCGTACCGAGAAGTTCCTCACTCCAGAGCGCGATTGCGCTTTCAAGGACAAATACCTACATTCTCCTGAGTAAATGATAGTGCCTATTAGGTTTATTAATGAACCAATATTAATGGATAGGTGTTGACAACTGCCATTGAGTCCCGCCTTTCTGTTATCCAACAACATATACGAGTTAAGAGAGTAAGAAACCTATACATTAGAAGGTGGCCAAGCAGAGCTGCACGTTTCATGTTGTACAATTATACTGCAGATACAACTATCTCAAAAGTCGTTTTAAATAAGAATGAATCTGCACGCTGTATTAAAAACTGCGCCACAATAAGCGGCAAATTCATCGTTTTGACTCATCTCTGTGCCCCCGTTTCGATTGAGCACCGATTTTAATCCTGAATGTTCAATATGTATTTGAATATTGGGTTGTAGGTGGTTCAAGGGCTTGAAACGAGGCTTCTACTATGGGACAGTATATTTAATTACTGCATATGCTTTTTGACGACAAAAAAAAAAGAGAGAGAGAAGTGGAAAGCTTTATTTTGGACTTGGTTTTTGAATGTGGAGGGAGGTGCAAGGAGTACGGTTGACTGGTTTAACTTGTCATCTCTCTCTCTATTTCTCTCTCTCTCTCTGTCTCTCTCTCTCTCTCTCTCTCTCGCCATTTCAATATTCATCCCTAGCCTTCATATGAGGGAGGGCAGTAACTGGAAAACTGGATTAGCCGCCGGAGCAAAGTGGCGGAGCGGACCAGATTTCATTTCTCTCTCGCTCGTTCTCTCTCTCTCTCTCTCTCTCTCTCTCTCTCCCTTTCTCTCCCACCTCTTCTCCATTCTTTCTTTTCTTCCTTCATCAAGTGAAACTTTAATGCTGCACATTTACAGACTGCACTTGTGAAGACTTTGGAAGCATAAATACCTCCGTGAAGAAATGAATGTAATTTGCGCTGTGTTGAAGATGTGTTTTTACGTTTTTGGTGGGTACCCTTATTCACAAGGGTATTGTGTATTCACTGTCGTACTTGTAAAGAAATGTATAAACCCAAAAGCTAGGTACGTTTGGGTAAGTAAGGGAGAACTGTAGAACTTGTTTCCCAAACGTCCCAATCCCGAAATAGTAGCATATACCTACTAAATAAGGCTCGGAAACTTTAAAAAAGTAAGTGTTTTTCCTTTTTGGACAGGGATTTTTTTTAACCCAATACATAACACTGAAGTGAAACAAATGCACAGGTTTAGTGAAAGGTTTTTTCACGGTAAGAGAAAATATAAATTTTTAACTGGATGTGTAATTAATTATAAATTTACATGCAATGTTTGCGTATATAAAACGTCAAAAGCAGATGCATTTGTCTGACCTAGCACGTAACCAGAACCATGTCTCGTAACTATTTGCTCATCCTAGCCTTTTGCTTTCACTGTGAACCATATCAGAGAGGGAGGGACGCCGCGAATCCTCTTTCCGCCGCCCCAGGCAAGGCAATAAACGTCCTAAAACATTTTAAAAACGAAAAAAGCAGTATCGAAAACTTAGCTCCGTGAAAGTAAAGATTGCTTGAAATTTGTCGATCATTTTATTGGGCGTTACTACTTTCTGGCGCCGCTTTTCCTGTGTTACAAATTGTTTCACAAACCATAAAAATGTTGGCATATTCCTTCTTTAAACTCGATTTGCCTTTAAACATGAGGACACTTTGCTTTAAATCCACTTTTGATTAGTGAATCATCTCACAGGCTTCGGGTGTTAACTTTTGACGTCTCTCTCTGAACGGTGATTGTGCACATCCTCATCAGGGCTGATGACTTGATGAGTGATGGAGGATATAAGAAGATAGCTGTAACCCAAGGCACAATTGCTGCTCTTAAAATATATATGGTGCATCGTTTTTAAGCTTTCATACCAAGGTTTTGATTTGCTGTTAATTAATACCGTATCCATATTTCCAGATCTTTCTTGTATTCAGTATAATTTAACATACACATTCTTGTGACTTTCATGTTTGTGGTGGACGGCAGTAAAATGTATGATTTCAATGTTCTTATGAAATGCTCCACAATTTGCAAATTTACATTCTCAGGTACACAGGATGTGTTAATACAGATTTTTCTGGCTGTTATTACTTTCTCTACTATGTATAGTAAGTAGGGAAAGTATTGTATTCTGCCCAAAATTTGGATGTCGAGATTTCACCGCAAAATGTATGTTTTGAGTCCCCCTGAATAAAAAAAGAGTAGTTTTAGAAAAAGGTCCGCGTGCTCGTGTCTGTATCTGCCTGTTAACAGCATAATCCAAAAACGAAAAGTCGGTTAAAACCAAAGTTGGTATTTAAGTTTAATATCTTTCAGCAGTGCGACAAAAAGAGTTTGAACAACACCCTAAACTACTCTTTACATGGAAAATTTTACGAAAATTTTGTTTTTCTCAACATTGGCTCTAACGATTTTGATTAAAATGTCATATGTTAAGATATTTTTATGGCAAATGAGATGAACATATATTTCGAATGTTCGAATGTTCTGTCTATACTGTCCTGTTTATTCTTGACGACTTTGTACATAGCTGGTAAACCGTAAGAGATACCAAATCTTACTATATATAAAATGTAGATCTCGTTAAAACATACAAGTTACGTGCAAATCCATTTTTTTGTGGAGTGAACCATTTCGGAGATATTCCTTGTTATTTTTGTGAGTTTTGCAATACTTAAACTTTTCTCAAATGGAAGGTCGTTCTTCACTTTATCTCTTGACCAAGCAAAGAGGACGGAATTTCAGAAGATTTGACTGTCACTCAAAACCCACTGTATACCTATAGTCTGCTTGCACCTATAAGAAAATCAGCAATGAGATAATTTCTGCAAATGTTTATCTCGAGTAACATGAAGATAGAGGAATAAGAGTTTGTAACAATAGTACAAGAGTAGAGAAAGTAATCTGAGTACTACACATTACATTTTGTTTTAACTATGTGGTCAGTTCTGTGTAAGCCGAATTTATTACATAAAGCTTATGTCTTCCTGACAGCTCTTGTCCTGATAAAGATTATGCAAAGGACCACTATTTACTACTGAACAGTGCATAAAATCATAATGAAAATGTAGTACAACATGTCGTAGCTTATCAAGCATAATGTTCCCTTCCCAGGGATTTATAATGGTTGATTATGCTTAAAGAAGCATTTAACGCTTTATAATGCTTAGATACCAAATAGTTTTCTGTGTTAAATTGAACCATTAAAAAGTGTTTCAAAACACATTTAACCATCATCATAGTGTCGATACACAATTGTCATAAGTAATGCCACGAGTGATTGTCAATTTATCTAGAGAATTTTTCTATCACGAGTTGCATTTATTAAGACTACAACCGTAACCCGCGCCCTTCGCATGGCGATAATTTTAACCTATGAATCAGTCACTAACCATTAAAACATTGTAAATGTAAATGTAAAGCCCGCGCGACAGCCCACGAAGGGCCAAGGCCTACCGCCCAGCCGCTGCGTCCCCCACCTCTGCCCACTACAGGCGTCATTGGTGAGGAGCAGTACTGGAGGGTGGGACTTCTTCATCAAGTAGCTCCTCAATTGGTCCCCCCGGGACCTAACGAGGCTGAGTGCACCCCGTGCCAGACCTCCCAGAGGGGATAAAATCCCCCTGCTGGTACCGGGGATCGAACCCGGGTCCTACGCGCCAGAGGCAAGCGCGCTACCAACTGCGCTACGGAGGCGGTCACCATTAAAACATTAGAACCATAAAATGCTTTTTTAGGTTCAAAAGAAGAAAAATCCATGCAACTGCAATCACATGTAACCCTGTCAGCTTCCATGCGTGCCATTACACCGATTATTTTATTTGGGCCCTCCCCTTCCTTTACCACAGGCACATTTGCCTGCAGTTGTTGGTATTCGAACTCACGACGTTTGACTTTGAATGGATTGTCAGTTCATTGCGTATCTAACGATTACGGCTATTCGAATCGCTTCGGCTAAGGTCCTTCCAATGGGATGTGAAAACTTTTTGAGAATTAGAGGAATAAAGACATATGTCCTAAAGCCCGAGAAACAACGGCATTTGTAGGCGGAAAAATGTGTCTATGAAAACAAATTAAACAATCACAAATGATCTATGGTATCCAAAAACTTAGTAGCGTAGAACCATCTACGAGCGTTTCCGCTTCGTATGGTCACAGTCCCATATCGAAACATTCAGTAGTTTTTTCATGATTGCGCCCCAAAGAAGTCATTTTCATAATATCTATCTATCTATCTATCTATCTATCTATCTATCTATCTATCTATCTATCTATCTATCTATCTATCTATCTATCTATCTATCTATCTATCTATCTATCTATCTATCTATCTATCTATCTATCTATCTATCTATCTATCTATCTATCTATCTATCTATCTATCTATCTATCTATCTATCTATCTATCTATCTATCTATCTATCTATCTATCTATCTATCTATCTATCTATCTATCTATCTATCTATCTATCTATCTATCTATCTATCTATCTATCTATCTATCTATCTATCTATCTATCTATCTATCTATCTATCTATCTATCTATCTATCTATCTATCTACCTACCTACCTACCTACCTACCTACCTACCTACCTACCTACCTACCTACCTACCTACCTACCTACCTACCTACCTACCTACCTACCTACCTACCTACCTACCTACCTACCTACCTACCTACCTACCTACCTACCTACCTACCTACCTACCTACCTACCTACCTACCTACCTACCTACCTACCTACCTACCTACCTACCTACCTACCTACCTACCTACCTACCTACCTACCTACCTACCTACCTACCTACCTACCTACCTACCTACCTACCTACCTACCTACCTACCTACCTACCTACCTACCTACCTACCTACCTACCTACCTACCTACCTACCTACCTACCTACCTACCTACCTACCTACCTACCTACCTACCTACCTACCTACCTACCTACCTACCTACCTACCTACCTACCTACCTACCTACCTACCTACCTACCTACCTACCTACCTACCTACCTACCTACCTACCTACCTACCTACCTACCTACCTACCTACCTACCTACCTACCTACCTACCTACCTACCTACCTACCTACCTACCTACCTACCTACCTACCTACCTACCTACCTACCTACCTACCTACCTACCTACCTACCTACCTACCTACCTACCTACCTACCTACCTACCTACCTACCTACCTACCTACCTACCTACCTACCTACCTACCTACCTACCTACCTACCTACCTACCTACCTACCTACCTACCTACCTACCTACCTACCTACCTACCTACCTACCTACCTACCTACCTACCTACCTACCTACCTACCTACCTACCTACCTACCTACCTACCTACCTACCTACCTACCTACCTACCTACCTACCTACCTACCTACCTACCTACCTACCTACCTACCTACCTACCTACCTACCTACCTACCTACCTACCTACCTACCTACCTACCTACCTACCTACCTACCTACCTACCTACCTACCTACCTACCTACCTACCTACCTACCTACCTACCTACCTACCTACCTACCTACCTACCTACCTACCTACCTACCTACCTACCTACCTACCTACCTACCTACCTACCTACCTACCTACCTACCTACCTACCTACCTACCTACCTACCTACCTACCTACCTACCTACCTACCTACCTACCTACCTACCTACCTACCTACCTACCTACCTACCTACCTACCTACCTACCTACCTACCTACCTACCTACCTACCTACCTACCTACCTACCTACCTACCTACCTACCTACCTACCTACCTACCTACCTACCTACCTACCTACCTACCTACCTACCTACCTACCTACCTACCTACCTACCTACCTACCTACCTACCTACCTACCTACCTACCTACCTACCTACCTACCTACCTACCTACCTACCTACCTACCTACCTACCTACCTACCTACCTACCTACCTACCTACCTACCTACCTACCTACCTACCTACCTACCTACCTACCTACCTACCTACCTACCTACCTACCTACCTACCTACCTACCTACCTACCTACCTACCTACCTACCTACCTACCTACCTACCTACCTACCTACCTACCTACCTACCTACCTACCTACCTACCTACCTACCTACCTACCTACCTACCTACCTACCTACCTACCTACCTACCTACCTACCTACCTACCTACCTACCTATCTATCTATCTATCTATCTATCTATCTATCTATCTATCCAGCCACCCACCCACCCACCCACCCACCCACCCACCCACCCACCTACCTACCTACCTACCTACCTACCTACCTACCTACCTACCTACCTACCTACCTACCTACCTACCTACCTACCCACCCCACCCCACCTATCCCACCTATCCTATCGAATCTATCCTATCTATCCTGTCGAATCTATCCTATCTATCCTGTCGAATCTATCTATCTACCAGGTGAAAAAGCCGCGCCTTATTTTTTTGGAAGGTAGGCCACCCATCTAACGGCATGTGCGCCTTAGTCCAGTTTTGTGCTTACTAAAATGTATTGCTTAACGTTCTTAAAGAGAGGAATGCGCAAAGTTGAGAGCAACGGCGGTTTAAGGGACAGAACGTACTCCTCGCTAAAGTACACCTCAAAAACATAGGACTCGTTTACTCAGAGCGAATTCCGGTTTCCAGCCGATTTTACAAACTTTTTATTAGAGTATACATAGTAACGTAATTCAATAAACGCCTATTGAAAATTGGAAAAATTGGACCTATCATATGGGTACACTAAGAACGTCAGCTAAAAAGAAAATGGTGGATTCTTGTACTTAGAGCAGGGGTTGGTTGCCAAATATTACGAAAAGTTTAGAGACACGCCCCATCCATCATGAACCAGTACAGTCAAAACGGACATATTATTAAATAACAGTTTATTTACATTTTTGAGTTAACTACGCCTCGTGCATCTCAATTAATATGCATAACATCTTTTGCCATTTAAGTAATAATATTAAAATGCCCAGCAAATTATTAAATCTGTCTTAAAAGGCTAAATCGAGCCCCAACACTCGCGAGGTGGCCATGGCATAGCGCCAGGCACGCAAGTCGTCCTATTGAACGCGGTAGGCGCTTTCAATTAGGTCTCAAAATAGCTGACTAGGATTGTGACGGGTCTTCTGCGCTAAGCCCCAATGTCATTGGTTCGAGTCTCAGTAGCGTAATTTTTTTCTTTATGTTCATCAAAACTTGGAAACCGAATTCACAATAATCTAATTATAAAGTCCCTTAGGGTTTAGGACATAATTTAAATCGTTTTTGGTTGTCTGCATTTTGTAATTGAACAGGTGTAATGACTTCTGCGCCATTGGACTGGCATGATGTATTGTGTTGTGAATGTCGACCCCTGCGTTCTCCAAACGCATGCTGTCGCACGATATTTTGTGCCAGTCTTTCACTATGTATTCGACAGACGAGTACGTAGATATGCTTTTGATCTACGGGGAAGTAGGAACAAATACACCGGAGAAAATATCTCGGGAGAGATATCCGAATAGGCGACAACTAACAGCAAACAGCTTCCGGAATGTTGAAAGGCGTCTGCGTGTAACACCATCACTTGCAAGAATGCCTCCTCATAGACACGCACCAGCAATATCGGGTGTTAATGCAGAAGCAGTTTTGAATGCCACCCAGAACAATCCGCATACTAGTACGCGGGTAGCTGCTCAGGAGGTGAACACCAGCAAGTCTTCTGTAGTGCGAATATTGAACACTAATAATTTCCATTCTTATAGTTTGCACCTACACCCAGCACTTCACGGGAGAGATTTCGAAGCTCGAGTGATCCTTTGTGAATGGTTGCTGCTACCTGAGTAGCAAGTGATGTGGGATTCGCATCCAGGATATTGTTTTCTGACGAATGAAGATTCCACAACAATGGAACTGGAAATCGTCACAATATGCGCTATTGGAGTGTTGATAATCCTCATTGGGTAAGGGAGGCAGCATTCCAAGAGCAGTGGGGTGTAAATGTCTGTTGTGGAATCTTGAGAGACCACCTTGTTGAACCATTATTCTTCGAGGGGAATGTAACAGGAGCACGCTACCTGGAATTCCTCCTTAGCTCACCCCTTATTATTAGGGAATGTGCCACTGCAGCAGCGAATGACGATGTGGTTTGAACACGATGGCACTGCTCCGTATCGGTCGAGGATCGTCTGCAATCATTTGAATGCTGCACATCCTGGTTATTGGATAGGAAGACAAGGACCAGTCCCCTGGCCTGCCAGATCACCTGATCTGACACCCCTTGACTTCTTTCTCTGGGATTATTTAAAAGAACCCATTTATGCAGAGGAGCTGGACAATCCAGAAACCCTTCCTCAGCGTATTACAGTGGCTTGTAGATCTGTTCAACCCTGTGTATAAATGATGCTTATTTCAATTGCACTTACCTATAGGTATGCTTAAACAGCTACCTTATTGTAGTTCATCAAACAATGCCATTAAACATAAATAAAGCAATAAAAATGAATGTAATAACCGTTTTCAGAGTAATAATTTGCAAATTGTGAGGATTGCACGGTAAAAAAATTAGTACATGCAGGTGATTCGAACGACCTTCAAAGCAGACGGATTACTTCGGAGCGTTGCGCTCGTTCCAACTGAGGTACCTAGTAACGTGTGAGGTAAACATTCCGTTTAAGATGTAACACTCGCTGGTTCCAGTGAAGATTTGCAGAGGGGCAAACGTCAGCTGTCTAATTACGAATATATTAAAAGCCGATGTGATAACATCTGTATTAGCACTAATTTCATCGAGTGTTAGACATCCATGTTAAATACGCGGGTAGAACCTAGTAATGGGGTCGATGTTTTCATGTTGGACTATAAAATGCGGATTGCATAAAACTCGAGAATAAGAGGCAGCTGACTCACCTGGTATACACACACACACACGCACGCGCGCGCGTGGGCGCGCGCACACAAACACACACACACAGAGGCAGGCAGGCAGGCGTCTAAACAGAATCTTGTTTTAAAATCTATTGGTTGGCCTTTTTGCAACGCGTTCATAAATAACGACTTCTGTGGCAACATAACACAGGCAATAACACCAGCAATGGCCGTAGCTTTACCATGGCTATATGTTACGAACAGTTGGCAGCACTAACGCAACCTAGGGGATGGAATATCACCAAATATAACCAGACAGCACAATAATGGGGGGAACATGTCAAGGTTGTTTTTTGGGGTATCTCAATAAGGTGTACCTACTATACTTCACCGAAGCGAGAGTCGGCCATTTTTACTTTCTCTATAACGTTTAGTGAGGCAGAGGAAGTATTGTATTCCACCTAAAATTCGACGTCGTGATTTCACCGGAAATATGTTTTGAGGCCCCCTGAATAAAAAGCATTTTTAGAAGAAAGTTCGTGTGTGTGTGTGTGTGTGTGTGTGTGTGTGTGTGTGTGTGTGTGTGTGTGTGTGTGTGTGTGTGTGTGTGTGTGTGTGTGCGCGCGCGTGCCTGTCCGTATTTTACTGTGGACAGCATAACTCAAAAACAAAAAGGCGGTTAAAAACCAAAGTTAGTATTTAAGTTCAATGTCTTTCAAGGATGCGACACGAAGATTTTGAAGAAAATTGCTGCACCCTAAACTACCCTTTACTTGGAAAATTTACCGCCTATTTTGAATTTCTTGAAAATGGCTCTAACGATTTTGATTAAAATGCTATATGTTTGAGATATTTTGATGACAAATGAAGTGTATATTTTTAATTTTCTGGCTATAGCCTACGTAACCCTGTTTACTGTGGATGACTTTTGAGTAACTCGTAAACCGTAAGAGATAGACCAAGTCTTACTATACAAAAATATAGATCTTGCTAAAACATACAATTTATCTAAATAGCTTTTTGATATTCCTCGTTATTTGAGTAAGTTTTTGAGAACTTATACTTCTGACAAATGGAACATCGCTATTCATTTTTTTACATGTTAACCGTGCAAAGAAAACTGAATTTGAAAGCTTTAAAAGATTTGACTATCGCTCAAAGCCTACTGTATTCCCATATTCCCGTTGCACGCGCTAGAAAACGAGCAATAAGATAATTTCTGCAAATGTTTATCTCAACTAACACGAAGAAGATAGATGAATAAGACGTAATAAGAATGAGTTGCACAAGAGTAGGGAAAGTCATGTAAGTGCAACGCATTAGATTTTTTACATTTAAACCTAGCGGTTGTGTTGCGTCAAATTAGGTAAGCTGTTGCACATGTGTAGGACAGTGCAGCTAGATTCTCTAACGTGACCACAACATAGGAAAAGCAGAGGAGGCGCTAATGAAATGTGCTACATTTTTCACCAATGTCATTGGTTGAACTTTGAAATTGTTGCGCACCTGATTGGTTGATCTCAACCATGCCACTTATTTATTCACGGAATATTTGCCTGGTGCCGGTACATTGGGTCCGGCTTACAGGATTGTATTTACACATACAATTAACAAAGTTTATATACACTATATACACAACACAATTTGTGGTTTCACAAAAAACCCTACGGTGACCAGCTTTAGGCCACCGAGAACAGTTTTTGGTCTTATTTATGTATTTTGTTTGTTTGTTTGTTCTTTTTTTTTTTTTTTTTTTTTTTTTTTGTCTTTTTTTCAGTTTGTTTGTCATATGTATACACATATTTACATTTATACACACAGATGCAGACGCGCACTCACTTCTGGGCATACCACACTTGTTCCATCACGCGCGCGCGCATACACACACACACGCGCGCGCGCACACACACACACACAGGGCACACCAGAAAAATGGGTCCCAGCACATTCACTGCACTATGTACAATTCACTTCACTATATACAGTTTTCCTGTGCGGCCAGGTTGTAGCTCCTATGGCGTTCCCGAGGCACAGACCTCTACCGTAGCGAGTGTGTGGCCTAGGGCCTGGGTTGTATGGGCGCGCATTAGTCGGCGAGCCGTGCCACGTCGAGATTTAATTCTGGCATGTTTACGGTGGTTCGGCTCGCCTTTGCCAATGTTAGCGATCACGTAATTTTGGTGATTCCTAATGCGTCCCCACGCAGTGGAGGCTCTTTTTGTTATTGTCTCGGGGATGGATGGGATCTGGGTTTCGAGGTGAAGGGTTTGGTTAGTGGTTAGGAGGGGAGCAGAGAGAATTTGAAGGGTTTGGAGTTGTTTGAGGGCGGTTTTGGAGGCATTGGCCCAGGCCACACATGTATATAGGACTACCGATAGAATGAATGATTTATACAGTACTAATTTGGATTTGAGATCAGCTGTTTGCTGCGGAAGATGGGGGCACATAACTTTAGCCACTGTCTGCCTTTGTTGGCACTATTTTTTATGTGGGTGAACCAACACATTGTGCGGTCCATGGTGACACCTAAATATTAAACATGCTGACAGCAGTGCAATATTTGATCGCCGACCGTTAGGTCCATTGCCAAATTGTGATGCCGCTTTGAGAAATGAATCAGCTGGCATTTGTTGGGGTTAATTTTGATTTTCCAATCATGGTGCCATTAGAGGAAGTTATTTACATATATTTGCATTTCTGCTAGGCCGAAATGAGGATTTTTGTGGTGGTTGTATATTGTAGTGTCGTCAGCATACATAGCGACCTTGCATCTGGCGTCCACTGGAAAATCATTAGTAAATAATACATACAAAAACGACGACATGATTGGCCTTTGTGGAACACCAGCCCGTATCACTCCCTCCCGAGAGAAGTGGTCCACTTGGACGTAAAATTGCTGATTTTCTAAAAAGTTGTGCTGCAAGTACACAATTTTGAAGAGCCGGGAAATTGTGGTGCAATTTGTAAATGAGGCCATTGTGCCAGCACCGGTCAAACGCAGCTTCTACGTCGAGAAATACGCCAACGTTGAAGCCCCATTCTTAAATTGCTCTGTTACGTCATCAGTTATTCTTAGAAGCTGTAGTTCTGAATGCCCTTTTCTAAAGCCAAATTGCGATTTTGAGAGTTCGTGTGTTTCCGAAACTTGTTTTTGAAGTCGAGAAAGTATAAGTTTTTCAAGCAATTTACCAATAGTAAACAAGAGACTAATGGGGTGGTAATTTTGCGGCTGTCTGGTACTTTTCCCTTGCTTTGGGAGCATAATAACCTTGGCTCGCTTCCAAGTAGAGGGGAAATAGCTGTGCTGCAAACAAGTGTTAAATATCTTTGTTAGTTGCACCAGGGTTTTTCTCAGGAGATGCATAAGTTCCTCATTAGTCACTTTGTCTGGGCCGGCAGCTTTCTCATTAGTTAATTTCCTAATGAACTTGTGAACTTCCTGCGGCGTTATAAGGGATAGCTGTTGCTCTTGCCTCTGCGCCACCCAGGTTTCTACCCATGTTGGACCTCCCGTTCTAGATGACGGTTGGTCACTGACTTTTCTGTGAATCTGTCTTGGAGATAGTCAGTGAAGACCTCGGCTTTCTCCTCTGCGGAGAAGTGCAGGCCGCCTTGAGTGTGCAGCGCCTCAGTTGCGGAGTTGACGCTCATGGAGACCTTGAAAGCCTTTAGTAACTTCCAGAAAGAAGAATCCGAATGGGTGGTACTCAACATTTTATTTTCCCCCTATTCAATTTTGTTGATTTTAATTTGTTGCCGAATGACGTGGCGTAGCCATTTTGCTAGCACTTTATATTCAGGCTGACGGGTATAACGTCACAATCTTTTCAAGCGTCGTCTCCGCGCAATGAGTTGCCCCACCTCGGGGTACGTGCAGAAACCGGGTGGTCTTGTGGTGTATGTGGTAGTACTTCTTTTGGCCGTATCTAGCTAGGCAGTAAAGTTTTCACTGGCGACATCTACGTCTGCCTCGCTGTAGTATGACAGCCTAGGTTGCCCCATCCTGTCATTTCCATGGTAAACTTATTCCAGTGGGTCTCGGCCCTGCTCTGAGGGCCAGAGGCACCGACTGTAATGTTGCCCTGGATGTCGAAATGCACAGGAAGATGGTTGGAGTCCAGGCTGTAATACACAGTAAAGTTATTTAAGGGTGTCGCATTTATTGTAAGTACGAAATCCAAAATCTCGGGGTCAAAGTGTCCCGATTTGTGTCAAAACGTGGATTCTGGGAGGTGTACCTCAATACCGTCATTATCCGTTATAAATTCAACCAGGAGATTTCCGGCCTCGTTTGTTCGGCGAGAAAACCACCAGGGGTGCAGGGCATTGAAATCTCCTGCAATTATAACGCGGCCCTCTAAAGCGAGGATTTGTTCGAAGTCTCGTATGAAATCTGGGGAGATAGAGGGCCAATAAAGTGCTACCAGCATCATCGTTTGGTTGTTAACACGGATTTTAAGAGCCGTGCACTCTAACGCTACCACGTGTGAGTAGAATAGTCTTTTATGGAGTGAGTTCTGGTTGCTGTTGTTAAAAGACCCATTGGCTGAGCTTATATCTATCCCCCTTCCTTAGCCGTTAGGATGAATGTTACTTGCTTTGGTGCTTTAGATTCCTGCGTTCATCTGCGCGATCATTGTATTCCATTTCATTCATTCAAATCCGATGTGACTGTCGGTCTGGGTGGCTCAGTTGGTTAGGCTTTGGCCTACTGATCTCATGGTCGCAGGTTCAAACCCCGCCCAGATCGATGGTTTTGAAGTGTGCTTAAAAGCAACAGTACTATGTCAGTAGATTTACTGGCATGTAAAGCACTCTTGCTGGACGAAATGTTCTGTTATGAGGTGTGGATAAAAAGACTATGTAAGGCTTTCGCTATAACATGTACTCAAATTTTATTTGTAACTACGTATTATTCCACGGGCGGGGTGTGGGCGAGTGGTTAGACTGCTTACCTGCCACCAAGGTGGCCTAAGTTCGATTCGAGGAGACAGTATGTGGGATCTTTTGTGGACAAAGTGGGGTCTGGGACTGCTATTTCTCCGGATTCCCTCGCTTCACATTACACCAATTGCTAGATAAACACTTTTCCTTTAATTCATTTTATGGTCATTTCATATCATCCGCTTCTTCACCAGGTATTACCGGGCTAATCTACCATCCTGAGTATTCTCTCTGATCCAGAATCTCTCTACTCCTCAACAGGCATTTAACCCCCAGGCGCTAACTTTAAGTCCCGGCGGGAGCAAGTCCTTAGGAGGGTAAATAGAGAAAGAAAAAGTATTATTCCACACTTCATAGGTATGTCAATTAAACGAGTCCAGTAATTATCACTATGTGCGTGGCCTTTTTATCGTGTATTTATGCAAAGGCTGTTCTTGTTTTAAATGGGTGCTTAAGATTCATGTATCAACGTGAAAGAAGCTAATTTGCCGCCTGCATCACTCATAGAGAAACCCACTCCATGGTATTTTTGTGCATTTAAAGCGACGTTTAGATTAATTACTGTCACGTCATTTTCTTTGCTTCGAAGTTTGATTCGGTAGCTTTGCATTTCAAAGGTCTTTGTGCTATAGCCACTTATGCTGCTTTTCTCCCGGAAGTTCAGAAACATCCTGAACCAGAAGGTAGGTATTTTGTCGTTTAACGACGCTGTCAATTGCCAGGATCACATCAGCGTCGCCGGTGTGCCGGAATTTCGTCCCGCAGGAGTTCTTTTACATGCCAGTAAATCTACTGACATGGAGCTGTCGTTTTTAAGCACACTTAAAAACCATCGACCTGGGCCGGGTTTGAACCCGCGACCTTGGGATCAGTGGGCCAGCGTCTAACCAACTGAGCCACCCAGACTGACAAAACCTGAACCAGAAGAAAGCTGCCTTTAGGAGTCGTTCTCGATAGACATCCACTGGTAGATGTTGGGGTGTAAGGCCTTCAAAGACAGTCAATTCAGTTTCGGTAGCGATATGCATAAGTAATATCACATTCAAAGCGAACGGCGAATTGATTGTAAAACGTTATTCTGTTTATTTCGCTGTTCCTTAAAGGTAACGAAAATTTAAATGACGTGTATTTATTTGCCATAGTATAAAGAGCAAGGTAAAGAAACGAATGTGCTATATTCATACCATTTTCTCTACCTAGTAACATTTTATAGGCATCCCTTACGAGTATATTATCCATACAAGTGTTTCTTCAATCCACTTTAACTTAATCACGATAAACGTTTACCTATGTCCCGACCTAGTCAACATTTATCCTCGCAAGGTGCAGAAATGAGTCAGCTCTTTGAAGTCGGGTTTCGTTTGTCATGTGTTGATGTGGAAAGAAAAAGGAGAATCGCTCAGGTTAAAGCGTCCATATGGCCATCAATCTAATCTTCAGCTCGAGAAAACTTAAACGCAAAGCAACAAAACTTCGAAAATGGCAAGGCTACAAACAGTGTAACTGGTCATAAATGTTGTGTGTTTCAGGGAACTCTTACATTTTGCTTGCTTCAAGTTTTCTCTTTTAAGATTTCCCATTAATAAACATTACACAACTTTCAGCCAGAGCGAGGAATCTTCAGACTGCTCACAGAATATTCAAAATACGCTAAAACCTAAAATTAATCCGCATCCTGATAAAGCAGATGTCGGTTAATCCGGACGTGGAGTTCAGGAAAACAAATTATTGCACGTCTTTTTCTATCAATGACAAATTCACATTTATATTCATTATATATATAACTCCTCGTTCAAAAAGCGATTTTTCTATCCAAGCTACCTTTCGTACGATGCCTAAATGTTTACCGATGAGTAGTTCGGTACGCAGAAACAGCATTCAAATGTTTATTCACGGGAAAAAGCTCTTGCAATATGACGTGAGATAAGCATTTGCAGAAATTACCTTATTGCTCGTTTTCTTGCACGTGCAACGGGAATATGGGAATACAGTAAGCCTTTTTTTTAAAATAACTTCCATTTAAATCCTGCCTTTCACTGCAGAGGTCATATCGGCGGCCTTGCCTATTGGCAATGGTGTTACTCGTTTAACAGTGTTCTTTTTTTTTTTTTTTTTTTTTTTCAGTCTTTGGGGTTGAATTCACACAGACACACACACACACACACACACACACACACACACACACACACACACACACACACACACACACACACACACACACACACACACACACACACACACACACACACACATTCTTCCAGACTCAGGGAAGGTTGAGGAATAATTTTGGCTGGAGAAAAATTCCTGCCCCCCTGACGGGAATCGAACCCGGAACCCCTTGCACAGCAGGCAGGTGGTCACCAACTGCGCTACGGGGCCAGCCTCAGTAGGCTTTGAGCGATAATCAAATCTTTTAAAGCTTTCGAATTTCGTTCTCTCCGCACGCCTAGCATATAAACAAATGAATAGCGATGTTCCATTTGGCAGAAGTATAAGTTCTTCAAAATTATACAAATAACAAGGGATATCTCCGAAATGGTTCACTCTATAAAAAATTTAATGGGACATAAACGGTGTGTTTTAGCGAGATCTACATTTTTTGTACAGTAAGATTTTGTCTATCTCTTACGGTATACGAGTTATTCAAAAGTCATCCTGAGTAAACAGGACTACATAGGCTATAGTCAGAAAATTCAAAATATGCATTTCATTTGTCATCAAAATATCTCAAACATATAGCATTTTAATCAAAATCGTTAGAGCCATTTTCAAGAAAATCAAAATTTTCGAAAACTTTCCATGTAAATGGTAGTTTAAGGTGAAGCAATTATTCTCAAAATCTTAGTGTCACATCTTTGAAAGGCATTAAACTTAAATACCAACTTTGGTTTTTAACCGACTTTTCGATTTTTAGTTATGCTGTCCGCAGACTGACAGACAGACGCACAGACACACGGACCTTTTTCTAAGATTGCCTTTTTTGGATTCAGGGGGGCCTCAAAACATATATTTCCGAAGAAATCTCGGCTTCGAATTTTTGGCTGGAATGCAATACATCTACTTAGTAGTAGAGAAACTAAAAAGGAAACGGAAGAAAAAGAATCATTCAAACTTGAAGTATGTCCATTTGGTGACGTTAGGAAACATTTAATCTAGAAACAATATTTTTGAAACGGCTAATACTAGGAGAAACATTGTCTCGCTTGATGGGTTTTAATGAGTTCTATATATTTTTTAAGCTTTTGTGTCTCTTTCAGAATTTCCTTGTTATACAAAATTCATCAATTGTAGGGAAGTTCACAGTATATCCACAGAGAAATCAACACACTTCAAAATCTAAAATAGTTCATTTGTCATATGAACGTATTTAAACATATCGTGGCACATTAATGAAAATCGTTAAAGCCATTTTCGAGGAAATAAAGAGTATGTTGTATTATATTCGCCTGAACTTCTGTACCCAGTATTAATGAGGTTTTACTGTAAAGAGATAATTTGTCGTGCCAGTATTTCAAACGCCATATTTTAATTAAAATGGTTGGGGCCGTTTCTTGAGCAAATACAAAGCAAAGAAAAGTTGTCCGTATGAAGGTTAATGTGGGTTTGAGCGTGTTTGATGAAAATCTTCGGTTTGCAATCTCGAAAGATATTGAGCAAACGCGAACTTTCATCTTACATTTTGTTTTTGGGTGGTAGTGCTCCCACATTCTTTTTAATAATTTTTTGTCTTTTTAGGGATCTCAAAACGCGCTTTTCCGGTAAAATCGTGATACCAAATGGAGTGAAATGCGAAAGTAAACGAACATTAGATAGATTAAAAAACAGATATTGCGAATGAGCTCACGACATCCCCATTGCGTGTCACAGAAGCGTTTAAAAGGATTAGATTTTAGATGTTGAGAAAGAAGATTGAAGGATGATGGGAAATGCGCGACAACGCAAGTAATGGATGTGGAGATCGAAGTGTCAAATTTGTGACGTGTGGCCAGAGGAGTATCTGTCAGTCTGTCAGCTGCGGGGGTTGGTGTGAGTCTTTCTTCCTCACCCTCCCCCATCCCTCATTGTTTTCACTCCGATTTAGCCGCAGGAATAATCCGGTACACATTCCGGTGACATCATCCGATTTCTCGCAAACAGCTGCATCTCTACCGGTTGGACAGCGTTATTCTAGTCATAATGGTTTAAGCTTCATTCGGCTTATCACTTGAAAACAAGCATAAAATTAGACTTTCCTCCAAGTGCAATCGTAATTGTTTTTCATGTACGAATATGGTGATTAAGAGATTATCAGCTTGGGTGGGACTTAATTAACTATGTGACAATTAGAAGAGAACATATATGTTATATATACGTATAATAAATAGAATAAAATATAAATTGATGTACTGAAAACTAAAAGTGTCTTGAAAATGTATTATGTATAGCACTATCTCATTACAAATATTCCGCTAGATGGCAGTAGTGTGTTATGATCCGCTATTCTCTTTAACAGTTGATGCAGCTTCTGTGTATCTTTGAATTGTGTATAATTTTATGTTTCACTAACGTTAGCTTCACTATAAGGTTTGGACTAATCCGCCATTTTCAGATTGTGTATGCTTCAAAAATGCCTATCAGAAAGGGTGTTTTATTAGTACTGTAACGAATTTTCAGTTTGAAACGTAAACTAAAGAAATAAATGCCAGGAGAGGTGATAAACAACAGATATTAAACTGATAAAAATTACAGGGATAAGCAACCACGATGGGCTTATACCTACACTTGGTCCGTTTTATTGCTCAAAAGTAATGTGCCTAACAGGAATGAAATAGCAATAATAAAGCATGCAACTCATTTTGTAAGTTACACATTACTTCTCAAGTACTTTCTCTTCCACTTACGTTTGGTAGAAAAGGCAGAGGAAGTACCCACTACATTTTACAAAAAACGATTGAGATTTCACTGGAAATACACGTTTTGGAATGCCTTGAGTCCAGCAAAGTATTTTTAGGAAAAACGTTGGTATGTGTTTGCGTGTGAATTGCACAACTCGAAACTCAGGAAGCTGACAAATAGCAAATTCCACGCCCAACTCAGAGGCCATTTAAGGATGCAAGGCGAAATTTTCAAGGCATTCCATCCAACATACGCAAGTGTTTATCTACACGAAGATGCACATGTCCTTGCTGATTGTCCGCGGTATGCTCGTGAGCGCCAGTCCTTTGGCCTGGGTCTTACACTGTGCACCATGTTAGGCAACGATCCAGTGGCTGTAAAAACAGTACTGCGGTTTGTTGCGCATATCGATTTTGGTAAGCAAGTGTAAGGTTTCTTTTATCTTGGCGGAAATATACTTTTAGGATGTTTTACTCGTGTTTTTAGCCCTTTTTAACAGTAGCCGGTTTTATGTCTTTAGTAATTTAAGTGTTTATCGGTTTTAATTTTCCGTTTTTAGCTGTCTTAGCTCTCTTTTTAGTAATTATAATGTTCATTTTTAGGTATTTTAACTTTCACTTTTTAGATTTAAAAGAGTGAGGTTTTATTTCTTTGTTTTTATTTTTGGACTTCGGGCCCTAATGACCTAGTTGTCGACGGGCCCGTAAACCCCACTACTCACTCACTCTCTACACGAAGAATAGTCATCAGTTGGATCTATTGGTATGACAAAATGTTTATCTTGAGTGTTTTGTAATCCTGTGTTGCCCTGTTCATACTAAATTTTATTTCACTTGAAAATCATAAACGTATGCGATGATGATGTAGAAGGAAAATATGGATTCAGTTAAACTTTACAATTAATGTAAATGTAAATTAATGTAAAAGTTTTACTGCATTAGTCATTGCTGCTCTTCATTTGAATTTTTGAGTATTATATACTTTCTGTATGAATAATTTGCAGAAAGATATAAAAATAATGTATAGAGGAAAATTGTCTGATTGTTACACTTGAAAGTTTTTGTTCATTCATTTCTAAGTTTTAAAGATACACGCACGCCATTGTAAGTGCGGTGCAAGTACATAAGTCGCGCCACTACCGTGTGCCAAGGTCGAAACTAACAGACGCATGAAAAGTGCGCACCAGTTTCTTCCGGCATGTAAAGTCCCGTCTATCGGCGAGCGGACGGTGACTTGCGGCGGCGCGGCATTTGTCGCTAGCGCCGATTCTTAAACTAACAGCACTGTATAATGTAGCCATTTTTATATTAAAATAAGTTATGTTAATGTTGTAAACACGGTTACATCTATTTTTATTAAACCATTATACATGCATATGCAATTCATGTAATTTACCAAGGCCAGTACTTCAGTTTGGAATAGTTATTTTGCTACCGTGTTTATTATTGTTTGTTACGTTTGTGTTTCTCGCAGCAAATTGCATGCAATTGTGTATGCTCATAAGGGACAATTTGAATCTATGAAAGTGAGGAAATGAATAACACGGCGAAAATGAAGGAGATAAATCTTTCGGGTTTATCCTTGGAAAAGAAGCTGTTTTTCGTATTTATTGTGTGGGACTAAGAGAAACGGTATCTGGACAAATAACGGTTGTTGTGATATTGCTCATTTAAAACAAAAATTGCAAGACATTAGAGCTCAATCATTGCCCATATGAATTGCGAATTAGAATTGTGTGATGTGTGTCAGAGAGAGAAAGAGAGTAAAGGTGGAGAGGATGTAATATACTGCACACCCACTGCGACAAGTCACGAGCCGCTACTGGTTTCTATTATCGAAAATCAGCAGATTCCTTCAACTTTCAAGATTGTGTTTTTAATCAGTGCACATTCGGATACTGTCAATTTCAAATAAACTGTGGCCTAAAAAAAAAAAAAAAAAAAAAAAAAAAAAAAAAAAAAAAAAAAAAAAAAAAAAAAAAAAAAAAAAAAAGGAAGCAAAACAAAACATATGTATCTTTAGGTGTTCTGATATGAGCTTATTTTATTTTAAGGTAATTATTTTCTCACCCCACTATTAGTAGCATGGGTAAGTATGTATTCTTAGCACATTTAACTGTTCATTTGTTATGCTGTGATCTGATAGCTAACGCAGGAGTGATTTGATTTTAAACAACACAAGTAAGAAACTAGTTATTGTTTATATAATCTATCACAGTTTCTTCTTGGAATCTTCTTAATAACTCACAATCCGGGCTTACGAATTTTATCAGATAAATTCAACTGTACTTTGTATCCGGGAATCTATCGATAAACACTTACCCTGCCGTGGGATTACCTGGGATAAAACGCTATGGTTGTACTGTAGTGGAATACACGCCAGTGTTTGATTATTACCTGTATTAAACGTCAGTTCTGCCGTTGCTTACGTTTAAGGGAATAAACCGTGAAATTGTTGAAATGTCTAGAGAGAGAACTATACATCGTACCTATCAGAGATTAACATTTACCATTATGTTTGATTTTATTGTTGTACAGTCACATAGGTATGTGTGACAATTGTGTGCTTTTTTGTTGCAGACGAAAGACAACGAGACAGCGTTGCACTGTGCAGCGCAGTACGGACACACAGCCGTTGTAAGTCAACTGTTGGAACATTCTTGTGATCCTACCATCAGAAACAGCCGCGAGGAAACTGCACTCGACTTGGCGGCACAGTATGGAAGGTAGGTGTTTGCATTTGGACATTTAGTGCATACATTGTAGAAGGACTGCCAGTCAATCTACTACTCAAGGTATGACACCTTGCAATTGGACAAAAGCAGACCTATAAACTAACCCACCTGTATTTAACTACAGTGGAACTGTCCGGGTCTAAGTTGTCGTACACAGTTGGGCAGCTTATGTGTGTTGAAGAGAAAAAAATGACAAAACATATCCTAGTGTAATTTTCCGATAACACTCTTTTTGTATTGACAGTAACTTTTATGTGAGATTGTTCATACACGTAGTGGAATGTACTGCTTCGGTCATACGTTAACCAGGGATTCAACATGATGAGTATAATGAACATGTTCAGTGCAGTTATTGTCAATAAAGAACCGTTTCGCAGAAAAAAATAATTTGTATCAAACATTTGGAATATTTGAAGCTATCTAGCCTCTTGACAAATGGATACAACGGTTTATTATTTCACTGACTGCCACGCAAACATTGTGTGAACAATGCTATATTGTCTTTTTATTCCAATTCGAATGAATTTAGTGACAATTCAATGATGACGTATCGTTGCCAAATCTCTTAGAAATTAAACTTTGCATGACATTTTAACATTCAATTGTGACTAAGGTCATTCGAATTTAGGTAGAATATAATAAACCATTGTATCCATTCGCCAAGAAGCTAGATGGCTCCAAATATTTGACACAAATAATTTTTTTTCGGCGAAACGGCTCTTTATTGACAATAGTTGTGTTGGACATATTTGCTATACTCATCATGTAAAATCCCTGGTTCACGTCTGGCCGAAGCAGTACCTTCCATCCTGCACATGCTAACGTGCAAGTGGAAATTTGATTAATGTGGTCTTTCCTTGCAAATTATGGTCTCCCTGTCTCTCTTTCTTTCTTTCTTGCTTCCTTCCTTCCTTCCTTCCTTCCTTGCTTCCTTTCTTCCTTGCTTCTTTTCTCTTTCTTTCTTGCTTCCTTCCTTTCTCTTTCCTTCTTTTCTCTTTCTTTCTTGCTTCCTTCCTTTCTCTTTCCTTCTTGCTTCCTTCCTTTCTCTTTCCTTCTTGCTTCCTTCCTTTCTCTCTCTCTCGCTTCCTTCCTTTCTCTCTCTCTTTATCTATCTCTATCTCTATCTCAATCTCACTCTTGGTGTTTCTCTTAGTCCAGAGAAGACCTTGTATCTGTTTGCAGAAGCTGTAGGCACACAGCAACGGCGAATGAAAGTCCTGTTTGTGATGCCTCAGTCCGTTTCCCTTCACAATTTGTAATCTTGTCCATTTGTACTAAATAATTTCAAATTACAAATAACCTTTTTCTTCATCTGGACGTAGTAAATAACATTCAGTTTGTATATAGACAACAAAGGCATGCAGCAAAAGATGTCCCTATAAAACAAATGGGCGAGATCATAGCAGAAAGTCGGATGTACGATAGTGAATCAAAAAGTAAGTTACACTTGCTCGCCACAAGAGCACGCTGTGTGTCGTGACGGTGGCGAATGTGTAGCAAGTTACAGTACGACAGGTAGGGTGGTGTGGTATCCCGTCGTGTTGTGTGAGCAGAGCAGACCGGGCTTAATGGATGCCAACTGGATATTTACTCCAAAGCGGAGGCGCATGCAACAATCAGATTTCTGTGGGCTAAACAGCTCAGCTGCATGGACATTCATTGTGAAATCACTGCTCTTTATTGTGGGCATGCAACTTTTCACCGCCACACCTCACACGGCCCACCAAACGTCGGAACTGCTACAGTGGGAGGTAAGACAACATCCCCCATACAGTTCAGACTTAGCGCCATGCGATTACTATGTGTTTAGTAAGGTGAAAACGGATCTTGGTGGACGACAATTCCGAAACGATGAGGAGGTGCAAGCAGCTGTATCCAGCAGGTGATTACACAGTACTGGAGGTGATCTCTACACATCCGGAATCGAAAAGTTGTTTGTCCGACCCGATAAATGTTTACATTCTCTTGGGGACTATTTGGAAAAGTGAACTTACAATGTATGTTGCCATAGCTGTGTTGCCTATGTGTATGTGGTTTAATAAATGGCAAGTTACTTTTTGATTCGTCCTCATAGTTGTTCAAGGTACAACAAGAAATATAACACTTATTAAAACAGTATACCTATCCTGGAAGTAGCGTAGGATTCAGTTTTGAACGTTCATTGAATGTTACATTTAGAAGTGTGTAAGCCATTTTAGCAACAAGTCATAACACACCTGTTCTTACATGTTAAAAGAGTTGAACATGACCATAAACTAAGTGGAATGTTATCACATGATTATGTAATAAAATTGTTATGTTTTGAGCATCAACGCCCGCTTCCCTGGAAAATGAAGATCCTGTAAGTAATGTGAGGCCTTTTCGGTTGTTTGTACTGTTAGTGTCTATTATCACAAACTACACAAGCTAGCTCAACTGTCTCGCTGAGAGACACGACACGCCACTGGCCTCTCTTACGCCGTGGAGTTCTGCAAATGTTTTAACGCACGAAGGATTATCTACTTATGGCGGGGCCGTAAAGAGAAATATTATATTCCACCCTAAAATCAATACCAAGATGCCACCTTCAATAATACCTTCAAGTCGCCATATTAAAAAATAAAGAAAGAAAGAAAAAGAAAATAATTTTTAGAAAAAAAGGTGTGTGTGTGTGTGTGTGTGTGTGTGTGTGTGTGTGTGTGTGTGTGTGTGTGTGTGTGTGTGTGTGTGTGTGTGTGTGTGTGTGCGTGCGTGCGTGCGCGCGCGCGCGCGCGCGCCTCCGTGTCCGTGTACTCGAAGTAAAGGTAGGATAAATACCAAACTCAGTATTGTATTGCAGCATATTGGAAGCATGCGACACCGAGATTTTCAAGAAAATCCTCCCACTTCAAACTACCATTTACATGGGAAAATGTTCGTTATTTTTAATTTTCTCAAACATTTTGATTAAATTACCAAATCTTAAAATAATTACACGACTAATAAAGCGTATGTCTTGAATTTTCTGCAAAGAGCCTGTGAAGTTCTCTTCATTCCAGTTGCATTTTGTATAACTTGTGGACTTTAAGCGATAGAGAAGTAATTACTCCATAAAATATGTAATTCTTTTACGCACACGATTTATTTGAAATTATGTTTTTGTGGCCTCGGCCGTTGGCGAGAAATTCCTTGTTATTAATTTTAATTTTTCAATACCAAAGTTGGTATTTAAGTGTAGTATCTTTTAAGGATACAACACGAAGATTTTGAAGAAAATTCCACCACCCTAAACTACTTTACATGGAAAATATTTAGAAAATTTTGATTTTCTCAAAAATGGCGCCAGCGATTTGATTAAAATGCCATGTGTTTATGACATTTTTATGTCAAATGAAATGTATATTTTGAATTTTCTGACCATAGCCCGCATAGTCCTGTTTACTCTTGACGACTTTTACATAACCGGTAAACCGTAGGAGATAGACCAGATCTTACTATACAGAAATGTAGATCTCGTTAAAACACACAATTTGTGTCCACATGATTTTTTTGTGGAGTGAACCATTTCGAGATATTCCATGTTATTTATGTGAGTTTTGGAATACCTAAATCTTTCGTCAAATGCAAGATCGTTATTCATTTTTATATGTTAGCCGTGCAAAGAGAAGGGAAACTCAAAGCTTTAAAAGATTTGACTATATTTGACTATCGCTCAAAGCCTACTGTATTCCCATATCCCCCTCGGACGTACAGGGAAATAAGCATTTTATTCTAGCAAATATGTATCTCAACTAACACGAAGAAGATAGAGGAATAAGAGTTCCCAAGAATGGTTAGTAGAAGAGTAGAGAAAGTTATGTGAGTGCAAGTAATCAGATTTTTTTTTCTCTCTCTCTTTCTTTTCTTTTCTTTTCTTTTTTTAAAATAAGAGGGTACTGTCGTTTTAGGCTCCTGCATCGCTCTTGCACCTACAATGAAATGTGCAATAAAACTTTCTGTAAACGTTTAGTTTACTTCGACTAACATTAAATGGGTAGAAAAATAAGCTTTTGCAAGAATGTTTCGTAGAAGGTATATACACATAAACTGTAATAGCTAGACGGTTGGGTGTAGCAGATGTGATAACTGTGTGGTCAGAGGAGAAACCAAATGAAAAAGATATTTTCGGGAACAATTTTAAAAAGTCTGATGTATTGCACTCACATGACTTTCTCTACTCTTGTGCTAAACATTCTTACAAACTCGTATTCCTATATCTTCGTGTTACTTGAGAGAAACTTTTACAGAAATTATCTTATTGCTTATTGATTGTAGGTGCAAGGGGAATGAATATTAGAATACAGTGGGCTTTGAGCGATAGTCAAGTCGTTGTAGCTGTGAGATGCCGTTCACTTTACATGCTTAACATATAAAAAAATGAACAACGATGTTGCATTTCACGAAAGCTTTAAGTTTTCCCAAACTGACACAAATAACAAGGAACATCGCCGAAATGGTGCACCCTACAAAAAAGTTTATTTGGACATAAATTGTGCATTTTAGCGAGATCTAAATTTTTTGTAGAGTAAGATTTTGTCTATCTCTTACGGTTTACGAGTCATTCAAATGTCATCCAGAGTAAATTGACTACAATAGGGTATGGCCAGAAAATTCAAACTATACATTTCGTTTGTCATAAAAATATCTTAAACATTATAGGCATTATAATCAAAATCGTTTGTCATTTTCAAGACAATCAAAATTTTGGAAGAATTTTCCATGTAAGGGGTAGTTTAGGGTGGGGCTATTTTTTCAAAATCGTCGTGTCGTATCCTTGAAATACATTGAACTTAAATACCAACTTTGGTTTTTAACCGACTTTTCGTTTTTGAGTTATGCTATCAACAGACTGACAGACACACATGGAGCTTTTTCTAAAAATGCTCTTTTTTGGATTCAGGGGAACTCAAAACATATATTTCCGGTGAAATCTGGACATGGAATTTTTGGGTGGAATACCTTCATTTTATATCAAGTTTTAAATTGCAGTTCGTTGTAAAGTATTCTCTAATATCATATCTGAATATGTGCATTACCGCATGCATGTTGCGTCAAATTGCTTGTTGGTTTGTTCATCAGTGTAACAATAAAATGCAGAATTTCGCTATATCCAAGATGATAACATTGTAAACCTCATTTTGTCAGTAGATGTGGAATCTTAGCTTCCAATAAGTGTTATACTACAGCCATTTATAGCCGTTAACTTCGTGTAATGTCCTCGACTTAAGGGCAAAATAAACGTTTTATAAATGGAGTTATTGGTTTTCAGTAGCGGATGGCAGAGTATTTGCCTTGATACCCTACTTGTAATATTGTTGTTAGTACTATGCATACTGAATGAATGATGAATTAAAGAATCAATGAATTTATTCGCCAATGTCTTGGTGCGTGCAATTTAGAAACTTATTAGATCATCGTTATTATTATTACAAGTGCAAGTTGCATCTTAAAATTCCCAAAAAGCTTCACGTTGTGGAAATGTGTCTTACTCCCCTTGAATTCTATAAACTGAGATTTTGGTTATTGTTGTAGACTCCAGTTTATAACAAATAGTTACAAAACTGGTCCGTTAACCCTTACGGCCTGATTCAATTCTTTAGGGAATCTGCAAGGTTTTGGTATGCAATTGCCAGAATGAATTTAGTTTTCGTAGGAAGAGAGATATAAATCTCAAGTAGAAACCCAATGCAAGTGGGTGAACATGATGCGATTGTTACTAGAGTTGTAAAACTATTGTAAGTAGGTGTAGACTACGGTAGTTTTCCTAGTAGAGTTGGTTAGTTAAGAACAGTGTTGCCAGGGTTTTGGAGGAGAAAATCCCTTTATAGGTCTTCAAAATCCCTTAAAATCAAAATAATTGTCGTTCTGTTCATAAAACCTAACTTTAAAACACATGTTTGTATGAGATGTTTCACACTTTTGAAATAAACGAAATAAATATTAAAACACTTTTCTTTTTGATAATGCATGCTTAAAATAAGACGTTATATGTAGACACATTTAAGTAGTCACTTTAGAAATGTCATAGCGTTTTCTTTTCCGCGATAGTTGCGTCAGTGGTGTTCCATTATGTATACTGCAGAAAATGTTAATAAAGCAGTACTTTCATTTAATCCTGAAATGTATAATGAGGAAAAATCTTTTTTAGAATCAGAAGTGCTTAAGTAAAAGAATTTGATTTCTTGAATTTCAAAATTTTACTTGAAAAATCCCTTAATTTCAAAGAATTCCCTCATTCCCTTTCGAGTTGAAAAATACCTGTGTGCATTACGTGTACGTTAGGTGTGTTGCATGCCTATCGGGCGTTACCTCATATCGATCGTGTTGTTTGTTTTTTTTGTTCATGTTTTACTAGATTCCTCAAGAAACCTGAAGCGCTGAACCTTGAACCTTCTCGAAACTGGGATAGGGTGTATAAAGGGCCACTTAACTTACGGAACATTAGTGTTTTTAACAAAATTTGAAAGCGCCTCTAGTATACTATAATTCAGATCGAAGGCACTGATAGTGATCACGGGTAATGTTATTTTGAACCGAAAAGTACAATTTTTATTTTGAACACAGTGACCAAACTCATGATTATAGTTTTTATGATCATTATGTTTGAAATTCTCATTAAATTTCTTAATTCGTTGCATTTTGTATTATGTTACTTTCCCTACCAATACTAGCGGCTATCCTCCCATTTACTACGTCATTTATGTACTGTACCAAAACTACCAAACCGTAGTTTTGGTAGAGCGCAACTCTTAATTGTTACTAAATTGAAAGCTACTGAAATGACCGGAACAGTTCAAGATTACGCGGGTTGTATAGCAGGTATAATGAAACGATGATGATTTTCTCACATTCCAAATCAGGTGTCAACTGACCGATACTAATGATCAGCTGCGTCAACTCTATAAAATTCGAGCTTTCGACCATTTTACACTCCATACCCTTCATCAGGAACTAATGCCAGGGTAAAAAACATGAATGGTATAGCAGCCCATAAGGGATAAACAAACCTTCATTCATTTTCATGTATACAGAAGAAGCATAGGTACTATTCATTTTGTTCTTGAATAAATAGGTCGTCATAAACTCACTAATTTATTTTATAACTGACGTTTTACCTTTGAATATTGTTAAGTCATACTTTTTGTGTTAGTGTACATACTTTTTTCTCATACGAGTAATAGCATATTTTACTTTGCATATTACGGTGATTTTATGTTATAAAATCCTATTAGTAGGTATTATCACTAACGAGGTTGTGATAATTATGTTAGTACTACATGCGTGTAAACGTTTGTTACAATTAATAATGGAAAATGTTTGTTAATGAAACAAAAATGATGGTTAGCTGCAGTTTTTGCTGTCATAGTTTAGCTGTACTTTTTGTGCATTTTAATAAATGTAGTTATAATTCTTACTCCTTATTTCCAGTGAATTCATTGGTGCAGGTTATTGGTATTTGAAAATGGCAAAAGCTAGATTCGCCTAATAGATCGCACCTTCCCCCATTTGAGTTTGCTTAGGCTGTTAGTAAGCATTTCGTATCGCCTCACTTACCTACATACATGCACTGCTAAAGAGCATAGAAACCCACAGTTGCATATTATAATCCCATTAATTCATTTGCGGCTACAAGTTCCATAGATAAGTGCAGGGATGATTACCCTGCTACCCTTTGCTAGGTGCAGTGCATCACACAGTGAGGAAAACGCCTTTCTTCTTATATTTGGTTCCAGGTCTGTTACATTCCTATGGAATCTAGGTATAACTAGCGCAACCTACATATTTCTTAAACTTAACTCTTTCCCTCTCCCACACCCTTCCTCACCCTCTGTATGCAACGATTATGTCATGTGATGTTCTGAAGGCCAGTCGTAAAACTGGTTTTTCTCGGATGATTGTGTCATTCATTCACACGACGTTTTCTATGACCAATTCACATATGGTTGTTATACATTATAGTATATAAAAAGCTGTTCTAACCACATTATGTTACCAACTATATGTACATATCGGTAGTTTTCTTTACGAATGGCTTCAAATCAAGGAAGAAGTGCCTACAATATGCAGATACTCAAATGCCTATTCGTCGTACCAAAATCTCGAAATGAAAATAAAGAAAAACAATTGCAAATGCCTAAGGGCAGTGCTACGTGTGCCAAGCCCAATATGGTGTTAAACTATATATACATTTCAAAATCCGAATTCATGGGGGTTAGTTCTGTCATAAAGTAATGAAAATTACACCATCTATCCAATAAATGTCTTTTGACATTCTGATAATATAATGTGTAATATCGCCTTATCATTTTCGTCAATAGGGCTTTGAAGTGAGGGACGCATACCTGCCTCAATTTTGTTTACAGATCTCCCAATTTTTTAGGGGAACTAAAGTACTTAATGATGAACGATATGAGCGGATTAATTTTTTTATTCAGAGAAATATGAGTTTTAAAAATAATTTGTGCATGAAAAAATATTATTCCACTTAAAATGCATAATGTTTAATTTTTAAAATTTCAATATATCGCAGATAAAATTATCCTCCCTCTCACTTAGTTAAACCAGATGGTTTGTAACATCACAAAAGACTTCAGCCCTCTAACTTAAGTAGTTGCGTTAGATGTTTTCCCAAATACGTCCGCATGTTTAAGGACAGTATTACGTGTGAATGGCTCAAACAAATTTATTTTTTGCTTTGTGTCTTATAAAAATTTACGAGATTTCACTAATCCAAAGATATATTACAATACGGATATTCTCAAAATTTAAGTCCTTAAAATTGAGATTTAAATATGGCATCTGCTGGGTCACATCCCTTTTAAATACCAGTATCGCCATCGATATTAAGTTTACTATGACTTTATAACGGCTTAAGAATTGACCAGAGAGGATAGAATCAAGAAAAGGATCTTGAAGTGGAAGAGTCAGGATCAAGAGCCATTGGAATAAGGCGATTATGGTGCAGGAATGTTTTAACTTTTCGTGAGTTAGCCAAAAATCACAATAATTTAGTTTTTCGTTTGTTTGTTTTGCATTTTTCCGCAAGTTTAAATTTTACAGCACGCTGGGTACACTTTTTATTATTATTAATTATTATTATTATTATTATTATTATTATTATTATTATTATTATTATTATTATTATTATTATTATTATTATTATTATTATTATTATTATTATTATTATTATTATTATTATTATTATTATTATTATTATTATTATTATTATTATTATTATTATTATTATTATTATTATTATTATTATTATTATTATTATTATTATTATTATTATTATTATTATTATTATTATTATTATTATTATTATTATATTTTTGAAGATTACCTTACACAATCAAACATTAAGAGATCGGCATCAAGACAATACTTGTAATGGTAATCACAGCAAGAAATACCATTTTCAAATAAACTAAGGTTAAATTGGAGGTTGCCCGCACCACTTCCTTCAATTGTGAACCAGATACCTTGAACATTAGAAAGTATTTATATGGTCCACTTCCCTTACCCTTTACAATTTGGTAGATGGCCTTTAACAGATATACCTTGAATGTGCTGGGGGGTAAGGAGCAAAAACGATAACTTACGGCACGTGAGGCAGCCCTATATCGTCAATTTGTCCTCGGTTGATACTGTGGGCTGTCTGTTTTGTTTGTTTTTTGTCCTCTAACATAAATTTGCCTAACAACCTGTAAATTGTGGATTTTTTTTAGAAAGGGCTACACATAATTCTTTCTGTAGACCACGCCAAACAGCGTTAAACAGAACTGATTAAGCCGCTACTCTCCGTAGGCGCATGAACTACTCTACCGCAGAGCGAGAACTTTCAGTCCGATACCAACTATGAACCAGCTCGGTGTATCAAGTTGTATGTTGTCTATTCACCGTGAAACCCGCTCTTTCGAAAATAAGTGTAAATAACTGAAATATTCAGTAAAACTTTATTTGCTGCATACTTATCTTTCCACAGATATTTAAAAAACTGAGTACAGGAAGATACAGTGTTTTAGTATCCCATTTCATAATATACATATTTATTTATATTGCAAGTTATTGTGACCCCAGCAGCGGCACACAGGAAAAGGGCAGTCGAGACCGCGCTGCCCCCTACCATTGGCGGTGTGTGTATCAAAGACACTCATTGCCAGGCTGCTCACGCGAACAAATACGTGATAACAATCAGAGCGGCAGGACCAAGTGTTTTCCAGATTATTCGAGAAGCATCCGGCACCTAGCGTATCTGTAGAAGTTCGAGAAGGGTCCGTGTTGTGCCATCCTCGCTAAGTAAGGAGCCGAAGCAACGATCAGAGTGAGTTGCAGGCAGGAGCCACTCAGTTCTTAGATTTTGTGTGTGTGTGTGTGTGTGTGTGTGTGTGTGTGTGTGTGTGTGTGTGTGTGTGTGTGTGTGTGTGTGTGTGTCGTCGCGTCGTGAAGGAAGATAAAGACGCAGTTATGAGCGTTGAGTGATTGTATCGTCAGTTAGTGTTTGAGAGTCAGAGAAGGTGAAGAAAGACAGTGAAAGGAGTGAGTCAAGGTTACGAGAAGAAAGCAGTTGTAAATTGTAATATCACGAAAGACTAAAGAATGTGTTAACGTCTGTAAAGGGGAATTATGTATTTGTGCATTCAGTCAGAGGAAAATAAAGCGAGAAAAAAGTAACTCGACTGGACTTTTGTCATTTTAGTTACTTAGCTATATTATATATTTGTGTTATACAGTTTTGCAAAACACGTGTACTTTATGTGGAATAGATTAATTCATATTTAAAACTTTATCTCACATTACTGTGAAATTTAATGTGATATTAATTATTATCAAGCGCATTAGCGTTCATTAATTTACGAAAAGGAAATCAAACCGCACATCTTGTTTCACTAATTTGAACTATTCTCTATATTAATGTAGAACTGATACGAACCATCCGATACTTTCCGTCAGCAATGTGAATTTTAAAATGGAGTTTATTCCAACAAACACTAGCAAACAACGTTAAATTGAATGTTTTATCTTAAACACTATTTTCCCCCTGCAGTAGGGGTTTTGGCACATACATGGTGACCTTTACTCTTCCCTGAACATAATATGCATTTCTTATTGTTTAGTAAAAATAGGCATTAAAGCAGTGACATTGGATTTCAGCTTCATTTTCTGCCAATTACATTAGAGCTAATTTAAGCTGGTTACCATTTTGTGACCGATTTTGACAGAATTATTCTCATTCATTGACGCAATGCACATTCACATTCAAGGTAGCCGCAACCAAATGTGCTGTATGGGTTTCTCTGTATAACTGTTTTAATTCCAGATGGAAAGATAGATATACAATTCTGTTAAATCAAATTGTGTTTTATGCTCATCAGCGTAAAGCGATGCATTACTCTAGCCACTTCCTCTCCGTCGTAACATTTTCTAATCCATTTAATTGCTTTACTTGTAGTGTGAAATTAATGAGAGTTTACAATGGAATTTACAGTTCTGCACTGTAGTGTCAAGCGTTATACTTTTTTTTCCGGGACAAATTGCTGGGCAGCTAGAGAAAGGTTTCATTGAAATTAATACCAGGTAATCTATGGCTGACCAGTTCCGTGGTTTCATTAATTCCATTTGCTGTCATCACAGCTGATGGATGTTAAAACTATGTGCATTACAAATTGATGTGTTACATTGCCATTAATCGAGATAATATTTTGTTGAAATAGTTTCGTTACACAGTTCGTTCTGTGTACAAAAGTGATATCAAACACCGGTTTGCCCATCTTAGTGTGGCATCAAGAGAAACAAAAGAATGGTGACCAAACACTTCAGAAAATAGTGTTGGAAAAGTCAAACCAGTAGCTTTTCGGCATGGTTGTTTCAGTTTTAACTATTTCTCGGGTAGCCTTTTCGTGTATCCTGCTCAGATGCCGATTTCTTCACGTCTGCGACGAAAGCCGCAGTGTTACTACCCGTTGTTCGGGCGGTTCCAGTGTCAAGTCAACATGGAGCTTTCAAAACCACAAAGGCAAGTGCTAGTTTGTTCTATGGAGGAATTATTTGTACCCAGAACGAAACAAACTATTTATGTTATTTAACGACGCTTTAGTTCCGTATTTTCCGAAGGTTGCTTGGCAAACATGAGTCACTGTGTACTAGACATAGGTATTGCGTAGCCGCCTTCGTGTTTCATCTGCTTGAATAAGTTACTGGTAGGTGACCTTAGATGCGTTTTCGCCTTCATGTGCCGTTGTTTTAAATGGTGCAGTTTTAATACGTCTGTGGAGTTTTGAGGATCCTGCATTCCAACATTCCAGCATTTGAGAACATTCGTACAGGTTCTCCTGTACGCTATGTTTATCTGCACAGCACCTAGCCGCTTAATGCGACTTTATCTGTGCAGTATAGAAGGTGTTCATGTTTGTTCAAGCTTTTGTGTCTGTAGGTATGGTTTCTTCCTGCGTACCTAAGTTTGGATGCAGGAAGAGGGCAGGAATAGGTGTTGGGGTGAATAAGGATTAGAAGTTGGGAGAGGCATTACCGTTACCCAAGGGCATCCTTAGGCAGGCGGTAACCTTTCCTTCTGCAGGATGCTCTGTGGTGGTATTGACCTAGTGCCCGTACCAGTTGGTTGGTGTGGGAACTCAGTTTGGTGTGCATGGTTCGGGATCGCTCCCTCACCAAGTCCATGATGTAGGGGAGTCCGGAGTGGTTGTGGAGGATGTAAGACGGGAATCTACGCCCGGTATCATATATAGTTCTTAACGCCCTGTTCTGCAGTCTCCAGCTTGCGTATGGTGGAGGGTGCCGCCGATCCCCAGGCTTCGCAGCCATACAAGGTCAGTGGCGGATGATTGCCCGGTAAATGCGTAGTTAAAGGTATGTAGGCATGGTGGATCGAAGGATAGGGTAGAGCTGCCTGAGTGCAGCGGCCAACGGCATTGAGTTGTCATTGAAGGGGTGGGAGGCAATATCGCACATTCTTGTTCTGTGCCATGACATCGCCCGCATACTGGCATGTCACAGTTTTTATTTTCTGCCGCACTTTGCACCCTTTGTAAACCTACGTGGGGCTTGTGGCATTGGTGCACTCTTTTTGGTCAGTATTCTTGTCACAGTCTGCAACGAGGGTTCCTCCGCACAGCGCAGGCATGGGAGCTTTCGCTCACAGGCCTGGCTCGAATGGTGGAAACCCATGCACCTGCGACATTGGGCTGGACCATCTTGCCCATAGTATTGCTCCACCTTGACCACAGTGTGGAGCAAGGTGCGTATAGCTCTATGGGCTGGACTGCCTGGCCTAGGAATTTGTCCACCACAACCAGGTACAGCGGCATTGGTACTTTTACGTCTTGAGCGGTGTCGTCCTCAGATTCTATCTCAGAGAGCGGGAGGTGGGAATTAGTGGTGGTTGGTGCCGGTGCTTCTCGCTCGGGGGCATGGCCTTCCTCTTCGAGCCCCTGTGCCTCTTGGCAGCGGGTTCTACCACTTCAGGTGATGGTGTATGTTAGGAACTAGTCCCTGGTATTTGTCCGTCTTCGTCGGTTGTCGTCGTGGTTGTGGCCTTAGGTGCGGAGCCCGTCCACACCGTCATGTGCACACACGTAGCTCTCTGAGGGCGCCGCCTGTGTTAATTCCCCGACGGCCGGGTGCCGTATGTTTGGTATTAATGGTCCGACGTGTTACCGCTGACGGAACAGCGGTGTAATTAACCACAAGTCCCCTGAGTCCGCGTTAACTTGGTTGAGGCAGCGTGGCCTAAAGTGGGGAGCGACAGGCTGTTATTACTGTGGTAGGGGCATAAAGTCGGGGTGTGCTTGGTGAACGGTTTACCCTTGTGGACAAGCAGTGGAGATCGGAGGGTAGTCCCTCTGACGTACGCTTTGAGGTCAGTCATGCAGGTGTCTCCATGGCGGCACAGACCCTATAGATTTTGGTGTCTTTTATTCTTTGACCCCCGGATGGCAGGCTGACACCGACGGTTCCGGATTGGGGTTCAATCCAATATGCATCCGCGCAAAACCCCCTTTCACTGACCCATTCTACTTGTGACCTTGGCATGCGACCTTTTATCTCCAGTTCAGTACCTGGACGTTTTATCATCTGTTGCGACTCTCTGAGCGCTATTCACGCGCTGCAAGAGTTTATTGGCAACTCGGCATTAGTTCTTAAAGCACACGCTCTCGCATCTCAGTGGTTATCTCGCGGATACCAGTTCGTTTTCACCTGGTGCCCAGGTCATGTAGGTATTCCCGGGAACGAGGAGGCGCATGCAGGTGCTAAGTCTGCCTGTTGTCTCCCTGAGTTTTCCACCCGCACGCTGCCGCATGTAGATGTGCAGCATTGCTTCCGACGCCATCTATTTGCTGTCTAGCAGCAGTCCTGGGAAGCGTTAAATGGCACTCAATTGCGGACAGTCAAAGACACCCTTCAACCCTGGCACACCTCATGCAGGGATTCCAGGTGGGAAGAGGTGATCCTAACCCGCCTGAGGATAGGCCACACCAGAGCTACTCATGGGCCCCTTCTCCGTTGAGACCCGGCGTCTATCTGTGTAAGTGCTCTGTTAAACTGTGTGTAGCACATGCGCTTATTGATTGTCCGCGTTACGCCCGTGAGCGCCAGTCCCTTGGTCTGGGTCTTACACTGTGCACCGTTTTAGGCAACGACCCTGTAGCTGCAGCTGCAATACTGCGATTTGTTGCAAATATCGATTTCGGAAAGCAAGTGTAAAGTGCATTTTATTTTGTTGGTGTTAGAATTTCAGACTTTTTTACTTGTTTTACCTTAACTTTTAAACACTTTTTCAGCTTATGTTTTAGCAAGTTTGAACTTCTAGCTGTTTTTACTCTCGTTTTTAGTTCTTTTAAGAGCCCCTTTGTAAGTTATTTTATTTCTCACTTTTTAACTTGTTAGGGGTGAGGTTTTATTAGTTATTTCGTTGTTTTATTTTTGGACATAGGGTCCTAATGACCTAGTTGCCGACCGGCCCTTAAACATCACCACTCACTCACTCACTCACTCACGTCCGGTGATTTTTTTAAATTGAACAAACAATTAAGGCAAAAGTTATTGCAAACACTTCCTGTTCTTAACGACACTCATTAAAAGTGTTACAGGTAGGAGTGTAGAAGTTTGATGTGTTATCGGTATTGCAGCGCTAATCAGACTCCAAAATAATAATAATAATAATAATAATAATAATAATAATAATAATAATAATAATAATAATAATAATAATAATAATAATAATAATAATAATAATAATAATAATAATAATAATAATAATAATAATAATAATAATAATAATAATAATAATAACAACAACAACAATAATAACAATAATAGCAACAATAATAGCAACAATAATAACAACAATAATAACAACAATAATAACAACAATAATAACAACAATAATAACAACAATAATAACAACAATAATAATAATAACAATAATAGCAACAATAATAACAACAATAATAATAACAATAATAACAACAATAATAACAACAATAATAACAACAATAATAATAACAATAATAACAACAATAATAACAACAATAATAACAATAATAACAATAATAACAACAACAATAATAATAATAATGATGACGATGACGACGGCGACGGCGACGACGACGACGACGACACCAACACCAACAATAATAATAATTGGTGGTTGTGGTGGCGGTGGCGGTGGTGGTGATATGTTTTTCAAACAGATTTTCTACCTATGTACTTATGTGTTTTTTAAGTCTCTGAGCATAGACGTATATTATCTACTTGTATTTAAAAATATATAAAATATGCGTCGATGAATGTTAGCTTTTTAAGTGAAAGATTGCAGAACAACCTCGGATATGTATCTATTGCTCGAATACAATAGTAATTTGTTTTACAGAAATGAAAAGTTTGTAGGTTTTCGATACAAATCCGTAAAATATTTTCAGATCTTGTAATAAAAAAAAAACCTGCGCAACAGTCCTAAGCGGGCCAAGGCCTACCGCCCCGCCGCTGCGTCCCCCACCTTTGCCGACAACAGGGGTCATGAGTAGGATGCAGTACTGGATGGTGGGACATGGTCAGTGGCTTCAGCGCTCCCGACCAGTTATGCGGTCTTTACGACCTAATATCTTGTAGTATACAATATATTATTTCCCATTATGTCAAATTTCATTATTGCGAATATACATGCAATGTTGGCATGCAATGTTGAAGTTGAAAAACGCCACAAGGTTCAATGTGGAGCAGTCTATAGAAGAACAGTTGATGTAAGGAAAGGATGGAGGAAGATAAATAACACTGGCCAACAATGAAAAGTTTTCGGGCTGAAAATAGCTGATTCTTATGCATTTCCACCTGCTAAATTCATAAATAGCTATAAAAATTACTGATTAGCTCTTATTTTAGCGATAAAGTAACAAGTGATTTTTTTAGAGTCTAGATTTTCTGTTTAAGAAAATTTTCGTTTTTGAAATAGCCAGAGATATCAACCGACAAAACACAGTGTTCTTCAGCTATTTGTAGATTGTAAACATTCATATTGTTGCTGCGAATATAAGATTAATATTGTTTCTGTTGTAATTCGTGCAGAAATTCTGGTGTTTTGAGTATTTTAAGGTGTAAACATTATTAAAATGCCACGAAAATGTGTAAATTCAGTGAATAACTTTTATTACATTTATATATAGATATAGATATATAGATATAGATATACATACATACACTCACTATACCAGGTGAGTCAGCTGCCCCTTATTTTCCAGTTTTATGCAATCGTCATTTTATACCCTAACATGAAAATATCGGCCCCTATGCTAGGTTCCACGCAAGTGTTCAACATGGATGTGCTTGTCTTCAGTTACTAGGTAGCTCAGTTGGAATGTGCGCACGGTTCGTAAGTAATCCATGTGCTGTGAAGGTGGTTCGAATCCCCTGCGTATTCTAGTTTTTTTCTACTGCATAGTATTTACAAATAACGTTAGTTTAACAATTATTGTATGCAAAGCTGTTGTCATTTGAATTCGTAATTGTTTTATTTTTACTTTATGGCATTGTTGTATAGGAGGATATCTCTTCCGAAATGGGTTTTGAGTTGCTTGCTCTTTGGCTATTGCTTCTCCGTAGATCAAAGGCATATCACCGTACTTGTCTGTCGAATACCTGGTGAAGGAATGCACTAAATATCGTGCGAGAGCATGAAGGGAGTCGGCATTCATAATAACACACTACGTCATGCCAGTCCAATGGGGCAGGAGTCATTATACCTATTCTAAAACAAAATGCAGACAGCCAACAACGTTTTAAATTACATCCTAATCCCTCAGAGACTTTAAAATTAGTCTATTGTGAATTCGGTTTCCAAGTTTTGGTGAACTGAAAAAATTATGCGATGCCGAGACGCGAACCCGTGTACCGGGGGTTAGCGCACAGAACAGGGTCATAATTCTATTCAGCTATTTGGAGGCTTGACTGAAAGCACACTTCGAGTTTAAACCCTAGAGCCAGAACGCCAGGTGGTAGCCATTGCCACCTCGCTACTTTTCAAGCGTAATTTAGACCTTTAAGACAGTTTTAAACCTTCGCTGGGCGTTTTAATATTATTAGTTAAATGGCAAAAGCTGTTATGCATGTTATTTGAGTTTTGTGACACGTAGTTTACGGCATTAAATAAACCGTTATTTAATAATTTATGCGTTTTTACTGTACGGGGTCCATGGTGGGTAAGGCGGTCTGTAATTTGTTTGCAGGCAATCCGGCTCTAAGTACAAGAATCCGCCATTTTTATCAGATTTTGTTAATGTACTCATATAATAGGTCCGTTTGTTCGAAGGCGTTTACTGAATTACGTTGCTATGTATACTCTAATAAAAAGTTTGTGAAGTCGGCTGGAAACCCGGAATTCACTCTCAGTAAATGAGTCGTATGTTTTTGAGGTGTACTTTAGTGAGGAGTACGTTCTGCATCTTAAACCGCTGTTCCTCTAAATTTTGCGTGTTCGTCTGTGTAAGAATGACAAGAAATACGTTTTAGTTAGCACAAAACTGGTTTAGCGAGAGTCTACAAACCTTATAGATGACTGCTATTTCTGATTGACTCCACCTATAAAGGAAGGATTGCCAACGAAAAAAAGATCAATTCATTACCCGAATCTTCTATCTGCTATTCACCCTATTCCACATTCAGATACTTCACCACTTCCTAAGGCATGGAGTTATTCATAAATTCCTCCAAGCTAAGGTTGAAAACTGCAATACAAGTTCACAACGGTAACTGTCTTTCTTCTGTTCCTGTTGGTCATGAAGTTTACATGAAGGAGCCTTATGCAAACATGAAAGCCTTTCTCAACTCAATCAAATATGCTGAACACAAACGAAAAGTGGAACCTCAGGGCCATTGGAATGAAGCAATACTTGCAGATTACTGATGATCTCTGTATAGGAATGCTCTGGAACTCACAAGAGGAAAACCAAAATACAACGAGCTTATGAAGCCACCTGTCAGGTGTTCTTCCATCATTTTGGCACTCTTGCAATGTAACGTTCGCTAAAAAAGATTCAACTGTACTCTTGCTGTTGTTGACATAATTAAAAGATATCGTTTTATCTTAATCTGCTAAAATATAATAGAATCACAGAAACTAAGGCTAATATTTTTTTCTTTGTCATATTGGTGGTTTTTTTAACCCAAAATTAGTAAGATTTGACTCATGAAGTGAAGGAAACACTCAGTGTTTTTGACCAGTGTAATTTTCACGTTAATAAGGATTTTTTCATATAAGTTTTTCTAGAAGTAATCTTAAAATAGTTAAGGAGAATTTGTACACATAATTTCTATTGCTATTTTCCCTTGTTCACCTGTGAAATTACTAATTAAGTTTGCCGTGGTTTATTCATATGTTGGTGAAAGTGTAAGGCCGCATAAGACCTTAAAACACCTTAAAGGATTTCGCCGTAGTATGAAATACATATTAGTAAACTCTTGTTACTTGAACCTGTGTTGTGCATGGAACGTGATAAATTTACATCTAATTAATTACAAACAATTTTTCGCTTACGCCTTCATCTCCTTCTGGTTTCTTCGCTAATTGCCCAATTTTCACTCCGCAGATTTCTTTTTAAGTGGTTCGAGATTCCAAATGTCATCCAGTAATATGAAAAGTAAGAGGATGGCTGATATTCCGAACTACGAGTAATTTCAATAATGTTTTTTTTTTTTTTTTTTTTTTTTTTTTTTTTTTTTTTTTTTTTTTTTTTTTTCCCTTGCTCTATGCTCTAACGAAATAGTGGCAGCTCAGTGATGTTGGTAAAATATTCAAGTTGTTTCTTGGCCTTTAAATTACTTCATATTTAAGGTAGTTGCTTTCCTTTGCAGATTGGACACAGTCGAACTGTTAGTGCGGACACACCCCGAGTTAATCCAGCCCTACTCCAGAGGTCACTGTAATCTGTTCCGACACACTCCACTGCACCTGGCCAGTAGAAATGGGCACAAGTAAGTTTACTCTATTTATAACAGTTAGACTAACACAATTTTACTACCTATGATATGGCTTTCCCCAATGTCAACTGGTCAGCAGAAGCCGCGAAAGGCATTGTAAGAATAATAACGGGATAAAGCGATTACCCAATTCGACCAGATATATTACTGTTTGCAAAGTGCTGTTTCTCTTTATGGACTTCAGAATAGCAGCACAATGGATAGCCTGCTTCTTCTCGGCCTTGGCTCTGAACCATGTATATCTCAGGAATCTGTCACTCTATGATTGGGACATTCATGGATAAGAACAAACAAAACTGCCTAGCATTTTTGGATTTAAAGGCAGGCTTCCGCTCGGTGCCTAGAAAATATTTGTGGGAAGCTTTGACAAAGAAAGATGTAATGAAACAGCAATCCAAAATGGATCAAAGAGGATAGTCAGAATAGGAGAAACGTCTAAGGAATTTAATATGGAAAAAGGAATTAAGCTGGGGGATAGTCAGAAGTAACCATGAAAATAAAAATGCAATTATATAAAGCGGCACTGATCCCTACACTCATATATGGAATGGAAACATACCATTGCAAGATAAAAAAAAATAATAATAATAATAAAAAAAAAATAAATAAAATTCAATCCAGCGAGATGAAATGTTTAAGAGGAGCTGTAAATAATACCAGAAGAGATAGGGTAAGGAATGAGAAAATTAGGGAAAAAAAAGGTAGATCAAAGATTACTGGAGAAGACAATTCAAGAAAGACAACTGAAGTGGTTGTGACTTGCATTCCGAATGGCAGGGAATAGTAAAATTAAACAGATACTAGAGGTGAGAGTACAGGGAGGGAGAGGAAAAGGAATACTCCGAATAATCTAAGAAGACAGTATGGAAAAGATTGGTAGAAAAGGAACAAGACTATGGCAGAAATGAGAATGATGGACAGGTATGAATGGAGAGAATTGATTGACCGAGCCACCCCTACGGTGTAAGGGCAGAAGGGAAAGAACAAGAAGAATCTGTCATTGTAGTCATAGTCTGCACATTTCAGCCACTTTCTACTGACATTTCTTTGCCCTATCCTGTAATTTAGCAATCTGTTATGATCATTCGTTTCCAAGATCTATCGATAGGATATTTCAAAATTGGTTGAAATCGGTACAGAAATAAAGATAATTTAGATGCAATGGAGAGACTACTAAAAATCCTCAATTTTTAGGCCAAGCGCTCCACGTATGGAGTTGAAATTTCAGACATAGTAGTGTAGAGATAGAATCAGATTGAAAAATAAATGTAATAGCCGGGATTTCAATTACAGATCTTCGGCTTTCCGTACTGTTGCCGTAACCAACGTCATAGCGGTACGACATTGTATTTCCCGTATTTTTCCGTGTAAATCACCAGCCGCTCTCAAATACGAGTACATTCAGAAACCGATGTTTAAGATGTTTCCACAAGTTAAAACAGTTCTAAAGCTACCACTAACAGTAAATAAAACCACGGAGAATGTCATAGACTTACAAAACACCGTACTACACAATGTAACGGTAAAACCTTACACTTGCACCATAAAAATCTACGCTTACGTATGTAATGAAAAGTTCTTATGTGTTTGAGCTACCGAACGAGATGACTCCGAGGTAACGGAAGGTTTCGGGTTCGATTCTCGTTGACCGCTCACACTTACCTTGCCGGTTTCGTGGTAGGCGAATGCTGAAGTGTAACCTCAACTACCAGAATTTCCTTTCCATAATTTCCCTTTCATTTCATTTCCTTATCATGTTTCAGGTGTGCTTCTAGGTTTCGTGGCATATGACTGCGCAGGATGCTTGCTCCAAGAGCAGTCCCCATGGATACTACAAGACTGCTTGGTCGACGGGCCGTTCTTCATCCTCTCTAAGCAGCCCCAGTAGTGAGACGGGTATTCGAGCTGGAAGTGTTAGCGATATCCGCGCGCCTCTGCGGCCTGTAGCCTCCTGGGTTCCTTCATTTCATCCCTTTCTTCTGGAAGGTGGTAGACACAAGATATATGTAGGTTGCAGTGCACGAAGTGTCCCCCTGGGTGTCCAGAAGAAAGGCAGATTAGATTAATCACTTATAGGAGGAACGAGGAAAATTATAAACATACACTGGAAAATAATCAAGCTGAAAGTTGGAGCAAATTCACAGCAGGTTGCTTGCTAAGGGATGCTTGGGGAATACCCTGCAACATTATAAGAGCAAAGTTAGTTGCTCTAGCTACGTCCACAGCTGCTGAGGATGACGGTACATACACTCAGGGTGCTACTGAGACATACCAGTATTTAATTAACATTGTTATTGCCAGACGACCATATGCAAGAAGATACGGAATATCATCGCGGCTTTCGAAGAGGTACCTTAATCCAACCTTTGCAAACAACGACTTTGCTTCAGAGACAACCATGAGATTGCTGAGATTATCGGTGCAACGAGGCGTAAGAAGGCTTCAGGTTCTGACAATATTCCTGCAGAGATACTCCAGGGTCTTCATGGAAAGATTTCGGAATTCTCGGTGAGCTTATCGAATGAAAGCTTCAGACAGGCAATAATTCCAAATATTTGGAAGCAGGCTAACACGGCAATTATTAAAAAGCGCCTGATAAGGATCCTTCAGTTGTTAAATCCCAAAAACCCATATATGTTTTAAATACCTAACTGCCTAACTGCAAAAGAAAATAATATGTAAGGGACTATGGGATTTAAGAACCCAAAATAATATGCATGAGCATCAGTATGGTTTCAGGTCAGGGAAGTCCACTGAAGACGCATTAAATTACTGTACGGATACTGTAAGAGCCTCAAACAAGAAATATGTGGTGGTTATATCTATAGATATAAATGGTGCTTTTGATATAATCTGTGGTGGCCTTCATTATTCGAAATAGATATGAATTGCCGTGAATTACTATATGAATTATTGTAGATTATTGTAAACAGAGGTATGTGAATTTGAAAATAGATTGTTGTACTTCTAGTAAATTATTAACCAAAGGCTGTCCCTAGGGTTCTGTGTGTGGTCTGACTTTCGGGGATATTGGTTTAGAACCTTGTCTCAAACACATGTCAGCATGAAGATCTGTATGGGGTGGTGGCATATGCCCTTGGCATATTTTTATTAATGCACGCAGACAGCAGACAGGAAATTGAGAACTGCGCCAACATTGTTTTTCGAGAAATTGATACACAATGTGGATTCTTTAAATTGAGAATATACAACTTAAATACTATTAAAAGGTAAACTCCACAGTTCCCCAATATTGAGACTAAACAATAGTCTGATTATAAGAGATTTCAGTAGGTATAGAACTTTAGGTGTCTACTCTAATGAGAATTTAAATTCTAGAAGTATTTACGAAACAATTGCAAAGACTTTTAAAATAATTAATAAAATTACTGAAATTACTTTTAATTGCGGCAAAATTCCGTACAACGCAATAAAACTCTATAACAACGCCATCTTAGCCCTGTTGGGGAAAAACGGTCTTTTTAGTAAGTACATTAAAAGTTTAGCGAGTATGTAACGATTGATTTTAGTTCGATTAATATGGGCTTTTGCATTATACGCTATATTGGGTATACTACCAATTGATTATGAAATAAGGAAGAGCTGCGCGTTACTGGCTACGGGAAGGTAGGTAATGTTACGAGGACCTCACAAGCTGGAAGAAGAAAGATTTAGGTCAAAACTTAACTACAAGAATGGCAAAATAGTGTTGGTCAAACTGGTCGAAGACCCTTTTCATTTTTTTCTAACACCGCTGAAAGATTTCTATTAAAATTTGTCCACTCAGTACCTTCCCGGACGCGGTCCTTATCCTGAATATTTAAATAGGTTCGGTCAGTCTGCGACATATCTATGTGCACGCAGTAACATTCGTACCCCTGAACATTCCCTCTGCAATACCTTACATCTCAGGCATGTAGTACATCAAAGACACTTAGGTACAAAGAAAGAATTTACGTGAAATACTTAACAGTACGTTCTGGTGCCATCTAGATATTGTAGCAGATCAATACTCAACATTTAAATACAGAGAATTTTATCAACATTGAATAATTCGTTTTAGATTTAAATTTTAGGCCATACTTGACCATTATTTCAATTACAAGTAGTTTTAATCTTTATGGTTTAATTTTTACAATAACTTGATTCTTTAGTTTATATTCCCATCCCTTTCAATTTTATAGTCCGGGTTTTTGCGTGCCCCCTGGAATCACGAGACTAATTATTCAATTTTGCAAGTTTTATACATGTATTGTTAGATTAAACACAGAGAGTTTTATCAACTTTGAACAATTCGTTTCAGATTTAAATTTTAGGCTTTATTATCATAGGGGAAAACTTCAATTTTAAAATCTTTTTTAAATTAATTTTCGCTTAAATTTTTCTGTTTTGACTTTCACAAAAACTTGATCTTTTTAGCTTAACCATATTCTTGTCCGTTTGGTCAATTGTTAATTTTATAGTACGGGCTTTTAGGTGCCCTCTGGAATTACGAGACTAGTTATTCGTAAACTTTATCAGCTTTATATATTTTAGGTTCATTTTTTAATGCATGAAATAAAAAAAAGTCTAATAATGCACGTTTTGTGTATTATGTGTTATAATTTTAAACAAGAGTGTTTTCAGGGATTTTATGTTTGAAAAATTGTATAAGTGGGTATTTATTTACTTTATTTATTTATTTATTTATTTATTTATTTATTTATTTATTTATTTATTTATTTATTTATTTATTTATTTATTTATTTATTTATTTATTTATTTATTTATTTATTTATTTATTTATTTATTTATTACTAATATTATTTTATGGGAGATCACGCATATCTCTAACATGATCTCCCCTTAAATTATTAACATATTATTAATTACATATATTGTGTATTTTGAAAGGGAATTATGACTCGGTCATTATTGCAGTAGTGCGCTTCAATTATATAATAGGCTTGAATCAAAACAAATAAGCTACAAAATGTGATACATACGTGCTCTCTTGTACATGTTCTGTGTATATGGACTATCATAGTCTTCTTTCTAAATATTCTGACCATATAATGTGAAAGAATTGTAGAGGTATTAAAATAGTATTTCTAAATACTACCCATCATATTCTTATTTTTTAAGCAACGAAAATGAACAACATAAGTGATTTCACATACGCTTCATAAACATGATTTTTCTTTCCGAGTAATTAGCACTTCAAGCTTTTTCTCTATATTAATATTCTGATGCAGCAGCTAGGCCTAACCTTATTTGGAGATCGGTTTCAGGCGATCAGAACGATCAACAGATAAGCAACGCGCGCACACAGCGCAAATACCGCAGGTGCTATTGTCGGATAGCCAGAATTACCCTCTACCTCCTCTACTGTAAACAAACATGAAGTGCAAACGAATAGAGTACGGTAGCTCTCAACGTAACGTCGCTTGCAACCCGGGTCGGAGCCCAATGATAGGCTATACAACCCAGGGGGACATAACGAGACCCCTTGCCTGCACAACTACGGACAACGACGGTGGTCAGTTTCAGCTTCTCCTTTCATTGAGCTGCTTAGTAAAGACTTTAAAGGTAGTTTTAAAAATGTTGTATGGTGTCATCCCCGCCTTTCTATGATATAGGAGAAACAACTTACCGCCAGTTTCCAAGAATTCAATATAGCTGACATTACACTAAACTGCAGACGAAATTACGCCAAAAAGCAGTACTGCCGACGTACATAATAAGAGCATTATTCTAACCTCAAATATCACAGGGTTAAAGTTACATGCTTTCAAACGATAATAATGCTTGAACATCGTTACCACACAATTGGATAGTCACTTCCGAAGGCTAAATGCCATAATGCCAATATTATGCACTACTGTTTTCCGAACACATAAATAACAACAGTAACTGCAACTTCATATACTGCTCTAAAACAATTCAAGCCAAATCAAGCTAACACGAGCAATACAATGGCGTCCACAGATTAATTAATTATTTCATACGGTGGTCTAAACAGAATCTTTTATAAAATCTATCGGTTGGCTTCTCTGCAACGGGTTCAAAACCAAGGGCTTCTGTGGCAACATAACAGTGGCAATAACACCAGCTATGGCCGCAGCTTTACCATGGTTATATTTTACGAAGTTGGCAGTACTAATGCAACCTAACAAATGGAATATCACCAAATATAACCAGACTGTACCATAATGGGGGAGGAATATGTCAGTTGTTTTTGGGGTATCCCAATAAGCTGTGTCCTCTATATCTGCAGACGGCAACGAGCGCTGAGAAGTAGGACAGGCAAAACACCCCGCAGCCCGTTCGGAACTCTTTTGCTGTCTCTCTCTCTCTATCTCTCTCTCTCTCTCTCTCTCTCTCTCTGTATGTATAATACTAGGAATAACTAATCACTAAACTTGCCATATCATAGGCTATCTAAGCCATCAAACAGCTTTGAAGTAAAATTGTGTAATACCATACTATTCAATACATGAATATTTTGAAAGTAATAGATAATGTGGTTTATAAAGCCTGTGATGATCTGTTCTTTGTGTTGCAACATGTGTTCCACTGTGTTCTTGTTATTAAGATGTAGTGCTATATAAGGCTCTATTTATTTATTTATTTATTTATTTATTTATTTATTTATTTATTTATTACCATTAGTTACATGAATGCTAAAAGTATATATGCAATTATACCACGTACTCTTTCATTTGTAATATTATTACATTATTCTGTTTTTTACTCACCGATGTATTTGCTTATAAGATTTTTATCTATTCCGTTAGTTACATTGTTATTAGACCTTCCTCACTAACATTAATGCTAAATGTAAATGTGATTGTACTGTACTATATTTTTGCTTTACTGTAGGGGAGGGTGCTGTACCTTGAGTCAATTGTCAAAATACTCCTTATATCATTTATTTAATTAACGTATTTTACTTTTCTTAGACCTTATTATGAAATTTTATATTTTCTAAACATATCTTAATTGGAAAAAAACATCAACTTAGCCAAATAAACTATCAGATAAATAAATAACGTGTTGCTGCACTGTGGACCAAGGTACAATACCCTCATGTACCCAAGGACAAGCATCCTATATCTTGGACCATACTTTAAAAGGAAGATTTAAAACAATAAATCAACATATATTTACAACTATTTAAGAAAGCAACATTTATTCATTAATTATGAAGCACAAACAATACATGGACTGGCGAGAAGCACAAATCACAACAGTCCTTCAACCCCAGCATAAGATGTGTCCAACGACTATTTGATGCATATGCACCGCTTTTCTCCACTACAATTGGATTGTTTAGAATTGCTGCTGTAAATCCATTCATCTGCCGGTAGCTAGAAGGGGGATGGGCGAGTGACCTTCTGTCCATTATGTTCTGCCTGTTAATCAGTTTTGAAGACCCATGCCTCTTTAAGGTTTTGAATATTCAAACTCATCTTCGCAACCTAAGAATTTGTTTAAATGCCTGGTAAGAGTAGAGCGAGTGACGGAAGATTTATGCCGCCTCCCTATATGACTCTCTTTTCAGGGTCATTAGAATTAATTGCTTTAAGGACGTCTTTCAAAGCATGTGCGTCTACAGGTTCCCTTTTCTTTCCATATATGGTATGAGGCATATTCGTCTATTATTGCAACACTGAAACACACACAAACAAACAAACAAACAAACAAAAAACGCTGAAACCTATTGTCCCATGAACCGCCGGCGCAAGGTACACGAGTGTGTGTTACTATATAAATATGGCACCCTGCGTGCTAGGTTATAATATAATGGAATAGTTGTATGCTCAATTTACTCATCAAAAAATGTGGAATCCAATATATATTCACAAAACAATCGTTGTGAACTACTTAAACTATAATTCACAAAGAACTGAAGTGAGAAAAAATTACTGTACTTTTGAGAAGAAAAAAAAAAACAAAACAAAAAAACAGGCTTTTTATTCTTGTAGACACAACCGTTATGGTACAACATGCAGACTCACACAGGCACTGCACCACGATACAAAGCAACATGTGCTCTTGGGATAACTCGCCAGGTGACAGCAACACTCAGATAAAGAAATCGTCCAGGTACAACACTCTCCCCTATTAATGTTTTAGTTGTACATATTACCACACGTTGTCTATTGCTGTAATAAGCTTAATGACAAACTATTATATATTTATTTTTTATCAATTTCTGAAATTAACTAAGATAATTGATTTAGCCATGAAGAATTTAATGGACACTTAAATTTACAAACTGGCTGTCTGGGTAGTCAGCGTTCTGGTTCCTGAACCAAAGGTCCTGCTTTTGATTCTCGACTGGAGTGGGGGAATTTTTCTTAAATAGAATCATTCCGTACCTTCCGCAGTCTGGAAGTATACATTGGGAAGTGAATGTGTTTCATAGTAAAAGTTAATAGAGCCATGGTTTAAAAAAATATATAAACAACTTCATTGAAATAAATCCACAACTTTCCACATTTGTAGGTTGCCAAATTTCACAATGTAAAAAAAGTCACTTAAATAACAATATTAATGGCCATTAGACAAAAGTTTGAATTTGTGTTTAACAATTTGTAGGCAGGATATAGTGATAGTAATAATATTATGGTTTCATGCAATTCAAACCTTTAAGTTCAGATCGTATAACAAAATATCTTGTTTTCACTTTTAAGGTCCAAATAGCGGGATCTAAGAATGTTTACAGAGCCACGTATAGTGGCAGTAACAATTTTCCTTTGTTGGTAGTTGGAAGTTTGAATTCTTTCCAAAAGTTCACAATTGTTAGATGTCATCCAGCTGGTTAACGAGTTATGTACAACAGCATCGGATTGTTTATGAAGTCAAAACCCCCGATTTGTTCATGAAAAGTTTAAAAGGGCCATACAGATGAAACAATTGATATAAGATGACGAATTAGCTAATGCAAAAAAACCTGAAAGAGCTAAATAAAAACAAAATGTTAACAAACACCACCCGCCATTTATCGTTGCTGCATTTATACTGTCTATTGCCAGGGTATCATAATAATTGTGTCAGATGTTCTCTCATTTTATTCTGTGTAGCTTCGGTATGTAACTTCAAATAATTAACCGATTATCTATTGTTAGGCTATGTTAGCTTACAAAAAGCAGGCCAGTTACTTGAAAGTGGAGTAAATAAATCTAAATTTATATTATACTATTTGATATATCAAATAATTAGAAGATGATCTATTCACACACTTCAAATGCGCTTGAAACTGATACAAATTTAAGATTAGTTTGAATGAAAACTACAAAAAAACTGTACGACTTTTAGAAATTCGATGTTCACTAAACACCAGGCATTATTTTGCGAACACATCTGAAATGTGACGCTGTTCGTACATTTACGACCTTGTTAAAATAAATTGCTGTTAAAAGAGAAAGAGAAGCTCACGTAGTTGGTGAATGCCCCATGTTTGTTACTAGAAGCACCATTTTACGAGCTGCAGTCCCGAAGGGTTTTGAATCCGCACTCTGATAGTCGTGTTGTTACCCCGAGTGCCACGTTAGCTTTATTGCTATTGGAAACAAGGGCAAAAACGAGAGTTTTAGTGAGTGTACTGCCGTTAATCCAATATGGTGTAGGAGCACGGGGGTTTATATTTGCTGTGAATAAGCATGTATACACGATTTTTACTTCACCATCATCAGCCAGGGCCTGGAATCGCACGGAGATTATTCTCAAACGTATTTTCCAATCACCACTTGACCAATGCTGCTGCAATACTCTCTCTCTCTCTCTCTCTCTCTCTCTCTCTCTCTCTCTTTCTCTCTCCACTGCGCTCCCAGCATCCAATCTATGTGTCGATTTAACTTCGGTTGAATGAATCGCGATGAGCTCAATGCGAATTAGGGCCTAGGCCGGCCCGTGGATTTCCACGCTCTGCGGGTAGTATCGGTCTATGTGTAGGGGCAAGGCAGAAAATCTCGTATTAAACACAACATGCACCTTTCTCTTGTGTTTACTTGCCTTAATGGGCTATCTCAGCGTCATTTATCTTTAAGGGGATGCAACACCGACACTCCAATTTTAAGCTTTCAGTCAAACTGATAATTCTTTCGTAAGTTTGTCTCTCTTAACACTAATCGATTTTAAATGTTATTCGATGTCTCTTTTAGTTTTCACTTTACTGCCTTTCAAAACTTAATTTGTGGTCCTATGCTAAGTATATTTTCATTCAATGAAATTTTAAGAATGTTTTCTTTATAATTTATATTATCCTTATGCGTAACTATTACACTATTACACTGGCAGTACTAATTCAAATTGAAAAGAATTTTGAAAACATGAACATTGATTATTTATATTTTTAACGTTCCCTATTGCTGTAAAAATTACTAAATAAAAATAACGTATCTTACAGTTTTAATAGTTTGATTTTTGGAATGTTATTGAAAAGAGTTGAGGGAAATTATAGGAAAATTCAACAAACTGCTAGAAAATAAAAATGTTAAAACCATTTTATTTCTTATTTCGGGGCTTGACGTTCTTGTAAACAATGCTGTAATATTCACAAAAATCACGACAGTTTCACCAGCATATGAATAAACCGTTGCAAACATAAATAGTAACTTCACAAGTAAACAAAGGAAGGTAGCAATAGAGATTAAATGCAAAACTACTTATTTACTTGATAATTGTTTTATCAGGTGTAAAGAATTGATGCATTCCATTAATTAATTGTTTTCCGCAGAGCATAGTCTTCCGTAAATATCACGTTCAATATTTGTATATAAATTTAAGTGCGCACAACATGAAAAATATAAATGGGTTTTGAAATTCAGACAATAAATATTTTTTCCGGCACAATAGAACTTTCATTTTCCGAGATTATACTAAATTCCACGAAAGTGAGTTACGATTGAAATTTGAGGAACTTAATTCGGACATGAAGTTATATTTTCAGAATTTTTGCCTTAAAACAGCTTACTTTTGCTGTCAGAAAATATAAATTTACAAGCTTAGCATTTGTACCGAGGAAATCTTTTTAAGGCTACCGATCGGTGAATTCTAAGAAGTTACAAGTTGAAACATCTTGATTATCTTTTTTATCTTGCTGCATTACGTACATTATAAGTGTCGGACTATATTTTGAATATAAAGGATGGTTGGGTGTGGGGGAATTTCGCGAAAACCGTTGTGCTTCATCTTTGAAATACTTGAATTTCAGCACATGTAAACACACATACACACACTCTTTTTGTAAGAATATTTTTGGAAGTAGAGATTTAGCGATATTTCCGATGAAATACGGATATCGAACTTTCAAGTGTATACAATACTTCATCTAATTCCCAACCCCGCGGCGCAACAACTCTTTTTTGGGCCAAAACCTTCACCCACCACAGGCGTCACGAGTGGGATGCAGTACTGGTAGTGGGACGTGGTCGGTGCCCCGGTCCATCTTGGCCGGTTACGCGGTCTTCGCAACCACGGGCCGCTGCGTCTCAATGAAGTAGCTCCTCAATGTAGCCCCGTTCACATTTGGTGTAGCAGGATTTGTTATGCGCATCAGTATGTGAATAAAGTTCATAATTTGAGGAACCGTTACCCTTAAGTAGCCTATGTCGTTCCCTTCCTAATTACCCGCTCAATCAAACTTGGGGTAAATATTGGACGGTTAATAAATTGGCATTTTAAGCCACATAAAATGCTAAATAAACATGCGGTTTGTCATTTGCAAAAAGAGATGTTTTATATAGATGTAATATTTATAATAACTTGAACAAACTATGAACATTCTAACTGTGTAAAACTAACAGTTCCCAAATTAATACTAGTGACCTTTTCACTCTAAAGGGTGAGCTAATCAAACAGCCTGCCCTTTAAATTTAAATCAATCACTTGACGTTCACAAAATACTACTACGCACCATGGTTTTAAATTCATTCAATCTCTTGTTAAATTAAAATGTCCATAACTGCTATTCATTTTATCCGATTTTATTGGTTTTGGTGTTAAACGAGTTTAGAGGCTGCTTAGGTTTAGTAAGTAACATGGCTGGTTAAAATATGATCAGTGTAATTGTTGTAATGTAGTGGTATGTTGGGTTTTGGCGCCCTCCTCTAAGAAGGCGATTGATTACCTTCGTTGTCTCTGCGGACTTGTAGATTGTATGTATGTGTGTGTGTGTGCATGGAATTAATATTTAATGGTTAGTGTATCTGTGCTAATATTGCCTCGGCTAACTACGTATATTGTCGGTAGCACTGTGCTCTATTCAGGGTGGTGTGAAGCTACTGTTTGTAAATTGTAAATAAAACATACCTACAGGTATAATTGAGTGTAGGAATTATATTTTGAATTGTATGATACACTGTTCTGGTTAACTGTACAATCCTTTAGCAGTGTAGCACTTACTAAAATGTGAAGCTTGAATATACTTAAACTTATCTTGTGTGGAAATTAACTAGGTTCAAGAATTATTTATGAATAATTAAGTAATACATTAACAAATATATCAGAATATATAATCGGCATCAATCAAGAAAGGGATTGACATTTTCCGCAGAGCGTGAGAGATAGAGTCAGACAGACAAATTACAGCAATACAACAGGCCACGGAAAAACAAGAGAATACCATTATCGATTCAAGATAGTGGAAAGTGCATTGCGTAAGTGTGAAAATCAAAACAAAAATGTAAATCATTTAACATACGAGTGTACTCTGTTAGACACTGAAAGACAAACACTAAAACAAAGCATTAAAAACAAAGGTGGACAGTGGCCTGTAACAAACAATGAACTTGTAAACAAACACATTAAGGACTTTATATATTTCATAAACGATTTAGATTTTGAAAAACTATAACACATATTGTAAATAGCAAAATCAGCTAAATAGTTTAGGTTGTAAACAGTTGTAAATAGCACAAGAATAGCATGCAGAGTAAATAGGATACCTAACTTGTCAAATACGATACTGTCGCTTGCAATTTTGTTAAATCACATATTGTAACTTCTACAAATGATGCAAATGTAACTAAGAGCATATAATGTCACTATGCAACTGGGCATGCTGTATATTAATAAACAAGGGGAAAAAAAAGACAGACGACATTGCCGCTTATCACGACCACACGGAGAGCGCGTTAGGATTATGTGTACGAAAAAGGTTGGATTGCGCCTGGAATGTGGGATTATTTGTATTCGTATATGAAGACAGTAAGAAAATAGTGAATCTGTAGCCTGTCTCACCCTTAGATGACAGTATGGAGTTAAATGGTATATATCTGTCTCTATCTAGCGCATACAAGTTGTCCTTAGCTTCGTCCTTTTCTACTCTCGCGCTGTTGCCAGGTTCCTAATAGCATGGTGTAAATATTCAGTTGTTACCATTTTCAGCTTTGAACACATGCCATGCAATTTTTTTTCTCTAGCAGGTTATATCCTTTTTAGGGTAATTATACATTTCTGTAGGCCCAAATTTCTACAGAAAGCGTGATTTTTAGTAAAAATCCGATATTTGCTGTTTCTATGCTCATCACGCGCTAACTAATCAACTAAGAGCTACAATACATCTATATTTTTTTCTTAACTAGAGTAAACTGTAGTGCTGCTACATGTCTACTTTGAATTTTCTATATTTACCCAGTTAAGTATTACAATTTTTTAAATTAAATGTTCTCAGAAAATGTTATATCTGTGCACTGCAAAAGTTACGCAGTGTGAAACTTTTTGTTATTGAGTTTACGTCAGGGACCAAGCGACAGCAAATGTAGAGGCAGTTTTTAAAATAAACCAGAAGCTTGTAACCTCCTGCTTTCATGTTTAAGGCAAACAAAAGGTATTCATGTATTGAGTTGAAAGGCGCTAGGCGTGACACAGAAGGCAGCAGTAAAAGTTAACACCAGTCCGTAAAAAAGTGTGTGTATTTATACTGTGTGGAACCTGTGAAGTGTTATTGCGCTTTTTATTTAACAGTTTCCGTAATTATTTGTAGTTATGGAGGGAGAAGCTAGGAAGAGAGGATATATTGGTAAATTAAGAAATAGGAACGCTCAATAATTATGAATGTGTCTTTCAAGTAAAATGAGTATTAGAAAGAAACAGCTAAGACTATCGAGTGTTCAGAAGCAGTAGTGTATGGGATTAAAAAGAAACTAGTGAAAGGACCTCTAAGAACGCCATCGAAAAAGAAAGCAAAAAGGGTGGGGGAAAACGCTAGATTAACGCAATATGTTGTAATTGTGCAAAGCGGAAGGCGCCAAACTGTTCAATCTTTGCTGTTTAAAAATATTCCACCCACGTTGAATATAATTTGGTCACGGGTCAACAGTGATGTATCTTACATATTTTCCAAATGCCTCTCTGAGTCGATTCTACATGATTTGGGGTTCGAATATGAAAGGAGTAAGAAGTGCATATTAATAGAAAGAGACGATATTATCAGATGGAGAAATCGATATCTAAAATACATAAAAAGGTTTAGGGGCCAGGGAAAACAATTATTTATACAGATGAATCATTTGTAAATTTAGGCCACACAGTGACAAAGGCGTGGAGGGATACAAAAGTTAAAAGTGGCCGTCAAGCAGCAATTGAAGGACTTAGTACAGGACTCAAGCCACCTCGGGGTCGCGGACCAACATTCGCAACTTCGAGGTAGGAGTACACTCATTTTTTCAGTTGACTGTGCTATCTTTGCCACTATTTTTGTGCATAAGTTAAATATTCATTAGAAGTGTTAGACAATTGCAAATGCTCACAGCATGCGCACCAGGGTTGCGAGATTTCTAAACTCAAAAGTAGCCAACATTGGCCGAAAAAGTAGCGAAGTTCCAACTGAAGTATCCCAAAATATTGCGTACATTAGTAAATTAATGACTATTTCCTGGGCATAAATATGAATCAGGTATTAAAAAGTATGCAATATTCACCAATAGCTAATAATAATCCAACTATAGATTCATGATGAAAGATTATTAAATATTAAATTGAGAAAAGTTCAAGTATTGCAAGAGTCACACAAATAACAAGGAATACCTCCGAAATGGTTCACTCCATTTTGGTCATAAATTGCATATTTTAATGAGATCTATACTTTTATAATAAGATTTGGTCTATCTTTTGCGTTTTACCAGTTATGCAAAAGTCATCAAGAGTAAACAGGACTACGTGGGCTATAGCCAGAAAATTCAAAATATACATTTCATTTACCATAAAAACATCTTAAATATATGGCAGTTGAATCAAAATTCTTAAAACCATTTTCGAGAAAATTAAAATTTTTGAAACCTTTTCTATGTAAAGGGTAGTTTAGGGTGGAGGAATTTTCTTCAAAATCTTCATGCCGTATCCTTGAAAGATATCAAACTTAAATACCAACTTTGGTTTTTAATCGATTTTTCGTTTTTGAGTTATGCTGTTCACACACACACACACACACACACACACACACACACACACAAACACACATACACGGACCACTTTTAAAAATGCTTTTTTTTTATTCAGGGGCCTCAAAACATGTTTCCATTTAAATGTCGACATCGAATTTTTGGGTGAAATGCAATACTTCTACGTAGTAGAGAAACTAGTAGGAAACCACAGTCATGCTAATAAATGTTAAATATTGTGACAGCTTTAGCAAAAATTAATGAAAGTGTTATTGTATAACCTCGTGAAATCATAGCCCAAAAGTAGCCCAGTTGAAATTTGAGTAGCTCAAAAAGTCACAAGTAGCCCAATCATAAAACTTTGTAGCCGGAACAAAATAAATGTAGTCCAATTAGCTACTTTTGGGCCCAATCTGGCAACCCTAATACGCAGGGATACCACAGCCTGTCTCACCCTTAGATGACATTATGGAGTTATATGGCATACTCGTATCTGTTATCTATCTAGCGCATACAAGTTGCCATTAGCTTCGTCCTTTTCTACTCTCGCACTGTTGCCAGGTTCCTAATAGCATGGTGTAAATATTGAATTGTTATAAATTTCAGGTTTGAACACATAGCCCTATGCAGAATGTTTTTCTCTATCAGGTTATATACTTTTTAGAGTCATTATACATTTCTATAGACCCATATTTCCACAGAAAACGTTTTTTTTTTTTTTTTTTTTTTTTTTTTTTTTTTCCAGCAAAAGTCCGATATTTGCTGTTTCTATACTCATCCCGCACTAACTAATCAACTGACAGCTAGAACATGTCTATTTTTTTTTCTTAGCTAGAGTAAACTACAGTGCTGCTATCTGCCTACTTTGAATCCTCTGTGTTTACTCAGTTAAGTGTTACAATTTTTTAAATTAAATGTTTTCGGGAAATTTATTATCTGTGTACTACAAAAGTTACGTGGTGGGAAACTCTTTTGTTATTGAGTTTACATCGGGGAACAAGCGAGAGCAAATTTTGAGGAGGATTGGAGACAGTTTTTAAAATAAACCAGAGCCAATAACCTCTTGCTTTCATCGTGTAAGGCAAACAAAAGGTATTCATATATTCAGCGTATTCACGCACAATGCGTGACACAGAAGACATAATGAGCAGCAGTAACAGTTCCAAAGAAGTCGTGTATGGGTTTACTGTGTGGAACCTGTGAAGTGTTATTGTGTAATATATTTCACATTTTCCGTAAATATTTGTAGTTATGGAAGGGGAAGCTAGGAAGAGGCGATATATTGGTAAGTTAAGCAGTAAGGAACGCCAAATAATTATGAATGTGTTGGATTATTTTTCAAGTAAAATGAGCGTTAGTAAGGTTAGTAAAAGAAACAGCTAAGACTATCGGGTGCTCAGAAGCAGTAGTGTATAGGATTAAAAAGGAATTAATGAAAGGACCTCAGTAGGTAGGTTGAGGGAAGGCTGGAACAGACCCAAATGCGCAAGATGGCCGCCATGCGTAATCTAAGGATTACTAGGTGAGATGGTACTAGAAGCAGGTATTGTAGGTGTTCTAGTGATAATGGGATCAATATCTAAGACAAATAGCAGGGACACACACGTGTTTATGTACGTTTGTAATAGATGAGTATTTTGTTCGCTATATCTAATGTATACATCCTAACGCAAGAGCTTTCTAATTTGATCCAATATATTACCCTCAACATAATGACACCTCGCCCCCTTCATCGCTGCGCTAACCTAACTTAGCCCAGCTCCTACTCTTCTTACTCAGTCTTTCATAATTTAACATAACCTAAGCCTCATACTACTACTCGGGTAACCTAACCTAGCATTACTTAACCTAAGAGGAGCTTAAACCTTCCTATTTATTAAGATATTTTAACCTTACCTAAGCCCCATACTTCTACTCGTCTAACCTAACCTAACCTAACCTAACCTAACCTAACCTAACCTAACCTAACCTAAGCCTCATACTACTACTGGGGTAACCTAACCTAGCATTACTTAACCTAAGAGGAGCTTAAACCTTCCTATTTATTAAGATATTTTAACCTTACCTAAGCCCCATACTTCTACTCGTCTAACCTAACCTAATCTAACCTGGCCTAGCCTAACCTAAGGTAGATCCTCTTATTATTATTTATTCTATTCTACTAACATGATACGTTTCTAGACATTCATTCTGTCCTCTTATCATCTATCCTATTCCCTCCTTTGCTTCTCTATTCTATCCTGCCATACGCTGTGCTGATCTCCCTCTAGGAATTTCATAAACATTTTGATACTATTTTGAGTCCTCTGATAGATCTTTTTTAAGCACTTTTAGTATATTCAGGCTGCTTTTACAACATATTTAAGAACTTTTCAGACTATTTTGAAGATAATACAGGTTATTTGATCGATTTTTCAGAGGTTTCATGGTATTTTGACGTTGTTTATAGACCGTTAACAGATATTTTAGTTGCTTTAGGCTGTGCAGGACGCTTTTACAAATTATTTTACACAACGGCCAGGCAATTTTGAGTGATTTAGACGCCATATTATATATTTGCAGGGTGTTTTGAGGTCCGTTTGGACTCGCTGGTAGATATTTCAGCCTGTTTCCAGATATTCTGAAGACTTTTACGTACAGTTTAAACATTTTTCAGAGTATTTTAGACGAATTTTACGTTATTTAAGGCAATCTGAGAGTTATTCTGGACGCCCATGTCTATTATTGTTTGCTTTAAACACTTTGAAGGGTAATGGAAGATAATTTTCTCAATATCAGGGATACTGAACCAGCTATTTCAAGGTTGTTAGACCAGTTAATTATCATTTCAGCCATTTTAGAGACATTTTAAGCACTATAGGGGTATTTTAGACTTTGTCACCAACATTTTGCATGGTTTTCAGAATCCTTTGAAACACTTTTATAGGCGTTAGACGCTTTTTTAATGGTATTTTTCGAGCGCTAATAAATTAAGACATTTTAGCTCCTTCACAGGTATTTTGAGGATTTTCAGGGCATCTTAGACTCGTGAGAAGCATTTTTTTCGTCAGTTTGAAGATGTTTTAAGACACTCTAGTAGGCATTTTTAACGCTGATAGAGATATTTTAATTGATTTAAGAACATTTTACTAAGTTTTCTTCAGTAATAGCTTTGTTTTATAGTAGTTGAAGAGCAGTCTAACCTATCCAGTCATTTATTGCATTTCTCGCATTATTATTTTGATTACATTTCACTAATAACCTAACTCGGCAACAATCATCATCATTATCAACTACTCTATCTTATAGTCCAACTAAGTTAACCTAACCTAACCTGACCTAATGAGGAAATAGGGATGTTAAGGCAAGCAATGAAATAAAAAAAGAATAATAGCAATGAGATAATTTTTATTCAACTTACAGAGATACATACACTAGCATTAACATTTAGAAAACAAGTATACACTGCTGAAAGACGATAGCGCCCTCCTCAGTTCTTCTTCTTCTTATTCGCATTATCATTCTTCTCTCTTGGTTAGATGTGCCATTGGCGCACGAAGTTCATAGTTCAACAATCTTCAATTTTTTCTACAGACAAGCTTTAAGTACCCATGTCTAGGTACTATTCTCGACACTGTAATGTCCATACGCATACGTCGATATTCCATCCCCTTCAATCACTCTCTTGTCATCGTGAGGTGATAAGGCTATTTTATTAGCTTCAACCGTAGAAATATTGTGATGTCGGGATAGGATTAAATTCATCGGAGTTCTAACAATTTTCAAAGTTTTAAGGCACTCTACATAGCTATTGAAGTTGATGTATTGCTTAATGGCGCTACGTTTTATACCTTTAACTTTTTTTATCACAGAACCATCAATATCGATAGCATACATTTTAGGCCTGAGACCTACAAAACGATGAATGATTTTTCCAGAGGCTTCATCTTTAAACTTTCCCAACACTTTTTTGTTGTGTGTAGAATGACATACATGGTTTGCAGGGTAATCAGATGTATCCAGATGTTCAAGCATACGTAATTTATCCTGATATATATCTTTAGTAGACACTCGATGGATGAAAGAATCCGTATCCATATACAAGAGTTTAAGATTTTCAGCTCCATAATATGGAAGTAACACGTCATATTGATAGGCATACATTAGAGTCTTGGAGATGTCTAGTACACTCATACCAATGTATATGGGCTTGTTGAACACTATTTTACGAGAAGCCATATGTACAGCCGCAAGATTAGGTCCATATATGGTTCGATCAATGAATATAGGTTTAGCTATGAGTTTTTCTAACGTTTTGCTGTTTGTCACAAGCCGTATATCCATACGATTACGAATATTTTCCATAGTTTTTCCAAACATAGCATTATTGAATAGTTTATAAAGGTCCTTCTCAAAATCATTTCTAGCTTGTTGTCGCAGTCGGTTATTAAACTCGACGTAAGGTTTTAGCCAACACGATTGATGGAACTGAAGTGCTCGATGAATCTTTGTTAATAGTAGACCATGACCAAGAGCTTGTTTCAAGGCCATGTAGTGTACCACATACTTCTTTCGGCATCCAAGATGAGCAATTAACTTCTCTGAAGACGTCTCACGCGGTTTCAGACTCTCAGGCAGGAAGGGCAAATCATTATGAAGATCGTGGAGCTCGACAGGATATTCGACATCAACTTCTAAGATGTATCCAAGGGGGTCATCTTCCTTCAATAAATCCAAGTCTAGATGATCAGGGGAAACCCACTTAAAACCTCCATAAGGAAGGGCCTTACACATTGCCCAACCATATTGGTTATTGGCGTCTTCGTATGTAATAAACTGAGAGGGTTTCCGAGAGTCATACTGTGCCATATAGATATTGTTCGCCTCAGCATAGCGATGAGAAACCTGGCATAAGCCTCCTCTTATACCAGATTCAACCATGAGCAGCTGATCGTAGTCCAGCAGCAATTGCAGCTCAATTCCAGTATACAGCAGCATAGCATCCCATGTAAGCCCTGGAGAAGTGAAATAATGTGCAGGATCTACTTTATGTGTTTTCAGAGTCTGGTCTCTAAATGTTTCAAAGACATCTGCGAGGAGCAGAACATCAGAGATTAAGTAAATATCGCTGTACTCGCCCAAATTTCTTACATTAAACTGATTCCATACATTTGCAGCATGCTCGTAGTCATCGTCGGTAATTTCTTCTTCGTTTAATTTATTGTAGAATGCTTTCCTTGGAGGCAGATGAGTATCATTCAAAACGTCCCACGATGTGAGATAATCATAGGGGAACACTCCCTTACGTGTCATCAAGCCAATCTTCTCTTCACCGAAGTACTTCTCTGTTTCGGGATACGTAGTTAGGTTTTTCACTAACTTGTCCAAGCTTGTACTCAGGAAACGGAAGGTATCCACAAATCTGAGTTTAATATCTCCAACATATTTTGAGAATGAGATATAGCTTTCTTCAGAGTTTGGTATTACCTCCACTCTTTCGCTTGTGCAACCTAACTCCTTAACAATAAAATGAGAGTCATACCCACTCAGGTTATGCATGAAAACAGGAATATAATTAGGTGTTTTACAGGCCAGGTTACATTTATTGTGTAAAGATGCTCTGTACACCCCGGATACATGATCGTGATCGCGAACCTTCCAATTATCTTCTGTAAATTCACGCCCGCACAGGTAGCATATTGTAGAAGCATCGAACGATTCTTGTTCTTCAGCTGTAAGTTTCAGAGGCTTAGCAGATTTGTATAAGTCACTAATTTTCTTCGCAAGGGAAGTTAGATACTCTATGAACTTCTCAGCAGCATCATGACCTCGATACACGTAGGGATGTGTAGGAAGATCGGTTTCTACTTTGTCAACGCTGGATGATGGTTTGACGTAAACAGCAAAGCTCATTGGAGAATGACTTTGATAGGGTGTTGTATAGGAGGTTTCAGGATTAGAGGCGCAGGTATGGTAAGGTGTGAGAATGCTCTCAAAATCAGCGTATATAACATAAGGAAGTTTCAACATTCTTTCCACGTTTTTGAATCTGACGATAGAGTTTTCTTTTGTAGGCATAACGCATCTAGCAATACCATGTTGTCTACATATTTCGCTGTGCTCCTCCAATTTTTTCATTCCACTCGCTCCATGTTGATCATCAAAATGACTGAAACATCTTTTACATACATATATTTGCCCATGATGTTTAGTTTTCTGGCCGCGAATAAGCTTCTCAAAATCCTTTATGTATACATAGTGATGTTTGCCAGCTGAATCACTCAACAGAAGAAGATCGCGATGATCAGATAATTCTTCCTTGACTACCTTTACAGGAAACACTTCATGTTTTTCATCCAGTCCAAACACATTTATGGACATATTGTTGAGCTTTTCAAATTTAGCGACTTCGCCCAAGCTCGTAGGAAACGAAACGCATGAGAAATTGTATTTTTCTTGGTGATCCTTGTACTTGCCGACGCGATGAGCATTCTTATCAACGAATTTTGCAAGAACCGCATATATAAAGCACTTCTCGTCACTATAATTCTGTGGGTTTATGCAGGCTTTTCTCGCTTCCACAGATGCAGGTAGAGGAATATAGCTGCTCCCTCGAAGGACATTGTACTTGTTAATTCGGAGTCGAACTCCATCAACTGCTAGCAAGGCCCAGTTGCTTCCTTTCAGTTTACTTTCTTCCATTTCAACACGAAGCTTCTCGAATTTTTTTTCCAAGATGGCGTTCATATCAGTTTCTAAAAACACAGGTTGGTTACGTGTTTTAAATGTTCTGTCACATGTCTCTCCATGAACATTCACAAATTGACAGTCGACCATGATGTTAATTTTCACACTTTTATGTATCGACAGTTCTTTCTTTATAGCTTGAATTATACGAGGTTTTGACTCCTGTAGGTAAGTTTTCATATCCTTGAAGGTGTCACAACGTATATAATATGATTTGAGTCGTCCTTCAAATGATGTTTCATACTCGATCATATCACACTCATCAGTCATTGTCAATAGATGATGCTTGCTAGGTTCAAACTTGATTTTCTTGCGAGATACAGTTTTTTCACATCTTTCTTCATGTACGTCTCTTCTATGCTCAGTATTGCAAACATCACCACAATGTTTACACCTGTAGACTCGACCACATACCAACTCATGTCTCTTCTTATCATAGTTGCGTAGAAAACGCTTATCACATTTGCTACAGCTATAGTCTGGCATAGCATTCAGAACCGATTCCATCACTCCACCATTCCACATCTTTATAATATGTAGTGCGACACTTGTAAATTATATAAGTCAATAAATGCTTATAGCACTTTCCACTGACTCGCCTTGATAACTTGTCAAAGCTATTGAACGGTAATCTCACTAGGAGAAGCTGATGTGCTCTACTCTAAGGTTAATTACTGAATAACTATGTAAGCTCAAGCAAACCCCACTTATTCCACTAGCACGTACCTTATAAATGACTACGCGATTCAAGATTAAGCTTGTATTTTTAAAATATATATCATTAAACTACGTGAGTCAAGATTAACTTGTTTCATTTTTATTTGCCAGTTCAACGTTAACATGCATTTCCCCCACATTTTTTAAAGTTTAAACAAGGTAAATGTTTATAATTTTAATACTTTCACGCAGACACTCACATACGCAGACACACACAGACACACACACAGACACACACCCATACACGCAGACACACAAACACACACAGATACACAGACACAGACACATACACACACATAAAACACACATACACATACACACACCCAACCCACACACACATACACACGCATACACGCATACCCACACACACATACATGCACACATACGCACACAGACATACATGCACATACACACCAGCAAACACGCACACATACACACGTCCGTAAACACACACATACATACACAAACACATACACACACTCTTCCACACACACATACACACAAACACATACACACACCCCAACCCACAGACACATACACACCCACACATGCAAACCTACACCTTCACACATGCACGCAAACACACACATACACACACACACCCACACACATACGCAAACAGACATACACACATACACGCAAACACACACGCGCATGTACATACACGCACGCTCACACACACACTCCCACACACATACACACAAAAACATACACACACCCCTACCCACACACACACATACATACGCCCGTAAACACACACATACATGCACAAACACATACACACACTCTCCCACACACACACACAAAAAACCATACACACACTCTCCCACACACACACACACACACACACACACTCCCACACACATACACACAAAAACATACACACACCCCTACCCCCCCCCCCACACACACACACATACATACGCCCGTAAACACACACATACATGCACAAACACATACACACACTCTCCCACACACATACACACAAAAAACACACACGCAAACACCCACATTCACATAAGCACAAATATGCATAGCACACACATACACACATGCACACAAGCACACACACATACACGCACACTCACACATGCACAAACACATACACACACTCTCCCACGCACACACATACACACAAACACATCCGCAAACACACACACATTCACATACGCATAAAGATGCATAGCACACACATACACACATGCACGCAAACACACAAGCGCATGTACATACACGCACGCTCACACGCACACTCATACACATACATGCACACATGCAAACACGCACACATGCAAACACACACACGCATAAAGATGCATAGCACACACATACACAGACACACACGCACGCACACACACGCGCAAACACACTCAGGCACACATACACTCATACACAAACATGCACGCACACACATACACGCACACACGCACACATGGACCTTTTTTCTAAAAATACTTTTTAGGGATTCAGGGGGTCTCAAAACATATATTTCGGGTGAAATATCGACATCGATTTTTTGGGTGGAATACAATACTTTCCCTACTTACAATTCGTAATAGAGAAATCGTTTGTCTCATATAAACGTCTTTATTAGAAAGAACATGAAAAGTTTCGAGAACATTAAATTCTCACAAGTATATAAATTAATTCAATAATACTTTTTCCATACGTTTATCACAGTCAGTTTGAGCAATATTAACACGATAAGTTTTACCGCGTACAGGGTTCGTTCTGCAAACCTACGGACAAAGTAAAACACATCGTAATAACTCATACATAGAGAAAACGGGTTTCTTTCCACATTCCAAGAAGTTATTTGGCCTAAGAGTAAACTCATTTAAAGATGTGTTCCTTAACCCACTCTTGCATTAAATGGAGTAGAGAGATGAGTTTACTCTTACGCCAAATAACTTCTTGGAATGTGGAAAGAACCCCGTTTTCTCTATGTATGAGTTATTACGATGTGGTTTACTTTGTCCGTAGGTTTGCAGAACGAACCCTGTACGCGGTAAAACTTATCGTGTTAATATTGCTCAAACTGACTGTGATAAACGTATGGAAAAAGTATTATTGAATTAATTTATATACTTGTGAGAATTTAAAATGCATTTTTGTGTTCTCGAACTTTTCATGTTCTTTCTAATAAAGACGTTTATATGAGACAAACGATTTCTCTATTACGAATTGTAAGTAGGGAAAGTATTGTATTCCACCCAAAAAATCGATGTCGAGATTTCACCCGAAATATATGTTTTGAGACCCCCTGAATCCGTAAAAAGTATTTTTAGAAAAAAGGTCCATGTGTGCATGTATGTCTGTCTGTGTGCGCGTGTAGGTGTGTATGTCTGTGTGTGTATGTGTATGTGTGTGTGTTTACGGGCGTGTGTGTGCGTGTTTGCGGGCGTGGGTGTGTATGTGTCTGTGGGTGTGCTATACATCTTTGTGCGTGTGTGCCTGAGTGTGTTTGCGTGTGTGTGAGCGTGCGTGTGTGTCTGTTTGTGTATGTGTGTGCTATGCATCTTTATGCGTGTGTGTGTTTGCATGTGTGCGTGTTTGCGTGTGTGCATGTATGTGTATGAGTGTGCGTGTGAGCGTGAGTGTATGTACATGCGCGTGTGTGTTTGGGTGCATGTGTGTGTGTGTGGCTGTGTGTGTGTGTGTGTGGGAGAGTGTGTATGTGTTTGTGCATGTGTGAGTGTGCGTATAGGTGTATGTGTGTGTGTTTGTGTGCATGTGTGTATGTGTGTGTGCTATGCATATTTGTGCGTATGTGAATGTGGGTGTTTGCGTGTGTGTTTTCGGATGTGTGCGTGTGTGCATGTGTGTATGTGTGCGTGGGTTGGGGTGTGTGTATGTTTTTTGTGTGTATGTGTGGGTTGGGGTGTGTGTGAGAGTGTGTGTCTGCGAGTTTGTATGTGTGATTGTATGTGTATGTTTGTGTGCATGCATTCGTGTGTATGTGTGTTTGTGCATGTATGTGTGTATGTGTGTGGGTTGGGTGTGTGTTTGCATGTGTGCGTGTGTGTATGTGTGATGGAGAGTGTGTGTTTGTGTGTTTGTTTGCGGGTGTGTGTGTTTGTGGAGATGGTGGTGGTGTGTATTGGTGATAGTCGTGGTGATGTTGCTTATGGTGATATCTGTTCTGGTGGTGGTGGTAGTCGTGGTGGTGATGGTGATGGTAGTGGTGGTGGTGGTGGCGGTGTGTGTGAGAGTGTGTGTCTGCGAGTTTGTATGTGTGATTGTATGTGTATGTTTGTGTGTGGATGCGTGTGTATGCGTGTTTGTGCATGTATGTGTGTATGTGTGTGGGTTGGGTGTGTGTTTGCATGTGTGCGTGTGTGTATGTGTGATGGAGAGTGTGTGTTTGTTTGCGGGTGTGTGTGTTTGTGGAGATGGTGGTGGTGGGTATTGGTGATAGTCGTGGTGATGTTGCTTATGGTGATATCTGTTCTGGTGGTGGTGGTGGTGGTGGTGGTGATGGTGGTGGTGGTGGTGGTGGTCGTATGGTGGTGGTGGTGGTGATGGTGGTGGTGGTGATGGTGGTGGTGGTGGCGGTGTGTGTGAGAGCGTGTGTCTGCGAGTTTGTATGTGTGATTGTATGTGTATGTTTGTGTGTGTGCATGCGTGTGTATGTGTGTTTGTGCATGTATGTGTGTGGGTTGGGTGTGTGTTTGCATGTGTGCGTGTGTGTATGTGTGATGGAGAGTGTGTGTTTGTGTGTTTGTTTGCGGGTGTGTGTGTTTGTGGAGATGGTGGTGGTGGGTATTGGTGATAGTCGTGGTGATGTTGCTTATGGTGATATCTGTTCTGGTGGTGGTGGTGGTGGTCGTATGGTGGTGGTGGTGGTGGCGGTGTGTGTGAGAGTGTGTGTCTGCGAGTATGTATGTGTGATTGTATGTGTATGATTGTGTGTGTGCATGCGTGTGTATGCGTGTTTGTGCATGTATGTGTGTATGTGTGTGGGTTGGGTGTGTGTTTGCATGTGTGCGTGTGTGTATGTGTGATGGAGAGTGTGTGTTTGTTTGCGGGTGTGTGTGTTTGTGGAGATGGTGGTGGTGGGTATTGGTGATAGTTGTGGTGATGTTGCTTATGGTGATATCTGTTCTGGTGGTGGTGGTGGTGGTGGTGGTCGTATGGTGGTGGTGGTGATGGTGGTGGTGATGGTGGTGGTGATGGTGATGGTGGTGGTGGTGGCGGTGTGTGTGAGAGTGTGTGTCTGTGAGTTTGTATGTGTGATTGTATGTGTATGTTTGTGTGCATGCATTCGTGTGTATGTGTGTTTGTGCATGTATGTGTGTATGTGTGTGGGTTGGGTGTGTGTTTGCATGTGTGCGTGTGTGTATGTGTGATGGAGAGTGTGTGTTTGTTTGCGGGTGTGTGTGTTTGTGGAGATGGTGGTGGTGGGTATTGGTGATAGTCGTGGTGATGTTGCTTATGGTGATATCTGTTCTGGTGGTGGTGGTGGTGGTGGTGGCGGCGGTGGTGGTGGTGGTCGTATGGTGGTGGTGGTGGTGGCGGCGGTGTGTGTGAGAGTGTGTGTCTGCGAGTATGTATGTGTGATTGTATGTGTATGATTGTGTGTGTGCATGCGTGTGTATGCGTGTTTGTGCATGTATGTGTGTCTGTGTGTGGGTTGGGTGTGTGTTTGCATGTGTGCGTGTGTGTATGTGTGATGGAGAGTGTGTGTTTGCGGGTGTGTGTGTTTGTGGAGATGGTGGTGGTGGTGGGTATTGGTGATAGTTGTGGTGATGTTGCTTATGGTGATATCTGTTCTGGTGGTGGTGGTGGTGGTGGTCGTATGGTGGTGGTGGTGGTGGTGGTGATGGTGGTGGTGATGGTGATGGTAGTGGTGGTGGTGGTGGCGGTGTGTGTGAGAGTGTGTGTCTGCGAGTTTGTATGTGTGATTGTATGTGTATGTTTGTGTGCATGCATTCGTGTGTATGTGTGTTTGTGCATGTATGTGTGTATGTGTGTGGGTTGGGTGTGTGTTTGCATGTGTGCGTGTGTGTATGTGTGATGGAGAGTGTGTGTTTGTTTGCGGGTGTGTGTGTTTGTGGAGATGGTGGTGGTGGGTATTGGTGATAGTCGTGGTGATGTTGCTTATGGTGATATCTGTTCTGGTGGTGGTGGTGGTGGCGGTGGTGGTGGTGGTGGTGGTGGTGGTCGTATGGCGGTGGTGGTGGTGGTGATGGTGGTGGTGATGGTGATGGTAGTGGTGATGGTGGTGGTGGCGGTGTGTGTGAGAGTGTGTGTCTGCGAGTTTGTATGTGTGATTGTATGTGTATGTTTGTGTGTGTGCATTCGTGTGTATGTGTGTTTGTGCATGTATGTGTGTATGTGTGTGGGTTGGGTGTGTGTTTGCATGTGTGCGTGTGTGTATGTGTGATGGAGAGTGTGTGTTTGTTTGCGGGTGTGTGTGTTTGTGGAGATGGTGGTGGTGGGTATTGGTGATAGTCGTGGTGATGTTGCTTATGGTGATATCTGTTCTGGTGGTGGTGGTGGTGGTGGTCGTATGGTGGTGGTGGTGGTGGTGTCTAATTAAAAGCATTAAAACATACTAAAGATGTGAAAACTTAGAAAAATCACGAGGAAGCTTTAAAAATTCTAAAAAAAAAAAAAAAAAAAATCATAATACCGCACAGATGGCTAAAACACCTAGCAAACCTCTAAAATAGCATTAACATACCGTGAAATGTTTAGAGAATGCTTAGGATTCGCATGTCAGGCGGTCTAATACCTTCAGTTTCAACGTAATAGGTTAGAACATATTTTACTGATAGTTTAAAGCTCTATAAAGAGCTAGAAAACAATGTTGGATAAAGCTTAGAAAAATACTTTAAAAGAAGCAGGTCAGATCAGGATAGGTGGCGGGGTTAGCCTTAGAAAACTGCATGCTGTGTTCGAGATGTTAGCACCAAAACATAATATAGAGCTATGCGAAAGGATCATACACCTGAATAAAAGTTTATGGTATTGCTGGATATGGGGTCGTTGGTGATGGTGTCGTTGTAGGTTATGGTTGCGCTGGTGATGGTGGTGGAGGTGATAATGCTAGTTATGATGGTTGTAAAGGAGATGGTGTTGGTGGTGTCGTTATAGCGATGCAAAACTCAACAGTCGCTTTCACATAATCTGCGGACACGGGACGTAGAAATAGTGGTGCTGCGTGATACTTCAAATACCATGAGAAAACTTTATTTTCTAGACTGAAGCTCTATAAAAGAGCTGCAGAAGCCAGCACTGACGAATATGGCGTTCCGAAATTCTTTAAAGGAATACAAGGCTTGCAAGGTTAGACACTAAAACGCATAAGCAATGCCCTAAGTGATCCCATTAGAAAATGCTGAACTACTCTAAAGAATAATAACCGGGATTAACATGCATAACATACCGGCAAGGGCGAGGAAATGCTCTTAACGGCTTCTTCAACATCACGGCTAAAAGAACTTCTATAAGCTGAAGAAATTAGTGAAAAAACCGTCTAAAAGGTCTCATAAAGATTCTCAATACTTCTATCAGTGACAAACATGTTAGAAGCCAAGTTCTGTAACGTTGTGAAAGAGATAGATTGTATCAGTAACAAAAATGCTAGTAGCCAAGTTCTGTAACGTTATGAAAGTGGCCATAATAGGTGACCAGATTAAGTGAACAGATTAGGTTAGGCTAGGTTAGGGAAAAATATGAAAGTATAGCATATAAGATAATGCCATGTAACGAACGTGGAACGATCTGTAACTATAATAGAAGCCAGTGAGACAGTAAAACTGTGAGAGATTGGTTGTAAAGCCTATTAAAAGACTCCGAAATTCACTAGATGTACCATGAACATCCTTCTAAAGGTCACAAAGGCATCAAAAAGCCAGAAAGAGACTATGTTAGCTTGATTAGTATGCTTAGGTCAGGTTAGTATGCTTAGGTGGTGAGAGTATGGTTAGGTTAAGATAGCTTGGTTTGGGCTATGTTAGCCTGATTAGTATGCTTAGGTCAGGTGAGTATGCTTAGGTGGTGAGAGTATGGTTAGGTTAGGCAAGCTTGGGTTGGGCTATGTTAGCTTGATTAGTATGCTTAGGTCAGGTGAGTATGCTTAGGTGGTGAGAGTATGGTTAGGCTAGGATAGCTTGGGTTGGGCTATGTTAGCCTGATTAGTATGCTTAGGTCAGGTGAGTATGCTTAGGTGGTGAGAGTATGGTTAGGCTAGGATAGCTTGGGTTGGGCTATGTTAGCTTGATTAGTATGCTTAGGTCAGGTGATTATGCTTAGGTGGTGAGAGTATGGTTAGGTTAGGATAGCTGGGGTTGGGCTATGTTAGCTTGATTAGTATGCTTAGTTCAGGTGAGTATGCTTAGGTGGTGAGAGTATGGTTAGGTTAGGATAGCTTGGGTTGGGCTATGTTAGCCTGATTAGTATGCTTAGGTCAGGTGAGTATGCTTAGGTGGTGAGAGTATGGTTAGGCTAGGATAGCTTGGGTTGGGCTATGTTAGCTTGATTAGTATGCTTAGGTCAGGTGAGTATGCTTAGGTGATGAGAGTATGGTTAAGCTAGGATAGCTTGGTTTGGGCTATGTTGGCTTGATTAGTATGCTTAGGTGGTGAGAGTATGGTTAGGCTAGGATAGCTTGGGTTGGGCTATGTTAGCTTGATTAGTATGCTTAGGTCAGGTGAGTATGCTTAGGTGATGAGAGTATGGTTAGGCTAGGATAGCTTGGTTTGGGCTATGTTGGCTTGATTAGTATGCTTAGGTCAGGTGGGTATGCTTAGGTGTAGAGAGTATGGTTAGGCTAGGCTAGCTTGGGTGGGGCTATGTTAGGTTTGGTTAGGGCAGGTTAGGCTAGGCTAGGCTAGGCTAGGTTAGGTTAGCTTAGTTGGACTATAAGATAGAGTAGTTGATAATGATGATGATTGTTGCCGAGTTAGGTTATTCGTGAAATGTAATCAAAATAATAATGCGAGAAATGCAATAAATGACTGGATAAGTTAGACTGCTGTTCAACTACTATAAAACAAAGCTATTACTGAAGAAAACTTAGTAAAATGTTCTTAAATCAATTAAAATAACTCTATCAGCGTTAAAAATGCCTACTAGAGTGTCTTAAAACATCTTCAAACTGGCGAAAAAAATGCTTCTCACGTGTCTAAGATGCCCTGAAAATCCTCAAAATACCTGTGAAGGAGCTAAAATGTCTTAATTTATTAGCGCTCGAAAAATACCATTAAAAGCGTCTAACGCCTATAAAAGTGTTTCAAGGGATTCTGAAAACCAATCAAAATGTTGGTGACAAAGTCTAAAATATCCCTATAGTGCTTAAAATGTCTCTAAAATGGCCGAAACGATATTTAACTGGTAGAGATACGTCTAACAGCCTTGAAATAGACGGTTCAGTATTCCTAATATCGTGAAAATTATCTTCCATTACCCTTCAAAGTGCTTAAAGCAAACAATAATGGACAGGGGCGTCCAGAATAACTGTCGGATTGCCTTAAATAATGTCAAATTCGTCTAAAATACTCTGAAAAATGTTTAAACTGGACGTAAAAGTCTTCAGAATATCTGGAAACAGGCTGAAATATCTATCAACGAGTCTAAACGGGTCTCAATACACGCTGAAAATATATAATATGACTTCTAAATAATCCTCGAAATTGCTTGAAAAGTTGTTAAATATGTTGTAAAAGCGTCCTGAATATACCAAAAGCGTCTAAAAGATCTAGCAGAGGGTGAAAAATTGCAACAAAATGGGGTGAAACGTCTTAAAAATGTATGAAAATGACTGAATAACTCTGAAAATTGTCTGAAAAGATGTTAAATATGTTGTAAAAGCGCCCTGAATATACTAAAAGCGTCTAAAAGATCTACCAGAGGGTGCAAAATTGCAGCAAAATGGGGTGAAACGTCTTAAAAATGTATGAAAATGACTGAATAACTCTGAAAATTGGCTGAAAAGTTGTTAAATATGTTGTAAAAGCGCCCTGAATATACTAAAAGCGTCTAAAAGATCTAACAGAGGGTGCAAAATTGTAGCAAAATGGGGCGAAACGTCTTAAAAATGTATGAAAATGACTGAATAATTCTGAAAATTGTCTGAAAATTTCTTAAATATGTTGTAAAAGCATCAAGAATATGCTAAAAGTGCTTAAAAAGATCTATCAGAGGACTCAAAATAGTATCAAAATGCTTATGAAATTCCTAGAGGGAGATCAGGGTAGCGTATGACAGGATAGAATAGATAAGCAGAGGAGGGAATAGGATAGATGATAAGAGGATAGAATGAATGTCTAGAAACGTATCATGTTAGTAGAATAGAATAAATAATAATAAGAGGATCTATCTTAGGTTAGGCTAGGCCATGTTAGATTAGGATAGGTTAGGTTAGGTTAGGATAGGTTAGACGAGTAGAAGTATGGGGCTTAGGTTAAATTATCAAAGACGGGAGTAAATAGTGGGAGCTGGGTTAGGTCAGGTTAGCCATGTAGAAGTATGAAGCTTAGGTTAGGTTAAGATAGGTTAGAAGAGTAGAAGTATGGGGCTTAGGCGAGGCTAGGTTAGTTAGCATAGGTTAGACGAGTAGAAGTATGGGACTTAGGCTAGGTTAGATTAGGTTAGGTTAGGTTAGGTATGGGGCTTAGGTGAGGTGAGGTGAGGTGAGGTGAGGTGAGGTGAGGTTAGGTTAGGTTAGGTTAGGTTAGCGTGGCTATGTGGGGCGAGGTAACATTATGTTGGGGTAATATATTCAATCAAGATAGAAAGCTCTTGCATTAGGAGACATACAGCAATATAGTGGACGACATACTCAGCTATCATGAACGCTCATAAACATACATACACTGCTATAGGCTTTAAAAGTTATCCCTAGAGATTCATTCAAACACCTACAACGTGCTGCTTCCCCTGCCACCTTACGTATTAATGCTTAGATTACGCATGGCGGCCATCTTGCGCATAAAAAAGTGCGCCAGCTCTGTCCTACCCTACCTACTGACCTCTAAGAGCGCCATCGAAAAAGAAAGCAAAAAAAAAAAAAAAAATAAATAAATAAAAAAAAAATAAAAAAAAAATAATAAAATAAAAAAAAAAGGGGGAAAAAAGAAACACTAGGTTAACACAATATGATGGAATAGTGCAAAGTGGAGTGCGGCGAATTGTTCCTTCTTTAGATACTGTTATGTAGGTTGTTGTATGTTACGTAACTTTCTGACCACGTTTATAATGTATGGAGATTTAACAGATTTACTTATTGAGAGTATGATCATGATTGCTCTGTTTGATGCATTGATATAATATATAGCGGTTTAACAGACTTACTTATTGAACGTATGATCATTATTGCTCTGTTTGATGCATTGATATAATATATAGCGGTTTAACAGACTTACTTATTGAACGTATGATCATTATTGCTCTGTTTGATGCATTGATATAATATATAGCGGTTTAACAGACTTACTTATTGAACGTATGATCATTATTGCTCTGTTTGATGCATTGATATAACATATAGCGGTTTAACAGACTTACTTATTGAACGTATGATCATTATTGCTCTGTTTGATGCATTGATATAATATATAGCGGTTTAACAGACTTACTTATTGAACGTATGATCATTATTGCTCTGTTTGATGCATTGATATAATGTATAGCGGTTTAACAGATTTACTTATTGAACGTATGATCATTATTGCTCTGTTTGATGCATTGATATAATATATAGCGGTTTAACAGACTTACTTATTGAACGTATGATCATTATTGCTCTGTTTGATGCATTGATATAACATATAGCGGTTTAACAGACTTACTTATTGAACGTATGATCATTATTGCTCTGTTTGATGCATTGATATAACATATAGCGGTTTAACAGACTTACTTATTGAACGTATGATCATTATTGCTCTGTTTGATGCATTGATATAATATATAGCGGTTTAACAGACTTACTTATTGAACGTATGATCATTATTGCTCTGTTTGATGCATTGATATAATATATAGCGGTTTAACAGACTTACTTATTGAACGTATGATCATTATTGCTCTGTTTGATGCATTGATATAATATATAGTGGTTTAACAGACTTACTTATTGAACGTATGATCATTATTGCTCTGTTTGATGCATTGATATAACATATAGCGGTTTAACAGACTTACTTATTGAACGTATGATCATTATTGCTCTGTTTGATGCATTGATATAATATATAGCGGTTTAACAGACTTACTTATTGAACGTATGATCATTATTGCTCTGTTTGATGCATTGATATAATGTATAGCGGTTTAACAGATTTACTTATTGAACGTATGATCATTATTGCTCTGTTTGATGCATTGATATAATATATAGCGGTTTAACAGACTTACTTATTGAACGTATGATCATTATTGCTCTGTTTGATGCATTGATATAACATATAGCGGTTTAACAGACTTACTTATTGAACGTATGATCATTATTGCTCTGTTTGATGCATTGATATAACATATAGCGGTTTAACAGACTTACTTATTGAACGTATGATCATTATTGCTCTGTTTGATGCATTGATATAATATATAGCGGTTTAACAGACTTACTTATTGAACGTATGATCATTATTGCTCTGTTTGATGCATTGATATAATGTATAGCGGTTTAACAGATTTACTTATTGAACGTATGATCATTATTGCTCTGTTTGATGCATTGATATAATATATAGCGGTTTAACAGACTTACTTATTGAACGTATGATCATTATTGCTCTGTTTGATGCATTGATATAACATATAGCGGTTTAACAGACTTACTTATTGAACGTATGATCATTATTGCTCTGTTTGATGCATTGATATAACATATAGCGGTTTAACAGATTTACTTATTGAACGTATGATCATTATTGCTCTGTTTGATGCATTGATATAACATATAGCGGTTTAACAGACTTACTTATTGAACGTATGATCATTATTGCTCTGTTTGATGCATTGATATAACATATAGCGGTTTAACAGACTTACTTATTGAACGTATGATCATTATTGCTCTGTTTGATGCATTGATATAATGTATAGCGGTTTAACAGACTTACTTATTGAACGTATGATCATTATTGCTCTGTTTGATGCATTGATATAATATATAGCGGTTTAACAGACTTACTTATTGAACGTATGATCATTATTGCTCTGTTTGATGCATTGATATAATGTATAGCGGTTTAACAGATTTACTTATTGAACGTATGATCATTATTGCTCTGTTTGATGCATTGATATAATATATAGCGGTTTAACAGACTTACTTATTGAACGTATGATCATTATTGCTCTGTTTGATGCATTGATATAATGTATAGCGGTTTAACAGATTTACTTATTGAAAGTATGATCATTATTGCTCTGTTTGATGCATTGATATAATATATGGCGGCTTAACAGATTTACTTATTGAAAGTGTGAGGATTGTTGCTCTGTTTGATACGTTAGTATAATGTACAGAGGTTTAACAGGCTTACTTATTGAAACTGACCATAATTAGTTTGTTTAATGCGCTAATATTCGTATAATGTAATGGTGATGCTACTTAGCGTAATATTATTTATTGTCCCGGGAACAAAGTCACATTTGAAGCAGGGTGTAAAACGTCAGAGCGAGTGGAATAAACAATAGTGCTAACTTCAGTTTCACTTGTGTCAACCTCAAGTTGTCGCAGCTGAGCGACCAACTTCGAGGCACACATATTGCAACGTTGCGCATCCTTAACATGTACTGTCTTCTAAGGGTGAGACGCGCTATAGTACACAGACTCAGACACACGTACATGTAAACACAAAGCCAGCAAACGAACTTGTCATCACTCAGGCATGTGATGACATGCAAGCATTGCATGCTGGGACTAAACAAATGCCTTGTTTACAGGATTGCAGTGACAGCAGGAGATAAGACAGCATTCCATGTTATTTTTGTTTAGTTAATTTTTTTTTCCCTGGTCTTCCAGCTATAAGCTTGATGTGGAACACTGAACGCTTGGTCTTTTCAACAAACATTTCCGAAGAGGGAAAAAGGTCTATCAGAATTATCTAAGCAAAGTGTATAATCTTGTCTTATGGCTGATATTTAGGAAGAAGTTACTTGGGGAAAAACATTCTTTCTTCTATCGCAAACTGATTCTCGCAAAGAATACGGACACGAAAGTGACGGAAACATAACGTTTAAAAGTACAATTGTATTTAGTACGTCTCGTCATTTAACTAATAACGCCAAATAACATGAATTCGTCTGTGTAAGCTGTGTTTATTACGTCTTTTTATATCGCCATAAAGTAGTAAGAATAGGATCTTACCGCAATAGTTATGAATGAAATGTTACTCTAATGTAATTTCAATTTATTCCTAAATATATTTGACCCAAATGACCTAGCTGTGGACGTGCCTTTAAACTCCACTCGCTCACCCTCTAAAAAAATCTTTTGTGTTACCGTCACATTACTTTCTCTAGCCATCATACAATAACCGCCTCCTGAAGATATACTGGATGGAAGGGAAGTCATTACATTAATTTTATTTATTTATTTATTTATTCTTATGAACATAACAGGCTTTGAGTACATTGTTCATCATACATAGGTGTTTACATATAATAATATACACACTCAAATAGAATACAAGAAAAACATAAATGAACACAAAGTAATACAGAAAGGGAAATATAAGGAATAGAAACAGTTATAAAAAAGAGATTGTGTAATATAAAGAGAGAGTGTAATTTAAACCAGTAGTCGATCTCGGTATTTGGAACACATTTTGTATCTTACGTTTTTGTCTCCGTCCATTTCCTATAGAGATATTTTAGTTTTATCGAAAACAATCGGCAACACTGCAGATTGTGTGGGCGTCACTTTCCCTATCTCCGTACATAAACAGCGTAACGGTGCGTTTTGAAAACAAACTCATACCCTGCCTTGACCTTCCATGTTTCTGTGACAGTGTAGACCAATCATAAGCGTTAGCTCCCAAAACATCACCGAAAGCGAAAGCTGTTTACATCCACAAACCAGGTCAATTCCCTGACCAACCTCAACGCAACGTTGTCGAGTTACGTCATCTCTGAAATAGCAGCTCTGAGTATTCCTTCACGTCTTTTAAGTGATTAATTATTTCGAAACCCTGTGTGATGTCCCATAATTACTACCTAAGCTATGTCAGAAATAAGTTACACTACGCACCTTACAAGTAACAAACTGTTATCTTTACACATTCTTGTGGAATTACGCATCCAATTTGGATAAGAAAATATTTATTTTTTTCGAAATCGGCTGATCAAAGAACAAAATTCCATTCGACTTTTTTGTTTGTAATGCTTCTATGAAGCACATATTAGAAAGAATGTAATGACTTCCCTTCCACCCTGTATAAAACACACGCAGCGGTGGGAGGTCAACGGCCAAAGAGCGTTCCGTTACCTACATTATCTGTCTCTCTTTTTCTTCTCCCATAAGTTTACAACAGGATCGTTCTAGTTTGGGACAGATTATAGCCATAATACATTTTCTCCGAAAAAACAGTTTCATATGAATCATTCAGGCTGTAAAGTTTCGTCGAATAAAGAATGATGTTTGGTTTGCTCTTCTTTACATATATCTTCCCCTCTCCTTCGGGCCCAAATGACCTAGCTGTCAACAGGCCCTTAAACTCCAATCACTCACTTTTTCACTCACTCTCTCACTCGCTCGCTCACTCACTCATTCACTCACTCGCTCACTCGCTCACTCACTCGCTCACTCGCTCACTCTTTAACCCATATTGAGGTCCTTTGCTGGCATATACTTCTGCGTGCTTTCAGATGTACGCCAAGGTGTAGTATTACATCTCCCCATGGTTTCTTTACACAAAACTTTAAACAACTAGTCTTTACTATCCACAAGGTGCATAATTGCAGAAGAAACTATTGTTTGCAAACGGGACAACTTTTGTACCATTCTTTATATGGCAGTTTTTCCATAGCTTTATCTAGAATTTGAGTTTTATTCTAAAAACATGCAATTTTTTATTTTTTTATTTTCAGTTTTGCTTTACAGTTTGAATGCGGCATTCTGGTTTTGTTGCGTTACGCTCGCTGGGACCGAAATTGCATTGTGCATGTTATAGATTTTTGTTGTGTGCACATTAGATGCCTGACGTGTCAAAGAAAAATCTGCAAGCGCTTCGGTGCCGGCCAAAAGCCAGCCATCACAATTATTTGGGGGAAAAAAATGATACCTTCATTTCTATTTACACTCTTTTAGGTTATGTAAAGTTTTGATATTTATTATGAATGCATGCTGTCCCTTGTTCCTGTATCAATATCGCGACGAAATAATGAAAAACTAGGATTATTTCCAGGCATTTTCATTTCACCAGGAAAATCCAACACAGTGGAAATAGCAAGCGGCTTTTCACGCATTTTTGTTTTTAAGTCCTTTCAGATACATCGCATTCGCTGATCCGAAAATAGAAAACAAACAAAAAGTGTATATGACAGTCAAAAAATCCGATTCATTTAACCGCGAAAGCATTTTACGGTTAAATATTCAAACGTTCCCGAACACAACCGAAATGAAACGCAGCAAAATCACATTTTTAACTTTGCGGAATGCTTCCAACAGTTCATTTCCTAGCGCCAAAATTAGGAACATTTTTTTTTTTTTTAATATTAGCCGTTTGTAGTTGTATGGACGTTGTTTTGTTTGACATATTATCACTAGCAAGATTTACGGTTGTATTTCTAAAGTTCATAATGATTGGTTTTGGTTCATAGCCTTCCTAAAGTCCCACAATTGTAATAACAGTGGCGTAACACTTCACCAGGTAATACCATAATAATAACTGCTAAATTTATTTGGAAGCTGGAAATGCCTAACGTTGTAAGAGCAAAGTTTACAAAGATTTGTCCCTTTCTTCTGCATTCATGTTCGATGCACTTGAATTGTCATCCAGACTTCTTTAGAAGTGCCAAATCGAGGGGCGAAAGAGATTCAAATAATTAACAGTTAATGCGCGAACTTAGCCTCCCTAACAATTTTCCTGTCTTTTCACGTAAATTGTGGTTATTTATGAATGTTTATCTCAATATATTGTAACCTTAGTTAATATGTCTAATGGAAGGAAGTGACTCTAGACGTGAACAGATGATGGGGGGGGGTTATATACTTAAGAAATAAAACAAACGAGAGCAAATATCAGGAAGAAAAGGGAAGCGCAATGAACAGGTTTGCGCTAACTAAGCAATAAGAGAAAAATTGCAGTAGGAAAAATCTAACGTACAGCAAGTTTACGGCATTTCTTAACATCTATCACTCATTTTCATTTCTCTTCTACTAATTATTCACAAAAGGCTTTTTTTTTTCACTGCCTGTTCTTAAATTATACTTTATTCTCCAGAAGTTTTATTATACTGAGATAGGAAACAAAAGATTTGACAGTACCCTCTCGAAAATGTGTAGTGAACACTAGAAAACGCTTCGAAAGCGCTCACGCTACAATGGTAATAGGTAATAATAATAATAATAATAATAATAATAATAATAATAATAATAATAATAATAATAATAATAATAATAATAATAATAATAATAATAATAATAATAATAATAATAATAATAATAATAATAATAATAATAATAATAATAATAATAATAATAATAATAATAATAATAATAATAATAATAATAATAATAATAAATTTGATACAACAATTTCGTGGAGTTTTTCCCTAGATAACTCTCAATATAGAATAAAATTGATTGAGAATGTGCACCTCTCATTTTCAGGAGTATTCAAGGTATGCATTTTATATACCATGCCCATCCTCAAACACACGTCATTAGAATCAAAATCCTTAAGATCAGTTTTTGGGAAAATAAGGTAACGAACCTTTTTCTTAAATAAATTTGTTTGGTTTGGGGAATATCTCCCATAGTTAAGTTGTAGAAATAGTACAAAATGGTCATAGATGAGAATATTGTTAGATGTTGCCGCCGAAGAGTTTTAGAGGTTGTGTTGCTTGTCATTGTGGTTCACCCAATGTAAGTTTAAAGAATGGTGTGGTTTGTTTCATCCTGTCTCAGGATAAAGTAATCCTCTACCGTGATTCATTTCGTCGCTAACAGCTCGAGAATCCTATGACTGTGACGCATCAAGCAGACATGGCTAAGGGAATTATTATGAGATATTTGATTCTACTCATTTATAGCCTGTTTTATAGTCTCTTTGACTTAGTCATATCGCCACTTTACAATTAATTGTACATTTAACATTGGAATAGAAGGTAACATTACATATTGTTAGATATACATTTAACACTGGAATTGAAACATATCATACATATGTATTTCTACTTTTGAAGAAGCGAATTAACTTGAGGCAATCAGTTGATGCGTTAGTGTTGACTGAAGTTCATTGACACTCTGTGTTGCTGTCGCCATCGGTTGAAGGTATGCTCCATAGTTGCACTCTACGCTGCTGGCAGATTGATGGTTGCTTCTGCTTTAGAAGGTAGCTGAGGGTAATTTTGAAGTGTCCCAGTCTTAATCGGGATTTTAAAACTTGATTCCGTCTTTGTAGATTTTTCTCTACTGAACTCGACATATTTCGCAATTTACTTTTGTGTCCTCCTCTCTTGAAGTAACCTCTTTTGACATATTTGGTAATGTCAGCACACGGTGTAGGAATTGATGGGTCGCTTAATTAATGGGATTTTCGTAGCTTCTTTTGCTTCCTCAATTACGGAATGTGAAGCTACCCACATTAAGGCTACATTTTTACCTTCATTGTTGACTTTATGTAGAAGCAGCTGGATTTCCTTTACGAGATTGTTGGTTGGTAATACATTCTGAATTGCAAGTAGTGAACTTTTTGAATCGGAAAAGATCAAAAATGACTTTGGAGACTCGGTTTCCAGGATGTACGTGCAATATCTTCGGGTCGTTCATTTATTTCGTGATGTAGTACAATGTTAGGAATTATACTGTACTCTTAAGAACTGTTCTATTCACTCGGTGCCAAACCATTTTAGTGGTGTGAATTTTAAGATTGCAAGGTGCTCCATTTGTATTCATTCCGTCTGTAAAAATGAAAAGTCTGATGCGTTGCACTCGCTTTTTTAGTTCTTTACAAACTGTTGTTACAAACGCTTATTTCCCTAGTTCATGTTAATGGAGATAAACATTTGCAAAAATTATGTATAATTTTCTTGTAGGTGCAAGGGGTATATGGAAATCCAGTAGGCTCTGAGCGATAGTCAAACCTTTTATACCTGATTGCTATGTGATGGCTTTGAAATTCCGTTCTCTATGCAAGGACAAGAGATAAAAAAGGCTAATGCCTTCTCATTTGATATTAGAAATTTCGGACAAATGACACGAGTATCTCCGAAATGTGTTTGACATAAATTCTAATTTTTAACAAAATATGCATTTTTTATGTAATAAGATTCTGTTTTTCTCTTAAGGTTTACCAATTATGCAAAAGTCATCCAGAATGAAGAGGACTTCTGAGGTCATTCCCAAGAAATTCAAGATATACTTGCATTTCATTTGTCATAAAGCATATCTTAAATATACGGTATTTTAATCAATGTCGTTCGAGCCATTGTTTAAAAAAAAAAAAAAAAAAAAAAAAAAAAAAAATTCGAAAAATGTTTCATGTAAAGGGTAGTCTGGGGAGGGGATCGGATTTTCTTGAAAATCTCCGAGTCGCATCCTTGAAAGATGCTGAATTTAAATACCAAGTTTAGTATTCAACCGATTTTTCGTTTTAGAGTTACGCTGTTCTCTCTCTCTCTCTCTCTCTCTCTCTCTCTCTCTCTCTCTCTCTCTCTCTCTCTCACACACACACACACACACACACACACACATTTTTTATTCAGGGGACCTTAAAGCGTGTATTTGCCGTGAAATTGCAGTATGTAATTTTTTGGTGGAATACAATACCTTATCTACGTAGTACGTAGCAGAGAAAGTTAAGTTTGTTTTAATGTACTACAAGTGGCGAAGAATCACGTTTTGTTCACTATAAGATGTGCTAACCGTCGTTACACGCAGTTTATACCTTCTCTAGTAAGTAGAGTAGTATTGAATTCCACCCAAACATTTGATACACCAACATTTCAACGGAAACGTACGTTTTGAGGTCCACTGCAGTAAATCATTATTGAAGAAAAAGTCCCTTTGTGTGTCTAGCTGCGAACCGTATAATTAAAAAATCTTAAGTCGATTGAGTAACAAATTTTGTATTTAACTTAAGTATTTTCCAAGGGTGCAACACGAAGATTGTAAAGAAACTCTCCCCACACCTGCATATCCTTTACATGAAACATTTTTTGTCCTTTTTTTTTTTTTTTTTTTTTTTCAGTTCAGAATTAGCTCTAGCGAGTTTTGTTCACATACTATGTGTTTAAGATTATGTACACAAATAAAATATATATACTGAATGTTCTGAGAACAGCTGGTGAAGTTCTCTTCATTCTGCATGGCTTGGTGAGTCCTAAGAGAAATAAAATGTTACTGCACAAGAAATGTAGATAACGCTAAAGCACTTTGAGGAATGTTCTTTGTTATTGGTTTGCATTTTCAAATAGGTACCTACATGTTTCAAGTCACTATTCTGATTACGCAAAGAGCATGGGATTCCAAAGGCACCCTAAGTAATCCGCATTTTAAAAATCTCACTATCGCTTTAGACTACTCTGTTCTTCTTACACCTACCTAACACGAATTCAGTAAATGTGCAATAAAGTTTATCTGGATCAACAAGAAGTGGATAAACAAATAAGCTTCTTTAAGAGTAGAAGAGTGAGTGGAATACAAGACATAAGATTTTTAAGTATGAAATGACGTTTTTGTTTATTTAATATTATTGAATAAGCTTTTGCAAGTGTAGAATAGTGAGTAGAGAAAGTCATGTGAATGCAATACATACGATTTTTAAGTATGAAATGACGTTTTGTTATCTGTAGAAGGATGTACAAGGTTGTTCTTGAAACCTCCGCATTTATCCCTTAGGATTGTAATTTCGTAAAGTGGATGTCCTATCCATAATAACGGATCAAAGTCAATCAGTTTGCGGAAATGGAAGTGATGTCGAAGAGAATGTATTTCTGACCTCGTTAACCTCCCCTCGAGAAACTTGAAATGCTGAAAGTATACAACTTGCAAGCGTCTTTATGCGATGAAAGCATTTTGGAACAGTGCAGTTACTGACATTTTCTGTTCTGCTACCGTCTCTTTGGCCCTACAGGTATTTAATAAGGTAAAGGGCTTAAACGGCCAGGGTTTTTAGTTAGGACGATAAAGAAACCCGCTACATTAATATTCAAAGAATGAGAGAGAAACTGTCGAATATGAAGATTGTCTGCCCACACTAAATAATAAATTTAAAATTTGCAAATGACGGATAGCTTTAGCAAATAAAAAAAAAATGTTTCTAAATTATAAATATTGGTTGAATAATTTCTAGAAAAAATCTGATCTGTTGTACCAACATGTCTTGCTCTACTGTTGTACAAACTATTCTTACTCTTATCCTTATCTAGTTCATGTTAATTGAGATAAACATTTGTAGAAATCATCTTAATGCTAATTTCCTTTTAGGTGTAAGGGGAATATGAGAATACAGTAGGCATTAAGCGATATTCAAATGTTTTATTGTGATGGCTTTAAAATCCCATTCTCTTCGCATGACCAAGATATAAATGAGCACTTGCGATGAAAAGAAGGAAAGGAGAATCTAAAATAAAACAGAAAAGAATAACGATTCCAATTAAAGAAAAGTACAAAAGCTTGTTGTTGTTGTAGTGTTTAACGCCCGCTTTTACTACTACGGCACCGCAGGCGGTGACACTGATGATACATGAAGATGGAGCACCGGTGGAATGAGATGGCGGGGGAAACCGGAGTACCCGGAGAAAACCCGCCCTGACGCCTACAAAAGCTTGAAAATTGATAGTAATAACAAGAAATATCTCGGAAATGGAGTACTCTACAAAAAAATGAATAGGTATGAAATAAATTCTGCGTTTTAACGAGATCTACATGTTTTGTAGAGTAAGATTTGGTCTATTTCTTACGGTTTACCAGTTTTGCAAAAGTCATCCAGAGTAAACTGGACTACATGGGCTATACCCAGAATACTCAAAATATACATTTCATTTGCCATAGAAGTATCTTAATCATGACATTTTGATCAAAATCGTTAGCCATTTTGAGAAAATCAAAATTTTCTAAAGCTTTTCCATGTAAAGGGTAGTTTAGGGTGGAGGAATTTTCTACAAAATCGTTGTGTCGCATTCTTGGAAGATGTTAAACTTAAATACCAACTTTGGTTTTCAACCGACTTTTTGTTGATGGGTTATGCTGTTCACAGGCGCGCGCGCGCGCACACACACACACACACACACACACACACACACACACACACACACACGCGCGCGCGCTCGTACATTTTTCAAAAAATGCTTTTTTGGAGTCAGAGGGCCTCAAAACATACATTTCCGGTGAAATCTCGACATCGAATATTTGGCAAATACAATACTTCCCCTACTTACTACACGTAGTAAGAGAAAGCAATAATGTGTAGACGCTTGTCTGTCTGTGTACCTACATGACCCATTCATAAGGTGCTAAAAATGACTTTTTGGGAATACTTTAAATAAATAATGGAAGCTAGGTATGGTAGTGGCCTGCAACTTCAGCACCCCAAAGCAGACATGGAGAAACATCCTTCCCAGAAATAGGCATCTTGAATAATACCGTCTAGCAGTATGTAAAATACAGAGGAAAACAGAGATTGCCTTTCCAAGCGGCAGTTGGTATACAAAACTAATAACGAAAAATCGTTACACAACTAAAGGTGTGTGGCAAAGATGCTTAAGTTAAATGCTCTTGCTAGAGGCAAGAATGCTCAAAACTCATCATTACAGGAATTTTGGATAAAGAAATTGTAGATCGCCTCACGCAATGCTTAGAATAATTCGGGGTTTGTTGAATGACTGCAATAAAATTAACAACTTTGGTAGAATTAGCTGAACATTTCTTTCAATAACTTTGTCCAGGAGCTTGTTACTAGGCCTTTTTGAGTACAGTCTTCCTAGTAAATCGGAAACTACTTTGGTACAACCTTCCGTGCAAACGTCAGAACAACTCCCAAAATTCGATTGACGTCACAGAGAAATAAATTCGAATGGCACTAAATATATCCTCATCCATACTTATATCAGTGACAGAATAGCATATTTCTTCCGATCGCGTTATCCTTCAGTCTTTTCTCTTTCTCGGGCGCTACTTATAGCTGATGGTGGAAATGCTACATTACATCCAGAATTTACAGAACAAGATTTCGTCAGAAATACAGTCTTTGAGGTTCGCTGATTAAAAGGAAATTAAGTAAAACAGGCGGTGCGCGCGCGCGCGCGTGTGTGTGTGTGTCTGTCTGTGTCTGTAAACAGCGTAGTTTAAAAAAAGAATCCTGACGCATACCAAACTTCTTTAAAGGATATAGCACGAGCATTTTTAAGAAGCCCCCCCCCCCCCATCCCATTCCAAACCGGCCATATATAGAGAAAAAATTGCGTCTATTTTGTTCAAAAATGGCTCTTATGATTTTTTATTAAAATGCCGCATTTGATAAATTGTTCTTTCATACTCGTGAGTCGGAAGGTAAACCAGACTTGAAAGTTCATTCCCACTACGGGAGTCAAACCGCAGATCTTCTACTCTGTCTAGATCAGCGTTTCTCAATCGTTGGGCGTGATCCATATGGTGGTCACGGGCTCTGTATTGGGGCGGGGGGGTGGGGGGGTGGGTCACCTGCATTCTTTAAGTGTTGTGTTTATTTTCTAGGATGTATATAATTTAGTAAGCCATAAGTAAATAGTGCACAAAATATATAATTAACATTTTATTTTGTGTTGTAAGAACCATTAAAGTTAGTGTGAAATTTGACACTATTTTGTTTGAACTAGTAGTTCTGTAATATCTGTTTCAAATCTGTTGAAACACACGTAATAAATGCATATGACATTTCAAACAAACTAATTTTTGTAACAGCCACTTAGTGTGACGTCTGACACTGTTCTGTTTGAGCTACTTTTGTAATGTTCGGTTCAAACCTTGTAGCACACACAAAATCAAATCGTTTTCAAGAGACAGTCTATTTCTTGATTTTGTTTCTGTGATCATCATTGAAGAAAACCTGAGTTCATAGAAGTACCAAGTAGCGAAGGAGTAAGAACTCTTGAAATTGCTGATACTAATCCAGGATATTCATTTCTTCTCCGTAGTCAGAACTTGTCCAATTCTTTGCTGCTGAATTGTAGTTGTAAACATTTGTCTACAGATAATTCAATCAACTGGTCGTGAAGTTGTGAACTTAAGTCTGCCTTTCCCTCAGCTCGCTCACAGAAAGAATTTAGAACCCATCTTAAACCTACATTTTATTTGTAAGGAATGTATTCAATAATCTGGCTACTAAGTGACTTCAAGTGAGAAAATCCCAGCTTTGACAATATTATGGCAAGAGAGTCGGTTTGAATACTAGAAGCGAGTCACAAAATCCATGTCGATGAAAGCTTTCAAAGTTTTCATTTTCAACTCTAGATGCCCAAACGTTCAGGTTTCTTATAAAAGTATTTGTTTTATGTGAACCACAAGTATCGTTTTGTCACGTCCTTGTAATTCAATATTTAGTTGATTGAAATGCATAAAGACATCAACCAAATATACCAGATGAAACAGCTATTCCTTTGAGATGAACAATTGAGCAGGTTGGCTGTTACCAGTCTGCAAAAGTAACAGCATCTTTTACCTGAGCGCTTCCCGCGAGAAAGCCACCTCACTTCATTGTGCAATAAGAGAGATTTGTGAAAAGCACCCATTCCTTCGCACAGCTTGCCAAATAATCGACATTGTAAGGGCCGACTTCTAATAAAATTTACAACTTCAGATACCTCATTAAGAACCTGGAGAAGTTCATTGGGATTTTTTTTTTTTTTTTTCTTTTTTGGGGGGTGGGTGCGATTGCTTGACGGTGTAAGAAACAGTGGATCCATTTTACATTTGGTATTACTGATTTTAGTTTTGTAACTAAACCTCTTTTCTGTCCGATCAGTGCTTTTGCCCCATCACTGTAAATTGCAGTGCATTTTTGCAGCCTGACCCAAATTGATTTGTAGCTTCAAGAAACAATTTAAAGAAAGTTTCCCCAGTTGTGCGATCTGACAATGACTTACAGAACAAAACATCTTGCGCTATCTGATTCAAATGGGATGAAACACAAAAATTGAGCACTGTGTGACACATCAGTAGACTCATCAAGCTGAATAGAAATAAATGTACTGCTTTTTATTATTTGCCTTACTTGTTCCCGAATGTTATCTATCAGTCATTTCAGAAATACGGCTAGCTACTGTATCAGACAAGGGGATTGTCTTCAATTTTCCTGCAGCTTCAGCACCGATATCATAGTAGACCCCATATCAATCGCATGGATAGGATAAGCTCTTCAGCAATAGTGTGTGTTTTGCCTTTCTTAGCTGGTCTTAAAGCAACTTGATATGATGCATAAAGGACCTTTTCGCAATAACATGTCGGCAATGCTCGCCTATTGATTCTGAAGTACAGGGACTTTGCGCTGAAAACCCCAATAGGTTTGTTTTTTTGCAGCTGGATGTTATGTTTTCGGATGACGAATCAATCATTTTAGGCTTCATACTTTCGTCAGATAATAATTCACAACATATAAGCCACCGGGGCTGCTTTCCAGGTACTGTAAATACGACCCTTAAATAGGGATCATTATATTTTCTGTTTTTTGTTTGTCTCTGTTCAACTTCTTAAGAGGTAGATGGAATTGTTCGTTTTAGATACTTCTCCATTTTAAAGCCAGATTAGTAGAAGCACACGGATGTTTGAGCTGCGTTTCCATTCCTGCAACACAAGAAAGCCACATAAACTTGCTGGTATCTTCTTTTTAACAACTTACAAATTTGAAAAGGTTATGATTCAGGGTTTCACCTGTTGTATCAGTTTCCCATTTAGGTATTTCAAATAAACCCATTTTAATTACTAACCTCAAACTTTAAGTTCAGCATTGGTGTGCTCTGTCAAGTAACGCGTTAATCACATACGGCGACATAACTGTGCTCCTGTTTACCGCAAATGAATACTAATAATCACAGAGCAACTGTTGACTCTAGTTCAGTTTTCCTCAATATTTAAACAAACATGTCAACACGTGTACAACTGTGTTTATCTCCATTTTCACTACAACCATTATAGCCAACATAAATTATACAGCAGATCTGTACAGCTTCCTTCCTTCCCTTCTTTCTTACGTTACAACTTTCCTCTGTGTGTAAAGAAAAACTTTCGCATAGCCTTAACAGGGGTTATAAACCCCGCGAAATGTCACTATTATTGCGTTATCAACAATGAAGGACCGCGTTGCTCATACTGCTGCCAATATGGAGTAGAGTTGGGATCTCCTTAAGTTAGAAACGTTGGTATAGATTATCTTAACCCGAGCCTGTGCACGCACTACACTATCTCATTTAGATAAAGTATCCCGGTAAACCTTCAAGGAGATTTCAAATACCTCCTCACCGGCGGTTCAGATCCCGGCTGTGATATTGAGTTTTCTTTTGTTCTCATTCAACTTTTCAACTTACGGCCTACACTGCTAGTGTGAAACACCATTTATCAAACATAAAGTATCCCTAATTATGGCTTTAAGACCGGAAGTTAGAAGGGCTTGCAACATTATGAATAATTATATTGAAAAGCCATCTTTTCTTAGTCTTCAATCATTTATATAGGTAAAGATGTGAAATCATTATGAGTGTAGATGTAGATCGCCTTTGATGTAAACCGTAGTATTTGAGACCGCCTTGAAGATTTATCGAGATGCTTCAATAAGACGAGAAGGTTCAGTGCACATATGAGCATCTACCATGTTGGATCAGCGGTAGGAGCATCGGCGCAGAGAATGGAAGAACCACAATTCGAGTCCTGCCTCTGATATTGGTTTCTCTAAATCTGATTCATATGTTAAGGCTGTTTGAACGAGAAACAAAATGTAGATAGATATATCTTCAATTTTAATACCCTGGGAAATATCTTCATTCCGAATAAATTGTGCATAACTTTATTTCTGGTAAACCATAAGAGATGCACAAAATCTCATTGCACAAAAACGTGTGTTCATTGAAACATACAGTTTACAGCAAATAACCTTTTCGATAGTTTTTGACTTTCTCGAAGCATTTGTTATCGCCAGTGCTTTAAAGAATGCCCAACACGTGATGGCATACTCTAGACATGCGTAGCGCCGCCACAGTACCGGTTTAAAATGGCTACCCTGCTTGCGACATGCACCGTTGTCCTGCGGTTCCTCAGCAGTGAGGGTACGAAACCTACTGAAATCTATTGGCGAATAAAGGTCCAATATGGTGATGCACTTTACTATGCAGCAGGAAGTTCAGAAACGTGCGACTACTGCGGTAGATGTTTCCCGCCCAGGACAGGCACACCGCGTTGTGACATCAGCCTATTGCAGTAGTTTAGCCATTGTGATGGGAAATCGCTTAAAAGAGATGATGAAATAGCCGCAACCTAAACATCAGTCATGTCTCAGCACATCACATTATTCATGATGTGCTTACGTTTCGCAAAGTATCTGCTAGGTAGTCTGAGTGTCATCGAGGTATTCCTGTTAATCCTAGAAAGTGTTGAGGGAAGAATGTTAAATTGCCACGGCAGTTCACCCCAGAAATGAAAGAGCTACGCTTGACACCTGTGTAGAGCTTTTGCGGCACTTTGAAGCAGGAGGTGATGGGCTTCCTTGCAAGAATCGTTTCAGCAGATGAAACTTGGATACCCTACCATCAACCCGAAACAAAGAAAGCCAGTAACGGTGTCATTTCTCATCACCAAAACCCAAGAATTCGGGACGCAGTCATCTACAGGGAAGATTATGCTGGTTGTCTTTTGGAACACTACACGTCTAGGGGAAACTCCATCACCAGTGCGCCGTATTCTAATATGTTGAAGAATCATCTTGAGCTACATACAGATCAAAGCAACGCGGACGCATGACTACAGGTGTCATTTTGCAACTTGACAACACTCGACCTCATACTGTCCGTGCAACAGTTGCAACCGATCTTCGTTGTTACGTGCTCTGAAACCTCCGCCATTGCCGAATGATTACCACATGTTTGTACCACTCAAAGTGGCAATGCGGGAAAGAAATTTCGTTCCAATGTAGTGCATAAGCCGGTGCACGAGTGGCTGTGCTCACGACATGTTGAACGTATTGGAGATCACGTCGAAAAATGATAAACTTGTGTTCTACTTTTGCTAATATATTAAATTTATATGAATATTTCAGGTTTACATTTAACTCCCCCCCCCGCGTACAAAACATGTTATGCTGTCTTTTTTCTTCGGCAGGAGTTCATTGGTAGAAAAAGTGACAAGATATTCGAACAATTGTGTTTTGTATTCCGTATCATGCATGCAGACAGGCCAAGTTGCTTAATTTTAAGTTATATCTGCTCAAAACTATGGCGAGCAATGTAACGCGAATAAAGTAGGTATAACTTTTTGATAATGATACTGAAGTGTACAACTGATTATGTGAAGCTGTAATGAGTATGGAAACTTTGTGTGTGTGTGTGTGTGTGTGTGTGTGTGTGTGTGAGAGAGAGAGAGAGAGAGAGAGAGAGAGAGAGAGAGAGATCAGATTTTTTATTCTTTCCTACTCTTCGATTGTATAGTAGGCTTAGTTTTTCCAGAGGTAGTAATGTTTTGAGATGGAATATTGTTAATTTTTACAAAGCTGGATTCATTGTTCTGTCCGCGGTCCACACCTTAAATCCATGTCATCACCAGTGGTGTCCAACGTCTTCTCTTATAAGGTGTGATGTCTCCTTGTCGCTTTACTCCAACTCCTTCGTTTTGTGCATGAAGAATTTCCCCTTCCTTAATCAGGTTACTAAGCATTAGAGATGTTTGTTTTTTAGTTCCATGAAAGCGTCATAGCTCGATAAACAGTAGGTGGAGGCAGATCCGCCCTCCCCTCTTTCGCTTAAGCTCGGGCATCACTGGTCATCACTGTCCACTGAGTCAGGATTGCAAGTCGAACCACACTTCAACGCATCTGGTCAAGAAAAGCAAAAAGAGGGCATGGGTTGAATTTCTGTAGGTTATTTTGCGGAGTTTTTAAAAGTATTTTGTTTTACAAAATTCTTGAATTTTTGTCATACTCTGGTGAAAGAAAACACATTTGTTAACTCAATGTCTTGATTATTGGTTATAAGATAATCGTATTTATGAAGTAAAAACTACTTTACCTAACGGGAAGGACAGGTGTGAATCTCAAAGTGAAACAGATTACTTGAAAAAGGAATAAAATTAAATACACTGCTCAAAATAATTAGAGAGACAAGGTTTTGTTAGAGGGTGGTATTTTTCCAGTTTGTAATGAAGGTGTACACACTACATATTATTGTTTCGGCATATTTAATTAAGTTATGCAATCCACCACGGAAACTTTTAAAGCCATGGTCTGCTGACAATATTACAATATGTTGCGTTATATTGAAAACTGGAGTGGGTTATGTATAGAGTGTAGTGATTCACGTCTTGTTGAAGTGTATTTTTCGTATCGTTCGCGGAGTATTGCATCTTTCTATAACTTTGTACATTCAATAAGTTTAAAATGTGGTACCTATCCGAAGCTGAGGTTGTTCAAGCGATCACAATGATGCAGGAAGGTTGCATAGTTCGCGCAGTGGCTGGAGACATCAATATGGCTTTATCGTTGTCGGAAGGGCCTGAAAAAGATTTATTGAAACTTGCACCTATACTAGAAGACCAGGCCACGGTCCAAAACGTAAAACAAGTTAGAGATGACCGATATGTGGCCAGTTATGCTCTTCTGCGACGCACTGCCACTGTTAAGAGACTATCAAAATAACCTGAGAGTGGCAACTGATGTTGTCAGTGGTCAGGCAATATGAAACAGTCTTCGAGAGGTGGGATTAAGACCACGAAGACCTTGTAAGGTTCCTTGATTGAAACGTCATCACAAGGTGGATCGATTGATGTTTGCTTAACAACATAGGAACTGGCAGCTTCGTCACTGCCACAATGTACTGTTCAAAGATGAACCTCGCTTTCGTTTAAGATAGTGTGACGGACGTGTCGTCGTGGTGAGCGCCATGATGAAGTTACAGTCCAAGAAATTGAAAGATTTGGCGCTGGGTCAGTCATACAGTAGGGTGGCATCAGTACTAATGGTAAAACTGGTCTTATAATAATAGTCAGAGGGCGGCAAAATGCTGCCAGATACATTGCTGATGTACTGAATCATGTTATACCTGTTGCAGTTAGGATGGGTCCCGAGTTTGTGTTGCAGCAAGACAATGCTAGAATCCATACAGCTGGTGCCCCTATGGCCACCTACAGAATTGCCAGATACAGACAGTGAACTGTTCTACTATGAGTGCAGACCTCAATCCCATTGAACATTTGTGGGATATGCTAGAACGCAATGTCCGAAAGCATCCTATAACTCCTCAGACTCTTCAAGAGCTTGCAGATGTCCTCACTCTAGAATGGGACAGCATCCCGCAAAGAGACTGCGGAGGTTGATCAGAAGCATGCCTCGAAGGTGTGCAGTAATAATTCACGCCCGTGAGGGCCGTACAAGATACTGAAATGACTTCTTTTGTTGTTGTTTTGATTCACTGGAAAGATCGTCCATTGTTGTATTCTACACTGTACTTAATTTCTGCTTACAGTCGCCAAGTTTGTTATGAGAAGTAAACATGATTTCTGTCAGTGTTAAATAAAGATTAGTTATTCAAGAAAACTATTATTGTATGGTCACAATAAATACCACTGCAGAAATACACTTGAACAAAATCTTGTCCCTCTAATTATTTTGAGCAGTGTATTTAAGTGGAGAAATATTGTCTTAAATATTGAAAGCTGAAACTTCTCTAAACATTGGGCTTAGTCCAAAGAAACATTTGAAACACTTTCAGGATTATGCTCAATGATTTCCGCAGTTTCCAACTGACAAATCCAATTCTATGCTGAACTGGTGTAAAGGTGTTCAAGAAAATCTATCGCTCTTTCTTCGTTCGACAAGAAATCCGGATTTGAGGGTAAATAATTTCATTTTCTTCGAAAAGTAACAATATGTTGTCATGTAAAATAACAAAGAATAAATATAATACTCCGATAGTTTTCGTGGAACCATTTGGAATCCTGAAACTTGCTCAGAAATACATTATTTGATCGGTGCATAATGCACTGATAGGCCCCTGTAATTAGTATTTCAATAGTATTCAGACATCTTGGCACAGTGTCGTATTTGCATTGAACATCTTCACCCTTTTGTGGAAATACGAAATTGCAAGATCTGATTGAACTTCATGCCGTCAAAACAAAGTCCTAAGTCGCTCATATGGGGAAGGTGAAGCCGACTTGGTTTTTCAGTCCTGCAAGTTACACAAACGGTCACTAGGGAGCAAAGTGGGCGTGAAATGTTCAGAACATGCATTTCTGCCGATGTTGGTAGAATTAACCTCACAGTAGGTATGTTCCTAAATGGCGTGCTGCTTGGTACACTCACTTCCATTAATGCCGTTCCCGCAGATTTGGGAGACATTATACTCCACAGCAATGAGGTGTGTACATCTGTTTACCTTTTCGCGCGTGCAGTGGCGTCGTGTTTTACGTGCACAGTTCTATATTATTCACATATGAATATATAAAAAGGACCAATATCTTCAAATGGCAAATTGGCTTACCACTTATCCACAATTCTTCCCCGATACACCTCCGCAATATTTGTATACACCGTGTCAGAAGTTAAGGGACAATGGGAATGAATTTTCTAAAATACGAGATTCAATTTTAAATCTGTGTACATGAAAATTGGCATACTTGATATGAATAAATAAAGAAATTGCTGTACAAGAGCTCTGTTCTAGCTCAAACAGTTTCTCAGATAATAAAATTAAAAACTTATAACTAGCGAAATAAATTCATTCTTTTAAAACTGTCTTCATATGTTTCAGAGAAATATAGTAGTGACATTTTGTGATACTTAAGTAAACTGAAATTAAAATAAAGTATTTGATGGAAGTTGATATTACTTGCAGAGAAATACATTTTTGTTTTATAGACTTGATAGTGTTAAAATTCCTTTTTGTTTTCAGCATAAATTATTTTTTGTGAGCCAATGAATAAATCAGTCGTCAGATGCATATTTTAAAGTTCAAATAATACGTTTGAGATTATGTATGTAAATTTACATACACATAAGAGCAAAACTGAAATATAAGGAAAAAAAAATTGGACAAAATGCGAAACTGAGGGGGGGGGGGGGGGGAGGCACCAGTGCACCGCAGTGAGGTTAAAATGAACTGCAAGGGTGACTTAAACATGTCGCTGGACTTGTAAAAATGACGGGTCGGGAAAAATGTTTGGCCAGGTGCCTATCGAATATTTATATGTGGATATATGATTCAAAAATAAAAAACGTTATTTTCACTTAAAAATGTATTTGTAGGGTTCTTAACATGCACACTACTTCATGGAACAACAAAGGCAGAACACACACCCCTCACGTTATGTACGTGCCGGCTGAGAAGGTTGCTCAAATGTTCCTTGAAGCTATATTGGAATCCAGGGTACCAATGTATTTTGGAATGTAAAATGTGGATCGCGGTGTTAACAGCATGCATTTAAAGTAGAGTGCACGAAGGTGCAATTAAAAATGAACGGTGTGTATTGTACATCTTGGCTACAAGCAGATATCAAAATGTTGTGCAACTGAGTGGTTTTTACCATTTCCTGCCATCTGTGCCATACTTCAACGGCATTCGCGCTGTCTGGGTTTGCAGTAAAATACAAGAAATTAGAATAGGACCGTTTGATAATCGCTGAGAAAAACCAATCTTTTCAGATTAAATGGTTTGTCTTTTAATGACATTTAAGGTAATTTTCACGCTATGGAGATTCATCACCTCCCGTAAACGGAAATACATGTTTCACGTATTCGTCAGAATATCCTCACTTTTTCGGAGGAGAACTATTGAGGTTTATATATTATATTTGAAGTTGAATTTGATGGCGAATGCAGTTCCATTCAGAAACGGACGAAATTGATATATTTTTACGTTTAAAATATGTGGTTACTTTCAAAGCCCGTCATAATGCCATCCAGTCGAAATGGGGACTTGAACTCACTGTGAATATGTCCGTCTTGGATACTGGAGGCATCATACACACACACACACACACACACACACACACACACACACACACACACACACACACACACACACACCACACACACCACACACATACACCACACCACACACCACACACACCACACACCACACACCACACACACACACACACACCACACACACACCACACACACACACACACCACACCACACACCACACACACACACACACACACCACACACCACACACCACACACCACACACACCACACACACACACACACCACACACACACACACCACACACACCACACACCACACACACACACCACACACACCACACACACACACCACACACACCACACACACCACACACACACACACACCACACACACACACACCACACACACACACCACACACACACACACCACACACACACCACACACACACACACCACACACACCACACACACCACACCACACACACCACACACACCACACACACCACACCACACACACCACACACACACACCACACACACCACACACACCACACACACACCACACCACACACACCACACACACCACACACACCACACACACCACACACCACACCACACACACCACACACACCACACACACCACACACCACACACACACACACACCACACACCACACACACACACACCACACACACACACACACCACACACCACACACCACACACCACACACCACACACCACACACCACACACCACACACACACACCACACACCACACACCACACACCACACACACACACACCACACACACACACACACACACACAGAGGGGTTTGCATATGTAGGTATACGGTTGTATGGTTGTATGATTAGTAAATTTGATGGGTTAAGATGAGTCATTTTGATTTTTATGGTTATTTATTTCATTGTTGAGGGTCACAGCCTTGTTGAGTTTGTCTTCTGTCCATTCGTTTGTCTTTTGTGTTTTTTATTCGTTGTTTTCAATCTTGTATCACAATAGCGGACAATTTAACTAAAGATCAACAAATATGGATTTTGGAACATTACTTGAAGACAGGAAATTGCGAACGGGTTCGAGAGGCATGACGCGAAGAATTTGAAACACCTCCCCAATCCAGGCTCACAATTTACAGGCTACGCAACAAATTTCATCACACAGGGTCGGTCGGTAATGAACCAAACAGTGGTCGACCAGTCACCGTTACAGCTCATGAAAATGAAATGCTAGTTGCTCAGATGTTGGTCCAAAGTCCACAAAAATCAAAGAAAAGAGCAGCCATAGAACTTAACACCCCTCGCAGATCTTCAAATCGTATGATGTTACGTTTAAAGTTGAAAATGTATCGACCAAGATTGATACATGGTTTACTTGAGGATGATCCAGATCGTCGTTTACAGTTCTGTGAAGCTATTTTGTATGAAGAGTATGAAGGTGATGGAATTGTTCGAAGAATTGTGTGGTCCGACGAAGCACACTAAAATGTCGGGTTCTGTAGATAGACATAACTGTGTCTACTACTCTTCAGAAAAACCCTACTTAACAATTGAGGACCAGCTGAATTAGCCCAGCGTTGCAGTGTGGGCAGGTCTCATGTAAAGGAGTCATTGGACCTATCATTTTGAGGACAAGTGTAAACCGAAACGTGTACATCAACATCTTAAGGATTCCGATGCCACAGATAGGAATTCAACAAGATGATGACTTCTATTTCCAAAAAGATGGAGCTCCTTGCTCACTATGCACTAACTGTGCGACGCCTTCTAGATAAATTTCAAAACAGGTGAATGTGATGACGAGGTACGATTGACTGGCCACCGACATTTGCAGATCTTACTCCTATGGACTTCATACTGTTGATGAAATGATTGAGTACATAAGAGAGGTGTGTCAAGAAATTGATGTAGATCTAGAATTGTGTACAAGAGTGTCAGCACTGTATACCTACGTATGCCCACTCCTGTATATAACATTTCTTAACGACGTTGTCAATTGCCAGGACCATATCAGCGCCGCCGGTGTTTGGAATTTCGTCCTGCAGGAATTCTTTTACATGGCAGTAAATGCATTGGCATGTGGCTGTTCGTTTTAAGCACACTTAAAAACTGTTGGTCTGGGCCGGGTTTGAACCCGCGACCTTGATCGGTGGGCCAGTGCCTATCTGTTAACCGAGCAGGCTTATCGGTTGCACGCACTTGGAAATTATAAGACTTCGAAGTACATTCAAACCAAATGATCTAATACCCATGCTAACTGCGGTTCTTTTCAGAATTCCAATATTCAACCACATACAGCGCTGAGAGAATAAACGCTCATTCCAACAACAAATCGTAGATGGACACATTATTTGTTCAGCAAATTATATACTTACAGTTAGGTGACTGGCGTCCTGTCAAACACTGGAATAACGTTATGGAGAAGCTAGGAGGAGAACAACGAAAGAGAAATGGTCTGAATAAGGGTATAATGAGCGACTCTTCTTTTTTCCTGAATGGGTTCGTTAGTAACTAAACAAATTGACTTATAATATGCAAAACAAAACAAAAAAAAAATTGTGTTTTTCCGTAGGGTATTTTTACAGGTCCATGTTGCTTAATTTTAGATTATTTCTGGTCAAGTCATTTATCATAAGTAACGTAATGTGAATAGAAGAATAACACTTCAGATGCTTTTGTGTAACAGAATTCGAGCTAAATCAGTGTCCGATGTGGGTAGGTCGAACTGTTTTTCATTTTTACATTAGTTTGTTGGCTACATAATGTATAGTTTTTGTTAAAATCAGTAAGTTATTGTGAGTTTTGAAACTCTTTTATTGCCAAACATTTTTTTTCTGAGGAAAGCGTTTAATAACTTCAGGTGCACGGGAAATTGTAGAAGTTAGGAAACGCGGCTTAAAAAGTTTGGATACCTACCACAGATTTTCAATATGGGCAGTTTCTACCCCTAAGCATCCCGCTATACATAATGCTGAAGGATAGTTCCGTCGCGGAAGAGTTTTGCGGTACGTACACTCACAGGATTTTCTCAATCCAGGATCATTTAATTTTATATATCTTGTATAAACTATCCTTGCAAAACCGTAATTTTATTTCTCCTTCTTGCTAATCGAGATAGTTTGCAAAACTGGTTTCCTTACACACTTCGTTGTAGGTACAGTAAAACCTCGTTTATCCGGTCTTCGCTTATCCGGATTATCCATGTCAGATTTGCAGATTTTTTAAAATTTAATGTTCACATTAGATAATAAATTTAACCATGATAGCAAGAACGTAACTATTAGTATATACGCCAAATATTAGCTTTTTAGTTTCATTCACCGTACGGTTCCTGCATAAATTGTACAAGATATGCTAATGCTGTAAAATGCTAGCTGTTGAGTTTAACAAAGGCTTTGTAGTGTGTCACACGGTGCTGATGCGAATAGCGCCAGAAGAAAGCGTTGACCTTGATCCCTACCCGTCACTACATCTCCCTCAATCTCCTCAGTTTTCCCAGTGTTTTCAAATGGCACGTGTCAATAAGTTTATCGTATGTGTTTCAACCGGATTATTTTCGTGTCTTATCAAAGTGTTTGGGAGTTTAATTTAGTGTACAAGTTTAAAATGACACCAACGTGAAAGAAGGTCGTGGTTTCAGTGGATAAAATGTTGGATGCTATTCGAATTGATAAAGGAGAAACATTGAAGAAAATTGCTGCAGAATAGGGAGTTGCTGCGCATGAGCTGACAAATAATATGGTGTACTTGGAGCGTCAGGACGACACCACAACAGGTGAACTATAAATGAAAAAGCGTTTGCGTGACCGTACTTCGTTCAAATGCCACACGTGTTTAAAACAGCAGACCGTGGATCAATTCTATGTTAAGTAATGGTGTGATTTTATGTGATTAAGATTTTTATTTTTTTAATGTCTTGTGAAGAATATGTACTATGTACCGTTCATAATTTTGTTACAGGACATAGCTTTTTATCGTCATAAACAGTAAGTGTGCTTATTTATGGATTAAATAATTTTGTTTTGCTTATTAGTATTACCCATATAAACCGGATTTTCCGAATTGCCTTTGGTCTCAGTGAGTTCGGATATACGAGGTTTTACTGTACATGCAAGAGGGACGACTTGAGGCAAACGAACCAAAATCAAGTAACAGTGGACCAAGGTAACCTGCTGCTGTTAACGGTATGCGTCATTACTCGTGGACATAGTTGACTTTATTTTGGAACGGCTATTTTTGACGTAGCACGATGGAAGTGGAACGAAGCTGTTACTAAAAACGAACAATTTTTCTTTCTAGCTACAAGTGTATTCGGTAGTCTGCATTGCTTCGTAGGCGTGATATGAAAGTGTTTCGTGAATTTATTCATTGCCTTTTTTGTTATAGATGTGCACACTTAACAGTAAGACAGAACAGGTAGTAATACCTTTGCTTGCAAGAATTAGGACACACGTTTTTTTTTTTTTTAATTTTATTTTAAGAGCGAAAAGTATTGCATATTATGTATGCATTCGTTTGGTAAACCGTCATTACCACGCCACTGGTTGCAAGAGCATTGAAAAAGAAGAGATGAAAAGTGATCATTGCGGCGTATGACCCCAGCGTTTGACTTGATTATCTATCAGTTACACACAAAATCACGGTCCAGAGAAGACAGAGAAACGTGTTACGTGGTATAGTTTCATTACAGTCGTACAACCATCTCGTCACACGTTACTGCACATAGTTTGGTGACAGCGGTAATATTATTTCGTAAACAACCAATAGCAAACAGGGGGACCAAATAAACTGCCGGCCATATGAGCGCCATCGCAGATCAACCATGCGATTATTTTCCCAAAATGCAATATCAACTCCCGTGAAATATGAACCAAACTTAATCTATACATCATCTCTGTGCATGTTATAGCCGCCGTATACCAAAATATCGTTTTCCCTTTGTGAACTTCCGCAGCGCGATGATGATGGAAATCTGTGAACCGTGTTGGGTTTGGTGGAGCGGCGGTTGTCCGATTTCGTCCTTTTCGGCGTGTACAGGAGGGGCGAGTTTGTTTGCCAATAATGGCATCACATTCAATCCGAGTTTGGAAGGGTGGCTACCGGAGTAATGGGCGACTGGCTAACCAACTTTGCAGTTGCTCAAATCTGAGGGACGCATATGGCGTTTCGAAATGAACCGGAATGCGCCAGGTAGGATAGCTGCAGCGACATGTGCACATGCTAACGCTGCAGGAGTGGGATATGAACCATGTGCTACCAGATGTGCTAACATTTTCATGTTTCCAGGCCACCTGCTGAGATGGTGCCCAAAGTCAGAGAGCTGCGAAAAAAACACGAGTTTTGTCAATTCTGTTATCATCACCGTAACTTCAAGCTTTACGTTCACGATGAATTCAACACATAACAGAAGTAGCATGAAAAACTCTGATATGTAACGGGTACTGTTTCAAAGTGATCACGTGTCATTTCAGTGCTTCCATAGTTACAAAAAGCTATGGTGGTACACTCCTACTGCTTCCTTTGCCCACTACAATTTCACAGGTATCCCTTGCAAAGTTGAGAAACCACAATCGGCTCTACACATAGAAACTCAATGTTTGTTTATTAATGACATTAAGTGAAATGCTGAGAAATTCAAATAAAACACGCAGTGTCTCCGAAAATTTAAGGTCACAAAAATATTCCTTAGTCATTAATAATTACAATGATTGTAAATTGTATTAAAATCTGCAATTTTCCTGTATTGACTTCATGGTTATCTTATTTTATAAAATTAAGTGAGGACGAAATGGATTTGACAGGCGGAACAAACTGGAAAACATTTGAGTTATACAGTTTGTCATACCAAAATCTGAAACGTATGATACAATCTAAATCGCTAAAGCCATTTTTGAAAAAATAAAAGATAAGTGGTTATCTGTCTGTCTGTATAAACCAGTTGCCGTGTATTAGTCTCTAACTCGAAAATGGCTCGACCGATTTGAATAATTTCTTTTTTGTTTTGTTCGCCTTAGTACTGAGATGGTTTAGAAAAAAAAAAAAAAAAAAAAAAAACATTAGCAAAAACCCAAAAATCGAAGTTGGTAATCTTGTATGGTAATTGCTACTTCGAATTTTATTACTTTCAATATATGGCGTTTGTGGCGGACCTATCGTTTGAAAGCTGCAACTATTACTTTTTTTTTTTTTTTTTTTTTTTTTTTTTTTGGGTGTAAAACAGCGTAGTGGATTTTAAGAACAGATTTGGTCAAATCGAACTTAATTACATTTTGCGAACATTCATTTTGATCAGCCACTTCATTAAGGTAAATTGACCTTGTAAGCTTAATAATTCAAAAAAAGAAATACAATTTTGTTTTATCAAGATTCGAGGAATTAGGGCCGGCTTAGACATAATCAGAAAATGTGCTTTAGTGAAGCTCGAGTTGGAAGGTTGATCAGGATTGATAATCACTAAGCTTAGTAGGTGAGCTACCAAAAGAATGAAGTTATGCACGTTTTATCTGTGCAGCAGATGGACTGAACCGGTTCCGCACACTGTGCCGCTACATGCACTACGAACACTGACACCTTGATCCCTCTTTAATGTAGCTGGATTACTAAGCCTAATAATCACTTATGAAGAGTTACAATCAAATCAATTTTAGGTGGTGCGAAGCTCACCAGGTCATCTAGTTCTATGTAATGGATTGTTTGTTCTGGCAGAAATTCTCTGACGATCTTCTTTCGTTCTCGGATGATGCCCGACTTATGCGTCAAGTTCAATATTTAATTTAAAATATACTGAAACGCTTTCAAAATAATTGTAGCCGAAGTAATAAAATACTACCGAGTTAAAGCACTACACATCGTAGTGAAGGCTGCGGCAGCAAGCTTCCGAAGCCCTACTTTCCCCTCTATTCAACGGTAGAGAACGAGACATATTCCATCCTATGTGCTAATTCTTCATGAGGGAAAATGACTAGTATTAAAATTATTATTAATATTACTTATTAATTTCTAGCTTGCTTTAGATATGGGCGATAGCTTTGATAGCCCACAATATACGCCACTGCCCCATACTTTAGTGAACAATAATAGTACGCTATAAATGAGACAAGCATTAATATAGGCTGGAAGGAGTTACTTCCCTGTGTTTATTTAGGATCCTTCAACGCAAATTATTATTATTATTATTATTATTATTATTATTATTATTATTATTATTATTATTAATCATTATCATCATTCATTTCATGTTTCTTTTCTTTCCCAAAATATTTAGTTTAGTTAATTTTGTTGCAAAAATGTTACAGCTCCGTCAGAAGAGTTATCGGAAAAGAAAAAAAAAGAGCACCTCTAATAAGGCATTTCCCTGTTTAAATAAACAGTACCTGGGCGACCGAGTTTCGCTCGGCTTTTCTTTTCTTTTCCTTTTTCCCTTAATTGTGGTTTTTTGGGGGGGGGGAGGGGGGAGAAGATACCTATTTAGATAAACTTGAAAAGCAAAATGTTAACTAAATATACATTTTCATCCTGATTGTTGGAACTGTTTCCGTGACGAGACTTTTAATACCCTGGCTTGTTTGTTGAAATTGGCCCATTAACAGAGAAATTATGGCCAAAAAAGGTTTAGACTAATTGTGACTGTTACGCGTAAAATCGCGTTTTTCCAGGAATGACACCTATATAGATAAACTTAATAAGCAAAACCCTGGCTGAATACAAAATTTGATCGAAATCGTTAGAGCCGTTTCCAAGTTGCGCGGTTGGTTGGTTTGTGAGTTTAAGTGTGCTCAAATTCTAGGTCATCAGCGCCCTTAAAAATTCATGACAATAGCCAGATATAAATTTGAGTCAAAAATAAAATTACTAGTAATAAAGAAAATATACACATAAACGTAAAAACAGTGGCAATAGCCCGATATAAAACAAGGTGATAAATACGTCAAAAAGCATAAAACATATCTAAAATTTTAAATCCTCAAATTGATATTACACTCCGCTAAAAACTTAAAAGCTCTATCAACCTCCATTTTGCCGTCCGCTAAGACCTCCGCAAGTCTGGCAGGCAGCTACAGAGAATCTTGAAGGTGCGCTAGAGAGGAACACTGACAAAATGTTGTCACACAAAAGTTGTCTCACAAAATGTTGTCACACAGCGGACATAGAGGGGCAAGGTCCCTTTTAAATAGGTCACCATGCGAAAAATTGCTGTGGCCTATCCTTAACCTAGCCAAACTAACCTCCTCGCGGCGAGATGTGCGACAGGAAGTTACCCAGTTTATCGGAAGTTCTTTCACTTCTCTAAGCTTATTAATCCAAGTTGCGCTATATATAGATTATTCTGATACAAGTAAAAAAGTTTGTAAGCATATTGAATATTGTATAATATTCGAAAGATTTAGGTACAAACATGGTGAGAAAAGTGTTGGCTTATCCGATACTTCATCTTAAAGCATGTAAACACTTACTATGTCTTTCTTCCTTCAAACGTTTATATTCCCAGTTTCTTAATTTCTTTTCAGTCTCATCTGAGTTATGTTATTCATTTTTCTGCAGCTCGCCCAATTCACAATTTAAACTACACTGCACGAAATACACAAACACATCGGCCCAGTCGCGCAGCATGGTTAATGCATTCCAGTTCAGTCCAGCCAGGTTCCGTTTTACTATATACGATCGTTCCTACTACATTCGGAACCTCAGGCAGTGGTTCATGATACATGAAAAAGGTATGATAATAATTGGGAAGAGAAATTTGTAAAGGAAACGTTCTAGGCCTGAGTTTAAGGTACCTGCCCGGCATTTGCTCTGAGGAGATGCTGACGGGATTCCATCCGCAGACGTTTCATTCGTGAGTCTGCCGCAGAACGTTCCGTCATTCAGAACGATTGATGCCAAACATGGCAGCCTGAAAGGAGCACATGCTTGGCGAGTTTGAATGATTGTGCTCAGTACGCAAGCACAGTTGTCTTCCGGACGAGCAACCTCGATTGCTATGCTTGTTGCGGAGTAGCAAGGAGCAAGCAACCTTGAAGCCTCAACAATCGACACCTTGGGACATAATGTTACCAGTTCATCTGAATAGTTAAAATCACAGCGGTAACGGTGTGACATGCCCTTACAACTTTTCCTGTGTAAACCAATTATGTATTAGAAACAAATCAATCATTTGTAGGTACTTATCCATACGAACAGAATAACTAATCATACTGTATTACGATCTATATGCTTATGAGTTTACACAGTAACTGTAAAGTGCCAAATGTACAAGCTTGGAAACATTCTTTTAAGTTCCAAAGGCATTTAGTTCAGAAATGCAGTATAGTTAAATTTGTATGATTATGTCAATGTATAGTAACGTGAAAGATATAACTGTTACTTATTGTTCTACTGCTGTGTAACTCCAGCTACTTAAGCATACTTCTCACCAAAGCGGGCCGGATTCGATCCCAGGCAACCGCATGTGGGATTTGTAGTGGACGAAGCGGCGCTTGCCCCCCCCCCCCCCCCCACCATCTCATTCCACCGGTGCTGCATCTTCATACCATATATCATCATTGTCACTGCCTGCGGTGTCGTATGTAGTAAAAGCGGCCGTTAAACTCTACAAAAAAAACTTCTTCCGTCACAGAAATGCTAAAGGAGACTACGTATACCAACAATATCCGATTGTTAAACTATTGAACATTTTCAAACTCCATTTAATCCTTGTAACCATAAAAAATGTGTGTTGTTTTTCAGAGCTGTGGTGAACGTTTTGTTGGCCGCGGGTCTCGACGTCAACGTGAGGACAGCCGGAGGAACAGCACTACACGAGGCTGCTCTCTGTGGCAAGGTGGAAGTGGTGAGGGCACTCCTGGACGGCGGTGTGGATTTATCCATTCGGGATGCTCAGCACAACACGGTCATGGATCTGCTGGGCCAGTTCCCTGCACATGTCACGCACGATATCACTGCAATCATTAAAAGTGAGTATACTTCTGAACTCATTTTAACATTCAGATGGCAAAATCTCGAGACCTCGAATGCATTGGTCCAGAAGCCAGAGTACAAAAAACGAATTTAGTAATATGCACTGTTTCGGACCATCTCTCAGCTTCTTATCGTCTCACGGGGTCTCGCAAGGGGCGAGGGATAACTACAGACCAATGAACTGTTGACAGTTGCAATACGGGGCAAGAGGCGTAGCTCTGTAATGAGGACAAGGAAATGTGAGGAGTGGGAGGGGAGACACACCTAGCCTCGTAGAAAAGCCACATTTTAATTTTCTTTAGATTTACCTCCAAATGCTTAATGCCTTTGTGGAAAATGTTGCAAATATTGCTTGAAATAATCAGTATTTATTGGGTTAAACGATTATGTGTCATAAAGAGCCTTAACTTTACCCTTAGAATCACAAAAAGCGTGTAAAGCTTTACAGTAAACACAATGCAGTATTGCGAGTATATTGAAAAGTATAAAAACCTTTAATACAAATCCTCCCTATATTTGTACTAGAATTAAAATTCGTATTGAAATAGCTCTAAATGCGTTTGTCTATTGTATTATAAATTATAATACAGTTTCTACCTTCAAATGAAAGGTTTTCTTCTAATGTGTATGCAATAAACCGTCTTTCTTGGGTGGTATTAAAATTTAATTATATTACTGTAAACTTGCACAGTTTCTGAAATTTCTCGAACTGTGTTACTAGCTTGACATTGACCAATAATTTGTGTCATGTGTAGTTTCTGATGTATACCACAGGCTGTGAATCAAGTAATAGTTGAGTAACGATTTACTCAGCCGTTAGAAATATCGATACTTCCCTTTCATGTCGACGTGTCAATGGTTATTACTTATAACTAGGGCCAGGCATTTAATGACCTATAATTTGGTAAAAAATGCAAAATAAAAAATGCATTTATGACCTAAAAATCACAAAAAATGACCCAAAAAGATGACCCCAAAAGTGTTAAAGTTACCAAAAAATAAAGAATTGCCAATAAAAATGCTATTTATTATTATTACATTAAGCACTCACTTTGTTACTAAGTTACATAAAATCAAAATATTAAAAGAAAATTATAAATGTACTGTTAGAGTATCTTTTATTGAAGAAATTACATTTCAGTGCACTTTTATAACAATTTTGAGTTGCAGTTAACAATTACAAATTGGCGGAGATTCTCAAGCAAACATGACTGTATATTGTCTGCTAGTACTGACTTATAAATGGAAAAGCTCCTCTCTACTTCAACGGAAACAATTGGAGCATACTGAAAGCAAGCAATGTCTCTTAAATTTAACTCACAGTCATCAAGAGAAAACTATTTACCAGACAAAGCACTGCCAATTGAACACAATGTTTTGTACCCCTTGTTCTTGTCTATACACTTCTTTATTTTCATTGCCACTGCATCACCCACTTTACCGTAGCTGTTCCATTAATATCACTTGGGATTTTTCCAGAGAAGTTATTGCATCAGGAAGGAATCCAAAATTGGTGTTTATGTAAGAAAGTTTACCTACAATTTCTTTATCAGCCAGCAGTTCTTACACCTTTTTGATTGACACAAACTCAGCATTATCAAAAGAGTCAACTACTTTCTTCACAACGTCAAAATTCTTGCAGTAATAACTACAAGCCTCGAGCCATGTTCCCCATCTAGTAAAAACAGGTGAAATGGGCAGTTGAATTTCTGGAGCTTCTGCTTTGAATGCTGCAACTCGAGAGGGGGCTTTCAAGAATACTTTCTTGACGCATCCAATTAATTTATCCACTTCAGGAAAATTTGCACGTACTTCTTCCGCGACCCGGTGTAATGCGTGCGCTAAACATGCCACATGCATCATTTTTGGGTAGATTGCACTTAAAGAACCAGCGGCTTTCATCATGTAGGGTGCTGCGTCTGTTATAAAAAGCAATACATTGGAATTTTGAATCCCATTAGACCAAAGTATTCTGAATGCATGGTCAAATACTAAGCAGATGGTTGAATAGTTCACTTTGTCCAGCTGCTCACAATGTAATAGAAATTGTTCTCCGGGGCTGTGTCCTTCTAGAACTCCAACAATAACATTCACTACATAACGGCCTACAGAGTCTGTTGTCTCATCGATTGATACGAATATATTTTCTCTGAACCTTTTTCTTATTTGTTACAAAGTTTTGTTGTAGCACCGATCCACGTAGGTTCTTCTCAATGATCTGGGATCTGGAATTAATTTTCCTGTCTCCTCTTCTAAGAAAGCGCGCAGCTTAGGGTGATTCAACTTGTGAAGTGGAATATTGGGAGATAAAAATGCTTCATATAGTTTCTCACAAAATGGCAAAAATGTTGAACGAGTTTCACCCAGAAGCATCTGCTGTAAGCTTACACTGGATTTATTTTCAAGTCGTTGCAGGCCACGTTTATGCATCTCCCGTGACATATGTTGTTCTACCATAAACGTTTTTCCAGCAGCCACTCTCACATCACAGATCTTGCAGAATAATATATGACCGTCCGTGGAAAAAAATATTTTCTCCATATTTTGAAACAAATGCCTTCAATTTAACACTATTACTTCCCTTCACTTTAGGCATTTTGCTCTTATGGTGCTCGTACAGGTGCTAAGAACGACTGATGACCTCAATTAACAGCACAACAATGCCGGTTTACCTGGATATAGGAATTTCCTTGGGAGTGTGGGCAAGTCCATTAACCACATTCCTTGAAAAATACGGGTAGGAGGTAGCTTAAGCTCTAAAAAATTGAATTCCTAGAAGTGGGCCAGTTCATAATGCACATTCCTTGAAAAATAGGGGTAGGAGTTAGCATAGCATTTACTTAAATCCAAGAAATTGTATTGACAAGGAAAAATACTGAATTTTAATTTTAAAAAATGAATTAAATACAAATAATCTCCCAACCTTCCGCAAGAGTGTTAAAAATGCTCAAAATGACCTAAAAATTGCCAAAAAATTACTTATTCATAAAAAAGTAAGAAAATGCACAAAAATGCCCTAACAAATTGCTTTTATTTAACTGGTTAGTCAATGCCATACCTTTCCATATATGCAAGCAATGATTCAACCTTCATAAGGAAAAGATGCAAAATCATTAATTGCCTTGCCCTACTTATAAGTCCAGCCAGTAGCATGAATACTGCTGTCATTGGAGAGGAGTAAAGAGAGGGAAAGAAGGGGAAGCTACGATGGCCTTGGTAAATAATCATGATACCCTTGCATTTTACTAAATTCGCTTTCTGTACATTGCGGTTGAAACATGCAATTCCTTTGCTCAAGAATCATGTTCGAACATCCAAGAACCGGTGCACTTCAGGTTTTCCTGATACCTATTGAGGGAAATGTAGTAGTATTAGTTTCAAAATATCCACTGCATTGCTCAAAAAATATATTCGAACAAATATATTGCATTTTTGTTCCGTTACCAATCCTGTGAATCCTCTATATCGTGTTATTCTTGACGGTGATACGAGTAATTGAATGGCATATGCTAACGTTGTTGCAGACTTTGTACAGTGAGATTATTGAAGTTTTTAGTAATGTTTCTCGGGTACCTTATATCCTAGAATTAGAACATCACACTTAGGGTACTACAAGGGGTAAGCTGCACCAACTCCAACTGGTTTGGCAGGTATCTTATCAGATTGAGTGCACTTCACGTGGATAATAAATTATACTACCTCTGATTGGCTGCAGCCAGACATTCATCGCATATTAATGGATATAACAGTGACCGTTCTGTGCTCCCTTTTGGCCAGTCAAGGCTGCGTGTTAAGGAGGTGACACCAGTGCCTCAAGGATTTCCAAGCAGGCAGATATGCAAGTATTGTGTGAAACCACGATGTCCTCCCAAATGTATATGATCAGCCATGTTTTTGTTTGTTTACCTCATCACCTACATCTGCGTAGATAAATGTTCTAGCACCCACTATAATAAATGAGAAATGTTATAAATGCAGCATATAGTAAATACACCGCGGGGTAAAAACGGTGTAACGATTTCGGAAAAATTGTTGGAATTTAGTTATATAGCTACTTGAAGGATATTAAAGCCCTCCGAGGCTTCCTATTACGCGTTTAGTTGATCCTTACTTAGATATACTGGCACGTATTCTAAACCGTGATGAAATAAAGACAGTAATAAGGAAAGAAAGAAAAACAAATTGAGCAAAGTATGCATATGTCAAAAGTATACGAAAGCGTTTTAATTTGTGTAACTAAAATGCAGTGAATTACTTTAAGTCATACAAGAATTAGATGCCAAAATATAACGTGATGTTTCTCCATGTTTTAACGGTTATGGTGCCCCACGCCAGTATACTCGTATTTCCTTTGTACTGATAAGTAGACATGAGAGAAACTATCACATGCACGTTACGTTGACTACGCATCGACCGTAGAGTGCGGGGGATGTTGTGATTGGCATGTAAACAAAAGAGGTAGGAAGGTCACGGTCAATAACGCACCGTGCACTTCACGCCACAGTTCCACTTTGTCATTGGAATAGACTGCATACTCTCGCATACAACCTTCCCCCCTGTGACGTAGAAGTTCCATAGTTCAGTTATGCTTACCACTGAGAGTTTTCCCCACAGTGTGCAAGCACCAATTGGACAAAACCAGTAAAACTCACTACCTTACTCATAAATCAGCTCCTGTCTATTACCCCGCCAAAGTGCAGCCTAACACCAAGTTGGTCAGTCCTGTACAACAGCAGTAAACAGACGCGTGCCGGGGTCACCGTTAGCCGCCTGACTCACTGCTGCTACCAACACAGTGGTGTGATGTCACTTCTAGGATATACGTAGTACTATCCGTATCTACATCTGTTAAGTCAAGACGCCTGTATTCCATTGAATTCTCAACCGCTACATTTCTGTGTTGTCTAAAAAAGTATTGCAACGTATCTGGAATAAGAAATTCCTGACGAACGGAAAGCGCTTACTTGAATTGCACTTTCCCTGGAAGCACACAGACCTTAAACTGTTCGTATTTTTGTATTCAGTGGATCTCAAAGCATGTATTCCCAGTGAAACGGTGAAATATGTTACTTTATGTACTGGAGATAAGTAGCACAAAAGTAATAACTAATAAACTGTTTAAGAATAGTTTGTAGAAGCTATGTAAAAATCTGTATTACACTCACATGACTTTCTCTACTCTTGCACAAACCGTTCCTACAAACACTTATTCCTCTACTTCATGTTCATCGAGACAGACATCTTTAGAAATTATCTTATTGCTAATTTTCTTGTAGGTGCATTATTCTTCAACAGATAATCAAATGTTTTAAGGGTGGTCCCTGTATGATGACTTTGAAATTCTGTTCTCTTTGCAGGGCCAAGACATTAAGTGAATAACGAACTTCCATTTGAAAAAAGTATATATATATATATATATATATTGGAAAATTCGCACAATAACAAGGAATTTGTCCCAAATGGTTCACTCTAAAACAAAAAAAAAAAAAAACAAAAAAAACAAAAAAAATAAAAAATAAAAAAAAAAAAAAAAAGTACATAAATTGTGTGTTCTAACGAGATTTACAGAGGTATTTTTAGAGGTGGCGCGTGACCTTGCTCGGATCTGCGCGAGTGACATCACGCAAATCGATGGTGGGGGTAAGTTTCCACCAGCAGCCTGCTGGCTAGTGGGTTAGAATTCCAAGAGATACTAACCAGACACCCCTTTTATCTTGCAATAGACAAGTGGACTCGACCATGAACTACTGCGCAACATTACGTCACACGCCACCTCTAAAAATACCTCTGTACATTGTTTTGTATAGTAAGATTTGGTCTATCTCTTACGCTTTACCGGTTATGCAAGTCATCCAGATTAAACAAAACTAAATGGGCTATGGCCAGAAAATTCAAAATATGCCTTTCATTTGCCACAAAATATCTTAAATATATGGCATTTTAATCAAAACCGTTGGAGCTATTTTTGAGAAAATCGAAATTTTCGATACATTTCCCATGTAAAAGTAGTTTAGGCTGCAGGATTTTTCTTCAAAATCTTCATGTCGCATCCTTAAAAGATATTAAACTTAGATACCAAATTTCGTTTTTAACCAACCTTTCGTTTTTGAGTTATGCTGTTCACAGACACACACACACACACACACACACACACACACACACACACACACACACACACACACACACACACACGCACGCGCGCGGACCTTATTCTAAAGATGCTCTTTCTTTTATTCAGGGGGCCTCAAAGCATATATTTCCGGTGAAATCTCGACACTGAGTTTTCGGGTGGAATACAATACTTCCCCTACTTACTATGCGCAGTAGAGAAAGTAAAGATCAAGTAATGGGTATCTTCCAATCAAGAAACTAAAAGATAATAAAAGTAAAGCTAATCTAACTTCATAAGAAATTGTTTGTGCTACCGCATGTAAAACCCCCAAATAATGCATAGTTAAAATTAGTAAAATTATGTCCAAATGAACGTGGGGTCCATAAAGATTAAAGTCCTACATTCATGTTTTCACAATAAGGAACCACTCCCACAAAACCCTTATCCGGTAACTCACCCTTAAGAATTTCGAATTCACACACGCTAACACCATACCACAGAGGCGAAATCGAAGTTCTTGGTAGACGGAGTGCTAAACGAGAGCAAAAGAGCACCTGCACAAAGAACGGTCACACATTTTGTTGAATAAAATGGAAGAATTGGAAAATGCTCATTTAAATATTTTATAGCAAAATGTCCGAACATATATCTTGCATTATAATCAAACTATTATGTTGCGGTTCATGATATCTTATTCTTTCTCCATTAACTTTACGGACCATTAAATGCAGTGTGACCATGTACTGTACTATAATTTCAATAAAGATTTTGGTAAGGGGGTTCACCCTGGCCTATCACGATAATGTTAAAACTGCCCATAAACATGTGCCTCTTTTCAATAACTACAAGTGTAGGAAGTTGAAGTTTTTACCACATATTCTTGGAAGCATTTGTAAATTTTTAACATGAGCATTTTTACAAAGGTTTCCGAAATATTTATTTACCAGTTTTTAAAGGTTGTCCTATATAAAATATGTTACATTCTTTAGTCAACATTATTTATTTTTGCCAAAGTAACATTAACAAATTTGCCAAATTAACAAAATTAATTAATTAATTAATTTGCCAAAGTAACATTATTAAGAAAATGCTTAAAATGTTAAAATAGCCCAATAAATGAAGGGAACATTTGGTAAAAATATAATTCTCCTACTTATTATGACAGCTGAGGAAAAGGTACTTATACTCTGTTCATCTAGAGATTAGAGGAGACGTAAACAAAGCCACGTGCGTTTTGACCACAGCGCGCCCTCTTGACGCTTTCGCCGTCTAAATAGTCCCTTGAAGAAATACTGTTACTGAGGTCTGAAATGTCATTTAATGTTTGCTAAAGCATGAATTAAGTGTACTAAGCATAGTTAAAGTGTAAGAATACGCAGTTAAGTGAATCTGTAACCAGCCTAATTCATTCTGCGCGCGCATTATTCAGTATGAAAGTAACATGGCGGAACAAGTGAGTGTTGTAACACATAAGCGTGGCAAACCGTTGCGAAGTGGTGAAAAGACAACAATATTGCACGTATTTAACGAGTTCTGCGAGAAATATCCCGAACTTGCTATCGAAGACGTGATGAAATTAACATCTGAGTTTACTGGTGTGTCAGTTGCAAGTATTGACAGTACACCCAAAGAAAAATCGTCAGTTGGTGAAGCTAAAAAGCGACCACGTGCCAGATAAATGGTGGATGTAGTTTGCGACGAATTTGTGAGTGTGAGATCTGCAATCCGTCGAAAAGTTCACCAGTTCTTTGTTAACAATGAACCACCACGTTAAAGTGCTGTTGGCAGTTAACTCTGATCCCGATCTTCCAGATTTAAAACTAACCTCCCTCCACAAGCTGCTTCTGGAGACTGGTTTCGAGATTGTGAGCAGGAAATGAAAAAGTATTATTGTGGACAGAGATGACGTAAGTAGCAGTTAATTTCCATGTGCTATATGTTATTTGGATCAAGTAAATATATCCTTTAGTAGTGTAAAAGGCATATTATACCTACGCGTAGCGGTAGGTAACCGTGTTGCGTCATTGTGAAAGCACATGGCCGCGGAGTGATACAAATCGGTGCTTTGTTTATATCTCCTCTAATCTCTTGATGTGTGCTTAAAAACGACAGCTCCATGTCAGTAGATTTACTGGCATGTAAAAGAACTCCTGCGGGACGAAATTCCGGCACACCGGCGACGCTGATGTGATCCTGGCAATTGACAGCGTCGTTAAACAACAAAATAATTTTAATTTAATCTCTTGATGAACTTAAAATGACAGCTTAATGCATTCCTGCATCATAAGTTGGATCATCTGGGTCGTCCTCTTGTTGGTAAATATCCTCCAGCTTTCTCTTTTGCTCTGTAGGTTGATTGATTCTTCTAACATTTTCGTTTCTATGTTGATTCTAATTTGGTCTAGTGTTCTTCGCTGAGACACAATTAAAACCAAATTTCATTCCGAGCAGCTTCATCAGTATCCACTGTTTCCGCTGTTGAATGATTCTTCTGCCTCATAAACCCCAAAATATAGTGTGATTTGGAAGACGAGTCCAGATTACATTATACAGCGATTCGTTGGGATCTTGTGTTGCACCATGAAAGCACTTAGAATTTCTGGGTCAGCTAAATCTCTGCCTATTGCTTTCATTTCAACCTGGTAGAAAGGAGGAAGATGAAAGTGTCCTTTTTGATTGTGTTCTTTTTATCTTCCTTTGCTTTCAAATATTAGCACCAGGTTGCATCACGAAGACCATGTCGTTTGTTGAAAGCATGAAAATAAACTGTCATTTTTACACCGGGTGGAATGTACTGCTCCGTCTATAAGTTCACTCAGGGATTCTACATGATGAGTGTAACAGATATGTTCAATACAATTACTGTCAATAAAGGGCCACTTCGCCGGGGAAAAAATGTGTCAAAATCTGGAATATTTGGAGTCATCTAGCTTCTTGACAAATGGATATAAATTGTTTATTATTTCACTGTCACGCAACCACTGTGTGAACAATGTTATAATGTCTTTTTATTTAAATTTGAATTAATTTAGTCACAATTTAATGTTAGCGTGACGTTGCCAATCTCTCTTAGAAATTAAACTTTGCATGACATTTTAACATTAAATTGTGACTAAATTCATTTGAATGGGAATAGAAAGCGTTATAGCCTTGCTCACACAATGTTTGTGTGACAGTGAAATAATGAACCATTTATATCCATTCTTCAAGAAGAATTAGCTCCAAATGTTTGACACAAATTATTTTTTTTTCTGCGAAACGTCTCTTTATTGACAATAATAAAATTGTATTGGACATATTTGTTACACTCATCATGTAGAATCCCTGGTTAACGTATGGCCAAAGCAGTACATTCTACCCGGTATATGCAGCATGGTTTAAAGATCTTAAAAGTATTAAATAAAGCGAAACTAAATAAGTAGTGTATATATCACTTAATCGTCAGATTTCAAAGAACAAGAATAAATAAAAAACACCATTTTGAAATGTTTTGCGCGGTGGGCCCCCTTAATCAGACACGGTGTAAAAGAGGAAATGACAGAAAGAAAACTCAGAGGATAACGTAACCAGAGTAGCTGGTTCTGCTAGACGATGAAAACAATGTAAATATGTTAATATGATGTAGGTATGCATATTATTTTGATGTAAGGCTTGTGGCGATTAGCATCACACGTACCTATGTATAACCTAAGTATGAATAAAAACGATGTCGACCTCGCAAACTGGGCAGTTTGCCTTCCATGACGTGTGCATGTGCATAAAAAGCGACTCACCGCCGCCGCTTGTTGCGCTACTCAATAAAATTGGAAAACATTTGAACCACACCGAATGGAACTAACTAAGCGAAGCTTAATTCGTAATTAAAATATGTGGGCATCCACTCTGCTTCATAATAAATTACACTCTAAATCAATTACTTAATAACAATATTGTGGAAATTAAAACAAAGGGCGGCGACATCAAAATGTTTACCGATTTGTATTGCTGCCTTGTGTCAACATGGTTATTGTTTTGAGCACATACACTGTCATGAAGGCAAATTACTTACTCGCGGGTCAACAGCAACACCACGTAAAATATACAAGAGAACCGAATGTATGCATTACGTGCGTATTGGGTGCCTTCGTTCATATTCACACGAGCTTTATTAACCCTGTCGGAGCGCTGTCTTTTCATGCTCGTTATTTGTTGTACGGTAAATTTGTTCAACGTTTGCGAAAGAGGGGAGGTTGGCTTTACCTCCTTCCACTTTATGCGGGCTGTGCATAGTGTTGCAGTTGCGGTTTGGTTATATGCACCAAATCACTTCAGATCATCTGTTCATTAGCGCCTTCTTTGGTTACTGGTTACGTTTAAGAAGTCTATCAACATTCGGCGACAAAGTTGAAGTGTATAGCCTTAGAAGATACACCAAGTGATCGTCGGGTAACATATTGCGAAACACACTTTTAATGTAGTTCAATTTGGAGAAACTCTGTTCGCAATTATATGTAGAGCTATACGAACTACCCCTGCAAATGCTTATTTCTCAATCTACTTCATTTTAATCGACATAAGCATTTTCAGAAATTATCTTATTGCTAATTTTGTTGTAGGTGCAAGGGGAATATAGAAATACCTCGCTTTAAGCGATAGTAAAATGTTTTAAGAGCTGGTCGCTATACGATGCCTTTGAAATTCCGTTCTCCTTAGAGGCCAAGGGATGAAAAGCGAACAACACATTCCTATTTGAGAAAAGCATAACTATTGGAAAATTCAAAAAATGAATAATAATATCTCGGAAGTGGTTCACTCAAAAGAAAATCGAAGTATTTGACATAAATTGTGTGTTTTAACGAGATCCACATTTTCTATTTAGTAAGCTTTTGTGTCTGTCTTACTGTTTAGCATTTATGCAAAAATCATCCAAAATGAAGAGGTCTTCTGAGGACATTCCCAGAAACTTCATGTTATGACTTGTAAACTGCCGTGGAATCGCCTGTTTGTGTCCGTCACTGGATACTGACTGTCTAGTTGTGATTGTACGTCACAGCACTAGCTGACTCACCCTCTGACTGAAAGAGGAGGTGGTGAAGTAGCCGCTAATTATGTAAGTGTCTCGAAAGGGATAGGGTTGGACTTCACTGCTCTTATGTATAAAATTTCAACTCCTTAGCCCGCGTAAAAATTGAAAATTTGTAGACGCTCTCCATTTAAAGCACCCTTAATCTTTTAACAAATTTGAAATTAATGGACAAATTATTGTATATAAGATCCTCATTTGTTGCAACAGTTTGCGAGTATTTTCATGAGTACGGACCCCAATAGATGCTGTGCAGTAGCGCAGGTGATTAATCCGTTCTCTTAGTTAATCGCGATAAATGAAATGAAATGATACGGGCACAACACTTAGTCATTTACATTCACAAGTCAGTTTTTGTTAGTAACGCGCTCATGTGAAAGGACTCTGAGCATCACCACTTTCTTTATCGACTGTCAATTATGTATCTTTATACACAAATGTTTATGTTCCTATCTACTTCATGTTAATGAGGATACATGGCACATTTTATACTTTTTGCAGATATAAACGATTATATACGAGACTGAAGCAATAGTCAGATGTAGAAAAACCAGGCCGAAATATGCTTTGATATTGCATACTATTTATATGACCTTATATGAAACAAATGCAAGTTGACTGAGGTGTTCAAAAACTGTGTGACAGAATATTGCACATTTCTAACAATAGAAACACATATCTCAAAAAATGGTTAACGCGACAGTTGTAAATTTGACATAAACTCCAAGATCTGCCCGCGTCTTGCATGTCAAGGTAACACACTCGTACATACAGAAGCCACATTTTAAAATAGTTCTCACGCGCTATTTTTTACAAGTGTTAGGATGAAAAGATTATACACGTGTTACATACAACGTTTTATGCAATTCTAGCACTAAAATACGTAAAAGTAATTAATAAATTTGCTAAATGAAAAATTATAATGTATTAGAGATCATGGGTATATGGGCAAGGTTTTTAATTCAACAGAACGATGAGCGATGGAATTGAAATGGGTGTATTTTCCACTGAACTGAAGAAAGGATCGATGATTTATGCAATATGGCCAACATACTACGAAGGAAATCTTGAATTATTATGGTGACAGCATGTGTCTCCTGCTTCCACGCGATTCCTGTGTTAATTTAGGCACTCAAATCATGGAAACTGCAGCTTCCATTTTCAATCAACTGACTAGTTGTTTACAATTTAATTAGGTTATGGGACTATCCATCGGTCTGCCGGGGACGATGGAACCGATGGTTAAGCACCGCATTCAGCGCTGAAGTTGGTAGACCTCAGCGATGAGTTAAAGAACGATGCGATGCATTTGCATGAGCGTGCGCAGAATATAAAAACGCGCCCATTGATGGAATATGGTTAATAAGCAGATGTTATTTCATTTGTTTCAGCATTTATAGAGGAAATGGAAGTTTATGATAAAACTACTGAAAATAGGGTTTGTGTTCCGCTTGACATTTTAAACGAAACCAAAAGTGCAGAGAGTTTATTAACTGTAGAAAAAGCAAAACATGTTTACGAAAAAGAGTACGAAAAGTTTTGTTGAAGGAGAAACGAGACGCACTTGCGAGAGTGACGATTTCAGCTTTTGTTACAGGCATATTGGAAAAAATTACGTTGTGGCAGTGATGACGTTATTGCTGTGTTGCTGTCATAGTAATTACGTCATTCATTAGGGTAATTTCGCATGATTTATGCCGTCATAATAAGCCGCTTTAATGATAGGAGTGCATAAATGCTATGTTGCTCTTCAGTGTGGTCTTTTGTACATGGTATAATCTAAACGGGAGCTACAAAACATGTTCCAATTACACTTTTAGATTTTAACGAGGGCAGCGTTTATATTTGAAGTTTTTGTCTGTTTCTTACTGTTCCATAGTAATATAATGTACAAAATTACTTCAGAATTAATGACATTCAAGATATGCATTTTATTATTTATGCCTAAATCATAAGCATATGGCAGTTTATTCTAAATCGTTAAGAGCGCTCTTGTGAAAATTAAAATTTACGAAATGTTTTCCATATAAAGGGGAGTCTGGGATGAGGTGACTTTAATGAAAATGCGGATGATTGCTATACGGTGTGGCGCCTTATTCTTTCTCTGACCCTACGCATGCCAGCATTTTGGAATTTTCCAATTTCTTGTATGAGGAAATATTGGGTTACCAAAGTTTTGCTCGGAAAGTCAGCAAAAGTCGTTTGAAACATAGACACGCGCGCACACACGCTTACAGGCACGCACGCGCGCGCGCGCGCACACACACACACACACACACACACACGCGCGCGCGCGCGCGCGCGCGCGCGCGCGCGCGCGCGCGCTTTTGATTTGATTGCAATCTCTATTTCGTTTAAATTAGTTGTTAGGTAAAGAACAAGATACAGTAAAATATTTTTGTTCCCAAATATTTGTAACACTGTTCTTTTGCTGAATACAGATTTCTACAATTTTAACAAAGGATAAATTTGTTGATTGTCCGACTTTTATTTTTGGTTCATTTATGCCAACCTTTACATATTCTTGTTGTTTCATTCCGAAATTATTTGAAATATTTGGAGTTGTTTTGTAACTATGAAAAGCCTCCGTAATATATTATGGTGCAGGAATGAGGTTATAAAGGAAATGAGCTATTTATTTAAAGGTATCATTATTACTATTACTTATTATTATTATTATTATTATTATTATTATTATTATTATTATTATTATTATTATTATTATTATTATTATTATTATTATTATTATTATTATTATTATTATTATTATTATTATTATTATTATTATTATTATTATTATTATTATTGTTATTATTATTATTTATTCACATTAAACCCTGTTATGAGTGCCCTATATATTACGAAAAATGAATCCATAATGAATAGATATTGCTGTACAACTACGAGTATTTGCTTTGTCTATTGCCGCTATGCGGAGACTGAACCACAATTTTCCAGCGTTTAAGGACCTACTATCACCAACAAACTATTAGATTACTGCAGTTTTCCCAATTGAAATACGGTTCCTCTTGTACCACCAATTGACTTTAACTAACGTATTTTTAACGCCGGCGATAATTCACACAAAATGTAGTAATGTGGAACTTGAAACGTAGGTTAGTTTCACTCGTTTGTTTCGCTTCATTCCTTGCGCGTTATATTTTAGCGCCTATGTTATGAATAGGTTATTTTAAAACCGAATAATTGCCCATTCCAATTTGTTTGTAAGAGAATAGCGTAAGAGCATTTATTAAAACACATTTGTTAAGAGCTTAAATTCAGAACTCAATTCACTGAAACAGCAAAGGAGCGCAAGTGTCATATTTAATCCAAAATGCCAGTCATGAGGGGTTGGGGGTACTAATATTAATTTCCATATGTAAATAAATCGCGCTGTAAAATATAATGAAACTTTAGACACGAAAACGAAAAAAGAATCATTGTTCTGTATATCAATAAAGTTGACCTATTATTTACACAGTTTCACACAGTCGAGACGACATCTTTTAACGTCAGTGATGTTTCATGGATGTGCATAAAAAGTAGGTACCTACACATGACACCGCACATGCAGTTTCTCTAAGCACCAGTGTAGGCACTGACACTTCGTTGAGCTAGCAGTCAGGAGTTAGCTTCTTATACTGTAACTACCTCGTTACCTTCAAGTTAAAGCAACACCACATACTCGTGTGTGTGAGTACGTGCGTGCGTGTGTATGTATGTGTAAGGTCGGAGGGGTGATACCTCGACCCACCGCGACCCTCGGGCCACCACGCTCCCCAGGGGCAAGGGATGAGGCAAAGTGAGATCGCAGGCTGGTCAGAGAACCGAGCCAGCGAAGCCCAGAGACGCACTGAAGTCCATAATAGTTACAGATATTGATACGTGGTGCACAAGCGAAATGTTTCTTCTACCCAGGGAGAGGGCGACAAGGCGACCCAAGCGGCCCGAGCGGCAATTTCCAGGATGGGCCAGGGAAGGGTTTCCAGAGCGCAAGCATCTGTGCCATCTGTCCGCATACGCCGGAACGTACTGCGCTACTAACCAAACCTGAAAGAAGATGACAAGGGAGGGAAATAAGAAATGAAGGGAGAGGAATTCATGGAGAAGAGAGTCTACCACAGCATTCGCCTAATAACAAGGGGAAACCACGGATGGTCAACCCGGGACCTCCCGAGTGCGAGTCGCACACGTCGCTCTGTGTTTTACTCGATATTTCCCTGAATCAAACAGATCGACTTTAAATAGTTTCACATATTTCGTACATACTTGGACACAACAATGAAAAAGAGTAGGGAATTTGTTACGCTACATTTGTAAAAGTACCTACTTCCTAGAGCTTCTTCTTTTGTATTATCTCTGCCAGTTTGCCAGTAGTACATTGCTAGTCTTTCATTTGCTGACCAAGATGATATCCCTCCAGACTGTGAATATACCTACACATTTTCAATGTAACTTTAGGACAAATGGACAAAGCGTTGATCTAATACATGCCCTTACTTTACCTATTTGACACATGTATTTATGTTTATGTGTAAAACAGCGTATAATGCGTTTCCTCCCCTCTTAGGCCGTGCAACTGTCTTTATCATTGTATTCGCACAGCTTAAGTTAAACACTAGTGCTGCAAGTTGCTTCATGAGGAAGCACATGAGATGCCATTTTATCGTGTATTTTAAAATGAACCTAGAAATAAATATTATACAGATTTAAAATCAGTTGCTACCTTGCACTGTCCAGGAAAATGTGACTTATACAAAACCAACCTAAAGTTAAGAGCGTAAACAGTCATTAAAATCTTGTTAAACTTACTATAAAAATATCATCGGTAGGTTGCATTGTGTTTAAAGTGTATGTAAATACAGTCTTCTTTTAATATGTCCCTAAATTGTAATTTTTCTCTGAAATTACACTTATAAGTAGAGGGCGAATGAGTGTGCAAAGAGCAGCTGGATTCTACTGTTGCTCTTTCGCAGGTACACAGCTGCAGGCGTCAGCAAATAGATTACGAAACGTATGATCATTGATGTAAAAACTAGCGAAGTCAAATGGAAATTTTAACAAAAATGTGCAGTATTATGCTTTAAAATTGAATTTCCAATGTTTTTATACATTAATTGAACATATCCCTTGATAAGCATAGGTACATCTGTTAAACAAGGCCTGGGTCTCAATACATCTTCCCCTGCCTAATTTATATTCCTTTAGAGCCTGTAGGTATCTATATCTCTACGCCACAACCAAATGTGCATTGTTCCAGTCCTACTGGTTCTGCGTGAAAGAAACATGAAAGGTCTTGAATTCAGTATTCATTTTAGGCAATTGGAACTAAATAAAAAATAAGGCAATGTACACAGAGGTGACACAGAGAGTAACTTAAGATAAAATTTGTTAAAACATAGACATTTGAGGCGAATCCTTGAAACAAACAGTAATACATATTCAGAATATAAGCCTTACATCCTTTACGGCTATCACCCTGTATGGCAGATTGGATTAGCCCAGAGATAGAAAATCTGTTGGTTTTTAATAGCTCTTACACAGATGAGCAAACATGCATTGAGCTGCAAGGAAAACATTTTATCCGTTCTCAATAACGTTAATTAAATCAACACGTGACATCAACCAAGATCGGTATACTCTGTCCTCGTAAACATGCACAATACGTGCACGCTTTGGTAGTTCGAGTTTTTTCTGCAGGGCGGAGTAACCAGCCACCCTTTACTTTGTCCATCATGAATGTTTGCTTTTAATATATTACAGCAGCGGGGAAACGGGAAACTAGCGGAAAAACCACGATCGCTGCCCACAACGTGCTAGTGTACCAATATTCTTAGGTAATTAAAAGTACCCCGCTAATGTTTCCTTTTCATCGCTTTGATTGCTGCACTATTAGGACATTACAAAAATTAATAGCAACATTAAAGCTGTTAATGTGCCTTGTGTGGATCATTATACTGCTGCATTAACAGCTTAATGGGAGACTGCAAATTAACTTTGTTTTTCTTGTGCATAACACCTCTGGTTGGAATCATTACTTGAATATTTTCTTTCCTTTTCATTAAAACGGAATAGTTACAAACATAAATAATAAGAATATCTAAAGGAAAATAGGCAAAACCAAAGAAACAAAAAGGAGAAAGAAAGGAAACTACCGGAACAAAAGAGTTACAAAATGAAATTTTTATATACTTAGAACCATCTATTGAACATGTTTTAGCATTATTTTGTACCATTCATATTTTGAAACGTAACCAGTTTATTTTGTGCCGGGTGTTCTGTGACGGGGACTAGAATCACCAAGGAAACCATTATACATATGTAGCCGCATTTTACTCTCTTTACCACGTCCTGTTGCAGCACAGTTTACACAAATCGATATTTCCAACATGCAACCGAGTTTATTGATAGTCTCTCTTCCGTATGTTATTGTCTGTCGAACATACAAATAGACTGTGTCTTGAATCACAACTCGCATTTGTATTTGTTCCTGATAAAGAAAGAGACTGTATGTGTTTGTGTCCGACAGACGATAACATATCGAACACACTATCAATAAACTCAGCTGCATGTTGGAAATATCCACTTGTGTAAACTGCGTTACAACACGACGTGGGACTTAGAAATATTGTGCTCTCCTAATGCGCTCAATCATTTTTCCATGCCTGTACATAGTGCATAGAGAAGGTATTGCATTCCACCCAAAATTTCGATACAAAGATGTCACTGGAAATGCACGTTTTGAGGTTCCTTGAATCCAGAAAAAGCCTGTTTAGAAAAAGGTACGTACGTGCGTGCGTGAGCAACATAACGCAAAAGCGAAAAGTCGGTTCTACCCCCGACTACTCCTTACATGGAACATTTTTCGAAATGTTTTATTTTCTAAAAAGCGCTCTAACGATTTTGGTTGAAGTACCACATGTTTGATATTTTTCTGACAAACGAAATGTATATCTTGAATTTTCTGGAAATTCCTCTAAAGTCCTATACATTCTGGATGACTTTTGCATAACTGGTAAACCGTAAGAGATAGACAAAATCTTACTGTACAAAAAATGTAGATCTCATTAAAACACGCAATGCGTGTCATATAGGTATATAGTACCTGGGCGACTTTTGTGAAATCTTTTTTTTTTTTTTTTTTTTTTTTTTTTTTTTTTTTTTTTTTTTGTGGGAGAAGATACTTATTTAGATAAACCTGAAAGGCAAAACGTTAACTAAATAAAAATTGTCGCAATTGTTAAGAGTCATTTCCGAGATACAAGAGATATAGAAATACATACAAATATTTCATAAACACCATCATTTCAGCTGTAAAACGTCTAGTGCTGAACGCAGGCCTCCCACATAGATAACCACCTAGTTTGAGGTTTTCGTCCTAAAACTTAAAACGAAAAAATGCATTTACTTTTAATAATTACAGATGAAATAATTAGTAGGTCTCTTAACCTTCATTTCCAGTAGAATTGCACTGGATAACAACAGGTGATCAAACTTGAAGGATCTGCGGTTGTCAGCAAGTACAGCCTTATACTTGGAGAAACTCTTTCCACGTCACATAACGTAATGGAGGCAAACTTGAAATCAGGAAAATCATTAGCAGAAAGTTTTGATTAATTTTCATTGACTTCTGCTTCTTTCCCACAAAGAATTTACACAACGTTGTATACGCAGGATTTCTTTCAAGCATATGACGTAGTTTTGTCATATTCTTATCAGCTACTTCACCCTGTGCACTTGATAACTATACCTTGTTCCACTCTTAGATGACAGTATGGAGTTAAATGGGATATATCTGTCTCTATCTAGCGCATACAAGTTGCCATTAGCCTCGTCCTTTTCTACCTTCGCGCTGTTGCCAGGTTCCTAATAGCATGGTATAAATATGCAGTTGTTATAAATTTCAGGTTTGAACACATTATCCTACGGAGAATGTTTTTCTTTATTAGTTTATATCCTTTTTAGAGTCATTATACATTTCTATAGGCCCATATTTCTTCAAAAAACATTTTTTTTCAATAGAAGTCCGATATGTGCTGTTTCTATACTCATCACGCACTAACTAACAAACTAACTGCTAGAATGCGTCTATATTTTGTTCTTAGGTAGAGTAAACTATAGTGATACTACTTGCCCACTTTGAATTCTCTATGTTTACTCAGTTAAGTGTTACAATTTTTTTAAATTAAATGTTTTCGGAAAATTTTATACCTGTGCACTGCAAAAGTTACGCAGTGTGAAACTTTTTTGTTATTGAGTTTACATCAGGGAACCAGCGAGAACAAATGCTGACGAGGGTTGGAGAAAGTTTTTAAAATAAACCAAAAGGCTGTAACTTCTTTCTTTCATCGAGTAGGGTAAACAAAAGGTATTCATCTATTCAGCGTATTCTCGCGCAAGGCCTGACACAGAAGATAGTATAAGGAGCAGCACTAGCATTAGTTCGAAAGAAGTCGGTGTGTAACTGTGTGGAATCTATGAGCTGCTATTGCGTTATTTGTTTAATATTTTCGTAAAGTTTGTAGTTATGGAAGAGGAAGCTAGGAAGAGACGATATATTGGTAAATTAAGAAGTAAGGAACGCCAAATAATTATGAAGGTGTTAGATTATTTTTCAAGTAAAATGCGTGTAAGGCAGTAAAAGAAACAGCTAAGGCTATCGGGTGTTCAGAAGCAGTAGTGTATAGGATTAAAAAGGAAGTAATGAAAGGACCTCTAAAAACGCCATCGAAAAAGAAAGCAAAAAGGGCGGGAAAAAAAAGAAGTATATAGTGAATAGTGCAATGTGGAGTGCGGCGAATTGTTCTTTCTTTACTGTTTGCAAATATTCCACCCACGCTGAATATAATTTTGTCACGGGTCAACAGTGATGATACCCTACCAAATATCTCAAGGGCCACTCTTAGTTGGTTCTTACATATTTGGGGTCCGAATATGAAAGAAGGGGTAACAAGTGCATATTAATAGAAAGAGACGATATCGATATCATCAGATGGCGACATAAATATCTAAAAGACGCAAAAAGATTTAGGGACCAGGGGGAAATCAATTGTTTATACAGACGAGTCATTTGTAGATTTAGGTAATACAGTAACAAAGGCATGCAGGGATACCAAAGTTAAAAGTGTCCATCAAGCAGCAATTGAAGGACTAAGTACAGGACTCGGCCACCTCGGGATCGCGCGCGGAGAAAGATTCGCAACTAGTACATGTTGCAACACTGCGCTCCATTTAACGTGTGCTGTCTTCTAAGGGTGGAACGCGCTTTAGTTTCAATTTTCTTCACAATGCTTAATGCATCACACAGCTAGACTGTAACATAGAGAAATTTGAATTTCTTTAGGCTAAGTTTGTTCACATGGTGGTTGGCAACAATTGTTCTGCAGTTTTATGGACCATAATCACTTTCGTCAAAGCTAATGAGAATGTTTTCTATCTCACTGTAGTTTATGCAATAGTAGTTTGCAGCACCAAGCACGTCCTCCAACATGTTATAATGGGTTGAAGAAGAAAGGGAAAAGGGAAAATATTATGAAATGACGTTTACAAAAATATCTACGTTTTAAATACTGCGGAAAGTGTGACTGAAATGTGCTCTTATTATATATGGTCAATTCTTATATATAGGTATTTAAACGAGCAATTCTTGTGTATAGACGTTCCGCCCAACTTGGAAACGGTAACGATTTCGGTCAAATATTGTATTCGGACAGGGTTTTGCTTATTAAGTTTATATGTGTGTGTGCGTGTGTGCGTGCGTGTGTGTGTGCGTGCGTGTGTGTGTGTGTGCGTGCGTGCGTGCGTGCGTGTGTGTGTGCGCGTGTGTGTGTTTGATTCCTTAAAAAACGCGATTTCATGCGCAACGGTCACAATTAGTCGAAGCCTTATTTTGGCCATAATTTCTCTGTTAATGGGACAATTTCAACAAACAAGCCAGGATACTAAAGGTCTCGTTAGGAGCTTTCAGAAAAGCTAAAGAAGATTGACTTAGCTGTATTAGTCTACGCGTAACAGTCACAATTAGTCGAAACCATATTTTGGCCATAATTTCTCTGTTAATGGGCCAATTTCAACAAACAAGCCAGGATATTAATGGTCTCGTCATGGAAACGGCTCCAACAATTAGGATGAAAATTTATATTTAGTTAACATTTTGCTTTTCAAGTTTATCTAAATAAATATCTTCTCAAAAAAAAAAAAAAAAAAAAAAAAAAAAGGAAAGGAAAAGAAAAGCCGAGCGAAGCTCCGTCGTCCAGGTACTATGAATTTATAAGACCAATGAAAGCTGACTCATTTTGTTTACAACTGTTGGAAACATACTTAAATTAACTTCGGCATGGAAAAATTAGCCAGGATAAAATATTACGTCATAAAAATTCGAGCCCAAGTGATAAGCAACAGCGTAGCCAGATTTCCATTTCTGCACAAAAACACAATTGTCAAATTTTTTTCATTATAAACTGTTGTTTTTCCAAAGTAAAAAAAATAGTAGAAATACATTTTATTACTTTTATTATTCATTATAATAATTCATTTCAAATTTATAAAATTCTTAATATGAAAATATAGAGAAAATATCCATTTGTTCTTAGGCTACATATCGTGAACCTCTTCATATTGTTACTGGTCTGTTTGAGTGAGTGGTGTGTTTGTTTTACTTGCTGCAGGGCACAGATCCGGATCGGGAGTCCGGGACCCGGGGGATGGCGACGAGTGCACCAGAGGCAATCCTCTGCCGCCCATACCGGTGCCAGCCGATACCGCCCTCGGCAGCCCCTACGAGAATGTCCGCTCAGCTCGCGTCAGACCCCTGGACACTTCCTCGCCAAGCACCTCGCCCACACACTGGGAGTTCTATCACAGCGCCAAAACGCGGGACCACCATGTCGCCTCAATGTGAGTATTCTTTTGTCTACAGTGCATGTAGAAATTAACATTTCGAAGGAAGGATGTATCCCTAGGGATTTTGAATCAGTGGAACTTTACTCGCATTAAAGTGGCAAATGTGCTCTTTCACCTCAGCATTTATTATAAGGCGCATATTTGAAATACAAGATATTACTTTGGATGTGACTATACATTCCAAAAACGTTGTACATCCTAAGAGATAACAAATGAACAACAGCCAGAAAGCTAGTCCGATTTGGGAAATAAGTATTCGCCGATGCAGTTCACAATAAAGAATGCCATCTTGAATTAATTTAGAAAATGTGATCAATAGTCTGGTGTTAGAAATACTTGGGTTGGAATCCTCCACTAGTATAAGTGTGCGTGCATACATGCGTGCGTGTGTGTGCATTATTATTATTATTATTATTATTATTATTATTATTATTATTATTATTATTATTATTATTATTATTATTATTATTATTATTATTATTATTATTATTATTATTATTATTATTATTATTATTATTATTATTATTATTATTATTATTTATTGTTACTATTATTATTACATAAACTGGAAATTATAAGTGTTAGTGGTGTAATTGCTGGATATAATATTGACCCTGGATTAAGAAATTAAGTGCCAGGGTTACATATGCAGATTTTTATTTTATTTTGTATTTTTATTTGTGGATAAGAATTATGAAGGATTCACGATTAAGCACATAACGCAAATTAACGATTTTCAAAATAAACATCCCAATAGACATGGCAGTAATTGAAACGTGAGATTTACGCAGCCGATATTAAGTTCTATTGTTTATTTTTTATTTAAGAATATGTAATCATGTAGGTATACATATGAAATCAAAGAAGAGTATGCGTGCATAAATGCCGCAAATTCGGAGATACCTTTGTAACACGCATATACTATACATGCCAGGCTCAAATGACCTCACGCACTCACACTCACTCACACACTCAATCACTAACAGTCACACTCACAGTCACACTCACTCATTCACTCACACTCACTCACACACTCAATCACTAACAGACACACTCACTCATTCACTCACTCACTGACACACTCAATCACTAACAGTCACACTCACTCATTCACTCACAATCACTAAGTCACACTCACTCATTCACTCACACTCACTCACACACTCAATCACTAACAAGGTCACACTCACTCACATACTCACTCACTCAGTCACACTCACTCACACACTCACAGTCACACTCACACAGTCACAGTCACTCATTCACTCAGACTCAGTCACACACTCACTCACTGTCACACATTCACTCGCTCACACACTCACACGCTCGCTCACACACTCACTCACACGCTCACATACTCACACGCTCACACACTCACTGACACACTCACTAACACTCCCACTCACTCACACACACTCACTAACACTCCCACTCACTCACACACACTCACTAACACTCCCACCCACTCACACACACTCACTAACACTCCCAGCCACTCACACACACTCACTCACACATACTCACTAACACTCCCACTCACACACACTCACTCACATTCACACTCACTCACACTCCCACTCACTCACACACACTCACTCTCCCACTCCCACTCACACACACTCACACTCCCACTCCTGCACTCTCACACTCCCACTCACTCCTGCACTCTCTCACGCACTCACACTCACACTCACATTCACACCTGCACTCACTCTCTCACACACTCACTAAAACACACTCACACATACTCACGCACTCACACTCACACGCACTCCTACATTCACTCACTCTCTTACACACTCACTAAAACACACTCACTCACTCACTCACTCACTCACTCTCTTACACACTCACTAAAACACTCACACTCACTCTATCACACACTGACGCACTCTCTCATTCATACACTCATTTACTCTCTCACTCACACTCAGACACTCAGATTCACAGACTCACACACGCACACCCAGGGGCCTACTTCGGTAGGTACGGGTTTAGGCGCACACGAGGTCCCGAGCCGCTCACCGTCATTTCACCCCTTCCATATTCATTAACTTGCCACGCACAGCAGCTTATGTTTCTACTTATTATCACCCTCTTCCCTTTCTAGATGTATTAAGATTATTAGTCTGTAAGGTCTTAGGTTTATAACTCCTGTCTCACCAGCAGGGATCTTTCCTGTCTCCGCGGTCCTGACCCACGGTTTCAGTGCTCTTCGGAGGTCTAAGGCGCGAAGGTTGTGCGGACCCTTCACACTGCCCCCATGTGTAGCCTTAGGTGCGGACCACGTCCGCACCATCATGTACACCCACGTAGCTCTCTGAGGGCCCGGCCTGTGTTAATTCCCCGATGGCCGTGTGCCGTAGGGTTTAATCACCGGCCGGACGTGTTACCGCTGACGGAACCCCGGTGTAATCAACCACAAGTCCCCTGAATCCACGTTGACTCTTTTGAGGCAGTGTGGCCTAGAGTGGGGAACCATAGGTTGTTATTCCTGTGATAGGGACATAAAACCGGGGTGTGCGTGGTGAACGGTATACCCATGTGGACAAATAGCGGAGATCGGAGGACAGTCCCTCTGAAATACGCCTTAAGGTCGGTCATGACGGCACAGACCGTGGAGATTTGGTATCTTTTTCCCTTTGACCCCGGGATGGCAGGTTGACGCCCGACGGTTCCGGAAGGGGCTCCAAATCAATCATGCATCCGCGCAAAACCCCCTTTACTGATGTTTTCTTGGTGATGATCTTAGCATGCGAAGGGAAAACGATGAACCTAAGCCCGATTTTATATTACACGCGAGGTCGACAGGGTCTGTGACTCAGTGAAAAACGCAACGCGACTAAGAGACTGTACGCTTTTGCTCGAGAAGTCCAGCGCTAGACAGTCCCAAAAGTTGTTGAAAGCGAGTTTGTTGAGCTCCTACCCGGTCCGGGTAGCCCCACACAAATCGCGCAAATTTTATGCGTCAGATTTATGTTACCACCCTCTTACTACGTCATACTTTTGATCAATAAGACACTACGAAACCACGTGTTTGAAGCAATCATTGCTAATTATCCCACATTTTAGAGCCTCTCTAGCATCTACCTGCTTTTCTTACCTCCGTAGCATTGCGAAGCCTAGAGATGCACAGAAGTTACACCTGCCGCACGACCGAAGTGTTTCTCCCAACCAGGGAGAGGGCGACGACACGACACGACCCTAGCGGCCCGGGCGACAACTTCTAGAAGGGGCTTCCAAAGCGCAAGCATTTGTACCATCTGTCCAAATCCGCCGGTACGTACAGCGCTACTAACCAAACCTGAAATATGACAAGGAAGGGAAATAAAAAAATAAAGGGAAAATAATCCGTGGAGAGGAGAATTTAACCCAGCATTCGCCTAGAGACAAGGGGAAACCACGGAAAACCCAAGTCAGAGTGGTCGTTCGACAGGGATCGAACTCCGGATCTACCGAATGCGAGTCGCACATGACGCAGTGGTGCCACCTCGCTCAGTATTTCTGGGTGTACTCTATTATTTTGTCTTTCAACGGATGATTTTCTTACACACGTAATTATTGTGCCACAGATGAGATATTTGGTTCTATCGTCACAACTTACAAAAATAATAAGGAAGTTCCCACTCTGATTTAAATGTATTTCCGACATTCTTTGCTTTCTTTGGAACATGTTGCTCCATTATTATATATAGTGGTATTGCAGATGTTTGTTTCCAATTATAAGCAAGCCGTCTATGAAGCAAGCAAGCAAGCCTCGTTTGTTCGTCCTGCAGCGCGCGAGTTGAGCCGAACTTAACCAAGTCACCACGGTGCACGGTAAAGGAACCTCTGCACCTTGCATTGCACCCGGTGCGATTTTAAGCTTTGAGAGGCCCTGCTCTAGATAAACCGCAAGGAAATGCACATGAGATAACTTACCCTAAGGGGTTTAGTGAAGAATATGCGGCCCCGTTGGAGAATTTAATGTTGTACCGGCATGTTGCCATGGTAGCTCGGTGATTAGAGCAATCGAACGGAGACCAGAAGATCTGTGGCTCAAATACTGGCTATGACAGAATTTTTCAGTGTGATTCTATCTCTCCGATAAACGCTAGGTTTAGTATTTACCCGACTTAAAGCTGTGCTGTTTGCACGCACGCACATACACTACCTGTTGTGCCTGTTATAGGTAAGTGATAGAAAAGGTACAGGCAGCGGTTCAACCCCGCTAGATTACGTATAGTAAACAATGAAACGCAAAAGAGCTCTGAAATAGTCCTGAAAGGACTACAGGTACATAGATACACTTGGTGTAGGACAGGGATGTCCAACCTTGTCTCTTCGGAGATGCTTGCGTAATAAGCTGCTATTCCCCACTCGACTCCTTTACTCGGAGTGACAGTCAGTGACGGACACAAACAGCCAATTCCACGAAAGTTTCCAAGTCATACCTTGAATTCTCTGGGAATGTCCTCAGAGCATCTCTTCGTTTTGGATGATTTTTGCATAAATTATAATCAGCAAGAGAGAGACAAGAGCTTGCTAAATAAAACACGTGAATCTCGTTAAAATACACAATTCATGTGAAGTACTTCGTTTTTATTTTGAGTCAGCCATTTCCGAGATGTTCTTTATTGTTTATTTGAACTTGCCAATACTTACTCTGTTTCAAATGTTTTATCTCTTAGCCTTGCAAAGAGAATTGATATTCAAAGGCACCGCATAGCAACCAGCTCTTAAAACATTGACTATTGATTAAAGCCTACATTCCCCTTGCACCTACAAGAAAATTAGCAATACGATTATTTCTGAAAATGCTTATTTCGACTAAAAGGAAGTCTGATAGAGAAATAAGCATTTGCAAGAGTAGTCTGTATAAGAGTGAGTGTAGCTCCACATATATTTGCAAACAGAGATTCTCCAAATTGAACCATATTAAAAGTGTGTATCGCAATATGTTACCGAAAATCACTTGGTGAGTCTTGCAAGGGTCTTACACTTCCACTGTGTCGCCAAAAATATTGATAGACTTCTTAATTGTAAGCAGTACCAAAGAAATCACTAATGAACAGATGTTTATCGCATAAGATTTGAAAGTGTTTTCATCGTTATTAGTATAGTTATTCTCATTGTTATCATCGTTATTAGTATGGTTATTTTCATGGTTATCAGCGTTATTAGTATGGTTATTTTCATCGTTATTAATATCGTTATTACCATCCATATTAGTATCGTTATCATCATACGAATAACGTGTTAGTGACGATGCTAATAACCAGTAAATACAAAATAACCAATTATAGTTTGAATTAGAGGGAAACTTCTCCTTTATTTATTTGTTTATTTTCTTATTATTTACCTATTTTTGCCTCAATGCAGCAACACGTATTGGTATCACAGTGAGAATACAGTTCTGTTTACTTTTTTGTCATAAAGTGCTGCTTTGCTATGATTTATTGAATATCATTCAAGTTCTAATTTGCATCCCCTGAAAGTTTTCACGCACATACACATACATTACGCTGACCTGAGCGCTCATCAAAGTTTCCCCTTAAACTCGCACCCCTTTATAGGCATGTCCTTGCAGTAGCCAATAAGGTATGGCTACCAATCATGATAGATCTACATGACAAACTGAAAACACTCACTCTCCTCTTTCTCTTTTAGCCAGTACGAAAGCCTAAACATGTATTTCGTTTCTACGCCATTTTGTATTCTTTGGTTTGGTTATTGGTTAAGGTTATTTAGCAAGAGGAGTGGCATATTCTTGCACCGTGGCCTAAAGCAACCAATGAAGTGGTCATAACGATAAATAAAGTGACATAGACGTGAGGTTCAGTGAGATTAACTTAGGTGCTCTGTGTACATGTAACCAAACCGTCACTGCAACACAATGCGCGTCTGAGTGTTAAGAGTGGCACAGCCCGCATAATGTGGAATGAGGTAAATGCAACTTGCCCTCTTTGGCAAACGTTGAACGTCGCTGGTGTAGAAGCTCCCAGTGAGTACATGAGGTGTGGAAAATGAGTGATTTACGTTTAGTTGCGCTGTCGTTTCGGGATACGCTCAAGGACTAGCGGCTTGTTATATTGCAACCGGTAGGTAATCACATGAATGTCTTAAAAAGGAAGAAGAGAATTGGCCCAGTAGTGGTATCGCTAGGTAAATGTTTGCACAGCTACATCCTTACGAGCTTTTATTTCCAAAGATGAAGCAAGACTCTGACGGACAGACGTTAAAAAATAAAGGATTAAGGCTCATTAAAAAGTCCCTAATTTTTTTTCTCTCTCGTTTCGTTTCGTTTCGTTCTCGCTCTCAATTCCCCTACCTTACCTTCGTTAACGACAGAATCCACTAAGCCGCCCGTCCACTTCAAGGAGATTGTTTGCACGTCTAGTGTCGCGCAACACACGGGCCTTTTTCCTCCCGGCAATTAAAAAAGAGCATTGTTACTCCTGTTAATTACTTGTCTTAACAATTTTTGGTAATTCGTTATTAAAACTTGGAAAGGTGCGGAATGTCCCATAGGTACGACAAACTGCACCATTAATTTATGTTTCTATCTTCACGAAGATATTCTCCCCACTTTTTTCTCGTCTTCCGCAAACGCACATAATGCACGTAAACGTCCGTTAAATAATAAAATTCCTGTGACAATATTCTTTCAATTTCTGTAATTTCATAATCCCTTAAACCTCTTATCTACAGCGGCTGCAAAACTGGACAATTAGTTCATTGTTTCCAATAATACAAGAGAAGCTGTATATTCACGTAAAACAAAAAGCACGCTGAAACAATAGTTAAACTTTAATTACTAAATGGTTTTGCTCTTCGACTTCATAAAACATCTGATGTGTTAAGTTCACTTGATTTTCACTGCCCATTCTGCTGCAACGTGTTCTTAAGAAAGCATATTCTTCTACCTACCTTTTGTTCGATTTTGTTAATGAGGCTATTCCACTTATATATGTGACTTGGTTGAAATCAACCAATCATGTGCATAACAATTACAGATTTCAACCAATGACAGCCTTCATTTGAAAAATACCAAATTTTAATTACCACCTCCTCTGCTTTTCTTATGTTGTGATCAGGTTAGAGAATCTAGCTGCATTGTACTACATATGCGCAACGGCTTACGTAATTTGATGCAAGAGAGCCGCTATTCAGATGTCAAATATGGGTGCCTCTCGCTACGGTGAAGCATCTAATGCTGCAATAGAGTAAATAATTCAAAGAGGTAAACATCAGAACACAGAATGCAACAGGAAAAACGTTTTGAATCAGTTTGACAAAAGTGCTTGCGCAAGCAGGAAACTAGGTCAGTGGTATTTAATCCATGTTAATGCCTGACATCAAATATTATAAATAGTTAATTGGTAGCTATTTATAAAAGTAAAGCTATGATAAAAATATCGTAAAAGGCACTGTACGCTTTTTACAATAAAACCACCTGCGAGTCCCTGGGATCGAACCAGGGGGGCCTTGGTGATAGGCGAACGGTCTTACTGCTTATCCACGACGCCGGCAAATTTTTATTTCTTGAATCAAAATCGTTGAGTCGTTTTAGAAAAAATAAAATATAACAAAAAGATTTCCATAAAGGGTAGTTTGGGCTGGGAAGAGCTCATTGAAAACGCTCATGTGTTATCCTTGGAGGTAAATACCAGATTTTATATTTAATCAACTTCGTTTTTTTAATTGTGTTCGCAGGCGGACACACACGCACACACACGCGCACACACACACACACACATACACACACACACACACACACACACACACATACACACACCATTTATTTATGTTTCAATTTCTCTTTAGAGTACACCATAGTGGAAAATATGAGTTTGTACAGTATTGAAGTTAGAGGCTTAATTTTTGCATAGGCATTTCCAGGAAGCAAAGAAATGTGTGTACTAAATTTCATTGCAATATCTAATCACATTCTTTATATATTAATTTATATTAATTTGTGTCAATTTTATTTGGTATAACCAAAATCTGTCTCCTCCAACAGATGTTGAACCAGGAAGTTGACCTTTTAAAATTATATCTCTTATTACCTTTGTAACAAGTTCAGCGATGGAAATTTTCATATAATGAATAGTTTTTCTTAAAAAAATGTTAATACCCCAAAAAGTAAAAAATGTCCTAATACAGCGCATTATATTATTTTTTTAAAAATTATAATCAATATCAAAATTCCAATCGGACATTTCAGTACCCATATTCAGAACTATACTGGAAAAGGTTTTAGATCTCTAGCTGGACTTTTGTGGTAGAAGATAGAGTTTGAGTATAAGAAAATAAAAAAAAAAAGTTTCTGAGAAAAATGAGTTTAAAGTTTAGTCACAACTTGCTCATTAACCTCTATACAAGTAAATTTTCCCCAGCTGATCTTTTAAACGATTTGCATAAGGTCGATGTACTGCTCTTTCTTTTCGGCATTTTAAAACAGAGTAGTTCAGTATGTGATTTTAAAATATACTTTACATACAGTATTTACAAATACGTGGTCTGTTCATAGAAGTAAGAGCAATGTGTCTGTTGCCACAACTTAAGCGTTATTTTCACCACAAATAAAATATGTAATATTACACACAGTGTGTGTGTGCGTGCGTGCGTGCGTGCGTGCGTGTGTGTGAGAGAGAGAGAGAGTCAGTCAGTCAATATATCAATAATTACACTTAAATAACCACGTAACCACACTAAATTATTTCAAAAGTGACACCAAATGCACACAATCAGATTGTAAACAACAGAAATCTGCCAAGCCACATAGAAGCATTGCAAATGGCAAGTAACAAACGAAAAACACTGCGCTCTAGGGGATTTATTGGAGAACTTGTTCAACTAGGCTATGGTGAATGCTTAGGCAGCAGAACACTTAGTGTCTTGTTTAACAACAATTCGTTCCAAGCTTCCATGAAATGGAAGATGTGGGCATGCCCATTTAAAAGGCAGAGGCTGAGGCATACCGCTTTAAAAATGGCGTCCAAAGTATGTGTTTTCAGCTTCCTAGGGGATTAAAACCTTGCAGGTGTATGCTCAAGCTGTGGTGTATATTTTGCATTAAGAATCCAAAAAGCTAAAATATCACTTCAGTATTCCCAACAAAATGGGTGTTTAATATTGATTGGCCGATGGAATTTTAAGCTAATGGAGTCATCTAGCGTTAAGGGAAAGCCACGAAAGACACAAATAAAGAAGTCCCACACTCGATTCCCACTAGGGGCGAGGAAATGTTTATTTAATTAGCATCATTCGCTGCCCTCCCCAGAGTGTGCAAGTATGTGGTAGCGAATGTGAGTGTGTTTCGTAATTAAAATCGTAAAAACAATAGCCAATGAGTTAGTTTTTTTCTAAAGTCAAAGCCCCAAGGGGGGGTCTGTGTAATATGGCTTTTGAAAGTTGATGATAAAACCGTCAAGATTTAGTAGTACTCTTATGAGAACACTATACTTTATGAACGTTTCGTATGTAGCAGTTTTCAGAGAGAGACAGAAGAAAGTTAATAAACCGGAAATTTTTGTATTTTGTCCCATTCGAACCTCCTCCTCCTCCTCCTCCTCCTCCTCCTCCTCCTCCTCCTCCTCCTTCTCCTCTTCCTCTTGAATGTAAGTCACATAAACACGCGTCTACAAACATTTTAAAAATGCCATTAGTTATTTATGCAAAATCCGAAACGACCAGCAAATTATATAGTCATGTCTGTAGTGTGTTTATGCTAGCTAAAAATACTTGTATGAATACTTGTATGTTCTTCTATATTTATGAACATAATTGACATAGGTTGTTTAAATGCAACTGACCATAAGGCAATCTGTGAACCAGGGGATCCGACAGTGGTGTCTACCAAACACCATCGGCTCCCAAATCGTTGGACTCCAGTTTCCTCTCAGACGACATGTACCGAGATGCGGACCAAATGAGCGTTTCCTCCACCACATCAAGCACTGGCGGGCCGTCCCCAAGGGATCGACGCGGAGACCCCAACATCTACATTCCTATGTCAGGCGGGCATCACTCCCATAGTCCTGGCAGTTCCAACAGTAAAGTCTCGGTAAGTATTCATTCTCAGCATACCTTTTATTGAAAACATGTTATATCAATTATAAGTCCCAAATGACCTCGTTGTCGTCGGGCCGTTAAACCCCACACACTCACTCAATTATAAGTATTGTGTTTCTTACCTAAATTACATGTAGTAAACTAGCTCAAATACCCGGTGTTGCCCGTGGTTTGACGATTTACCTCTCTTCAAAAATATATTACTTATACGCTTAGAAAAGACAAACTCCTAGAATACCATAAAGAACTAAAAATAAACAAAATAAATAAAAACTGGGGGAGGACACTGTGCAAACGCGCTGTTAAACAATCACAAATACTACAGGAAGAAACGCGAGTAGAGAAAGTCATGTGATTGTAATGCGTTGTATTTCTCAGTGGCGGCTCGTGACCTAAACTATAGGTGATGCTTGTAGCACATAAAAATCACATGCAACATACCTATTTTTTATATATTAAGTCGATTCTTCTGTCATTTCTGTTGCCGTATTTCTCAGTTATGTCGTCATAAAAAGGCTACTTCATTCAGTACGTTCTTATGGATGGAGATGTTGGCTAAATATGTTAGTCTTTCCTGGGTCATAGAGCTCTGCAAATAGTCTTTATACTTTTGAGAGCAGAGAAGCTTCTCTCCACTGAAACACTCATTGACGGCAATGCTACAACGAGCGAAAAAACATTGTACACCTGCTGAAATATGACCAACTTCAATGTTTGTGTAATGGGAACATTATGCTGGTATTGTTCATTTCCGTTAAAAATCTCAAGCTCTGTTTTCAAACGACGTATTTTAAATAAATTTGGATATGTTTCCTGAATAGTGGTGAGAGGATCAAAGGGGAAAACAGTTGAATGCTGCAGGAACCTCGAAGAAGAGATTTTTTTTAAGAATATCAAACAGAAGACTAGTAAACTGAAAGATCTCATTAAAAACAAAGGCTATAAATGCAGATTCAAAATCATTCGTGTTATTGAGAAAGCCATTTCAAAGTCGAATTGCTGTCTGGTCAGACTCCATATGATCTGTTATCTCAGAAAAACCTTACTGAGATCACTCCAGTTTTCTTCAGCCACTTTAAGCAATTCTGAGTATGAACTTCGGTGTTTGTTGCAGTGGCCACTCGCCGATCTAAAAGCATGTCTAGGGCATAGCTTCTCTTTTTTTGCAAACCATTTAAATGTCCACACATGACACTGGCGCCATCGTAGTAAGTTTTGACTGATAGTCATATAGTCTCAACACTGAATTAACCAAGACAAATACTGCTTACGATGCTCTATGGCAGCTGACATCAAAAAAGCCCAAAAAGGATTTGGCTAGTTAACCATTGGCGTCTACTAGTCTGACAATTATGGAACACGAAGATTTTTGTGGGATATCTATAGTATCATCAATTTGAACTGAAACTAAGTCACTTCTGCATATTTCCAACCTGATATAATCATCAATGTACTCCGAAATACAGTCAATAATCTCTTTCTGTGCTATTTCCGAATCCCCAGTGAAGACAATTTTCATTTGAATGAGGTGAGTCTGAATCTCCAACGGACTTGTGATAATGAAGACAACAGTTCTTTGAAATTTCCCCTATTAGATGAAAGTGAACATTTATCATGATCTCGAAAAGCAAGCTCTTTTCTGGTCAAATACATTACTGCATAAATTACAACCTTAAGACTACTCAGTGTTACGGACTTCCACACGTCTCTGTGGTCCATCTGCCTGCGACCCTGTGGCACTCTGCAGTTCCTTCACTTCATCCTTACCTCCAGGGGGTGTTAGCCACAATATATCTGCATAGATTGCAGTGTGCGAGGTGTTCCCATGTATACCATTTACCCTTTAAAAACTAAACAGTTCAATCTTGCATTTTCATTATACTGAGCAACATACAACCGGTTGTTTTCCTTCAATGCATCAGCAATGTTGTTTTGATTATTTTTGAGTTGCTTCAATTGGAGCACGCACTTGAGATGTTCAGCAGAGTCCGAATGTTAATGTAATGACTGATTGATGTTTAAAATGTCAAGAAAAACCCGCACTGCTCCACAATCTTTTTTACACTAATAAGCTAGGTCAACAAAATAGTTTGTCCATATAACTAATCTAGTCACCCATATTCACTGTACCACGAATCTTTAAACTGCTTTTTGTAACATTTCGCAGTTGTATTCCACTTTTTGTGCTGATAAATTAAGAATAGGGGTTGATCTTGTTAATATCACATCCATTTTATAACTATCAATCCACCGCGAAAATGCTACACACTGTATCATTTTGGGAATTCATTTCTCCACTAATTTTAATTAAAGAAAACAGTAAGAAGTTGCAGCAAAGCTAACTTCAGTTAAATAAATAAACACACTGGGCAATTGCGGTACACAACCGCTTTACGCGAGCATACAGTTTTTGTAAAGAATTGAATTCGAGATAATGTTATTGTACATTGAGGAAAGCACCAAGAATTTCTCTATCGTGTTAGTATCTTATTCTTTATTTACCACGACGATGTGAAGCCTAGCCCAAATCGACTGCAGAAAAGATTTGACCTTTAGGAGCTCCGCTACAGCAGTGGCAGAAGAAGCGATGACCTTTAAATGTTAAGCGTTTCGCAAGCCGGGTCACTAAGGTTGAGGAACATAAAACTGGGTCAGCCACCTGCCAGAACCAATTCTTTATTGTTTTCTCTCTAATATCGCCAAACATAAGTTTTGGAATGCGGTTGTTTTGTGAATTAGGAACGTGCGGCTTAAGATAAATTCAGTATTCCGGAGGCGGATGTATGGGATCGCAAAATTCACTACTCTTAGTTTTCCATGTTGAACCCCAGCATAAGCCGTCCAAAATTCAGGCCTGGGACGCCATACCGCAGCTTTTATGACCTAGAAGAAAGGTTTTATAAATCGAAATTTTAAATATGTAGAAAGTTTTCTCAGTGCATTTACAGGCTGTACGACACACTGCAGGAGGAAACCAAAAAAAAAAAAAAAAAAACTGATGTGTTGCACTCACATGACTTTCTCTACTCCTGTACTAACCATTCTTACAAACTGGTATTCCTATATCTTCTTCGTGTTAGATGAGATAAACATTTGCAGAAATTATCTTATTGCTGACTTTCTTGTAGGTGCAAGGGGATATGGGAATACAGTAGGTTTTGGGCGATAGTCAAAAATCCCGTTCTCTTTGCTCAGCCAAACAGATAAAAAGGTGAATAACGATCTTCCATTTTAGAAGTGTAAGTATTGCAAAACTCGCGCAAATAACGATTAATATCTCAGAAATGGTTCACTCCACAAAAAATGCATATAGACGTAAATTGTGTTTTAAGGAGATCTACATTTTTTTGTGTAGTAAGATTTGGTCTGTCTCTTACGGTTTACCAGTCATGTAAAACGCATCAAGTTGAAACAGGACTACACGGGCTATAGCCAGAAAATTAAAAATCTACATTTCATTGGTCATAAAAATATCTTAAACATATGTCATTTTAATCAAAACCGTTTGAGCCATTTTCAAGAAAATCAAAATTTTCGAAAAATTTTCCATGTAAAGGGTAGTTTAGGGTAGAGGAATTTTCCTCAAAATCTTCGTGTCGCATCCTTGAAAGCTATTAAACTTAAATACCAACTTTGGTTTTTAACCGATTTTTCGTTTTTGAGTTACGCTGTTCACACACACACACACACACACACACACACACACACACACACACACACACACACACACACAGACACAGACACACACACACAACACGGACCCTTTTCTAAAACTGTCTTTTTTGGATTTAGGGGGCCTCAAAACATATATTTCCGGTGAAATCTCGACATGTAATGTTAGGTCAAATACAATACTTGCGCTGCTTACTATACGTTAGAGAAGGTGATAAACCCAAATGAATGTTGTTTCATTGCCAATATTTGTTTGTGCTAAAGTGGTGTGAAGGTAAATAACACATATTAAAAGATTTTAGTATATTCCTCAGTAATATTCATGTTATTGTTGAGCTGAACGTTATTAATGTGTTGAAAGGACGTGAGCTCTCCCTCTGTGTCGGTCTGGGTGGCTCAGTTGGTGAGACGCTGGCCTAGTGATCCCGAGGTCGTGGTTTCAAATCCTGCCCAGAGCGATGGTTTCTAAGTGTGCTTAAAAACGACAGCTCCATGTCAGTAGATTTACTGGTATGTAAAAGAACTACGGAACAAAATTCCGGCACACCGGCGACGCTGATGTGATCCTGACTATTGACAGCGTCGTTAAACAACAAAATAATTTTAATTTTTTAAACCCTCCCCCCGTGCTGTGACACATGGCATTTTTAGACAAACGTCTCTGGTTGCAGAAGTCAATAGTTCTATGTTAATACCTGTATCAGTATAACAGTGGATTAACAATCAAATAGTGTGATACACTATAATGCAAGAATATAACGAATAATGGGATTAGATGGTATGATATAGTACATTGTAACAATTATACAGCAACATTAACTACTGCATAGCTTTCCATTTACGACTAAGGTTTAGTTTGTTTTTCAATGTGGACTTCAATTTTAACATTCACTAAATCAGATTTTCTCTAGAACTGTAGCATTGTAGCAATTCATACAAGGATGTAACCTTTCAAAAAGTGTAGTATTTTTGTATCATCCTAGCTTCTTTGAGCACGTAGGTTTATTGTCTGCAATCTGTGTTTAATAGCATATGTAATAATGACGACGTTATTAACCAATTTGTGGAACTTTTAATATCTCAGCAGCCATCAACCAAAGCTAACGTAGTATTCCATATAAACAAAAACAAAGCGACACTTAATCTGTGTGCGTTTTGTAAGCAGTTTTGGCAATGAAGCGGCGTCAGAGCGGCTTTTCTCCGGGTTCTACGGTTTCCCCCGCCACTTATTCCACCAATTGCTGCATTATCACCTTTCCAATCACCGATTTCGCCTGCATTTCATATCTTCCGCTTCCTTTACATCATTCCTGGTGCTTAGCATACCAACCGCTTCCAGGTCTTCGCTCAGTCCGGTCCATAGGTTCCTGTGCTCGACAGGCGTCTGACCCTAGGCATTGGCTTGTAAGTCCTAGGGGATGTAAGCCCTATATAAGGGGAGGATAATAATGTAAAGAAAAAAATAGATGCTATGTTTTTACGTTTCTGGGGAGAAAAGTTCAACCTTGATGCTTTAAAATTATTGCTGTCTCTGGTCATTTTTGAGGAGTTTTCAACCTCGCAAGCAATACTTAAATGTAAAGCAGCATCCATGACGGTCACGGTTCTGCTTCCAGCCGACGCCGCCCAAGAAGCCTCCCCGCCGAAATCTGTCCGTGTCACCCACGCACCTACAACCCTCGATGAGTACAATGTCAGCGGCGGATGCGGGAGGCAGCAGTGCGTACGAGTACCTGTTCCTGGCACGAAGTGGGGTCCGCAGTCACGGCGATCTGGACGACCTGCAGTGCCTGGGCACCCAGACGCTGGGAGGTGGGCGTCGTGAGGCGCTCCTCAGGCACCAGGGTCGCAGCGTGGACCAATACGTGGACATGAAGCTACGCCACAGCATCGTGCAGCAACAGCAGTCACATGATCACCATTCCATGGTTCAACCAGCATTCCATACGTTCCGAGGAGGCAGATCCTCGGAGGATGAGTCCAGGAAACATCTAGTCAGGTAGGTGCATCAGCAGTTACCACCATAACTACATCATAGGTTCATAGCTCAAACCGGATTCGATAAAGTCCAGGCTAGGAAGTATCATTCAGTATGTGGAGCAACATCAACCGCAGGTCACCATTACGTGGTTCTGCAGAGGATGTAGCCTGGAAAATCGGGTGAGAGATCACACGATTATTCCATGCTACATCCAGCAATGCACATGTTAAGGTACAGTATAGCCACAGAGGACGTAGGCTGAAAATTCTGTTCAGAAAGCATATATCCAACATTACGTGGTTTAGCCAGTATTCTACATGTTGAGGGGCGGCATATCCACAGAGGATAGCAGTGGCTAGTTAACTCCACTGCTCGCAGTTAGATGCATCATCATTCCATTCAATTCTTCGTGTGCCCCATTAATTGCTTCTCATTACTGTCACTAAACGTTCTCTCGATCGAACAGCACTAATTAAGTGGACTGATAAATGTAATGGTGGCTAATAATCTATTTGAGGTGAGTTGTCAACTGTTTTTGTATCTTATCATGCGAAATTGTAGCTACTCAGTTATATCTGTTAACTTCTCACGTATCCAGACTTTACGGTTTAAAAATAACCGTTTTCTTTATAATGATACTAAGCGTACGTTGCCCTGAGTCGCAGAAAATGCTCACCTAAAGGTTCCTTGACGGTAACCGCTAAATTTAGTTAACCCAAGCGCGATCTTTAATCGCCGCTGCAACCGATAATCGATCGCACTAAACACTTCTGTAAGCCGCGGAACACAACGGGAAGGACGCGAAGTTTAGAAATACACGCTCTTTTATTAACATAGTGCCGGCCTACTTATCACTGCCCACCAACGTTCTTACTTGTTCGAATCCTGAAGCTGCTAATTCGAATCTGAAACAAAATGTTTACTCTCACTTTGCCCAATCCTAAGAATTTTATTTCCATTCTATCAGAATTGTATCTCCGTGCATAGCAACGTCTGCGATAGCTGAACACAGTGAATTATAGGAACACCTTGAGCTAGAAGTGTCCACTACACTAGCCTAATTGCATGTACCGGACTTCCTAAATTGCGTCGCTAATGATCATGCTAATGATGCTCTGACAAAATCTTACATTGTCTAGCTAATGACTGTAACTCAGCCTTGTATTACGGGTTGATTTTAACATATGGAAAGTATTTATTTCAATTAGATATCAATCTCCCTGTCATTTCTTTATAAAATTATATACCGCACGAGTCAGTAATTCCAGTATCACTACTTCTTTGGTATACATTTGCAGTGAGCTCCCATTGGCACTAGGAGGTGCTGCCAAATCGTGGCATTTTCGTAAAGATATCACAGTATGGGATGGAATGTTAATTCATAATAATTGTTTTCTCATGATGTGGATTAGGCACATATTTATTCAAACATCTGCTAACCTAGGACTATTTATTGAAAGGACGACCACAAAACGTTATACCTACCTCTTCGGTAAGTACTGCGTTTTTTGTCATTATCTTGTTTTCATATTTTATGTTGTTTTCCTCACTACACTCAGAACGCTAAATTACCAAAATTAGTGAACTATTTTTAATTTTTTATTTTGTATAAGAGAAGTTTATAGCATTTCAAACGAAATAATACGAACAAAATACTAACATAACTAACATACTGACACAAATAACAAGGAATATCTTCGAAATGGTTCACTCTACAAAAAAGTTTTTTTGGGACATAAATTTTGTGTTTTAGCGAGATCTACAGTTTTTGTTTACCAAGATTTGGTCTATCTCTTACGGTTTACGAGTTATTCAAAAGTCATCCAGAGTAAACAGGACTACATAGACTATAGCCAGAAAATTCAAAATATAAATTTCATTTGTGACAAAAATTACTTAAACATGTCATTTTTTATCAGAATCTTTAGTGTCACTTTCAAGGAAATCAAAATTTTCGAAAATTTTTCCATGTAAAGGCTTGTTTAGGGTGGAGGAATTTTCTTCAAAATCTTCATGTCGCATCCTTTGGTTTTTAACCGACTTTTCGTTTTTGAGTTATGCTGTCCACAGACTGACAGACAGACAGACACACACACACACACACACACACACACACACACACACACACACACACACACACACACACACACACACACACACAAACACACACCTTTTCCTAAATGTTTTTTTATTATTATTCAGGGGGCCTCAAAACATATTTCCAGTGAAATCTCGACATCGAATTTTTTGTAGGAATACAATACATCCTGTACTTACTAGTAGAGAAGGTAAAAATGAGCCCCATTTATTCAGATATTTTAAATCTCGTAGTTATAGATCGACGGCTGTTTTTTTCTCATTAGCAATTTATTTAAATTAGGTTTCAAAGCCGAACAACTTAGCCGTAAATCGAACTAAATTCCTACGTGTTAATGTAGACCTGGATCTACTTCTCACATGATTAAATTTTGAAGTACAGTAACTGGCCGATACAGATTGTTGAATGGCGACGTTGGAAGTTCGTGACGACTTATTTTTATTGAGTCTGTTGGAGAGCTGGGATTTCAATTCCTCAACCTCCTGTTGTGTGTCCTATATGACAGTAAAATTCATTATTATGTTGAAAAAGTGATAGCACGAGTAGTATGATTTTTCATCCCACAAATATTAATTAATGTGATGATAATGATTATATTAAAGTAAATAATAAGTAATAATTATATGTTTTAAGAAAATATAATGTATTTCCTGGTAAGAGAGCTTTTAGATTTTGAAATCCTAGGAGTTGGAAGTGTATGAACACCTGTCCTTGTGACAGACAAGAATAGAAGAGACAGGTGGGTAAAGAGAGGGATGAAATAGTGCATCCCTTATTGATGAGCACGTTTTTTGTATCCATACAGGGAACAACCAGTAGCCATTACCTCCATGTATGAGAACTTCACGCTCAAGACCCAGAATCCACGACGGAAACTACGAAGGCACCCACACACTATGGCGGAGACGACTCGTGTACCGTACGAGAACTACGAGCCCGCCGTGCACCGCGAGCCACCCGCCGTCCCACCACCACCGCCCCCGTCAGCCCCCACGACCACCACCGGCATCGGCACCGGCACCGCCACCACCTCCGACGTGGACGACACCAACAACCCCACGTTTGTGTCCAGCGCCTACATCACGCTCAAGTCTTCTCAGGAGTCGCTGCTAGAGGATCGCACCACACCTACCAGCGGCTCCAAGAAGGTGCTCCAGGTCCTACCCCTGAGCCCTACACACTATCAGCAACCACCGACACCGGACCACCCGCCACCGTCAGCTCTGCAGGCCGAGAAGAGCATACACGAACGAATCAGGCCGCTCAGTCAGGTATGTCTGTATAATACGTTAAAAAAGTACTTGTATTATACAGTGCCTTATTTCTGATTCCTTTCCGGCTGCATTTCCAACACCTTCTACGATAGATATGTGCATGTATGCGAGTTCAGTAGCGGGCCGCGAAGTAGCCGGCCAGGAGACAGAAATAAGGCACTGTATTTGTGGCATTGGTCGGTGGTAGCGCTGCTGCTTGCCAAGCGGGGGACTCGGGTTCAATGTCCAGTACCGGCGTGAGGATTTTCTCCCGCTGGGAGACCTGGCCCGGGTACACTCAGCCTCGTTAGGTCCCTGAGGAGCCAAATGAGGAGCTACTTGATTGAGAAGTAACGGCCCCTGGTCGAGAACACCGCATAACCCTAGCGGGAAGGAACCGGGACACTGACCACGTCTCACCTCCAGTATTGCACCCCACTCATGACGCCTGTGATGGGCACAGATGGGGGACCCAGCAGCGGTCGAGCGGTAGGACCTGACCCAGATGGGCTGTTATGTTTTTATTTGTGGCATTAGTTTCATGAAATAATCCAATAGATTTAAAAGCTTTAGTTTCATTTACATGCATATCATTAAACACTCATGTATTACAATCTAAACACAGTGTGTGATCAAAAAGGTGTAAATTTTTGCAAGGTTCTCCAAATAAACTACCCCATTTTTGCATTGATTTAACCACAACTGAAATACAACAACAAACCTTCAAATTCTTATATGCAAAATTTCTCTTCCATATATAAAGTTTTACAGGTCTAGAAGACCGAATAACTGGCCGGGAGGGCTCGGGGCGCTGACCACGTCCCACCCTCCAGTGCTGCACCCCACCAATGACGCCTGTAGTGGGCAGAGGTGGGGGACGCAGCGGCTGGGCGGTAGGCCTTGGCCGTTCGTGGGCTGTCGCGCCGGGGTTTAGTCTAGTAGTTTATATAAAGTTTTAGGAGGCTCTCCATTTAAATTAGATTTGGTTTTGTATACATTTCTACTGAATTTGAATTCTATCAATTAAGTTCCTTCAAACGTTCATGTGTAACATATTATACCGGTATTTGCAGCATTTGTCAGTTGTTTCATGTGAATAAAATATAAATGGATGGATGAATGACGCATAGACGGAGAAAGCAATGCTCATAGATACTTTGCAATAGGAAACACCCAAAAAACAAAATCTTTTGATGTATTTATGTGTGAGTTACATAATAATAATAATAATAATAATAATAATAATAATAATAATAATAATAATAATAATAATAATAATAATAATAATAATAATAATAATAATAATAACAATAATAATAATAATAATAATAATAATAATAATAATAATAATAATAATAATAATAATAATAATAATAATAATAATAATAATAATAATAGTAATAAAACAACAACAATCGTCATCGTAATACTTATTTTAGAAAACAGTTTGTCATTCAATATTTGGTATTTAAATTTAGTGCATAATGTATTCTTCTCAACTTTAGTGTTAAAGTAATCCAAATTCTTGCGAATTTCCCAATAATTGTGGAATAAAATATAATAAATGCTGAAATTTGAAGGTGGCGGAAAAGTATTTTAAATCAAATGCTGATGTCTTATGAGAGATTCTGAAAGTCCTGTCTTCTAAAATTGACCACACTGGAATTTGAGCCTTTTGGAAACAATGTCCCCAATTTAGGATTTACTAATGCTGCAATACATACAACAAGTTGTCAAAAGGAACAAACTACCAGTGGTGGTTAATTGCAGCTCAGTGCCCTCCTGTAAAACTGACAGTAGGTTTCCCTGAAGGCAACTTTTCTGTTTTGTAAAAGAGAATAATCTCTCTTCGTTGATGACTGTATTCCAGCCTAATTTTACCCTTTGTGCTCATGGTTGTGCATCCTTATTTAATTCTATTTAATGTCAAGTTCACTAATTGCCATTCTTTAGATCTTCGCTATGCTTGTTTTAAATACTTTAAAGATAGTATTTTACGTAGCACAATATTGCAATTTTTAACTTTAAAGAATTTCCCTTTCAAACATATTTGCTTTTACCAAGTATGATTTCAAAATATTACAGTCAATCTCGGTGCATAATTGTTTAGTTTCATTGCAGTTCACTTCTGATGTCTATTTGTTGGTTTTCTCTGCTTTACAAAGACATCCTTGAGGTTATTTTAAAAACTTTTTTAACATAGTTGAATGTTACAAGAGTATTAAAGAACAGAAACAATTTTGGACATTATCTATTGAAGAATTCTTGCAAAGAAACCCCCTATGGTGTGAATTAAATCATTATTATAACTTCATTTAGCAATCATAACATTCAGAAGAAATACAGTAAGAAATAGAAATGTAGCGCTAAGAAGAGTTAAGAGTAAAATGTTTTACATCAGTGAAGCAGAAAACTGAACGCATGGAATACGAATCTAGTAAAACTACCCGATGACTATGCGATAGCATTCGAGACCCTGGTTCGACTTCGTAGGACCAGCCACCGTGACCCAGAATTTTTGTTGGCTCTTCAGGTCGCTAGGCATATGCTGGAATGCATTACATACTACCACCAAGTTTTTTGTCCATCATTTACCCTCATTTGATTACTTTGTACTTTTACGGTTGTCAGTTCGTAAAGGGGGCAGAAATGAGGGAAGTTAGGGACTCCGCTGCGCGGTGACTGCCGCCAACAGATCTGGCCTCTCTCACCTCGTCCTTTCCTTTCGGAGTTTTGTAGAACCAATAAATCCAGCGTGAAGAGGCAGTAATGAACACCTTGCTTATAAAACCCTAACCCTAATACTTAAGAACTCCTTAATAAGTAAACCGGTCCATATAACCACTAATGAGAAGTCTGCTCCTGACTTCTCTTCTTGCAGGTAATGGATGAAATTCATGTATTTTAAAATAAAGGCCTCGTTATTCTGTACTATGTTTAGTGGACATAGGAACTATAACTCCAGTTTAGTTATTTTCTCTGTACCTCGTGTCTATTAGAAGATGTTCTTTATCGCACCGTTGCACCATAGTAATCCTGTTTTATCAGGGAACTTAAAGCCTTTCATTGCGACAGTTCCTTAGCCATCTACGGGAGAAATGCACATGGCTATCACTATGACAAGTGAACCTGCCAGAACGCGAAAACTCATGATGAAAGAGGGAGAAGTGAATTCATGCACCACCACAGGTAAAGTTACTACCAGGATCGGAAACTACGTGTCTAGCCGAGTACAACGCAATCCATACACCTCTCCGAAGGAGGATGCTCCTGTAGTTAGCCAAAGTGCTGAATGGAAAGTTAGCGCCAATTCTTGTTTGATTTTTATCCAAAAAGAAAATAACACAGTAAAAATACACATATGGCTTTGAGAATGAGCTGAACACAGCTTGAAACCCAGGGTCAGCAAATCATACTAAGATAAGTGAAGTTTTTAGTTTCTAAATTGTTCTTACTTTACAATCTTGTTGCTTCACTGTTAATAGCTTCAATTTTTCCTTATATACACGAGGTTTCTTATCTTTTCATTTGATTCTTATGAATCACTGTCTCAGGTGCTGACCTCCACATAACGGTTTACGACGTTGATACTTAAAAATTATTCCTTGTAGGCTAAAGCACTCAAGTTTCCTTATTGTGAAAGTGCCATGTGCAGCCCTGAAGTTCCTTTCTAGAGCCTTCCACGGTCGATATTGCTGGATTCTGTTGCAGAAACGAAAGCATATCATTTTCAGAACAAATTCAACCCAGTGTCGTTTTATCGCAAGTCTAGTAGTTTAGCCATAAATTAAGATTGAAATGTTCCGTTAAACTGTTTTCAATTTGCCTAGACGCTGGGATGCGTGCAGGCAAACCGCGATTTTTAAATCTGATATGTTGCACTCGCATGATTTTCTCTACTCTTGTATTAACTATTCGTACAAACTCTTATTCCGCTATCTTCTTAATCTTAGTCGAGAAAAACATTTGCAGATATTATCTTATTGCTTATTTCATTGTAGGTACAAGGGGAATATGAAAATACAGTAGACTTTGAGCGATAGTCAAATCTTTTAAAGCTGGTCGGTATATGAAAGGTTTGAAATTCCGTTCTCTGTACACAGCCAAGACATAAAAAAGTTAATAACGACGTACCATTTGAGAATAGTATAACTGTTGCAGAGCTCACACAAATAACAAGGAACATGTCCGAAATGGTTAACTCCACAACAAGTAAATAAATGCATAAATAAATTTGGGCATAAATTATGTTTTGAGATCTACATTTTTTTGTATGGTAAAACTTCATCTATCTCATACGGTTTACCAGTTATGGAAAAGTCATCAAGAGTAAACAAGAACTACATGTACTATAGTGAGAAAATTGAAAATATACATTTCATTTGCCTTAAAAATATCTTAAACATATGGCATTTTAAATAAAATCATTACAGCCATTTTTGAAATAAAATCAATTTTTTTCGTCTAAAGGGTAGTTTAGGGCGGAGGAATTTCCTCAAAATCTTCGTGTCGCACCGTTGAAAGGTATTAAACTTAAATACCAACTTTGGTTTTGTAACCGATTTTTCATTTTTGAGTTGTGCTGCTCACAGACGCGCGCGTGCGCGCATGCACGCACTCTCAAATGCACACGCACACAACACACGAACCTTTTTCTAAAAATAGTTTTTATTCAGAGAGCTTCAAAGCATTTATTTCCGGTGAACTCTCGACATGGAATATTTTGGTCGAATACAATATTTGCCATACTTACTATACGTAGTAAAGAAAGTAAACAGAGGGTAGGACATGACTAGAGCGCTGTATTATACAGTGACGTCACTGCAAACAGAGTACGCCGGCAAATAGCAGGAGTGTTTTCGACTTGATAGTGAAGTCACAGTGTGTCTGATCGTTTGGAATTTAGTATTTTCATGTAGTTGATTATATCATATTGCTCATGTGTTATTAAAGTGATTTTAAATGAAGTGTAAACAATTTGGTGGTTGTTATATAATAATAATAATAATAATAATAATAATAATAATAATAATAATAATAATAATAATAATAATAATAATAATAATAATAATAATAATAATAATAATAATAATAATAATAATAATAATAACAATAACAACAATAATAATAATAATAATAATAATAATAATAATAATAATAATAATAATAATAATAATAATAATAATAGTAATCATCATCATCATCGAAAAATTGATATTATCTGTTTAAAAAAATTGTTTAGAATGTTTCTAGAACAATAGCACTACCACGAAATGTCAACATTAATTTGTTTAAACATCTGGGGAAAGGATGCGCATTTCTTTTGTTTGGATAGAATAATTAAGTAGCTGTAGAACAAACTATTTGGTTTCTTGTTTCCTCAACAGAAACGATCCCGCTTGCCTCACCTTAGACGGCTGCATGCGAATTTAAATAAAGACGTGCAGTAACCCGCCCCAAGGACAGGCTCAACTACTCGATAAGAAAATTCTCCTTCCGTTTCCCCTCAACTGCTCTCGCCCATTGGAAAACATTTGGAGCCGGCCGTACTATAGCAGAAAAAGGCACACGCTATTACTTTATCACTGCGACCGGATAGCACAAACCGGTTTGTACCTGACGCCTCAATTCCCATCCCTACTGTTTACATAGAGGTGCGCACGCGACCTGCTTTTTTCCCCACTTCATCAGAATTGCAGCACCGGGAGCACGTGCCGGTGACATTACTGAAGAGCGAATTCGCCAAATACCTAGCAGTTTAAACAAAGGATTATGGGTCATATGTTCATATGAACCGTTTTTTCTTCTTTTCATGTAAGGAAATCCATTGTTAAAATTTGTCGAAGTATTTTTTTAATCCCTCTGTATACTTTTAATTTGGTGCACCAAGTACCTTCCAGCGGTAACATTGTTTCTGTCCCTCTATCGGCACTCAACAGGCTGTCCTTAATGCTATATGTTAAAGGCGGCATGCAAATAAAAACAAGATCACATAAAAACTATCAACCACCATTTCTGCTTTTGAAACATATATTAGGCACCGTATTGGACTTCTTTCACATAAGAAATAATTCACTGGGAAAGACAAATACAAAATGTGATAAAATTAAACGATCTAATTTTCATTTTAATCTTCTAGATTAATCAGGTAGGTAATTCTTTTTTTACAGCTTTTACTTTGCCTCACCAACTCTTAACAGTTTTGTACTGTGTCCGTGTTATTTCTTTCTGTAAAATAGTTCCCTATTCAACGTCCGTGATGTGAAAGAAAAATGATGACAAATATAGGTAACTTTATATAATTTGATGACTCTTTCAAGTTGCCAATGGTGTTCATATCCACGCTTTTGCAAAGCGCGGCCTCTTCCAACTTTCAATGCCGTGTACCAAATCCGAGACGGGCTTTAAGGGTTGCGTCCCGCGGCCAGATTTTACTGCAGGTAGATTTTCGTGGCAGACCTTCAATAATACCAACTTAAGTGGGACGTCTTAGAGCAAGAAGAGTACAAGGGCCAGAGACGGTATATATTTTGTTTATTAGGTAGCACTGTAAACTATGTGATAATAAAACTTACATAGAAACGATGGCAGCATATAATATATCGATACATACAGTAGGTGTGACGTCTCTTCATTTTACCTAAATAGTTGGTGTCCCTGTGTAATCTGTATTAGAACCTTAGTGTAGACAATGGGACTAGTAAAAGTAGATAAAATTATACCTACTAAGTGAAAAGGGATAACAACTGTTAGTTACCAATGGATTTAAATCATAATCATTTCATTCATATCTTATTCACAATTTTACTTGCCACATTCGAACATTTTTAATTTTATAAATGCCCTTAAAGATATATAAACTGAGACATATTAAAATAAGAAGTTGCAACACCACAAGAATTAAAAAAAATCAGCGACAAGGACAAAAATGTCCATTATCTTAAATGTTTTATATCGGTATAGGAATAATATGATTTCCAGGCAGACATTCATCAGGTCGGTATGCAACAAACTGCTACCAAAGACTAACTTTTAGCTTTGAAACTACAATGACGTAGTCATATGACTAAAAGTTTAACTCAGCTATATACGCACGATATGTGTAAGTTTGTATTTTATTTCTATGACAATTACTTCATGTTTATGTCGTTTTTCTTCTAAAAACTCTTATATGGCTTGGGCCTCAAAGCGTATACTAGCCAACGGTAGGTATTTAGGGTAATTTTCTGACCACGGAACGCAACACGTATGTCCCCATCCGAGAACGCTGCTTACAAGCGAAGTACTCCAGTTGGACAGCCCCAGTGTCTTTGTAAATCGGTGTGTAGATAGACTGTTGGTCTATAAAACATGGTAAAGGTGTAGTGCTAGGTATCTGCATATCGCAACACACCGTGTTTCAAAATTTGCACTTGTTCCATTATTGCGTTAACAAGCAATAGGCAGATGTCACAAACGACACGATGAGGAAATAACAAGAATGTTGTGACTCGATTCATTTCTTTAAAACAACAAGACTCTTGCAACCCCTAGATTTGTTTCTTAGACAGTATAAAATAGTAATATTAATATAAAATAGTAATTCTTAGACTGGATGAACTGTTTAGTGATAAAATATTAGCCAGGGCAGCAACGCAAAAAAAACTACACGGGAGGGACTGCATTGTCATGTACCGCCAGTTCGGTTCACCAATCTGGAAAAATACTGCGACGTAGTTAAGTGACGAAGTATCAATTGGATGGTGGCGAACGGCCGAGATACGGAGAGATAAGTATCACTCTTGCCCAGCGTCTTGTGTCCATTTTCCAGCGAATGAGTTATCCGCTGTCTTGGCAGGGATCTCTTGAAGCTGGCAGGTGATCGGATGAGGGCATGATATGGCCGTGTGACGAACAGAAGGGTGACCATACGTATCGTCCCATGGGGACTAAAAGGAAGTCGTCAACCTACAGCGTTCCTTAGACGGCCCATTTAAGGAAATCGTCCGTATCAACGATGTGGTAGGTACACCAGATTCAGCGTCAAGCGTGAGGGAAGTTTTTGGTGGTCCATCTTGACCAGCTCCTAGGAGAAAGAAAGTTGGACGGAGAGATAAGTTGAGCTCTCGCCCAGCGGAAACTTCAAAAAACGCTTCTGGAAGTTTTCCTTCTCCCCACCTCTGGAACATTCTGAAGCTCTGTGGACATTTTCAGTGGCTGAATAAGTGAACGTTCACGCGAGTGAGCTAGTTAGTGAGTTGATGAGTGCGTGTCTGATTCGATATCAAGTGGGGCTCTGCAAGCAAGTTAGTAAGACAGTTGTCACAATTTATCTAATGGTTAACGTGCCGCTCGCAAGCCTAGTGACAACATGAAGCTATTCAGAGTCGCCAAAAGCCACGTTGTCACGTTTTCTCCAAGTAAGCACATTCATACTCCACGCGTGGACATTTACTTCTAGGAAGATCAACGTCAAGAGAAAAACAACCGAATGAACGAGAAAACAGCGTAGATGTTGCAGAGCTGTGTTTCATTCCACGTGGAGTGAACAATTTTCTGTCATTTGTGATTTCTTTGATTCCATTGGCTGAAGTGATACGCTCCTTGGTACAATGTGAAACTCAGCGACTTCAGAGAACACACAATGCATGCGATATGTGTTATATGAGAGGCTCCTGCTATCAAAGATAAAGCGCATGCACGATAATACAGTGTGCTGCTTCCGTGAGATATTAGAGATGTCTTGGGTTTGGTTTTCCAGTGAGGGAATCATCGAAGAGGAGGCTGCTTGGCGCGTACTACGCGTGTATTACCCGGCTACGTCACAAGAAAAGTGAAGTGATAGTGACAATTGAAGGAGGTCACAGTATGCATGGCAAAAGTGTTAATGCATTACTAAATAAATTATAGTTTAAAAAAGTTAAAAAGACACGCTTTTACAACAATCCGAACTAAAATGTGGAAAATAATTATAAGTATGAAGAGTTTGTTCTATATCGATATAAAGTCAACTAGTTCATTATATTTCAAAATGTTGTAACAAGGTTAAAATAAAAACTAATTTATATTGACAAAATAATAAATTTTATTGTAAAAAAGCGTGGGATGTCGGATATCCAATGCTATAAATAGTTACATGAGTAGGTATTTGTAAAAGTAAAGTTATGACAAAAGTAACATAAAAAGCACCCCACGCTTTTTTACAATAAAATGTATTATTTTGTTAATATAAATTAGTTTTTATTTTAAACGTGTTACAACATTGTGAAATATAATTAACTAGTTGACTTTATATCGATGTAGAGCAAAATCTTCATACTTATAATTATTTTTCACTTTTTAATTCGGTTTGTTATAAAAGCGTGTCTTTTTAGTTTTTTAAAACTATAATTGATTTTCTACTTTTTAGTTCGGTTTGATATAAAAGCGTGTTTTTAGTTTTCTAAACTATAATTTATTTACAATATTTACTATTTTGTTAATATAAATTAGTTTTTATTTTAACCTCGTTGCAACATTTTGAAATATAATGAACTAGTTGAGTTTATATCGATATAGAACAAACTCTTCATACTTAAAATTATTTTCCACTTTTTAGTTCGGTTTGTTATAAAAGCATGTCTTTTTAGTTTTTTAAACTATAATTTATTTTCTCATTTTTTAGTATTAAATTTATTCTGAAGATACTGGTCAGTACATTAGGACAAATTCAAGATATTATGGTGTTGTCATCGATTCTCGACACGTGTGCAAATTTTCATGTCAATCAGACGGATCTAACTTGGTGAAAAATATATTGCATTGATAAATTTAACCAAGTCCATTTTTATCCTGATGATCCTGGTCATGACATTAGGACAGTCATGATATTATTGTATTGTCTTTGGTCCTTGACATGCACAAATTTTCAAGTCAATCAGACGACTCAAGTTTATGAAAATTACGTTACACTACAAATTTGGCTGTCACCTTTTTATCCTGATGAACAGTATTTTATTGTCATCTGTCCTTGACACGTGTACAAATTTTCAAGTCAATCAGATGACTGTAAGCTGATGAAAATTACGTCGACAGATCCCGTTACATTGATAAATGTAGCTAATTAATATTTTGATCCTTATGACCCTGGCCAGGACCTTAGAATAAGGGATATTCTTGTATTGTCATCGTTCCTTGACACGTGTACCAATTTTCAGGTCAATCAGACGACTCTTAAGTTAATGACAATTACGTTGAAATATTCCGTCACATTGATAAATTTAGCTAATATTTTTTTTTATCCCGTTGATCCTCATCAGGACAAAATTGTGATATTATTATATTGTGATCAGTCCTTGAAACCTGTGCAAATTTTCAAATCGAAAGATTCCGTTACATTGATCAATTTGACTAATTATTTTTTTATCCTGATGATCCTGGTCAGGATCTTATTATAAAATTATAATATTATTGTACTATCATCGATGCTCGACATGTGTGCAAAATTTCAAGTCAATCAGATGACTGTAAGTTGGTGAAAATTACGGCGAAAGATTCCGTTACATTGATAAATTTAGCTAACTAATTTTGTTTATCCTGATGCTCCTAGTAAAGATCTTAGGACAAAGTTATGATATTATTGTATTGTCATGGGTCCTTGACACGTGTGCAAATTTTTAAGTCAGTCAAATGATATACGATATTCACATACATACATACATGTGAAGCTGGTATAAAGCGTGTAAAAACACGAACAGACCTTTCTTAAAGTCCTCGAAGGAATGTTCCGTGCTACGCTCCCTCTTTCTCTCTCTCTCTGCCCCTCTCCCTCTCTCTCTGCCTCTCTCCCTCTCTCTCTGCCTCTCTCCCTCTCTCTCTGCCTCTCCCTCTCCCCCTCCTCTCTCTCTCCCTCTCTCTCTGCCTCTCCCTCTCCCCCCTCCTCTCTCTCTCTCCCCGTCTGTCTACCATGCTGTTTCAATTGCACATTATCAGGTTAATGAGAAAAATGATCCGAACTATACCTAAACGATGCAAAAAGGTCTACCATGTTGGTATGACCACCGGATATAGTCTACAAGGTCAGGGGTTCAAACCCGTCCCAGAACGTTGGTTTTTAAATGTGCTTGAAAGCGGCAGTCTAATGTCAGTGGATTTACTGGCATGTAAAAGAACTCCTACGGAATGAAGTTCCGGCTCACCGGTGTCACTGATTTGATCTTGGCAATTGACAGCCTCGTTTACAAACAAAATATTTATTTATTCAGATTTAGCCTATAGCCAGAATGGCATATATATATTTAAGCTTCGAATCACGATATCTCATGATAGGCGAGGCGGAAGAGCTAGCGAAATGACTTACTGTATTCCTTCCCTATTCTAGTAAGATCACTCTATAACAGCGAAGGCATCACTCATCATTGACCACTGTAATATTGGTATATAACAAAACGCATTGAATGTATGTATAAGAACTCTGGTCATACACGCAACAATTTGAACCTTGGTAACTGCAGAATATACTGTATATACATTGATAGCAATTAATATAGTAATATCAATATCTAACTTTAACAAAGAAATTAACACCATATGAAACACACCGTTTGTGATGTCTCAACTTGATAACTTGTCTACATCCTTCGGCTGTGTTAAATATGGAATACAGGTCCTTGAGGTTAAAGTCCCTTCTTTCGTTTGGTAAAGCAGGTATGCATCTGTGATGGTTTCTTCTTCAGAGGTTGAGGTGACCAATGTGCCATCTAGTAAGAAAGACTTTTTGTTTTCTTCGGAAATGAAAGTTTGATATGATACAGCCGTTTCTGCAAGCAGTTGCGGTTTTGGGTGTCTTCTGTTTGTCCCAGTGATCCACAATATATATGTGACTTAAGGCATATCTTTATTGTAATGCCTTTTTTTTTAACGATTTAAACCACAGGTAAAATCTTGGGGTTCTATTGAAAAGGAAAATGTTAATCAAATGTATGATTTTATCCAGAATGCAATGGAAAACATTTGGCAAAGTTTTATCAGACAAATTTAAACAATAGATAACTAGATAATACCACATGATGAAGTATAATCTTGTCATAATTTAATAATTGACAATGAACAAGGTTCAGAATGAGAATGTTGATCAAGGCTAGAGGACCCGAGTGAATAATCCCCACAATCTTGATACCTATACCTAAATCAGGCATGGGGAAGAGGGGTGACAGGAATGCAAAAGAGTATCTACCCTCTCCACTTTTACCCCATCACCAAATGCAGACCACCTGTCTTTTCCGGTTCTATTTGTTTACGTATACAATGTCTTTACACACCAGGTAAGTTTCAAGGCGGAACCGAATAAAAACATGATGTATTGGTTTTGTGATTACGTTACGTTCGTTTTCTTTTGGCATAGCAAACCAATGCTTTATTTTTACTAGGAATACAAAACTACTAAGTTCCCATTCGACTTTGAAGCATTTTTTTACCTTGTTAATCAACATGATTCCACCACTGACACAATGTGAGAGACTTACCGATTCTCTGAGGTAGATAACAGGGGGGCGTGGCCTGATAGCTCGCCGGTGTGTAGGAGAGTGGACGGGGTTTAAAGTACGATGTAGGGGAAATGACACATTGTGTCACTTTTCCCCACCTATGAAATAATATACACCATAAACTGCCATTCACCCATCCCTAAATGCTGCACACGCCTGGCTGACTAGTGACGGAGTATATAATCGTATATACAGTTTTGCTATTCATTGTAATTTATTTTTGCTAAAATGTAGGGCCCTAATTAATAAACAATAAGTTGTAAAATCCTATTGTAATACAAGAAGCTAAGTGCCATTCATTCAATTATATTCAATTTCACCTTTTTTTCTTTTTGTTATCTTTTGGAGTTTGCTGTGATATGTACAAAAAGGTTTCAATGGTGTCACCATAAACTCATTGCTAATTTGTTTTTCCATCAAATGCTTATCACCCAAGATTTTTTGATCAAAACAATGTGATGCTATTAATGTACTCAAACTGGGGAGCCATTCGGACAACTCATTTTCCTGTAGGAACACACACATGCACACAGCCAAGAGGGCCATTTACCGATATTGAATTTGGCTTCCCTGTCAGTCCAAGTCAAGTATATAACTCTCGATGTACCATGTATATAGGGTATTTGGTTTACCATGTCTCATGCCTAAAGAAAGAGAACGAGAGATGTTGAAAAGAGACGCATATACTCACTCCTCTGTCTCTGCTGTTATGGAGAAGGTTGGAGAAGATTCGGCTGCCTCTATCCAATCAGTGCTGGACTGAAGAGGCAAGTATGAACAGACTTCCGATGTTTCTGCTCTTAGTTGTTGTAGTGTTTAACGCCCGCTTTTACTACTACGGCACCGCAGGCGGTGACACTGATGATACATGAAGATGGAACACCGGTGGAATGAGATGGCGGGGGAAACCGGAGCACCCGGAGAAAACCCGCCCTGACGCCGCTTCGTCCACCACGAATACCACATGCGGGTCCCTGGGATCGAACCCGGGCCGCCTAGGTGGTAGGCGAGCGCGCTAACCGCTCGGCCACGGCGCCGCCTTTCTGCTCTTAAAGCATATTGTCTACACCCCCCTCCCCCTAATTTGGGTGGTGGGAGTGACCTTCCACTTTTATGGTCCTAGAGACAAGCTAAACTACCGCTAGTATATTTTACATGTTGCAAGCTTATCTGTCCCTGTAAGCGTTTCACAACCGTGTTGTGTGATGAGTCAAGATGAAACAATTCCTTCAGAGGACGCGAGGTTGGCTAGGCATAAATCATACACTGTAACTGACTCTGAACTTTGCAACAAGAGCACGTTCCAGGTGCACAAGACAATACAGAGAACCGCCTCTCAATGACATAATGTGTATATAGTGTGCGTTGACGTTACGCTGATATCTTGGTTACAAAGGAATTGTTTCATCTGCAGTGATAAGATACTTTCTAAATTTATGAGATGCACAGTGTTTTATTTACTTTTAGAGATAGCACTGCGTTACTTCGAGAAGATACCTTAGATGATGCCCAGACACTCTTTACGTATATCACAACAATATATACGCATATAATAGAAATCGAATATCTGTATTATATCTTTAAACATTCCGAATGAATGAGAATACCTTTAACCAATTAAGGGTTAATAAGTAAGAAAAGATCAACATCTCTGGCTGTGGTAGCGAGCCCCGATCTTTCACGCACAAACACCAAGCATAACTACTATGCCCCGGAATCGGCATGCTATGCGGATAGCGTAATGTCCCTCCAGGCGATGAAAGTTCGGAAATTTATTTTAATTCAGTTTCGTTTTAGATGGATTCATAACATGCTGAACTGATAAAATATGTGTCAATGCCAATCTATTCTAATGCTTCTAACGACTGTTCATTTATGTCATTTTGTTATGTACTTCCCTTAGCATTTCTTCCAAACTATTTGCAATCTTTAGTGAAATAATATTTGAGGTATATAAGATATTTTGAGTGGTACACTAATTCAATAGTCATACTTACAACGATAAGAAATAGAAACTACGAAAAAGCATGTCTTTATTTTCATACTCTAATATTATGGTAGAGTTAGAAACGTGACAACGCTGCCCTTTCATCCACCTCATTTATGACTACTGACTGGCCTGTTAAAACAATTCCGCGACAGTTACACATGTTTTGCCCAGCCGTTTGGTAATATATTTATGACGTAAAAGATACAGTTGAATCACGGCTGAATTTTGCCGTTACATCGTCGCAAAAAGTATTTCTGGAAGAAGATTTCGTATTGTAGCTATGTACTTGTACAACGAAGCTTCTGGCAAACGATCTGAGACGTCCCCGGAAGTATGACTTCTCACATGGTGACACTTGGAAGGAGATGATTTTCCGGAACTGTGACTCCTCAAGTCGTGTGGTCGGAAATGCAGCATATAAGCAAATACCAGTGTAGTGTTGCAGGATATTCGGAGCCTGAGGTGTCTTGACGTGGAAGTACAGGTGTGCTGAGTGGAAGGAAGGAAGCAAGGAGTTTTGTGGTAACTAACCAAACTGTCGCAGCCTGTGATCTCTCAACTGTGTGCAGATATAGCTCGGCATGTTTAGCTTAACGAACGTCTAGGGTTAGTATTTCTCAGCAGTCACGCAAATATTGAATGTCACAGGGGAACCCACCATTCGCAGCATCAATAAGTGCAGCAGTGATTCATGATCATTTCCATCTCAAGATGGCCTCCTCACGTAGGAGGATTTCAAATCATCTTGGAAATATTAGCTAATTTTTGCTTATGATGCTTACGGCTAGTTTCACTGATCTGCATTATTTTCTGAAACCTCTTGATCATATCTATAGTTCGCTGAATGTAGTTATTGATAACACCCAACCAGTGTCGGGCGGTCACTAAAACTCTTGGGGGTTGCATCTATCACTGACGACCACTTCCACTGAATTCCCATAATTGATAATAAGTAATTAAAAAGTGCAATACTAAATTTTTTCGAACTAGTGGTGACATTTCATTTAAAAAATTAACTCTATTCACATATTCTTTCCGGTAGCAAAATTTTCAACCACTGTTCGATTTGAATCAGTATGTGTATAATAAGATGTCATTCCACTCAAAGCATGACAAGAGCAGAGTCCGTCGTCAGTCATCGTGTTGCGCTGAAATGTTTCATTCTCTCCAGAGTATAGAAATAGCGATCTGCTTTGAATTTGTCATAGGAATAGTAAGCAAACTTCAGCTATTTTATTAAATATGTGCCATTCCAAAAAAGACGGGGATTAATTGAACATACATAGAATTTCGAGGGAGTGAGGACAGTTAAAAGAACGGCTGTTCCAACTGAAACTTTGTCCGCCCTCCTAAAGGCAGGCTCACACTTGGACGCGCAGAAGCGAAGCGCGGCGCGCCGAACAGAACCAGCTCGCTCACACCTATCGGAAGCAAGACGCGCCGGAAAGTTGATGTGCCAAGGCCAGTCATTGTCAATCAGCACAATGGATCACTTGGGTGTACTAGCCCTAATTTGCGAAGGAGCAGGAAAAGAGTAGCTTAGGTAAAACAGAAGATTCTTGGTGCGTGATATAAACTTATCCAGGAATATAAAGCATTATTTTTTACACTGTTTGATTGTTGCATGAAGATAAGTTCAAAGTGTACTGATCCCAAGGTCGCGGGTTCAAATCCGGCCCAGACCGATGTTTTTTAAGTGTGCTTAAAAACGACAGCTCCATGTCAGTAGATTTACTGGCATGTAAAAGAACTCCTGCGGGACAAAATTCCGGCACACCGATGACGCGATGTGATCCCGGCAATTGACAGCGTCGTTGAAAGAACAAAATAACAAAAATTAGAAGTGTACTTTAGAATGAGCGTAACGAAGTTTCAGCAGATATTTCATCTTACTGCATTACAATACAATACATTTCATGTTAAACTACTATTTTCCAAATTCAAGTATGCGTGTATCACTCGTATTGTTAGAAAGG
>CM060962.1:121334367-121544367 GCA_030765045.1 Tenodera sinensis
CCTGCTGCAAAATGTGTATGGAAGCCATTATGGTGATGTAAGTTGAACTAATAAAGACACTTGATTCAATTCTAGCGTTAAAACGACTTATCATAACGGTATAAAACTTGCGAAATTACCCTCTTTCTGGCACAAATGTCAGAAAATTAATGACGTAATTACCATGACAACAAGGCAGTAATGACGTCATCAGCGGCACAACAGAATTTTCTCCAATGTGTGCCTGTGAGAAAACCTGAAATGGTCACTCGCAAACTAACGCATTTTTCGTTTCTCCATCCACAAAACTTTTCATATTCTTTTTCGTAAACATTTTTTTATTTTTCTGGAATTAAATTGTGGGTCGGTAAGGGCCTGGGAGACCCCTATGTTTATTTAAACGTTCTAGTTTTCGAATGAACACACGTATGCAATCGCCTCACTAGGACATCTAATATTACACCTTACTTGAGAGTTTGGTGGAGCGACAACCTTATCTGTTTATTTCTTTAGCTCTAAGAATGACTAATCGATAGTTACACAAGTCAAACAGTCCCTGCGAGCCTACTCTAGTTACATGCTGCTGTCATTTGTTTTTCCTCGTTAGTTATGTAACATTGCTTTGTCATTGCAACTAGTATGTTACTACTTCTCATAAACAGGAGTATGATCTACAAAATCCTACTTTGTGATGATGTCTTACACGTGTATCACAACTTGTATGAATCAAATGGTTCCACTTCTGAAGATAAACTGAAAACGAGATCTTTAGTTTCAGAAACTGTTCATAAAGAGGAGGATGAAAGTGACCAATGTCATAACCTGTATTTTGTACCTAACATATGCTTGTCAAACATATTATTATTATTATTATTATTATTATTATTATTATTATTATTATTATTATTATTATTATTATTATTATTATTATTATTAAACAGTACATTTCAAATTACAATTTGTATACCTGAACATCGCAAATTATTATCTCTCCATGTAGTGTATTACAAATTATGTGTAGTGTGCCCACATAGTGTTTTATTTATCTTTGATCAATCTAGTAAGATAATGCTTATAAAAACTGTGTATATTTAAGCGAAATGAAACTAAACATGGCAATGAAGGAAAATATTTTTAAAAAATAAATGCAAGCATATAAACACAAAAATATAGCGAGGGCCTACAAGGCCCTTCGCTATTGACGGTGTTCTTACCAAGACGCGCGCCTAGCGGAAGGTTAATAAACTCTTAGCACTCTTGGCTTCGTTTAAAATGGCAGGCGGAATACAATCCGTATTTTCAATAGTTTTATCATTATCTTCCAATTCCCTCTACAAGTGTTGAAACAAATAAAACATCTGCCTAGCAACCAGTCATACATCTCTGATCTCTGATACATAATAGTATAACATTTAGCAAATTTATTAGTCATTTTACGTACTTTAATGCTAGAATTGCATAAAACGTTGTATGTAACACATGTAGGATCTTTTCATTGTGACAGTGGTAAAAATTATCGCTTTCGTTTTCGTTTACGTGCTAAACATATAGGTACTCGTGTCACAGTCATTATACACGAATTACATAAATAACTATTGCTATGGATAGCTATATATGAAGATAAATTATTGTAAGTAGCGACAGTCGTGTGGTATTACAAATCGCGTCATGTGTTTCTTCATAGTGCTAACGAGTTGCATTGACGCCCACTCACACCAAGTATTATCGTGTATTTACATGGGCCCATCTCGCCCTTGAGAGCACCGCAGCGAACACTGGCCAATGATTTTCAGCACTTTAACCAACCTATGTACAAACTTAGGATTAGGATACAAAGGCTTTTTTTAAGCATTTACGACGTGCTTCAAGTTTGAAAACATGTCCCCTCGAAAATAAATGGGATCTGAAAGTGTTAAATAAAGTTAATATCCATTGTCATAGGAAACGTTTTATCATGTGTTTCAAGGCACTTTGTTATACTATAAATCGCTCAGCAGACATTTGCTTAGATATCATGAGCAAATGTTAAGTGGCGCTAGGAATGCTCTATTTGAATTTACGTAAGAGGATAGCCATAAATGTCATTGAAGGCCCGGAGTAGCCCAGAACTAGTAGGAGCTCGCAGAAGAGCACGCATTGGGATGATGGTACATATGTCCTCAATACTCAACCATCTGAAGCGGCATGACGTCGTGCTATTCCTGCTTTCTTTCTAGATCCAGCTTAGAAGATTCGTTCACATATTCAGAATCTGGATGTCAATATTTTCTGTGTGTGTTTCGGTTATTAAATTAAGCAGTTAGGACTTTAGGCAGATACCCGAACGCACGTTTCTTGTACACAAAACAAATTTAAAATGATGCACTGTTTAGGACTAGCTCTCAGTTTCTTACTTATTGTCTCGCAATGGGTGAGGCATAACTAATAACCAACGAACTCCCGAGAGTGTGCAATACCAGGTAGAGGTGTGGCACTGTAATGAGGACACGAAAAAATGGTGGCAAGGGTATACTTATACACCAAGTGTTATAGAATAGGCTCGTTTTATTATTCCTTAGATTTATCTCCAAATTCTTAATGCCCATTATGGAAAAGGTTGCGATTGTTGCTTGAAATAAGCAGCATTTATTGGGTTAAACGCTACTGGGTACTTTGACCTTAGAATCACAAAAACGTGTAAAGCTTTACAGTAAATATAATGCAGTATTATACTGAAAAATATAAAAACGCTTAATCCTCCTACAAATTCTCCTTATATTTATATTGGATTTAAAATTGCTATTGAAATAGTTTTAAACATGTTTGTCTATTACGTTATATTATAATGCAGTTTCTGCTTTCAAATGATAGGTTTTGTTCTAATACCCATCCAATAAACCGCCTTTCTTGGGTGGCATTAAAATTTAATTACATTTCTTTGAATTTGCACAGTTTCTGAAATTTGTCGAACTGTGTATCAGTTTGCCATAGACCAATACTCTGGCCACGTGTATTTTCTGATGTATACGACAAGCCTTGAATCAAGTAACGATTTGGTAATCTTTTCATGCCGACGTGTCATTGGTTATAACTATGTCCAGCCAGTATTTTGATACTGCTGCCATTGGAGAGGGGTAAAGAGAAGGAAAGAAGGGGAAGCTACAAGTGTCTCGATAAAATCACGATACTAAATTCAATTTTTGTACCAAAATAAGTGGTCAGACAGCTATATCATATTTTGTAACATCCTGAAATGTACACTGTGCTCTGAAAAAAAAATACTTACTTCACCATTCACTTCATAAAACAAAGAATCAGTAATATACCTCCGCATCGATAGAAATGAAAGTACCTTACCTATACTTCATAATGAAATGCTTTTCTCTTGTGTAGCATCCAGTGCATCCATACTTGAGTCCAAATAAGGTTCTTTCTTAGGTGAAGTGTTGTACAAATGCACTCAGTATCACGTAGGGTTGATTTTAGGCGCAGCTTCCATACGCCGTCTTGTAACCACAAATGCTTGAAGAGCAAAGAAACTGCGGGTCGAAGTGGAGATGTGTGCTGACTATGCTATTCCCAATTCATGATACCTATACTATGTTCGCAACAAATTGTTTGAAACTCCACTGCGCGCGAACATCAGTGAAAGAAGCGTATAGGATTTTAGGTTGGCGCAGCAACAAATGTACAGTGAACTGGTAGAGATGATTTGCTGTCAATGATGGATATGGCTTCATGATACTGGAAAATGCTTTATTTAGCTGAGTAGCGATGTGGGCATGCCATGTTAATGGACAGAGTGTACGAACAGGTATTTGAGAGTTTGGTCAAAGCACGTCATAAAACTGAGTATTAGAGGCGTGCATAAGATGACGGACGCCCTTGTTGTGCGCCTTGTACATTGAGGGAGAAATTACTTTGTAAGTGAGACGCTTTCTTCCGTCACTGCAGGGAGGTTTGTCTTCCTGTGATCGGTTCATAAGCTAGTTAAGCGTGTGGAGTACGACTCCTCAACCAGTATAGAAAACTGTCCAGGGTAGGTTATGAAGTACCTACCTGTGGCAGCATCAGTGTAAAATGTGAGTAAAGATAATTGTAGTGTATTGTCAGCAAGCAGAACAGTACTCGCGGTACGAAATTGAGGCTTATTCACAGTGCCGGGACATGGGTGTTACTCTGCTCTACACCAGCTAAAAATATGGAGGTGTCGAACACACCCTGCCAATATGCACAGACATCTGCTAGCCAGGTTAATCAAAGTGAAAGGCCCGTTTCATTCACCTCATTAAGAAGATAGTCCTGCCAAACCCCATCAATGGCCTGTGTGAAATCTAAAAGTGCTACTACATTGGTATTTGCTACGGTATAAAACAAGTCGGATCAAATTATGCTATCTACTTTTAAAGAACACAAACAAACGCAATTCTGTGACGTTTTAAAATGGTCTATGGCAGTGTAGGGGTAACCACATCTGGAACCTAAAGAGATCCACATTTAACACGGCAGGGATGATACGATAAATGAATTGTTAGACACTTTCGTATACGCGTTAGAAAAATAGGGAGAAGGTGAGAACAAAGACAAGTCAAGGACACTTGTTAATTGTGCTTACAGTGTTCTATCTTGAGCCTAACTTCTAGTTGCATCGCTTTAAAGGAAGATGTAGCCGGATTGTGTTAAATAAACCAGGATTGTGCTGAAATCCTCTAATGTTAGGTATTTTACTTATTGGTATTGTTGAGTTGTTCAGAACATATGTATAATTAGTATGCATAATTATAGTCACTGAATATTTAAAATAAGCAATCAAATGGGCACGAAGGTCAAATAAATACACTTCTGAGCGTACTACAACTTCAAGAACTGGGCATTTAAAAAGTTTGTAACCTCCAACAAATACCTGCTCAAAAAGGTGCATAAGTTCAAAGAATAACCTAAAAAGGTAAACAGTATATGAAACATACAAGTTTAGATCGGAATGCTATATATTTGTAAGCTTCCAGGTTATTTACATTACTGCATTCAAAATTTATATTAAATTGAATTATCGCTTATTTCTCAAGATTGTCGTAAGCGAACTCTTGTGTACTGTGTTGCAGAATTTTTGTATCGAATTTGTTGGTGTCATTATTTTGCACACTACAACTGCATTAGATGCACTTTAGGCACAATACAACAAATACCTTATGCTGTATGTGTCTTTCAGGAGAGTGTCATGATTCTTTAGTCATTATTTTAGCTTATTACGTCACGTAACGCGGAATATGTACTTGCTCGTAAAGTAGCATAATTTTCAAATCTTAGTAATCCAAATGATGAAGAGGTTCATGATTTAATCTATAGGAATAAAATATCTTCAAGCGTGTCAATTAAGAAAGAAATTGAATAAGATAGTTTTAGGCACAAAGGCAGTAACCAGAAGTGGATGAAATGGCTGGTTTTATTGTGGGAATTTAAACATATTTTAAGCCGTTATAGATTTCGAATTAACGGAAACGGTTTATTAATCAAGCAAGAAAGTATTTTAACAAAGGACTAGAATGTGCAAATGGCAAAAAAGCTCCCTCTAATGGTTAAACAGGTGACTGATGTAACTTTTAACGGGTTAACTTCTTAATACACGCAAGTCTGACCAAAATGTTGATCCACTATGAAATGTTAATGGTATGGACGTAGTTATTTGAATCACAGACTATATTGGAATCCGTAACGCTTGCTCTTTGAGCCTAAAAAGAAAAGCTCCTATACTTGGCAGCGCATCTTGAGCTTTACCAAGAAACAGAGCAACGCCCTCAACATAGCAGTCAGTTTTGATTGGTAAACGCGATGTGTTTGAATGGCAGATGTAGTAATTGCATTCAGAAGGAGGTAAAACAGCATGAGGATAGCAGCTAAATATTTGAGAGGCACTGCAAGGAGATAGCGCGTCTTGCAGCCGGAATGTTTGTCTCGTGTAAACTCGCATCACTGGGTGCTCACAACGTGTGGGGTTGTGCGTTAGCATATTGGAGTTCGCTCAGGTAGATGCACATCGCTGTTAAGTTCCCTGAAAGATGAATTGCAGCACAACAATCCCCTCCTGCCATACGTCACACACGACGCAAGTACCTACAAGGAGTCCTTACCGGTTCACATTCAGGCTTACCGTAAGTGCTCATCTCAAGCATCAAAGGACGTTTGAGTTCTGCGAGTTCAGGAAAGAAACTTTCAAAACGACTACATTTTTTCAGGTAGTTTTCTTGCTAGTCTTGGCCGTGTATATTCGCGCTGCACGGTATCTTGTAGGTCTGAAATCATAATCATTAACAGAAAAGGCTGAGTGAGACAACAGTTAGTCTTTTTCATCTCTGCCAAAGCCAAATCTGTTAAATAACTAATTGGAAACGCCTGTCAGCAATTCATACTGATACTAAAACCTTCGAAGTTGATGACAGAAAGTAATAAATTGTAACCAGCGCTTTGGCTGATATATCGACACCGTCGTTAAGACATGGACTCGTGAATGGGAGGTCCGCGGTTCAAATCCCAACGGGATTGAGGTTTTTTCAGGCTTTACTCAGTCCTCGTATCTAATAAATGCCTAGAAGTTACCTTAAACTTACGCCCGGAAGGTTCCTTTCCCACAATATATTTCCCAATTACCATTTCATTTCTGTACCACCGGTGTCAGCGCCTATGATGCCGTATGTAGTAGGAGCATGCATTAAACACTTCAATGAAAAAAAGTTTTGGATGAGATTGAAACTCTTCCCGTACAGCTTTGTATCTCAAACCAAGGGACCCTGGAATACTTGTTACTGCGTTGCTCACATTGCTGGGAAGTCATGAATAAAATCCATCACCTTATGAAAGTGTGTTGATTTGGATTCATTGGAAGTAAGTAATTTTCCGGATTCTTTCAATTACTTTCTTATGACTAACCAAAATATTTGGAAATTAGCCTTCGCTGTTTCTGTAAATCCGGACTTACTACATTCGAGCATCCTCCATCTTCCTCTTTGCATTTACACTTGCTTTCTGAATACGCATAATATATCAGTGAAAAGGCAGACACGACAAGTAGCTGTTAAAGCGTTTAGATGAATTCAAGAATATTGATTGATTCCTTATTATATTCATAACCGCATAAGATTGAATGTTCGCTTTCTCTACTGGAATCTCACAAGATATTAATGTTCTATGTAAAGGAGTGAATATCTAAATCTTGAGCAGCCTGATGAAAAAAGAGCCATGATGGACGTTTAGTTGCGATCAAACCTTGTGCGCAGATAACAAAATTGCTGAATTGAAATTTAATGTGTACAAATGGGAATGATGTAATGACTTGGGACGTCGTGCATTCCTAAGTACAGTAGATTTACAAACTAAGAGCCATTTCCTTCTTAGCACCAGCTAACATCTATACGGTTACATAACATACATTAAAACCTGTCATTGCCGCGACCAGAACAGCGGATTGGCCCCTTCGCTCTTGCCAGCATTTTCTATCATAACATTTTTCACCTACTAATAATTTGTAAATAAAGCAAAAAGATGCGTATAAGGTAGCCACTTTCCCAGTTTCTTAACATTTATACCAGCATGAGGGGGAGACTCTTTTCAAGTACAGCTCTTTTAGTTGAAAACTAATAAAGGCTTACTTTTGATGACATTTGCAAGACCTAAGGAGGTTGCAGGAGGAATTGTAGAAACCATAGTGACCATCTTATACCAGAACTCCCAACATTGCCAAGGGTTTAATGGTTTTGGTTAAACATCAATTATCCAAATAGCTATGTACATACAAATCAATTAAAGCAATTACAATATTGCTGGTATTCAATTATTTTAATTTAATGACCTCAGCTTCATTGTGCCAATTTAATGACCTCAGCTTCATTGTGCCAAGTTTCTGAATTCTCAAAATGTTCCAAATTGCCTCCTATCCTTACAATCCTATCACTCATTGCTGTAGTTTTCGCCCTATCGAACCTAAAACATGTGATAACATTTTATTATTGAGAAAACAGGCCTATTTTCTGAATATCTTCAAATTCGTCCCCCGCCGAACATTTTTCACACCTTCTTCCCTGCCCCTAAAAGAACGAAGAGACGAGCACTATATCTTTATTTCACAAAATTATTGATAAAATTACCTTTTCATGCTGAAAAACCTCAAAATTGCTTCCTCTCAAGAACTTTCCTCCCCTAATCCACTTAGTTATGCTTTGTGCGATAGTGCCTCCACAGTAATTATTTTCGCACCTCTCATAGATTTCAGCCCCATCTTCCATTAGGGACATTTTTCATTCCTGCCTTCAAAAACAACATTTATATTTTTATTTAGCAAAGGTATTGAAAAGACTGGCGCATTCGCGCCGAGAATCCTCAAAATTGGCTCACACCGAACATTACCTTCTCTTCCATTGCGGGTGGTGTTTTGTGACATCATCCCCCCCCCCCAGGTATTTTTACTGTTGTCCTAAAGAACATATGTGCTAAATGTGGTCTAATTCGGTCCATGGGGGGCACTCACGTATCGACAAGAGTAATAGCCGATGTCGTTAAGCCACAGACCCGTGAACGGGTTGTCTGCTATTCAAATCCCGCCAGAATAAGCTTTTCCCGCAACTGAAAAATGCTGTTAGATACCCTAAACTTAGGCCTGGGGCATTAGCTTACCAAATTTTAATTTCTTCGTCCAGTGAGAAGAGGCGTTAAACGCGTATATTCGCTGTGTGTTGTATAACCAAACACAACTTTGGCTTTTACATACATGGTAATATACAAATATGTGTTTCAGAAAATCAATGCCCCCCTAGCGTGGTCCAACTGTTAAATAACCCAGGCCATAACTAATTAACAGCTTTCATGTCGGATAAATGATGTGAAGTACCTCTACAGCCCTTGATATAGAATGTAGGTATCTGTGGTTTTTGTTATCATTACGTTAAGTAGTATGACGAACATGTATCCAGACTTAACCAAGAGAACTTGAGGCAAGTCCTCGGCGGAGGTAACTTTGCAGAGAAATTAGTGTACCGTCACAGAGAAACTTTAAAAGGACGCCCTTGCAAACACACGCGATTTCCTTTCGGAGTCACACACCCGTAACTTAGTCTGCTGCTGCAACTATATGCGTAATTAAAACAGTATTTTAATACACCTGATGGCAAAGTAACCCTTTATTAAACTCAAATTAACTCCGCGCTTCTTGGGCACAGACCGAGTTGGTCTGATAATTATTTTATACTGCCATCTCAGAAAGTTGTCGGAATACCCCAGAGCTTTTCTTGGAAATACTTTATTGGGGTTTCCCAGGCGGGAAGCTGATTAACAGTTAAGGCTTCTGGGCTTTTAATGAGGAACCTTTGCTACCAAAGAAACATTTCATCTTTATACTAACATTCTTATTCATTAAGAAATGTTCCACATTTCATTTAATAGTAAACAATTTTTGCTAACTATTCTAGCCTAATGGGGCTTTATGTTAAGTGATGAAAGTTCTAAATACTGACCAAATGAAAGCATTCTCGAAATGAAGCGCAAAGTAAAGCCCACACATCTTGACATTTTTATCTGTAAATGGTCTAGTGTGACCCTAATACACATTGGCAAGGGGTACCAAGGGACTGAAAAATTCAGTGCCATAACCGGGATTTGAACCACAGATCTTCCGGTCTTCGTCCGGCTGTTCTAATCACTGAGCTACCATGGCCAACGTGCCGACATGACATTAAATTCTCCAACTCACTCATCTTTATAGGTACCTTAATGGCGGCTTACAATGATGTAAGTACCTACTTGTAAGACCCGGGCTTCTAGTTTAACCAACTATAAGGTCCAATCAATGAAAATTAATTGTTCTTCCACACTGAGATCTTATTGCTAATTCTCTTCAAGGTGCAAGGGGAATACAGCGGGCTTTAAGCGATGGACAAATGTTTTAAAAGTGGTCGCTATATGATGACTTTGAAATTCCGTTCCCTTTGTATGACCATGAGATAAAAAGTGAATGACGACCTTCCATTTGAGAAAAGTCCAAGCATTGCATAACAAACAACACACAAACACAAACAACAAACAAGGTCTTCGAAGTGGTTCACTTCACACACACACACACACACACACACGCACGCACGCACGCACGCACGCACGCACGCACGCACGCACGCACGCACGCACGCACGCACGCACGCACGCACGCACGCACGCACGCACGCACGCACGCACGCACGCACGCACGCACGCACGCACGCACGCACGCACGCACGCACGCACGCACGCACGCACGCACGCACGCACGCACGCACGCACGCACGCACGCACGCACGCACACACACACACACACACACACACACACACACACACACACACACACACACACACACACACACACACACACACACACACACACACACACACACACACACACACACACACACACACACACACACACACACACACACACACACACACACACACACACACACACACACACACACACACACACACACACACACACACACACACACACACACACACACACACACACACACACACACACACACACACACACACACACACACACACACACACACACACACACACACACACACACACACACACACACACACACACACACACACACACACACACACACACACACACACACACACACACACACACACACACACACACACACACACACACACACACACACACACACACACACACACACACACACACACACACACACACACACACACACACACACACACACACACACACACACACACACACACACACACACACACACACACACACACACACACACACACACACACACACACACACACACACACACACACACACACACACACACACACACACACACACACACACACACACACACACACACACACACACACACACACACACACACACACACACACACACACACACACACACACACACACACACACACACACACACACACACACACACACACACACACACACACACACACACACACACACACACACACACACACACACACACACACACACACACACACACACACACACACACACACACACACACACACACACACACACACACACACACACACACACACACACACACACACACACACACACACACACACACACACACACACACACACACACACACACACACACACACACACACACACACACACACACACACACACACACACACACACACACACACACACACACACACACACACACACACACACACACACACACACACACACACACACACACACACACACACACACACACACACACACACACACACACACACACACACACACACACACACACACACACACACACACACACACACACACACACACACACACACACACACACACACACACACACACACACACACACACACACACACACACACACACACACACACACACACACACACACACACACACACACACACACACACACACACACACACACACACACACACACACACACACACACACACACACACACACACACACACACACACACACACACACACACACACACACACACACACACACACACACACACACACACACACACACACACACACACACACACACACACACACACACACACACACACACACACACACACACACACACACACACACACACACACACACACACACACACACACACACGGTTCACCAGTTATGCAAAGGTCATCAAAAGTAAACAGGACTACATAGGCTATAACCAGAAAAATCAAAATACACATTTCATTTGCCATAAAAATATCTTTAACATATGGTATTTTAATCAAAATCGTTAGAACCAATTTTGAGAAAATAAAAATTTGCGAATGATTGTCCATTTAAAGGGTAGCTTAAAGTGGAGGAATTTTCTTCAAAATCTTCGTGTCGTATCCTTGAAAGCTATTAAACTTAAATATCAACTTTGGTTTTCAACCGATTTTTCGTTTTGAGTTATGCTGTTCACAGACATGCACAGACACAAACACGCACGCACTCTCACGGACCTTTTTCTAAGAATGCTTTTTTTTTTTTTATTATTCATGGGGGGAGGGGCTCAAAACATATATTACCAGTGAAATCTTGACATCTTATTTTTGGGTCGAATACAATACTTCCCCTTCTAGCTATACGTAGTAGAGAAAGTAAAAATGTAGATATCGTTAACAATTATTTTTGTCATGTAAAATGTTTTCAGGCGATATTTCCGAGACGCTCTAGGTTATATGTTTGAATTTTCAGATACTTATATTATTTTCAAGTGGCAAGTTGCTATTCGCTTTTTCTCGTGATTACACTAAGAGTATGAAATTTCAAAGCCATTGCATAGCGATCCGCTGTTTAAAGGAGAGACAGTTGAAAGTGGCATCATGTGTATCAAGAAGATTCGTTAAGCAGCATGTTTCCAAGGTTAATTCAAGATCAAGGATTCCTCAGGATAATTCATCTCGATAATATTAATCATCAGTACCGCGGGTACAAGTGTATTAACAACAATTTGTATCTTGCTTTTACTCAGTAATATTTAAAATACAATCGATCCACAATGCACGTCCACCTACAACATCTGTGGCCTGCCATATCCTAGCGGGTTGAAAACAATTGCCAAAGCGGAAAACAATTGCCGCACAATCAGCGAAGTCTCCATTATTGAAGACTGCCAACAGAGCAGTCTTAACCCAACTTAACGTTTGAACCTAACCCAAAGAAAACCATGACATCTGCTACCCAGCCTAGTTATGGATCAGTTATGCTAACTCCTCCGAAAAAAGAACAAGCGCTAATCATTGAATCTCACGATGAACTTAATTAAGGACTATGCAATGGCAATAAGTAAACGAACCAATGCAAGCAGCATTCGGTATATATCACGCATTTGCAATTCCAGAATATGTGTCTACCTATCAAGTGTCAAATTGGTCGAAGATTTAACATCAAAACACACTGTAATACAAGTTAACAATATATCTTGCCAATTAAGACTGGTAATAACACCGATTAAGAGGGCTGTACTCTCAAACGTGTGCCCTATTATACCTAAAGACACAATACTTACGGCATTAAATAAATGTGGAGTCAAACCAGTGTCCAGTATTACCTATGTAAGGGCAGGAATCAACGAACCTGGGGTTTCCCATATCTTAAGCTGTAGAAGACAGATGTATGTTTCCCCAGACGACCTTGCTAAGTTACCTCCTAGCTTTAACATAAACTACGAGGGTACCTATTGGATTTACGCCATTTCCGACACACCCATCTCCTTTTTATGCTAGCAAGGACACCTTGCTAAATACTGCAAGCATGATTTTGATCTGCCACGCGAAGATACTAAACAGTGATTCAGCACAGTTTCCACAGCTAATACCAGTAGCTAAGAAACTTAATAGATTTCAAACAAAGGAACTTACAGATACACCACCATCTCACAGTGAAGAAGAGAATACAAACGAGGAGAAAAACGCTTCGATACCAAAAACCCAACCTAAATGTCACACAGCAGCAAAGGAGGCTGGCATTTTAATCTAAAACGCCCTATCCCAGCTTCCCTCTCTAGCAAAACTTCCATAGAAATAATTTCTGATAAAATACCATCACAGTTGATCCGCTCGAATCCCCAGAAGATCTTTCTGAGGATCGTGATGCTGAAGAACAGTCTTAATCTCAGATAAAACATACTGTTAAAAAGGCAAGAAGAACAGAAATAACTTCGTATGCAGAATTATTGAAACCAGTCAAATCTGTCATGGAAACAGAGCCTCAAAGCTTTACCCTTAATTTTCTCCAACTCAGAAGTTTCTTTGAAAACACTGTAGACAATACTGATGTAGGTACACTGACTCTCTAATGCATTAACGTTCTAGAAGCTCTTCTGAATACTCAAAAGACTTCATCCATATTATAGAGAACGTAAAATGAAAATCAGGAGTGCTCGAGTTCAAAAAAGCTGCTTACCACCCTTAATTCCACAGGATATAAATAAATGGAATGGACACTTTTACAGGTTAGAGGTTACCCGACCTTTATTCCACCTACAGTAATGCTCGGCGGATCTGGAACTCCCCAAGAGGTCAAAATTCTTTCCAATGTAATGAGTAAGGAGATATGGATACCCTCCCACTATCACAGGAAATGACCGATGAAGCTGCCAAGAGATTCGTTCAATGTACCAGTGGATGTGCAGGATGGCCTCAGGAATCTCAGTTGTTTCTTTTTCTTGTCACACTATTGTGTTACATTCTTGTTGTGTTGTTAACCTGTTTATGCTTGTGTGTACCATGACTTATGACCTATTAGTTAAAGCGATGATAAATAAGTAAATGCATGAATAAATGATAGCTGTTTAAAAAACTGACCTTCACTGTAGCCTACGGTATCCTTGCATCTATAGTCAAAAGTGCTAATCGGTTTTCCAGTTCCACATAAAGGGGTGATTCTGCCCTTCTCTGTAGTGAAAGTTTACTACATTATTTATATTTTCCTTTTTTTAAGAAACATGTGAACAATGCTGCTTTAAGTTCGACAGCAGTGTCATAAATGTGTCACGTTATCCCAAAACTAGAATCAAAGACGCCGAAGTGGAAACACAACCAGCTCTTAAAGTGAACATGGCTCAAAACAGTGAATCAAGTGCCATAAATTTGCCAAGCTGCACCAAGGCCAGAACCAAAAGGGCCGAAGTGGAAACTTAAACAGCCCTACTGTACAACGAAATCTGTAACTGTATTGTGACGCCGGCCCACGGCAGCAGCAACACAAGGGACGATCAGCCCTGGGCTGCCCCACCCCACTTGCGCGGTGCGTGACAAAGGCGCTCATGGTCAAGCTTCCCCACACCACTCACGCGAGCAAACACGTGACTAACAACAATCAAGCGACAACAAAGGATTTTCCAGACCATTTGAGGAGTGTCCGGCAGCTGGTTTGTATGTAGACGTTCGAGAAAGATCTGGCTACATAATCGCCGGTATAAAAGCTTGCGGAGCGCGTGGAGGCAGGCAGGTTTTGAGTCGGTCAGTGTGTCAGTGAGTGCGAGACAGCTGTGAAGGATACGTCGCGTCGAAGTGAAGAAGTTTTAACGAGTGTTGAGTGATTGTATCGTCGGAGTTAGTGTTTGAGAGACCGAGAAAGTGAAGAGAGTCAGTGAAAGGAGTGAGTCAAGCCTACGAAAAGAAAACTATTGTGAGTAGCAATGTCACGAAAGACTGTAGACGTTAACACAAGACGTTGACACGTCAGTAGAACAGAACTATGTTTTCGTGCAAAAGTTTAGAAGGAAAATAAAGTGATGAAAAGTAACCACTCTGGATTTTGTAATTTTGTCACAGTATAGTAAAAGATTGTCTCTGTTAAGAACTAGGTAAAAGAATAAGCTTTTGCAAGAATGGTTTGTAGAAGAGTGAGTGAGGAAAGTGGTGTTAATGCAACACACGATCGGTCCTTTCGCTATTTTTTAAATTTATTTACACATATATAAAGGTCCTTGTACGTATGTAGTGGATGCCTCATGTCAGTTGTCTCATGCAGAGAGCAACCACTGTTCTCTTTGCTTTGAGAGAGAATCTGTGACGCTCACGTTTTGTTCAACAAGACGTCAAGGCGAAACATTTCCACCTGCATGGTTGGAATCGGAGAAACCCAATTATTATTAATGTAGGGAACACATAACGTATGCCGTAGCATCATTACCACGACCTGCTAGAGCGCAATCGAGACGTTACCTGGCATTCCTCTTGCTACCTGCAATAGTGGCACAATGCCCGCTAACATCCCACTGCTTAGATTACAAGCCTTTAGAAAAGAGAATATGATGTGAAGAACTTTCCAGTGGTTGTGGTGACAATCTATAGCATGGAAATAATAATGCTGAGAATGGTAGACATGGTCAACAAAATAACTCGGTTCTACTTTGACAACTTGTATCACATGACTAGGTTTCGTAGCACATTTCCCTTTTGCACCTCAGTCTAAAGAGACCTTTTGTGCACTTCCAGTTTTCTAATCTACATACATAGTAGTAGTATTTGTCTCATTAGACTATAACCTTTCTTTAATTTTGCCTTGACTCCGAGAATCTGGTATCTTTTCCGTTCTGATGTTTCGCCGTTACATTGGCTTTCAAATACAAGTGACAAATTGGTTCCATTTGGTGTAGTCCCACTGTCCTTAGATGTTTCCATGTCCAGTTATATAACTTATATGTAACTCTTCTGAGTTGCCCTTTGGTCAGCCTACGAGTGAATTAGTTCGTCCGCAGGTTTATTAGTTATCTGCCTACAAAGCTTGTCTATGGCTGTTATTTCCCATTTGTTTTGGTTTTCATTACGAACCCAATTTTGCAGTGTGTTTTGGTTTCTAAGATGCTTATTCCACAGAAATGTTCTGGTCCTGTGAAGCGGAGAGGTGCCCTTTTCTTTGCCAGGAACTCAGGCTTTTCATTTCCTGCAGTACCTATGTGACCGGGTACCCACCATAACTCCACATTGTTGCGGGAGGAAAGATTTAATATGTTGTAATAACTAGTCTAGAGTTAAAGTGATGGGAACTGAGAGCTTTAAGTGCAGCCTGGCTGTCGGAATTTATAAGGATATTTTTCCCTTTAAGTCCCTTTTTCCAGCAGTGGTGTGCATTTCCGAGTATAGTAGGTATCTCTGCCTAACAGACAGTCGTGTATCTATCTAGACTTATAGTTTTACATTGGCACGTAGACTCGTAATCGATTTACAACCAGCAAGCCATTCCAAGTCATAAATGTATTTATTAAAATGTCGCACAGAGATTCTAATTTTGTTTTCAAATTCTCTACTGCGTTGCCTTTTTCGACGATTTCTCTTTTCTTTGCATAACTAAATGGGGAGAAACTTGATTCAAAATTTCACACAAAACACAGCACTCTTCACTCACACAGACTTCACTATTCGCCGCTACATTCATGCTTTCGCACAAGCAACTTGCCATTTCAAAATTGCTTATAGTAAGTGTTACTCATAATTACCAAAACATGTGCAATCGTCTGTTTAGAAATGAAACTTGTCAAACATTACATTCGAAATATCTGCCTTATCACGTAATACTAAATTGCTATTGACGCCATCATCAGCACCACCACCACCACCACCACCACCACCACCACCACCACCACCACCACCACCACCACCACCACCACCACCACCACCACCACCACCACCACCACCACCACCACCACCACCACCACCACCACCACCATCACCACCACCACCACCACCACCATCATCATCATCATCATCACCATCATCAGCACCACCACCATCATCACCACCACCATCACCACCACCATCACCATCACCATCATCACCACCACCACCACCATCATCACCATCATCATCACCATTACCATCACCACCATCATCACCAGGCGACCCGGGTTCGATCCCAGGGACCCGCATGTGGTATTCGTGGTGGACGAAGCGGCGTCAGGGCGGGTTTTCTCCGGGTACTCCGGTTTCCCCCGCCATCTCATTCCACCGGTGCTCCATCTTCATGTATCATCAGTGTCACCGCCTGCGGTGCCGTAGTAGTAAAAGCGGGCGTTAAACACTACAACTACTACCATCATCACCATCATATCTAATCTCTCCATCTCCTCATGGGTCTTCCGACGCTTCTTCCAGTCGGCTGGAACTCATATTACAACTTAGGGAAACGTTTATCATTAGGGCTAGGAAGTTCATGCATTTGCATGTTTTTTCATAGGGGTTAAAAATGTATGCTTCTACATTATGTGCACGAATTATGGAATTTTCAGTTATTTGGACATGATTTTATAGTACATATAACTGCATATTTTCTTGATTTTTGATAAATGCATATTATTTCAATATTATAGCCCCTATATTGCATATTTTAATTATTTTATGGTTTTTTATTATTTTTTCAATCTGGATAATATTTTTCATATTGGTAGTATTGCACATGATGATGCAATTCGCGAGGTGGCGAGAACTAATGTTGAGTCATGTTGTCATGCAGTGAATCCCCTGTTTCATCCTTTCATTATATGCATGTGCATAGAGAATAATCAGTGCGTTATCTGAGAGGTTTATAGTAGCAAAGATAAAGTGCAGGTCAACGTTTTGAGCAGCACGATTATAGCAACGCTTGCCTGCCCACCAGTAGTTGTGTCGTGGTCTTCAAACGTAACAGTGTTGTGAACTGGTTCCTCCCAAATTAAATTAGGCGTATAAAATGTTAAAAAGCTCTTCAAATGCCGAAAATAAAACCAACTTCGAGTGCTAGATTAATTAATTTACAGAACGAGTTTTCGGGTGATGTAATATCTACAGATAATAGGGCACTGTTTTGTGGACCGTGTGAGAAAAATGTAGGGAGTGACAAAAGATTTCAAATAGTTCAGCACATAAACACAGCAAAATATAAGGAGAATTTAATCAGAAAACTCGCAAACAAAGAACGTGTTCAAAAGCAGCTAGTAGAGTGTTTAGGAAGTAGGGTTACTGAATTTTTCTGACTTGTGCCAAGCAGTTTTAGCTGCTGATATTCCCTTGTTCAAAATTAATAATCCGACATTTAAAAACTTTCTTGCCAAGTACACTCGACAACATGTGCCTGAAGAAAGTACACTGTGCAAGACTTATGTCGGACATTGTTACAATAACGTATTGTCAAATATACAAAAATGAATTAGTGGATCAGTTTGTGTGGTTGTCTGTTGATGAAACTCCTGATTCTGAGCGCCGTTCTGTTGCTAATATAATCGTGGGTGCTTTAAATAATGAACAAAAGACTACACCTTATCTTCTTAATGTGTGCGAATTGTCGGCCACTAACAATGTAACTGTGACCCAGTTTGTGATGGACACTTTGAAATTACTATGGCCATGTGGAATCAAATACGCCCGGTTACTTTTAGTTGTTACTGATGCAGGTCATTATATGGTAAAATCAGGACAAACTCTGAAAGGTATTTTTCCTAACTTAATTCATATAACTTGTTTGGCACACGCTCTTCATCGCATTTCTGAGACAGTACGCGATTCTTTCCCGCTGGTAGTTAGATTTGTGTCCAGTACCAAGAAAATTTTTGTTAAATCTCCTAAAAGAGTTAAGTTGTTTAGATCAACAGCACCTAATATCCGACTTCCACCTGCACCAGTGTTAACTCGATGGGGAACATGGGTCGATGCAGTTTTATATTATACTGAGCACATAGAAATAGTCGAAGAGGTTGTTAATTCATTGGACTCGAAAGATGCTTCATCAATGGAAACTGCAAAATACTGTCAGACACTGGGTTAAAAGAGGATCTTACTTTCATATCTGCCCATTTTTCTTTCTTAGTAACAGCCATAACGGCATTGGAAGCTGTAGGATTTCCTTTGCATGAATCACTTACTGTCTTTGAAAAATCAATATGTGACCTAAGTTCGGTTCCTGGACAAAAAATGTATTATGTAATTTCAAAAAATTTTGGTTATAACCAGATGTGCGATATTCGAGACATCCTCGAAAGAAAACCGTCTGTCACACCAAGAGACTTGACTCTCTCTGTGAAGCAGTTCACACCATTTAAATGTGCCCCGATAACATCTTATGACGTGGAGAGAAGTTTTTCACGTTACAATGTATGCGAGACAACATACGATGTTTTACAGTTGAACATTTTTGCAAAGTGTTTGTTGTGAACTGCAATTTAGCAGTTAATACTAGTAGCCGGACCACTTCTGCTGCAACCTCTAAGGAATACGGTAACTTTATGTATTATTTATACTAACTCGTCTTGTCTACTGCAAAGGGAAATCAATCGTTTTAATTAATAGTGCATATTTCTTGGCATATTTTCAAGTTTTTAAGAGCATATATGCATGCATATTTCAGTGTTTTTTAGGGCATGAACTTCCGAGCCCTATTTATCATCAATTCTTTGTGCATGCTGTTTCAATCGTGTTTTATATTCCTCTATTTTTTCATTTATAGGGAGAATATTTAATTCGTTTCTTATGTCTTCGGTTTTTATTTTGTCCATAATGTACATACATCCCTTATTTGCTCTTGGGTATCTCATTTCGGCTGCATTAATTCTATTCCAGTCCTTCTCTTTTATCTCCCGTGCTTCACATCCGTACATCAATGCTGGCACAGCCATTACCTTGTAAAGTTTTAAATGTTTCTTTGCTTATCTTTCTGTTTAAAGTTATTGCTAATATCCCACAAATATACTGAAATTTGTTTACTTTATTGTTTAGATCTTCATTATCTTTATAAGTTATGTTGCATCTTAAGTAATTAAATTTATTTGTTTGTTCTAATATACTATTGTTTAAACTATTTTTGACCGGAATAGATTGTTACCACGGCATGACATATTTTTGTTTCATTTATTGAGATGTTTTTTGTTTCACTTAGTTGATACACACATATTTTTCAGTCATCTTTGTTTGTGTAATTATTACACCATCTGCAAAGAGCAACATACATATGGTAGTTGTTATTTAGTTTGATGCCTCTTGGTATTTTTCCTTTAACTTTTCTAAGAATATCGTCCATATGAATATTAAAAAGTAGCGGGGACAAACTGCACCCTTGTCTTAGACCATTGTTATTAGTCAGTTCTTTTTAAAATCGTCCGTATCCTAATCTTATTTTAAGCTTTGTTTCATCATACATATTTTGCAATACCTTTATTAGGATTTGGGGTATCCTTTTTTGTTGAGAAGCGTCCAAAGTTGGTTTCTGTTTAATCTATCAAAGGTTGTTCTTCCTCTTCCTCTTCTTCTTCCTCTTCTTCTTCCTCTTCCTCCTCTTCCTCCTCCTCTTCCTCATCCTCTTCCTCCTCCTCTTCCTCATCCTCTTCCTCCTCCTCTTCCTCCTCCTCTTCCTCATCCTCTTCCTCCTCCTCTTCCTCCTCTTGTTCCTCCTCTTCCTCCTCCTCTTCCTCCTCCTCTTCCTCCTCCTGTTCCTCCTGTTCCTCCTGTTCCTCCTCCTCTTCCTCTTCCTCCTCCTCTTCCTCCTCTTCCTCCTCCTCTTCCTCCTCCTCTTCCTCTTCCTCCTCCTCTTCCTCCTCCTATTCCTCTTCCTCCTCCTCTTCCTCCTTCTCTTCCTCCTCTTCCTCCTTCTCTTCCTCCTCCTCTTCCTCCTCTTCCTCCTCCTCTTCCTCCTCCTCTTCCTCCTCCTCTTCCACCTCCTCTTCCTCCTCCTCTTGTTCCTCCTCTTCCTCCTCCTCTTCCTCCTCCTCTTCTCCTCTTACTCCTCTTCTTCCCCCTCTTCCTCCTCCTCTTCCTCCTCCTCTTCCTCTTCCTCTTCTTCGTCCTCTTCCTCCTCCTCTTCCTCCTCTTCGTCCTCCTCCTCTTCCTCCTCCTCTTCCTCCTCCTCTTCCTCCTCCTCTTCCTCCTCCTCTTCCTCCTCCTCTTCCTCCTCCTCTTCCCCCTCCTCTTCCCCCTCCTCTTCCCCCTCTTCTTCCCCCTCTTCTTCCCCCTCTTCTTCCCCCTCTTCTTCCCCCTCTTCTTCTCCCTCTTCTTCTCCCTCTTCTCCCTCTTCTCCCTCTTCTTCTCCCTCTTCTCCCTCTCTTCCCCCTCTTCCTCCTCTTCCTCTTCCTCCTCTTCCTCCTCTTCCTCTTCTTCTGCTTCTGCTTCTTATCATCATTTATAAAGAGAAAATAAACTGACTTTATTTTCTTTCCTAATCTCTAACAATCAGTAATCTATTTACACACAAGGAGGTAATAAGCAAAACACACCTTGCGTCTGCAAAACAAGATTATACTAACCATAAGTAAACACTTCATGCCATCTGTTGGGGCTCTAGAAACTACTTGCAAAAATGTCTCCCGTGGGTCAATTCCCGCGCACACTTTGAAAGTGGTAGGCATCACTAAATTTTCCACAAGGGAGGCTTTAATGAAGATATGGAAATTAATGCATTATTAACAAAAAGAGCAAGGAATGCTTCCTTTGCTTCCACGAAATATAGGTCTTAAAGCGTTAAGTATTGACTTGCAGTAATTCTTTTATCAATGTTACGTAATTCACTATACATTTTTCCACAGGAATAACGTCGAATTAAACAATAGGTGGTTACATTGCTTACATAAAACATGCGAAATAGCATTTAGATGTATATTCGTCTTAACAAACTCTTGAGATGGAAAAGAAAGGAAGAATCACAAATTTCAATCATGTATTTCAGCCTGGTTGAGGATCTGGCCAACGCGTGGAATAGCTTGAGCGACCCTCACTTGTACTTGCTAAAAATACAGGGTGGAAGGTACTGCTTCGGCCATACGTTAACCAGGGATTGTACATGATGAGTGTAACAAATAGGTCCAGTACAGTTTTTGTCAATAAAGAACGGTTTCACCGAAAAAAAGAATTTGTGTCAAACGTTTGGGGCCATCTAGCTTCTTGACGAATGGATATAAATGGTGTATGATTTCACTAACAGTCGTGCAAACATTGTGTGAACAACGCTGTCATGCTTTTCTATCTTAATTTGAATGAATTTAACCACAATTTAATGTTAAAATGTCATGCACAGCTTAAGTTCTACGCGAAATATGGCAACGTCGTGGGCCACTCCAAACGTACTTGTCGCGTGTCCTCACAACAAATTCGCCTGCCTGCGGGGGGAAGGGGTTTAGCGGAGGTATCGCTTAACAGCGTTAAGGTCGGCCGAAGAAGAAAGGGCTAAAGTACAACTGTCTGCAATACGAAAGAATTTAGCTTGCGATCATGAACCCGTTCACATCAAGGAAGTACTTAGGCATGGTACTGCTAATTTCAGGCGAAAATTCCCCTTAAGAATACAAAATAAATAAATAGGTACAAAAATAAAAGATGCAAAATAAAATAAGAAAACATAACAATGAGATCACGTAAATAAAGCCAGATGTTCCCACTCCCCCTCATCCCTTATCTAGCGAAACAAGCCACTCTTTACCTCCAACGTTTCTTCTGTTTTTCGCCTTTCAAAAAAAATTGTCTCCTGTGAACCGAAATGCAACTCAATGTTAAGAACTTTAAGTAATACTAAAACATAAACACCACATAATGGGCATACATGACATACATTTTCAGTATTTTTGTTGTAAAGTGCGTATAGATGTATTAAGATTATTTAATGTGTACTTTGTTCAGAGTCTTTTGAGACGGTGGGAGGGACAGGTAGACAGTAGCTTGCTCGTGCCCCAGATCACTTACGTGTGCTGGCACTCTGCGATAGAAAAGTGCACTGTTGCAACATGTCACTTTCATACTTTTGTTGCACTGTTAATTTGCTTATTTATGCACTTAATTGGCATAAATAAACGAAACTGCTTCAACAATTTTATTCTCACCCTCGGATGATAAATACATTTAATATCAACAAACTAGAGTACATGATCATATTCACTTGGACTACATTACTTCTATTCCTGTATTAATTATACCTGGGTGACCGAGCTTCGCTCAGCTTTTCTTTTCTTTCCCTTTTTTTAATCGTGGGGGAGAAGGTACTTAGGTAAACTTGAAAAGCAAAATATTAACTAAACATACATTTTCATCCTAATTGTAGGAGCCGTTTCCGTGACGAGACGTTTAATATCCTGGCTTGTTTGTTGAAATTGGCCCATTAACAGAGAAATTATGACCAAAATAAGGTTTAGACTAATTGTGACTGTTACGCGTAGACTAATATAGCTAAGTCAACTTTAGGTTTTCTGAAAGCTCTTGACGAAGCCTTTAATATCCTGACTTTTCTGTTGAAATTGGCCTATTAACAGAGAAATTATGCTCAAAATAAGGTTTAGAGTAATTGTGACTGTTAAGCGTAAAATCGCTGTTTTTTTTTTTTTTCAGGCATGACACCTATATAGATAAACTTAATAAGCAAAACCTTATCTGAATACAAAATTTGATCGAAATCGTTAGAGCCGTTTCCAAGTTGCGCGGAATATATATACAAAGAATTGCTCGTTTAAATATATAAGATATAAATATATATCGACACAGTTGGTTCTACATAGAACCCCCACAAAAAGAACAAAAGAAGGAAATACAAGCAGAAAAACGAAACATTATTTACATTTACAATATGTGCATTGTCATTTACTATATCTTAGTATCGCATAATTCTTCTTCTTTTTCATCGCATTTCGTCTGTTGGAGTTCTGTAGTTTTGAATATCTAGTTTAATGGTTCTTATTACTGTACATCTGGGAACGTCGGTTGCAGCCACAGTATGTGCAATCGGCGAGTCACGCTTGCCGTCCCCTCCTTTAAAGTAATCGTCCACATTTTGAATAATGTGTGCCGTCTGTTTATGTACTGGTTTTCCATGTCCTATAGACGCGGAATTTGCTTTATAAGTAGTACGTGCATTACCTGTTTCCCACGGTCGCCACGTATTTGTACAGGTTTAAGAGTTTTGTGCAATCTTTGTTGTGCGCACTACGTCTGAATGACTGCATAAACCTTGCAACTCTGCCTGGGTTGTTGTGGTTTCTATACACGCGTCGGACACGCGAAGTCCGTATCTCCCCCTCCCACTGTCTCAAAAGACTCTAAACAAAGTATATTTCAAAATAATTCTGACTGGTACTTGTGTTCTTTGTTCAAAGAGTACTTGGAAACGTAGCATTATCTTGTGGAGTACATCAATCCCGTATTAGATACGCGTAAAGTCGCGTTTTTTTTCAGGAATGGCACCTATATAGATAAGTTACATAGTAGTAGGAGTACGGGCCCTAATGACCTAGTTGTCGACGGTCCCTTAAGCAAAACTCACTCACTCACTCACTCACTCACTCACTCACTCACTCACTCACTAGTAGGACTAGGAGTAGTAATGATGATGATGATGATGATGATGATAATAATAATAATAATAATAATAATAATAATAATAATAATAATAATAATAATAATAATAATAATAATAATAATAATAATCTTAATCTTCATTGCTAGAAAAATCTGTATCCTTCGTCAACATTGTTTTAACCCTAAAATACGGATTTCGATTGTTTCATTTTCCTGCTTTCTTAACTATGGAAAACTGAATCTTCATTATTACTTGAACGAATGCATAATTTCAGTTACATTCGCACCTTTCCGGCATAACATTTACATTCGTGTCAATCTTCCAAGATAGTGGCCCGCACAAGCGACACGGTAGACGTATTGGGAGAGAGTTTTGTTTATATCGAAGCACACGCCAGTCAGATGTTTTGTTTACAACTGAGGCAGTGTTGGCCGCGAGGCACACGTCAGTCAGATGTTTTGTTTACAACTGAGGCAGTGTTGGCCGCGAGGCACACGCCAGTCAAATGTTTTGTTTACAACTGAGGCAGTGCTGGGCTGGAAGCATGTGCTGGTCGGGTACAACACACATGGCTGGCGTGTGCGTGGAAAGCGCAACTTTGCCATTTACATTGGCGAAAAATGGAATTCCTACAAAACGATTAAACCTACCGAAACAAACTTGGTATTTTATATGTCTTACATCTGCATCTATCAGCCAGCTTATTCTAGCCGAAGCAGTACCTTTCGTCCTGTATAGTTATCAGTGCAAAGCCGTGAGTGGGCTGCGCTGAGAGAGTATACTATTGGCCCAGCCCTGGAATAGACCCACAGTAATATAATATACAGGAAGTTTCTTTGCTTGCTGTCAAATATTTTGAGTACGCCCTCTGAACATCAAAACAGTAAAGAAAGTTCACATCAAAATGGGTCTAAAAATTATTTGTTATAGTGTTGTTAAAAGAGTTCCATATTCATTGCATTCCATCGCAACATCGGAAAGATGACTTGGTGTATAAGGCATTAGAAAATACAAGCGAATACTTCGGAAACGATTGATGTCACACACGAATGTATTTGATAATTATAGAGTATTATGCGTTTTAACTGGGTTTACAGTTTTGCGTTAAGTGAGTTATATTTGTTCTATCTCTTACGGTTTATCAGTTATTCAAAATGAAGAGCCCTCCAAAGGGCTGTGGTAGGAGATTCAACACATACCTACATTATTTATTTATGCCATCAAGCTTACTGCTGGTGTTTTCAAACACGCAAGCCGTGTCTGGGCAACGTTTAAACATATACCTACATTTCACTTGTCACTAAAAATCTCTTAAACACGTGGTATTTTTATTAGAGTCGTTAACAGCCATTTTTGGGAACATAAAATATACATGTAGGGATGTTCTTGAAGCTCTTCCTCTCGCTTTCTTAGAAGATCTTGAATTTGGTATTCGTTGGGCTTTTCGTATGAATTATACTCTCTCAATCTCTTTCTCTCTCTCACTCACTCACTCACTCACTCACTCACTCACTCACTCACTCACTCACTCACACATATATACGTGTTTCGACAAAATCTGTTATTAAATTTTAGTGTGGAATACAATACTCCTGCTGTAGGTAGGTGGTAGACAAAGTAAGAAAATGAAAAGAATTGCGCTACTCCTGATTTAAGCCGACACAAGACACTTTTAAAATATGCCATTAGTATCCAAAAATGGTATTAAGGCTCTAAAAGTAAATATTTCCGTAATTAATAGTGTTAACCTTCATTTTTCATTTATTTTATTTTTTGTTTGTCTGTGTAGAAGCTTCAAAGCGTAGTTGTTGACCACTCACAATGCTATGTCATTGTTATAAACTTGCACGAACCTCGGAAGGTTTTGGTGAATTTTGAGAAGGAATAAATTGGATATTGGGCTAGCTGCCTTTGTCTCACTGCTTTGTGATAATATTACGGGAGATTTTGTCTTTTAGAGATATGTGACCCGGTGATATGAAAGATTCTTCTTAAAGGATTAAGGATATAAATAAATCAAAACGCTCATGAATTGTCACCCTAAGCTAAATGAGATATGCATGAGCCCACACGCTAATGATCTTGGTTTTACACGGTACCCCTCTCTGTCATAGGATAGCTTCTTTAATGGTTTGTCGTTTGAGGACCAGAGGGAGCCCAAATTAAGAATGATTTTACCTTATAATTATCTTGCCATTCATCATCGGCCGCCTTGAACCAAAGGCGCACCGGGACCCGAGGAAATCGTCAAAGGGTGTGGGACAAAGGCCTCACTGATAACGCAGTCATTAGCGACGGAGCTTCCGAATGACAAGGAATTGAAACGGATCCCTCCGTCAGAAGTTGAAGGGCTCTTCATGGAAGAAGTTGAATATTTAATGGTCGCGAGGTTTTTGTTGCATACCGACAGCATTCGCTGTTCTGTCGAGCGTTGTGGAGCGTTTGTTGTGCTTTGACACCAGGTGCCTATTTCGAAAAAGTAAGGTGTAATGTTTCGTAAGGTGGCAGTAAACCGGTACTGCCTTCTATACCTCACTCATCATGTCATGCTTTTAGTGCAGTTTTCTGTTTGTCATCCATCCATACTGGAATAGCTATTTATACCTACACTGTTTTAGAAATGATTATTTATTTTATTTAGGTAATCCATTACATATTTCAGCATATTCCATTACATATTAATGCTACATCTTAGGGATGGATTTTTTACATTACATTATTTTAATTCCGTACAAAATATAATTCAACTAATTTTCAGTAACACTGTAAAACACTACTAATACAATTTTACATAGTTTGTAATTTTTCGAAATTAATCTTCCTAACAAATATGGTGAATTAGCCTTTTTCACTTTCTCTACTGCAAGTGAGACTCTTTAAGACCCCCTGAATCCAAAAAAAGCATTTTTAGGAAAAGGTCCGTGTGTGTGTGTGTGTGTGTGTGTGTGTCTGTCTGTCTGTCTGTCTGTCTGTCTGTCTGTGTGTGTGTGTGTGTGTGTGTGTGTGTGTGTGTGTGTGTGTGTGTGTGTGTGTGTGTGTGTGTGTGTCAGTCAATCTGTGGACAGTATAACTGAAGAACGAAAAGTAGGTTAAAAACCAAACTTAGTATTTAAGTTTAGTGTCTTTCAAGGATGCGACACGAAGATTTTGAAGAAAATAGCCCCACCCTAAACTGCCGTTTATATGGAAAATTTTCTTGAAAATGGCTCTAACGATTTTGATTAAAATGTCATATGTTTGAGATATTTTTATGACAAATGAAATGTATATGTTGAATTTTCTGGCTATAGCCCCAGTAGTCGTATTTACTCTAGACGACTTTTGGATAACTGGTAAACCGTTAGAGATAGACCAAATCATACTATACAAAAAATGTAGATCTTGCTAAAATACACAATTTATGTCTAAATAAATTTTCTTGTAGGGTGAATCATTTCGGACACATTCCTTGTTATGTGTGTGAGTTTCGGAAAACTTAAAACTTTCGTGAAATGGAACATCGTTGTTCATTTTTTTATGTTAAGTGTGCAAAGGGAACGGAATCTCAAAGCTTTAAAAGATTTGACTATGGCACAAAACCTACTGTATTCTAATATTCCCCTTGCACATACAAGGAAATAAACAATAAGATAATTTGCACAAATGTTTATCTCAACTAACACGAAGAAGATAGGAATAAGAGTTTGTAAGAATGGTTAGTACAAGAGTGGAGAAAGTCATGTGAGTGCAGCATATCAGATTTTTATGTAATTCAATTAAGTCTTTAATCGAGATGACCACATTCCATTCATTTTTCTTACTTCTCTTTTTAACTGCATTCATTCATTTTCTAACAGATTACATTCATGTATTAGATGTTATATAGTTCGTTCGTTGGTTCGTTCTGTGTGCACTTGCACATGGAGTGGTCAGTTACTTTAAATCTACGAAAATAAACATTAACTCTTCCATGGCTAGTTAAAATATTCTGTTGGGCGTTAATGTTGGTTTTGTTTCCATTTTGTTACGTAGGTTAGGAAAATAGCACTTCATTAGTTCCTATTTAATATTGTTTTGCCCTTCCCTTTGCCATTTCACGGAGTATAAGTTCTGCATTTGGTTGTGTATTTCATATTTTGCTATTTTGTTGTAGGATACTTCTTTATCATCAATCATTCATCATCATCATCATCATCCATAAATTTTTGCGTTATTAATTCTGATACAGATACATTTAAGCACGAAGTATTTTAGGTGTTTACCCAGGGTATTTACAAAGCACGAAATCATATATACATTTTTACTGTTGTTACGAAAATTTGCATCATCTTCCGTAAAACTTAAGAAATGGAAATGGGATTAACATTCATATTAACCATTACTTGAAAATAAAATGTGAAACGTCTCTCATAATCTGATGCTTTATACTTCTATAATTTGAATCAGATAAGTTACAGATTGAAATATAGGATACGAGTAAAAAGACAACTTTTCTTTATATATTGTGCAGCATTCTGTATAATTGCAAACATCTCCAAATTGTTTTTGATCATCAGCATAATGCAAATACAAAACTGTGTTAGATATACTGATGTGTGCTTGATATGTAAATGTTTGAACCCCGTATAAATCAGAAAAGTCAAGTATTTAGCAAAGGTATTAAATTGATCTCAGTCAACCATTTCAGTCCCCTCTCAGTTATAATGGACGCTCGTTTATTAAAACCAGTTTGCTGGTTCCAAAAACCGCAGTTGCAAGAAACTTTTAATTTTGGACCTTAGTTTCTTAGCTACTACATATTTTAATATTTGCTTTATATTTAGGTATACTAACTTGGACCAATACAGTATAAAATGGTTGATATCATTTTAAAACAAATCATAAATCACATAGGTAATATTCAGACGAAAAGAATCATTAGTTGTTCTTTCACACGAGTGTGTATCTAAGATTGGAAAGGTAGAATGAGACTGAAAGCTACAGTGCCATAGTCAGGATTTGAACCACGGGTCTCCGGTTTTCCGCGCTGTTGCTCTAACCAGCTGAGCTGTCTTGGCATTGAATTTTTGTCTGATTGTACCTTTCCAACCTTATTTCCCACACGGCATGTATGAACGAACAATTTGCCATTGATTGGCCAAATAGGAAGTTGGAGAAAGTCGCCTTTGGGGTACTTCACCTCAAAATGAATTTGAGAACGCCTTGTGTTTTTCCAACAAAATTAGTCACTTGCAGAATTGAATGTGGTGCCGGCATGTTCTGTGGTAGTGAAGTTTCTTAGAGCACAGCACTGAAAACCGAAGATCTGTGACTCAAATCCGGGCTGTGGCATTGAATTTTTCACCTTGATTCCACCTTCCCTAAAGCAATTTTTTAATCAGGACGGAAGGCAAAAAATCTTATGTGTTACACTCACATGACTTTCTCTACCCCTGTGCTAGCTATTCTTACAAACTCTTATTCCTCTTATCTTCATGTTAGTCGAGATAAACAATTGCACAAGTTGCCTTATTAATAATTTTCTTGTAGGTACAAAGGAAATATGGGAATAAAGCAGGCGTAGACTTTGAGCGATAGTCAAATCTTTTAAAACTTTGAAATGCCGTTCTCTATGCACGGCTAACAGATAAAAAAGTAAATAACGACCTTCCGTTTGAGAAAGTACTGCAAAACTTTCACAAATAACAAGGAATATCTCCGAAATGGTTCACTTCACAAAAAGATGCATTTTGACATAAATCGTGTGTTTTAACGAGATCTACATTTTTTGTACAGTAAGGTTTGGTGTATCTCTTACCGATTAGCAGTTATCGAAAAGTCATACAGAGTAAACAGGACTATATAGGCTATAGCCAGAAAATTCAAAATATACATTTCATTCGCCATAAAAATACCTTAAACATATGACATTTTAATCAATTTTCGAGAAAATCAACATATTCGAAAAATTTGCCATGTAAAGGGTAGTTTAGTATGGAGGAATTTTCTTCAAAATCTTTGTGTCGCATCCTTGAAAGATATTAAACTTGAATATCAACTTTGGTTTTTAACTGAACTTTCGTTTTTGTGTTACGCTATTCACAGACACGCGCGCACACACATACACACACACATACACGGACCTTTTCTAAAATTGCTTTTTTGGATTCAGGGGGTCTCAAAACATATATTTCCGATGAAATCTCGACATCGAAATTTTGGGTTCGAATACAATACTTCCCAACTCACTATACGTAGTAGAGAAAGTAAACGTGATTTCGACCTGTCGACTTGTGTTACAAAGTGATTGTTTCAGTGGTTAGGCTTGCGTAATGTCAGTGAATAATAGAGTAGGTATATTGGACTAAAAATGCACTAGGGAGTTGATTTTTGTTCACTGGATCCGCAGCTGAAATGGCACTCCTGCATGAAGCTCTCTGGTACAAGTGTGTACTTGTCCTCTCACAAGAGCAACTGAGATAGATGAGTATCGCTGGTCTCATTCTTGACTATCAGAAAAGCAAGAACGGAAGATTTAGGAAATATCGTTTGAGCACGCCTTTTGTTTTGTATGGTAGGTATATAGAAACCTCATCAATATTTCTAAAGGGCTTCCAACTCTGATTCTGGATCCGATGTGTGTGTATAGCTGCCTGTAGCTGACTTTTGCTTCTTCACGTCGAACCTATATTAAACTCTCCAATTTCTGTAGCAGCGCTCTTTGTGGTTTGAAAATAACGACAAAATGAAATCCCAACTGAATGCCATTTTATGAACGAATGAATTTCTTCGTGTTTTATGGGAACCTTCGCTTACAGTAATTTTTTATTCAGCGAGGCAATGGATTGTTTTGTTTTTTGTCATTTTACTCGAGCGAAAGCAACCGAACGAACGCTTTAAATGGAAAGCTGCTGTTTTTGTTACGGATCCATAAGTGGAGAATTACTCAGCCCGCTCTGTTTTAATTTAATCCAGTAATTAAAAGATGAAACGTATCTGTAGTAATTGTGCTTACATGCGAGTTTTCTGCTCATTTTGTAATGTGACGCTTTCTGCTTCAGGAACTAGATATTTTAAAGGGCTTATGATGAAAACTCGGGTTATTGATGTTTAGTGCATTATATACATTCCTTTTGATGAATTTTATTTTGTGACTTGTTGGTGAAGGTACTGGAACCAGATAAACCCACAAGAGCAAGCACAAAAATAGGTTTCGCAATATAATTTAAATATTTCATTTGTTCTGTATGGATAGTTTGTACACAACGTACTTCTGGTTGAAGCATGTGTGGCATATTTTGCAATTAGGAAGCATTTCTGTTTAGAATCATATTTACATCCAGCATTCGTGCGCATGCGCCAACTTTAAAGGGATATTTTATATGGGGGGGGGGGGGCAGGATAAAGTGGAATTCATTATCAATTTGTCTTGAAACACGAAACTAAGTTTTAAATACTTCCCCGCAGGAGTGGTTTAGTATCTTGTAACATTTTACTGTGGCCAGCCGTACTGTAGTGATATGTTAGCCATTAAACAGTATATCTTCAACACCGTGATATCTTAGGTTTCAAAACAAGAGTATTGTAAACTATCATCATAATCGTGTTTTTCTTATTCTTCTTCTACTAACCCGTCTATCGGACACCACCACCACCACCACCACCATCACCACCATCACCACCATCACCACCACCAACACCATCACCACCACCATCACCACCAACACCACCATCACCACCATCACCACCACCAACACCATCACCACCACCAACACCATCACCACCATCACCACCATCAACACCATCACCACCACCAACACCACCACCACCATCACCACCAACACCACCATCACCACCATCACCACCACCAACACCATCACCACCACCAACACCATCACCACCAACACCACCATCACCACCAACACCATCACCAGCAACACCACCACCAACACCATCACCACCAACACCATCACCACCAACACCATCACCATCACCACCACCACCACCACCACCATCACCATCACCATCACCACCAACACGATCACCATCACCACCATCACCACCAACACCATCACCACCAACACCATCACCACCACCACCACCAACACCAACACCATCACCATCACCACCAACACCATCACCACCACCACCATCACCATCACCACCAACACGATCACCATCACCACCATCATCACCACCAACACCATCACCACCAACACCATCGCCACCACCGTCACCATAACTACAACCATCACCACCACCATGACTACCAACACCATCACCATCATCACCACCATCACTACCAACACCATCACCACCACCATCACTACCAACACCATTACCACCACCATCACCATCACCATCACTACCAACACCATGACCATCATCACCACCACCACCATCATCACCACCATCACCACCAACACCATCACCACTACCAACACCACCATCAACACCACCAGCAGCACCACCATCACCACTAGCACCAACACCACCACCAACACCAACACCACCACCGACGCCGCCGTCACCACCACCACCATCACCAACACCACCAGCACCACCACCATCACTACCACCATCACTACCAACACCATCACCACCATCACTACCAACACCATCACCACCACCATCACCATCACCACCACCATCACCATCACTACCAACACCATCACCATCATCACCACCACCACCATCATCACCACCATCACCACCAACACCATCACCACTACCAACACCACCATCAACACCACCAGCAGCACCACCATCACCACTAGCACCAACACCACCACCAACACCAACACCACCACCGACGCCGCCGTCACCACCACCACCACCATCACCAACACCACCAGCACCACCAGCACCACCACCACCAACGCCAGCACCGCCGCCGCCGCCACCACCACTACTACCACCATCACCACCACTTGAAACTTAGGCGTCACTGATATCAAAGCAGCAAAAAATATTTTGTTACTTTCAAGTATTTTCGAGTTTCCTGTTAATTTTTCGGAAAGCAGTGAATTTATATTTTGAAATTCTGTATAGCAAAAAGGTTAAATGCACCGTGCTTGTGTGTTACACACAGACTTTCATGCTGACTCAAAAGTCTTTCAGATACAAATGTAAGCGATATAAATCCCGTTCCTCTCTCTATCTTTTTCCCGCTCTCTCTCCCCCTATCTCTTGTAAACGCAATTTGATCTTTTGTTTTCTTTTATTTAGATATACAGTAGTTAAGCAATGGTGTTACCTTTGGTTGAAATAAGTTGGGAGACTTTTCGGAAGACGACATAGTGGTGTGGCGTGAAAAAACTATTAAGTGACCTTTCCACTGCTTGGACATATCGCGTTGCAAATACCGCACTGGAGAAGAGGGAGAACATTTTTGGCAGATCACATTGGTATTTAAATGTCACAAGGTTGGCAATGTAACAAGTCAGTTCAAGCTGGGTCCTTCATTCTGGTTCAGATATCCGATATGTAAAGCAGTGGTTGCTTAGGGAAGTCGTCTTTAGCCATCCCGTGTATCTACTAGCTTATGGTGAATGAAGAGTTGTGCTACAATCTCATCTCTTTTTCATCTACAGAGCCATTGTCATATCAGAGTTTCTCAGTTGTAAGCAGAAGTCTTTGGAGAATCGTTCATCATAACTTGATATATACTTTGACGGTGAAAAGTAACTGTCGTATGTAGCAATGAACTAATCGAGCTTAATATCGATTACATTTCATCGACTGTTGCTGAAGGACTTACTTATGAAGAATACATTTGATACAATCCTAGGAGATTGATATCTTCAAAGTTTGGCATAACTGAGTGGGAAGTACATTTCCCTTGTATACAAACACTGAGAACCCATAATCCTTGATTCATCTGAAATCACATCAGATTTGGATGAACCATACGCTTGGAGGATTGAAATAGGACAATCAGAACTAATAATCAGTGAATTAAAGTATTTTGGTATTTCAGGGCTGACACCCGGACGAGATGCCCGGCTGTTCTGATCTAGTGTCTACCTTTCTGTGTCTAACTTCCCCCATCTCGTCTTGTCGCCTACAGGAATATAAGAGGCGCTCCAGAGACATCGAGACTGAAACCGAGGAAGACCTGCTACTGTTCCCGTCGCTGGACGCTTCCAGTGGCAGTCTCTCCAGCAGCGTCTCCTTGTCCGACAAGAGCGTCTCGACGGACAACAACGTGGAGGAATACGTCGGGGACGCCCCGTTCGCAGGTCAGTCGGTGGCAACCCGATAGCGGTGGTGCTCGCATGGCATGATGATGTTTGGAAACGGTGGTGAGAGGCGAGTAAAAGGTATGGAATGTTTGTAGTGTCAAGTAGTCGCTAGTTTCAGCTTTCTTCCTAGACTCCAACTGAGAATGACTACTTAGCAATGAATGCCAGATCTTAGAGGCTCCCAAAGTTAACCTAGTCCAGTGACTACGGTAGCCAAAACACTGGGTGAATCACTTCAAGGCTTGTCAGTAAGTTGGGTTTGGCGTTTGATAGTCACAATTATAGCAGACAAAATTAATATATAATATTTAACTCCCTAGGCTGTGTGCAGTTTGACCTTTTTTCTACAAGAGCGCTAATAGTTTGCTCTTAATATGTGAAAATATTTGTCTCCTCTGTAGGATTATAAGGCAAACTACACTCATTTCCGTGGTATAATAGGCAGCGTGTCTACCTATGAATCCGAGAAAACCTGAGCCCGAATCTCGGTTGAGTGAGCTGCTTGCTTAAGGTGCTTTTTTCTGGATTTCCTTCAACTTGAAACAAATATCACATAACTTTCAACTAGTCTCGTTAATTATCAGTATCTCTGTAGACTTAGTATGTTGCAAAAGGCATTAAATTGTTTAAAACGTGTCTGCCTGTTATGAGGTATTACCATCCCTGTTCAACTTAACTATTCATTACAAAGCTTGATATGCTGGAACGTAAGTGTAGCTCAAAGTGTACTATTCAGTAGCAGGGATAGTGCGTGGGTTTAAATTATACGCCTTCTACTCATGGTGTAGATAACAGTGGCCATTCAGGTTGTTCATTTTGCTTACAAGGTTTCACTATGCAAATTAGATGTCGGGTATATATGTTGAGTGATTCACCACAGCTAATCATTAGACATCGGATTTGTACATATGCACTAAAACGATCTAAAATATGCATGCATTTATACTGCCAAAATGTTTAAAATATGCCTTATATTTTCGCAAATGTGCACTAAGCATGCATTAAAATTGTTTACTATAAGCTAATACTTTGTGGTACTTACAAGGTGCATTCTTTCGTAGAGATCATTTTGGTCGTTGTAATTTGATTTGCAGTATACCGTAATCATTTTCTCCAAATGTTGAGCTATAAGTTTGTCAACACAAGTGTGTATGCTGAGAAGGATCTTTCCACCTCTACAGAAATTATTGGGCAACATTTGAAAGCATAGCTTTGGAGAAATTTCTTCAGAAAGCACTACCTTTTCACCTTGAGGATATTTTATACACAGAACACAAAACTTAAATTTCACTATCCTTAAACCACTGCAACAATTTACCCATTAATTTCTCTGCATACTTTAAAGGAACACTCTCAACTTCACTCTGGACCTCACTGAGGAATTATATGGGTGTTCCTATAGTAAGGACTTCATTTTTTTGTAAACAACTTGTTCAAATATTAATTTTAAAATTAAAAGTTTAAAAATACATCTATATGCTCAGTGCATAAAAAATGAAATATGCAGTTATATTCCCTACAAAACTTTACATACTAAGACAGCACAATATTTAACTTGTAGGTAACTAATTCCATATCAAAGTAAAAACAAACTAAATATGTATCTATTTGCATATAAATCCGATGTCTACCTATGATAGCCCTTATAACAATGCCCATGCACAAACGTAAATTAACGAACATTATCTTATATTGTAATATTGTTACGATTTTGTTGGTTGCACCCGCTGTTAGGTCACAGGAACCCAGAAAAGGGTTTATTAAACAATCTGGTGAATACCAAAGCTACTAAGCTCATTTAATTACTTACATCTGTAAACGCAGGGACAGTAGGCAACACAACTTGCTGACTTGTTTTAAAACGGATCACCTGGTGATTTTAGAAGACTTTATTAGAAGTAGTGCACATTTTAAATACAAAATTAGAAGTATTTATTAACAATAGCTATTTTTCTTGCATTCCATGCCTTCTACTCGATATGTGTGTTTTAAGGTATTCACTAAACAAAAGATGTGGCCCATTACAATGTTAGCTTACGGCAGGCAGCAAGGTACTATTTTGAGATGATTTAATAACATACAAAACAGTGTGCCTAATACTGCAAGTGTTATAGATTTTTAAAGTAGGTTAGTGGAACTGATAGCATGAAAAAATATATGTGAAGTTCGTGGCCTAGTTGTGAAGTGACGCATATTTAGCTATCTCTACAGTACGCTACCTATTTACTGTATGCTTTACCCTCAAATGATAGTTGTTAATAGCGTTACGTTGTGATATAATCCCGTTCAGGTGTTCTGCTGATTCACGGTAGATTACTCGTGCACGCCTCACGTTGTCTATGATTTGCAGTCTGCTGTCCAATGCAGTCAGATTGTTCGTACACAGCAGCTACCGGAAATTAGCGTTCAAATTCTTAGGAAATCATCCCTCACGTTAAATGAAATGATGGTGGGAATCTCGTGCAATGACCCCGAAAATTGATAAAGCGATATAATTACAAAGGTACGCAATTTCACATCCCGACTGGGACATAATGATTCTGGCTTTACGCTACATCTGATTTGAAACAGGAATTTAAATGAGAATGCAGCAGTTCTAAGTCAGGGGAAATAATGCGCTGTCGTGACTGTTTTTGAAGAGCTAGAAGTTCCCTACCGCAGTAAAACTATTTCAAGGAATTTATATCTACTGTGATTTAACTACTATTTGAAATTACCTACTCATTAGAATGCGTTAATGTTTAAATTATTATACATAGACAGAATTATGTACGAAATGTAAACCCAATGGGCTGTTGCAGAAATTGTAGATGACGTTAGCATCGCGAAGACTGGTTAGCGGTAAAGAGCGTCTAAAGTGGAAGTTTGACACCGACGAGAACGCCGTTTAACATCAAATCCGGGTCACTTGTGTTCCTATAGTGTTTTTGAAATATCACAGGAGCCACCAGGTCACAATATTGAACTCCGCACGAGATAATTAAACAGAAAGGAAGTTTTCCGTTCACATGAAAGACATCTCGTAATGACTTGAGTGTATTACAGTAGAATCCCACCAATCCGAACCCCAATGGTCCGAAAATCCGCCTGATCTGAGCAGGGCCAGGAAAAAGTATCTACCAAATTTGCTTTGAATTTTAAAATAGGAGAAATAAAGATTAAGGTTAAACTAGATTTTCCAATTAAAAACGTAAATGTATTAGCACAGAAAAACATGAACTAAATGCTACAGGAGTAAACAGTGAATCTGCCGGCTATGTTATACCCAAAAACTAAAAAAACGGAAAGCCTACACTTATTAATTATGTGTATAACAAAGTTTGAATGCAATTTTTTTACGTTAACGAGAAAACAAAACTGGAAAGCAAATCAACACCTAAGAAGTGAAGTCCGTGATGTTTTGACGCTACGCACTAGGTAGATGACAACAGAGCTTATAAAACACAACAGTAATTGGTTTTCGAGCCTCAGAATGTAGTCGTAAAATAAATTATAGCACTGTACTAATTTGCTACTTTCAATCGGGCTAATCCGAACAGGGTTCGGTCCCAGTTAGTTCGGATTAGTGGGGCCCGACTGTAGTAAGAAAACCAACTGCCATCTGGAGCTATACCTAACTTGTGTCAACCGATTTATCTATACATATTAATATTATAAAGAGAAAGTTTGTGAGTGTGTGTTGGGGCGTGATTATATCAAAATCATTCAACTGAATTTACAATTGCTTCACCATTGAAAAAGACCTACACTTCCCGACGGAGTTAGATTGTAGACATTACGAAGAAAACGTTAAATGGTGGAGCTTTAGGAGGAGTTCCATATTCATGTCAACCAGTTGCAACCCGTTTCGTTTAATATGAATATCAGGGCATATTTTTTGGTCCTTTATTGCGAAAATGTCGGGTCCGTTATGACTTCAAAAGGAAGGCTTAATTTCTATAATGGTATTAACACCTTTGCTACAGGTACGGCACTACAAGCGATGGACACTCATAATAGGTGAACTGAAATGAAGATTGGGAAGGAAACGCCCCAGGGCTACATTTTAGCCTAATTTTCCGCCGTTTGCTATTTGTGGGGACTGAGGCAAACCTGGAAGATACTCGGGGAGAACGGGCCTGACGGGATTAGAAGCACGGACCTCCCATACCTTAACGACTTCGGCCGTCCATGTCTCTTAAAGCCAGTAAAATTGGGTTATTAGAGGGAAGGGGAGTTTCATATCGTATTAGTATCGCCGAGTTCCCGTCTGACTTCGTAGAACAGTTCGTAATCAGGGAAAACTTTTGGTATGATTTTAGAAGAAATTGGTATGCTTGGGTTTAATAATGTGGCTAAAATAGCTAGTTACTCTACTACTTACTAAAACTTCCGCTACGCTGATTGAACATTCTTAGACACAACTCAACACGTTATACCTAGCAAAGCTAGTGAAGCAAGTAAAAGTATAGGCAACCTATCCGTATCATATTTTCAACCCCTTGTGTATAATTCCCCCCTATTTTTACAAAGTATTGTACTACAGTACCTTACAAAAATGATAGGTTATAACCCGACCAAGGCCAGTGCAGTCCTGCTTTGGAGGGCGCCACTTGTACGCGTTATGGTTTGCCCGTCCTCCTGTACAGTCTGTTTGGCTAAAGGTGAACAATAACAGATCTCATGTTGACATTTTCTCTGTGTGTATCACTGTATTATATGTATTGTATCTATATTCATACCATAAAAAATCAAATATATTCACAAATACTTTAAAACACATTTGAGCATTTCTCTGAAACTTTCATTATTCCGCGATGTCTCCCTCACTTGCTGTCTCGGTCTCGGATCCGTGGCATTTCTTCTCCAGACTCGTCACTGCTGTCCAGTCCTAGATTGATTATTATCCTTTATATTTCTTCTTCCATAAGCGCATCTCTTTTCCAATATGTTTCTTGAATATCTTTCACCTTTACCTTCACCTTCACCTTCTGAACAGAGGTTTTCCAGCCATTTACTGTTATTGCTCCAGTAGCATCATGTGTTAAAGTCTTTAGTATTGACAGAGAAACATGGTCCACATTATTGTCGGCAACATTTCTTTTATTAAATTCCAGACTAGTTCGATAGGGTTCAAGTCCGGGTGATAAGCTGGTAATCTAAGTGCTGTAAAGCCAGCATCTGCGAATAATTTGTCAATGGAGCATGTTTTCTTTGGTTTGTGCTGTTTTGCGTGAATGACAAGTTCGGCTTTAGTTATTTCCGGATCAAATGGTATATTGTTGTTCCGTGACCATTCTTGTAGTTTTTACTTTAAATTGTTGCTTGAGGGTATGTTATTGTCTTCTTCATTGTGATAAAGAGCATTGTCAACCACAACAATGCTGTTTTGCGGTAATCCAGGTATAAGTTGGTTTTGCACTCATGTATATCACTGGCTTATTTCCCCGCTTTCATTTCTTCCAAATGTTCAAGAAATGATACTCTTTGAGGCACTATCAGGACGTTCGCTCAGTACACTCCTTTTATTTTTTTAAATCGAAATCCAATAGATTTCACTATTTTTCTAAATGTTTCTTTACTCCCCCCCCCCCTCCGTGAAATTAATCTCTTTCTTGCAAAAGTTGAATGATTTTTCGTAGCGTAAGAATTTCTGTTTTAACCTCGTAATAATCCTGATACTTTTTTCTAATGATGCATGTGTCCATTTCGTCCAAACTGATTTTATTTACAGGAGGTTGACCAATCTTACGAGGTGGTTTTATTTTGCTCACCCCACTTTCTTCAAGCCGGTCCTCTTTCCTAACCTTGCATATCGTCTCACTGCAGCCAGTAGAAGCGACAACACGTTCAGTAGCATTTGTAATAGCTTTTTTTTTTTTTTTTTTTTTTTTTTTTACCTTTTGTTCTCTTCGTCACAGAACTTAACATTATAAATAACGTGCCGAGTTTGCTCGTGAAGAATTTTATTTCTTTTACGTTCCGTCACTAGCATAATCACTGTGAACACTACGCTGCTCGTTAGTAAATCAGACTGTACAGCATTTCGTGACGTATTCGTGTCGTCACCGCGTTAGTTCGCCTGCTTGCCGCTTGCCATGCAGGACTGCACCCGCCTTGGTCGGGTTATACTTTACCAGCTTCCAAAAACTACCCACAGGATTACTTTCAGTCTTATTGCATTTCGAACTTTTTTAAAACTGTCCTTGCTCTTGTAAGTAGCATAATTTAGAATTGTTTTAATTCACTTATTAAAGCGGTCGTTCGGAAAATGTTGTTAAAACTTGTTATTATTATTTATGATGTTTTCTTTTCTGGAGTTTTGCTGTTATCTTCGCAGCAGTGTAAACATGACCCTATGAGATAAGAAGGTGTGCTATTCTTCAATTGAAAAGCTTACTCACATCTAGCCATGATTACTGCAGAACCATACCTTCTTAAACATTATTTAACCACGTCTGACGGTTACCTGGCAAAGCGTTGAGGAGTACTGACCTTGGCTGCCGAGCGCTATGATCGCTACATATCTTGTTTATTAGAAGAGCGAAATAATAGTAACTTGGAGTATAGTCAGTGATAAAACACAAATAGATGCTGGAGATACAGAGTGTACGCACACCGTCTAGCCATGTTTATGCGATAGCCTCGCGTATAGAACTGGGCAGTTTCACATTCTTTCAGATACGCTTCATGGCTTTGCCAGGTAATAGTGCGAGGGTCATTTCAAAACTTCTCGGTCTGAAACAAAATAATGCTACAGATTTTAAAAATTGCTCTAATTTTTCAATAACTACAATCTATCTTGACATAATATGCCCTTTTTCTAGCGATACTCTATGGCCTTTGTCCCGTCACAGAAGTCATTTTCCTCCAGACTTGCTAAACGTCTAAGCTTTCAATTTTAGTTCTTCATGGGACGAAACTTTCTCGTCCACGGGAACTTTCCCAGCAAAAGTAAGTGAAGGGATTAAGGTGGATGTGGCAGCTCTTCTTTGAGTTCGCCATTGTAACAATACATGCGTGAGGGCAGTGGCGGCTCGTGCCTAACAAACTAGGTGAAGAAGTTCACTTAAGTATGCTGAAAATACAATGCAAAGCCGGTGTCCCAGGGTCCAATATTTTTTATCAAACTTTTTGTATCCAATGGAATTGTACACAGAAGAAATAGTGTCTGTCAGCATTAGTGTAACATAAAATAAGCATGCCCGACTCACCTATTTCTTGAAAACTAAGTCGATCCTCCTATTTTTAGAGCAGCAAATCTGTCGATAATGTCATCATACAAGGGATGACGTTCCATAAGATCAGCCAGTAGCTCTTTCTCAATGGAAATGATCGCCAAAGATGAAAGCCGTTCTTGTGAAGTGGTGTTCCTTGACCAAGTCTTGATTCTCTTCAGACAAGAAAAGCTTCTTTCAACGGATGCACTGGTTGAGGGAATTGTTAGAACCAGGGAGAGAAGTTTGTAGGTTTCCTCAAACACATCACGATTTTTCTTCAATGAGCACAGCACTTCTTGGAGTGTAAAATCCTTATAGATCAAATGATCTGCGTAAAACAATCACAGTTCATTTTTAAGGCGTTGCGGCTTGCTGAATGATTGAGGGTAACACTGTTGCAACTGGCAGAGAGCGTTTGAAGGAAAATTCACGGAATGATTTTGAAATTTTGACGAGTCGACAAGACACAGGAACTGCAATTTCTCACAATCTTGAAACCGAACGCTTATTTGCATCAATACGTTGTCAAGAATTTCAAAGTAAATGAGCTTAGAATTCTGGAAGGAATTGTCAACTGATTCTCTTGTAGTACCCAGACTGGTGAGCTGTGACGCTTTGTTAAACAGTGTTCTGAAATATTCTTCATTGCGTCTGCTTTTTATTAAGTCGCTGGTATTTTGAATTTTCGTAACACAGTAGTTAATGTCGAGAGACTTTTTCTGTAGGATATCAAACAAAATGTCCGTTAAACTGAAAATATCATCGAATACCACTGCCAGAATGGTAAACTGAAAATTGTTCATTTTGTTGAGAAACCCTTCGCTAGATGTGATTGTTGTGTCATCTGAGTCTACATCGTTTATTAAAACTTCAAACACACGTTTCAGCTTTTGCCAATTGCGAACCATTACATGGATGACCTTTGAGTTGGAACTCCACCTTGTCTCAGTTAATGTTGGTATTCTTTTGGTCAAAACGGAATCCAACACGTACGACCGTTTTGCCGAACAATGAAAAAATGATGGAATACCACTAACATTCGCAAAAAATATGCGACACTTAGAAACGGCTCTACAGCTTTGTTTTAAAATCAAATTTAAACGGTGAGCCAAACAATGTACAAAAATTGCTTGAGGAGCATTATTCTTGATTCTTTTTTGAAGTCCATTCAAATGTCCTGACATAACACTCGCTCCAAAGTAACATTATGCAACTAATTTACGTTCATAATTAAAATTTGCAAGAATACCATGCAGTAAAAGGAACAATGTTTCTGCAGACCTGTCAGCACTCATATCATGAAATCCCAAAAATCGTTCAACCAATGTGCTCTGTGTATTCACGTACCTTACAATGATAGAGCACTGAAACTGTTGGCAAATATCTGTAGTATCGTCAACTTCAACAGAAAAAAAATCTGAGGCATTAATTTCAGCTCTAATATGGCCCTGTAAGTATTCCGAAATACATCCAATCAGCTCATTTTGTACAGATTTAGAATCACCGCTGAATACACTTTTGATATTACTATAGTGGTTTTGCATTTCTAATGGACTTTCAGAGGTTAATACGGACATAAGCTCCTTGAAATTTCCCCGATTTAGCGAAAGCGCACTCTCATCATGACCTCTGAATGCAAGCTCTTGTTTACCTAAATACAATGCTGCTTTAATGATCAACTACAGGAAAAGCCTATTTAATCTCACGTTTTCATTGAAACGCACATGAAAAAGTCTGCTGTTTTCTTGAAGAGCGTCAGCTATTGTGTTTCTGTTTTTTTCAAAAGTATTTAATTGTAATTTACATTTTAAATGTTCCGCCGAATCATTGTGCTTGTGAAGGGAACGGGTTATATTAATGAAATCTGTGAATCCCTCTTTGTTCCACACGTTAGTTTTGTTGCTAAAAAGTAAACAAGGCCAACAGAATAGCAATTGCAAACTGCGACTACTGCATAACCAAGAATAATGATCGAACCAAGAGCTTTTGAATTTAATGTTATATGACTTTCCTACTTTCTTGTCCTCTCTTTTAATGCGTATATCGATGATATCGGTGGGCCGCCCAAAGTTTAAAACATCTTTCTTGTCTTCATCTTTCCACCTGGAAAATGGGGTTTCTAACAAACTGCAAACTATATCGTTCACTGGATTCATAACAAAGCACTTATATTCCGTAATTTAAATATCAAAAGCACTGGAGTCTAGCAAACTCGCAAATTATACCGTTCACAGTTATCTAAAACACCACGTTTTAAGTTTACCACCAGCTCTTCCTCGAGGTACACGACTATCTTCTAAGCGCGCGAAAACGGAAACCATCCCCTCTACCGTGTTCTGTGCCTCTACCCAAGTGCAAATATTTCTTGTTTGCCTGAAACATGTGCATCCACATGTTATTTCCCCGTAGTACATTGTTTCGTGACATCATGTTGCCATGGCAACCAAGCTGTTTAGTGCAGCAGTTTCTTCCGTAACTGTGACTTTTGCACTTGTCCTTGTAACCGATCACAGGGTGCGTTCCCACCAATTTTCCCTGCCGACTGCCTGGCTGTAAGTTCCAAACAAAAGAAGGGTTGGTCATTGACCCTGCTACGGCTGCTAGCAGTTTATATTTGTGACTAAACTGTTAGAATGGCAGTAATAATGCCAACATTAACAAAAATAGAATACTGCTATATTCAGGTGAAAACCTCTTCACCTGCTTCACTTGAATAGCCGCCACTGCGTGAGGGCGAGTCCCGTCTGGGTAAAATGTGACCTTCTTCACCAAACCGGCATTTTATCGCGTAATCTTCAATTAGTCCTAAAGGTTAGTACTGAAAGACCCAAAAACATCCGAACCGCTGCGCGGAGTTTTTCCACTACGCAAGCGCAAACACGATAACGCGGCTGCTGCACACAAGGTCATGAGGCTGATTCGTTTTTCTCTGCTCTGAAAGTAAAGTATTGAGCTGACGCACTATCATGTGGTTGAATTATTACTACAGCGTGCTTTATTATTTTGTCCTGTGCTTAGTCACAAAGTGTATTATGACTCAGCATTTGTTTTCTACTGCACAGCGTGTATTTCTTTGTGATTCGTATGTGTTAACTCAGTCAGCTCGTCAACTGAAAGTGCGATTTGCAGAAAGATTTCCAGGTGATCTGCGATTTCTCTCTTTAGGGTAGCTCAAAACAAAGTGTACGAGACACACACACACACACACACACACACGCACGCACGCACGCACGCACACACACACACACACACACACACACACACACACACACACACACACACACACACACACTGGAAGAATTAAAAGAAAATATCCGCAAGGAAATGGCCAACATTTCTCAACGTGAAGTACGGCGAGTGATGAATAGTTTCCTAAAGAGGTGCCAAAATTGTATGGACAAGGACGGTGGCCAGTTTCACATCTCCTTTAATAACATAGGTAAGTAAATCCTTTAAAAGTAGTTTTTAAAATGCCGCATGATTTTATCCGCGCTGTACTACGGCAGCGGCAGTCAGCGACAAGCGCCGAGGACACGTAAAGGCAAAAGACAACGCAGCCGGTTTGGAGTCTTTTGGATCACCCATTATAAGACGCTCCGGTAATGGATTTTCCATGCGGAATAAACCCATTAGCAGCATGGCTTCTCAGAAAACCGGTGCCATGTTCCTTCACATACTTTGCCGCGTTTGGTGATGGAGAGTTTGGTGCTGTTTTGTTTCAGGTGTGTAGTAGAGCACCCCTGTTTCAACACTTGTTACAAATAGACGCATAAAGTTCGCGGCATCTCTCTGAAAAGTAGCCAAACATTGATCAGAGATGTGCACTCTGATTCGCTTTTGTTCCGGAGTCAGCAACCATCTTGCCGATATTTCTTTCGTGTGCAACTCTTCTCTAAAAAATGCGAAACACAAATGCGCATGAAATGCTCATAGCTTCACGGAAACCTTCATTAGGTGATCCTCAGAATCATGTTGTGTACTTTATTGATTTCTTTTGTGATGGATTTCGGTCTTCCGCTGCGTGCAACATTTTACAATCTTCCTTGGCCGTGCAGTAATGGTCGAAAATGATGGTGCGGAGTCCCCTGGATTGTCTCTTCATTATCAAGTACTTAATAACCGCACGATATTCGATATTTGTCATGTTTCCCGTATACAAGCGTGTGATGGAAATCAACAGAGTCGTATAAAAGAGATTTGAACTGGCCCTGATCACTAAATGTATCTACTTCATTATAGTTTAACACAATCCCTTATATATTATAGATTTTAAATAAACGGTTAGTTTATTCACTTGCTCTTACGATACATTTTGACCACAAGTAATCTTAACCTAAGAAATATGCACTTCGTTGCATGTATGATAGTGCAATAAACATGCATACGAGTATCACAAGTCACCTTTTGTCACTAATAAACCCTTGTGAATAACGAAGAAGAATCGTCTAAGATGCTTTATACATAACGCATCAAGTTTAACATGGAGAACAACACTTATTTAACGAAAACGTGTAATGCAACAGAAATAACTAACATAAGTTGTTTATTTCAATGAGATTTTTTGTAAGACTTGGCCTATTTCTTATGACATAGCAGCTGTATAAAATTATGGAAAACGTTTTACTGCAGTATCTGTTTAAATTGTTCTATTTATAAGTCGCCTTTAACTGCAATAGTCATATCGGCAGCCTTGTACTGTGGGATGGATACATTGCCGATATTGCAGTAACGTGCTACTACTATTCGTGCTTCTTGAATCGCCTTTGTTGTCACGTACTGGACTTTTATTCTTTACCCCGTGCCTATGTAGAGGAAGCATTACATTCCACCCAAAATTGGATATCAAGATTTCAGTAAAAATACATGCTTTGGCGCCCTTTAATAAAAGAAGTCGTGTAAACCACGTAACTCCAACGCCAAAAGTCGGATAAATATACCAAAGATGGTATTTAATAAGTTCAATATCTTCCAAAGATGCGTCAAGTAGATTTTCAAGAAAATCCCGTCGTCCCAAATTAAAAACAAAATGTAGCTTTCTCAAAATTTCCTCAAGCGATTTTAAGTAAAATAACACATACATGTGTGAGATATTTTCCGCACGCTGGGTGATGTTTGCAGTACCCGCAGTTGCAGGCCCCGTCGTGTCTTGGTATGCGGGAGGTGTAATTTCATCCCGGGTTGGAGCAGGATGGCACCTTGGAAACGGTGGTCTTCCAACAAGACTAGTCCCCTTATTTGGCTTGAATTGTTCCTCACTACTTGTAGATTGGCATGGAGTATCAAACCTCACACTCTCGGAAGTTCTAGATCATCTGCGTCTTTTGTCATTGTTATCCTTTGTTTGAATTTCTTAACAACAGCTCATGTTGTTACACCCTGACTTCTGTATCATCAACCTGGAGAAAAAGGAACATTGATAATAAATGCAGACTCAATAAAAATGTCTAGGTTCTTTAAGAGCGTGATTGTTGCAACATTTAATTTGTTACAGCAGAATTATGTACCAATTACATTTTACTAGAAAAGATATTCGAAATTAATACTGAGGTTACATAGGTTAAGGGCACTGTGAGAAGGGTGTTATCATTATAATAACACCTTAATTTTTATACATCATGATTTCGTACTTTCTGATGCACTTACCATTAAACTAATAAAACAGACATATTCATACTGTCACGAGTAAACTTGTGCATACCATGGTACTCGTTCAATGTGAAGACGAAATAGATCAATTCTCAAGCAACATCTGAGACCTTCTCTTGGATATTTTCCTTTGATCTCTAAAATTATATAATACCAGCGGGGTTAACCACATTCACTAAACTTGTCAGTGAAATGCGGCAAGCATATTTATTCCTGAAACAGAATATGTTGTAATGAAATAACTAAATATACTTTCATTTGTCCCTTGTCACGTATCGCTCATCTGTGTTCTTGAGACGTAATGATCTGGCAACATCGTACACAAAGCGAAATTAATAATATGCACTGTTTGGGAGCATCTCTCAGTTTGTTATCGTCTTACGCGTTCTCGCAAGGAGTGAGGTATAACTACTAACCAATGAACTTCAGACAGTTGCAATACGGGGCAAGAGGCGTGGCGCTGTAATGAGGACAAGGAAAGGTGGGGGTGGTCTCGTAGAAAAGCCACGTTTAAATTTTCTTTATATTGATCTCCATATTCTTAATGCCCATTATGGAAAAGGTTGCAACTGTTGCTTGAAATAAACAGCATTTATTGGGCTAAACTATTCTGCGTTATAAAGAAAGTTTTAACTTTATACTTAGTCACCGAATGATGTAAAGTTTTACAGTAAATATAATGCAATATTACACAGAAAAAAAGTTTAATCCTGCTACAAATTCTCCCTATATTTACACTGGAATTATAACGGGTATCGAAATAGCCTTTAAAAATGTTTGTTACGAAAGGCCGGAGGGAGGTGCACTCGCATGCGATGGACGCAGAGTATGAATGACTTCAGAAGTACAGTACGGCTATCAAATGTGCAAACAACTCCTACTAGAAGCAAGAGTCGAAAATAACATAAATTAGTACTCTGCAAACTAGTGAAGCATTGCCTTGCAAGTGTATGCAGACGCAACTTCCAGGTGTAGTATGACGCGACTGCTTTTTTTTTTTTTCTCGCAGTGAGCTGCATATTATGATGCTTGTAGGTTGTGCTGCAGTGAGGCGGTTTTCATGGTCAGACTGTACCTACGTGCAGTTGTTTACATGCGGGAGCGATAACAGTAAAGTCAATGGGTAGTATACCTGTGAAAAAACGCACACGCCTCCGGCCTTTATGTTATAATAAAGTTTCTGCTTTCGAATGAAAGGTTTTGTTCTAATACCCATGCAATAAACTTCCTCTCTTGGGTGGCATTAAAATTAATTACGTTTCTGTGAATTTGCACAGTTGCTGAAATTTGTCGAACTGTGTACCAAGTCGCCATAGACAAATAATGTGGCCACGTGTGGTTTCTGGTGTATACGATAGGCTGTGAATCAAGCAACAGTTGTAGGTTAAAGTAACGACTTCGTGAGCCATCAAACACAAGCAATACTTCTCTTCCATGCCGACGTGTCATTGGTTATATTATGTCCAGCCAGCAGCATGATACTGCTGTCATTGGAGAGAGGTAAAGAGAGGGAAAGAAGGGGAAGCTACGAAGGCTCGTTATATAATCATGATGCTCTTGCATTTAACTTAATTCGCTTTCTGTACTTGTAACTAGACAGACAAATGGTCAGAGAGCGCCGTACCTAAAAAAAATTAGGCTTCCTGCAAACTTTTATTTCTCTACCAGTTTAAAAGTGTCACGGCAACTAAATCAAGATGGCACCATTCAAAGAACGGCTTAGGTCCCCACTTAATATACTCATCCACAACTTCTCGGTGTTAAGGTTTCAGATTCCGTGAAACTGTAGGTTAAAGACAAAATGGAGTGTTTACATTGTACTCAACTAAGGCAGTTACGAGCCAGAAATGCTGATATTTGAGGACATAACGTGTCGTTAACGCATTGTAACATTATAGGATTAGGAATGTCTGTCGACGAATTAAAACAATTTCAAAAGAAAAGAATCTAAATGTGACAGAAGGAAGCTACTATGTAACTTTTATTCAAGAGAACTAGTGTGCCATATACTATGTTGATATTCGTGTGCATTTAGGTTTACAAATATGCAGTAATTGCTATTATTTTATGTTAAGCTTTGAAGATAATTATGTAACATAGACTGCTAGTATCACCTCATGTTGCTGATCTCGATTGTTGTTATTAACTGTATAATCCAAGTGTTTCAGAGATTTAGTTTGCCTTTTACTTGCATTTTTGGCAGCCACTGGGTTTTAGTTAAGCATTTTGTGTAATAGATCAGATACTTTGCAAGTAATGATGTTGCATGTTTTATGGTGTTTGATGCATGCTCAGGAGATTGTATCACTGGTATTAGTGTAATAAATGGTGGTTATCTTTCGTTTGGCTTATTTTATTTATTTTACCTAGTGTGCGAATTGGCGCGTGCTTGTGTCAGTGTATTTTACAAAAGTTTGGAATTCAGGCATCTTGGAGTTTTGTTTAATTTTGTATTATTTTATGTTTAAATTTTACCAAAGAGCCAAGATTATCGCACTGCGTTTTATTCGCACATTTTCCCTTTATTCCTTTTCCAGCATGCTACCTTATTCTTTCTTTCTTGTTAATTGGAGAAGATGCACAAAAAATTTTCGAAGATATATCCGCATGCAGAACACAATGTTGATGGTATTTGGATGGAATATAGTGAAAATATTAGCTGAAACAAAAAGGTAAGTGCTTTATGGAGAGAATTATATAAGGAGAGCGAATTTTGCGTGGTTATGTGTGCACTAAACCTTAGTACTACTGTTCAACCAATCCTGACAACTCTGTCATTGCTGCTTCACCAAGGTTGTAAGCAATCCAACATTTTCAAACTGTTTAAAACGTGACGCAAGGGAATACTTTGCGGTAGTTTGAGGGAAGTCATATTGAAAAATGGCTAACAATTTAAAGAACGAAAATCAGTTGGTTTGGATGGTATAAATATTGAATTATTTAAATATGGAGGACTACTATTAAAATTGCGTCTACTGTCATTTATCAATATGTGCTGTCATAAAAAAACAGATGCCATCTTCGTGGTCAGAATCTCAAGTGGTATCTGTGTTACGGAGAACGTTCAGACACTAATGCTCATCGAGGAATTGGCATTATTAATAGCGGGTGAAAAATATATTTCAATATAATAAATAATAGAACTAAAATAATTGTAGAAGTACTAATTTTGGAAAACCAAAATGGCTTTAGGCAAGGCAGATCATGCACAGATATTACTTCTATGGACAATTTTGAAAAAAAAAAAAAAAAAAAAAAAAAAAAAAAAAAGGATATCCTAGACATTTGATTGAGGTAATAAGGAGTCTGTATGCAAATAGAAAATATATACTCTCGTTGAGATCTCGTGGGAGATAAACCACAAGCTTGTTTGAACATATGGGTCTTGTTTGACGCCCTGGTCTGTCATATTCAAAATGCTCTATTGTTTCTTCGTTTTCCTTCTTCCTACATGACACAAAGCAAGATGGTCAATCTTGACCTCCTTTGATCTGCGTATGTGTCTATTTTTCTATCGCTCTCTTCAAGTATAGCGTTTATTTTTTACATTTTGTCTAACTTTGGCCTTCTAATTACAGGAAATACAAAAGAAACGAAGCAGTTTTATGTACTACATTGATTCAGGTTTAACAAAAGGAGATGTGCAGGTATTCCTACCATGTTCTAAAATTGCACATTTCAGATCTACAAAACAAGACCCATATGTTCAGAATTCATTTTAAAGGAAAAATACAGAAAATAGGCTGACAGTCGCAGACTATGTATAAAATTCCTATTCAGCAATCCCTTCAGGTTGAAAGAAAAGTAGGTTCAATCCTCATAAATTAATACACTTCTTGATATACACTAGATGCGTTTCTTGCATGTATGCAAGTACTTAGTGATTAAATTATTTCATTTGGTGAAGCAGCTGTTTGGAATGATGACTCGTTGATACAGATCCGTGCGGGATGTTGCTATGACAACCTGGCACCTAGTAACATCTGAGGTAACATGGATCTGCAGGCCTTACTGATTAGTTACCCCATACAATGACCCCTAGGAAGTAGTCCCCTTCCTATTCATCTTCCAGGTTGTGGACAACAGTGGACCATCGCGCTGAAACCACGTCCGTAACCTTTCATTTAACGGTACATGCTTCAGCAACGGAGGAAGATCGTCTTGAAGCAGGTGAAGGCAGCATTCCCTCATAACCTGACCCTTGAAGAAATGTACTCCGATTAGGTGGTCACCCAGAATACCACACTATACATTAATTTCCCACTGATCTTGGAAATACATATGTCTGTCTTGCCCCAGTGGCGGTTATCGACACTAGTCGCCCACCGTGGTCAAGAGGTATCATGGACCTATTGGACCTATAGTTCCGAGGTCGCGGGTTCTAATTGTGTGGAGGGACGATGGATTTTTTCGGGAGTAAAAATCCTTAGCATGGCTTCCTTCGGAAGGGAAGTTAGGCCAGTGGTCCCCTCGTCGTAGATTTACGTCACGTAAAGGAACCTCAAGACTGATAAAGAGGCCTCTGAGCAAAATTAAGCTTATTTTATCCCAAATATAGAATGGGATGCTCAGAACCTGAACTCTTTATCGACAATTCAATAGCGCATGTTATGGCGATTAATGCATCCACACTGTTTTTGTTGGGTCCCATCTAACTTTTCTTATACTGTCGATCTTTGGCAGCTTCTAAATGTTCACATCGGTCAGTATAGTTGCACCTTTCTTATTGCGCTTCGGTACTGTGTCAGAAGTAATACAGGCGAAATATGTGCAGACGAAGAGGCTGTACTTAAATAGCTGCATCTCTTCTATAACTAAATTTGAACTGGAGCTTGATGTGGATGTACTCTTTGGATATTTCTGGGTCATCAAGATAAGAGTTTCTGGCTGTTATTATTATATTATCATTGTTGTTATTTTTTATAATATTATAGTTAGTTATTTTTTATTATTATCGTCATCATCATCATCATCATTATTATTATTATTATTATTATTATCATTATTATTATTATTATTATTATTATTATTATTATTATTATTATTATTATTATTATTATTATTATTATTATTATTATTATTAGAGCCCGGATTTTTATGTAATATCAAAGTGCGAAATATGTACATATTTATGTAACAAAAAGCATCAAAATATGTAATGAAATATGTAATATCAACAACATATGTAAAATTATGTAATAATCTAAATACAAAGATTACCACCTCAAATCTAAATGCAGACTGCAAATTACCCATAATTTCGTAATTTGATGGGTCTAAGTATGTAAATTAATTACATTGAGTTAAAATTCACTAAATATAGAATTAATTAGAGGAAAAGTGTTTTGTTTTATGCAGAATTTACCTAAAATTTATTTTCAAGTAGGTAATTACGAAATACAAAATATGTGTTTTGGATTATATTTATTAAAGTTACTCATTTCACATAATTATTTTACTTAAATTTTAGACGGTAAAGCAATGTTGAAATACTAAACCAATTTATCAATGAGTGAAACAATCAATTCAATATAATTAAATTTTATGATGAGAATGCATTTCCAGTTTTCTATCTCTTGACATACAATGAACAATCAGGCATTTTCATTTCAAGTCTGTTGCTTCTTTCAACGTGCAGTGAATAACCATATACTTTTCCATATTTTCAGGGGTCATTGTTTGTCTCCTATCTGATAAAATATTCTGATAAGCAGAGAAGCTTCTCTCCACGTCACACGAAGTAACAGGAGCATATTTTAGCATAGGAATCTGATTTGCAGAGAAATGTTTTGGTAAATCGACACTGTCACCATTTAGCACTTAGACACGGACACAAGCGTGGAGTATCCTGGATTCCTGTTTAGCACAGCTTTGAATTTTTCATCTACCTTCCTTCCTACATCTCCTGGAACTGCACTAAGCTTCTGTGATGCACGTTCCATTAATTCCATAGATTCGTGAAGAAGGGAACCTGATGTTTCCAACTGCTTGATGGTGCTAGGCAACCAGCTGAAGTTACTTTTGATGTAAGCACAAGAGCTTGTCACTTTCGGATCTTTAAAGATGTCCTGAGATTCACGTATGGAAACAGCTACTTCTGCAGAGAACATGTTCACCACTGACCGGACTCCTTCAAAATGTTCACAATAGAAGTTCACAGCTTCTAACCACGCACCCCATCTTGTAAGTACTGGCTCAGGAGGCAAAGGGACATCTTGGAGATGATTTTTATAGCACTGAATTCTGTGCGGTGCTTTCACAAAGACCTTTTTTTGTTGCTGATGTCAACTTATTCACACAGGGAAAATTATTTCTTACTACTTCAGCAACACGTTGCAATGCATGGGCCAAGCAGGTGAAGTGAAGTACATTCGGGTAGAAAACCTTAAGGGCAGTAGCAGCTTTAATCATGTATGCTGCGGCATCTGAATACATAATTAAAACCTTTTCCTCGCACACACCCTCTGGCCATAGAATCTTCATCCCATCATTTACGAATCTTGCAATTGTAGAATGATTTGTTTGTTCTAACACCTTGCAACAGATTAGAAATGGTTTTGCTGGACTTTCGGAGCCTAGTTTTCCAACTACTAAATTTGCTATGTACCGACCCATGGCATCTGTAGTTGCATCGACGGCAAACCAAATACCGGAGTCTCCAATTTCATTCCGTATATGAGTAACTGCTTCTTCGTAGCACACATGAAGATACTTTTTCCTCAGAGTAGATTCGTCAGGAATAACTTTCTTGCAATATTTTTCTAGAAAGAAGTGAAACTGAGGAATTTGAAGTTTATGCCACGGAATATTAGCTGCAACCATTGCACTGCACAGGTCTTTAAAAAAATCATTTCCGGCCGGTTCCTGTTGCATTTGTGTCAACAGAACTTGCTTTCTAGAAGACTGTAGGCGTTTGTTGCGTATGTGAAGAGCACTTTTGACATGTTATTCCAATTGAAATTTCATGGAACAGCCAATTCTTTTACCGCATCCTTGACAGACTATTACTTTTCCGTCGGTTGTAAAGGAGCTATCTAATTTCGCCTATGAATTCAACTTGCAGCATAGCGAGGACGCAACTGGTGCCATTTTACTAAGACTTGCTGTAAACTAACTGCAGTATTATCGCCTCGCTGTATTGATGGTTGTCCAGCGGCTCACTTTGTTTCCTCGCAGTATTATATTACAAGATGCTGACTACCACGACAATGGTGACAACCAATTTCTCCAGTCCTTGTAAATGCCCAAAGCGCTACGAGAAACGTGACACTGGAGGTCACCATTGTCGAGCGGCACCTACTTTGATATAAACGGACAACAATCAGAACGAAGCGAGGTGCTTACTATAGCATTCATAATTTAACTTGTATCCTATTTCGCAGATTGAGTTTTGTTGCTCTCAGCAAAACTTGTGAAAACAGTAGTTTATAATGTGACTACAATATTTTTAAAAAAATAATAAAATTGTAACAAAACCCAGAAAATATGTACGTTTTATGTAACATCGTTAAAATATGTATAAATGTGCAAAATATGTAAAATAAAAATTTGTAAGGGAGTCCCAAATGACGTAATTCGCCAACATTTTTACTTCTCATTGAAATATTATGCAGGATTTAAAATATGTAATTACATAAAAATCCGGGCTCTAATTATTATTATTATTATTATTATTATTATTATTATTATTATTATTATTATTATTATTATTATTATTATTATTATTATTATTATTATTATTATTATTATTATTATTATTATTATTATTATTATATTATTATCATCATCATCATCATCATCATCACCATCACCACCATCACCATCACCATCACCATCACCATCACCATCATCATCATCATCATTAGTATAGTAATGTCGCTTTCTCGTCAACAATCCCGAAGCGCTTGCATAGATCGCTTCTTCCGGTTTCATGTTCCGATAGACTTCTTTTAATTTTAAGAAAACATTTTTCACTTAAACCGCTTGACTCAATGCCGGAATCACAGGAACTCAGGTTGTGCACAAGTCATAGTGGAGCAACGACACGGAAGCAAACAGATTGAACCTTCCCCTTGAGTGTGGTCACACGGGTCTTCGAACAGGAAATGAGACATACATCGTTCGGTAAACCAAACGGAATGGACTAAAAGCAATTCACCGTTCGAGCTCTGGTAGGTATACGCGAACTGATCCATGTCCAATGGCATAAATGGTACAAATTAATGGCTAAAACTCCTTCGATGGACTCCTCTAGCCTACCCTTGTGCTTTGTAGAGAATTAACTGTGAGGAAACCTACTGCCACCTTTCGACTCTCTTTACCACAATAGTAACTAGAAGTATTGACTTTCACTACAAAATTCGATTTCGAGAATTCCCCGGAACTACATATTTTGAAGTCCGCTGAATCCAAAAAATCATTTCAAAAAGAGGCCCTTGTGTGTGTTAGTGTGTGTGAACTTTGTGCGATAGTCAAATCTCTTAAAGCCTTGAGATTCCGATCTCTCTCCGCAGCTAAGATATAAAAAAGTGAATCACGATCTTCCAATCGACAGAAGTTTGTTTTCCAAAAGTATCACAAATAACAAGAAATATATCCCAAATGGTTCACTCTACAAAAAAAAAAAAAAAAAAAAAAAAAAATATATATATATATATATATATATATATATATATATATATATATTATTTGGACATAAATTGTGTGTTTTAGCAATATCTGCATTGTTATATAGTAAGACTTGATCTATCTCTTACCGTTTACCAGTTATGCAAAAACCATCCGGTGTAAACAGGACTACATAGGCTATAGCCAGAAAATTAAAAATATATATTACATTTGTCATAAAAATATCTCAAACATATGGCATTTTAATCAAAATTGTTAGAGCCGTTTTCGAGAAAATAAAAATTTTCGAAATTTTTTTTACGTAAAGGGTAGTTTAGGGTGGAGCGATTTTCTTCAAAATCGTCGTGTCGCATCCTTAAAAGACATTAAATGTAAATACCAACTTCGGTTTTTAACCGACTTTTCGTTTTTGAGTTATGCTGCCCAAAGATAGACACACACACACACACACACACACACACACACACACACACACACACACGCGCACACACGTGACTTTTCTATTCACTCTTGTAAAAACTATTCTTAAAAATCTGATGTGTTGCACTCACATGACTTTCTCTACTCTTGTGCTAACCATTCTTACAAACTCTTATTCTTCTATCTTTTCCTGTTAATTCAGATAAACATTTGTACAAATTATCTTATTGCTTATTTCCTTGTAGGTGCAAGGGGAATATTGGAATACAGGAGGCCTTGTGCGATAGTCATATCTTTTAAAGCTTTGAGATTCCGTTCTCTTTGCACACTTAACATATAAAAAATAGAACAACGATGTTCCATTTCAGGAAAGTTTTAAGTTTTCCGAAACTCGCAGACATAACAAGGAATACCTCCGAAATGGTGCACCCTACAAGAAAGTTTATTGAGACATAGATTGTGTATTTTAACAAGATATACATTTTTTGTGTAGTATGGTTTAGTCTATCTCTAACGGTTTACCAGTTATGCAAAAGTCGTCCAGGGTAAATACGACTACAGGGGCCATAGCCAGAAAATTCAAGATTTTCATTTCATTTGTCATAAAAATATATCAAACATATGACATTTTAATCAAAATCGTTAGAGCCATTTACAAGAAAATCAAAATTTTCGAAAAATTTTCCATTAAAGGGTAGTTTAGGGTGGGGCTAATTTCTTCAAAATCTTCGTGTCCCATCCAAGACACTAAACTTAAATACTAACTTTGGTTTTTAACCTACTTTTCGTTTTTGAGTTATGCTGTCCAAAGACTGAGACACACACAGACTGACTGACAGACACACACACACACGGACCTTTTTCTAAAAATGCTTCTTTTGAATTCAGGGAGTCTCAAAACATATATTTCCGGTGAAATCTCGACATCGAATTTTTGGGTGGAATACAATACTTTCCCTACTTACAGTAGAGAAAGTAAAAATGCTTACTCTCCCATCTACTTGCATGTTATTCGAGATAAATGTCTCTTTTAGGTAAAATGGGAATAAGAGAATATAGAAGACTTTAAGTGATTGTTAAATCTTTTAAGAGCTGTTCGCTATGTGATGCATTTGACATTCCATTCTTTTTGCATTGTCAGAACAGAAAAAAAAAAAAAGAAAAAGAAAAAGAAAAAGATAACTTCCTGTTTGAGAAAAGTACGAAATTTAAACCACTAAAGGAATATCTCGGAAATGGTTGTCCCCATAAAAAAATAATTTGACAAATTGTGTTGGTTTAACGAGATCTAAATTTTTGTGTATAGGATTTTCTCTTTCGCTCTCGGTTTGCCATTCTTGTAGAAGTCATTCAGAATGAACATGATATTCCCAGAAATTTCAAGAATCACATTTCATATGTCATTAAAATGTATTAAACATATCGTATTTTAATCAAAATCGTTAGCACAATTTTTGAGAAAATTACAATTTTCGGAAAATATTCCATGTTCTACTTGGCAAAGCAACTGGGCGTATTGACCTTGGCTGAGGAGCGCTATGATCGCTTCTTATCTTGTTTATTACAACAGCGAAATAATAGTAACTTGGCGTATAGTCAGTGATAAAACACAAGTAGATGGTCTCTCGCGCCTGCCGATATATGAGACGTTGCTGTCCTGGAGATATGAACAGAGTGTACACACAGTGTCTCGCCGTATTTGTGCGATAAGCTCACGTAAACATTTGGGTAGTTTCACATTCTTTACGATACGCTTCATGGCTTTGGCAAATAGTACAGGGTAGTTTGCGGTGGGGGCCTTCTTGATAATGTTTATGTGGCCTGCTTGGAAGATGCTGAGCTTAAAGGGGAACGAAACACAAAATTGTATATTTTATTCGTCACATTGGTTGATTTGTCGTCAATAATAGATAGCAACGTACGCAGTTTCATCGTTCCAAGGTGAGTGGTTCTCATGTTACTCACAGTTGACGATTTGACGCATGACGTCATTTGTTTAACTGAACTCAGACAAGACGCGGTGCTTCAAATGTCTAACACAGATCACGCATTAAAACCTACTATACTGCTCGCAAAAGTTAAAGGCATGTGAACGCTGGCCAGTGCCCAAGCGGAGCACTGTTGCCAAGCGTAGTGCGTGTACCGGCAGAGATTTTGTACATAAGAGCGCGTGAGATGCGTGTACCACATTCGGCAGCGCTGGTTAGTGGGGCAAGCTTAGGATTCGCTGGAGTCTGCAGTACGGCCCGCCTCCATATGCCTGTACCTTTTGCGAAGATTATAGGTGAGAAACAGGAGTTCAAATTATTCTTTGAGTGAACATGGTATCCGTTCTTATCAATTTGGAACAAAAAAGGTACGATTTTGATTTAAGCCATTCTGATAGCGATTTCGACACGGTTAATGTGAACACCGAAGATCGTGCCGGTTCCATCTATTGGTGTAAGTTGAAGGGTATATGAAAAAATGTATTCTTTTCTGAGCATATTTTTGATAAGTTTCCCAGTTGCCAGTATGTATATAATGTCGAATATGAGCCAAATCATTTAAGAAGCTACTATCCAAAATAATTTTCTGATAGGCGTTTGATTCGCCTTTAACCCATCATTTATTTCTTTGGTCGTCTTCCAATAATTCATCATGTCCACCAAGCTTCCATTCACCATTTTCTAGCCAAGTATGTTCATTTTTATATCATGTTGAATTGGTGTGAATTTTTCAATTCATATGCCACTGTTCTCACTACAGTTTTGTATAGCGCACCGTAAACGGTTATGTATAGGCTACTGGCTTTCCGTGCTATCAACTCTGGGTATTCTTTTTCTGCCATTTTAACTTCCTCTTTGTTAGGGTTTTAGACAAACGCCGTACGTCAAAATCATGTTCTGTATACTAAGTTTTTAGCAGATATGTTATACCTTTGTGTCTCTCTGTGAGAAAAACTTCAAATCCATATATATTTCCTGTTTCACAAGCCTAGTCATTATGTTGTCGCAAGCAGCCTTTACCAAATCGCTTTTCACCAAAACCCATGGTAGAAGAGACTAAATATTTGGTTGGAAATCCTGGGGAGTCATACTGCCAACCATACCTATAGGTATACCACAACCTTTTAAAGAACCCAAGTTCTTTTTTACTTTCTCTACTACGTATAGTAAACTAGAGGAGGTATTGTATTCCACCCAAAAATTCTATGTCGAGATTTTACCGGAAATATGTTTTGAGGACCCCTGAACCCCAAAAAAGCATTTTTTAAAAAGGACTTTGTATGCGCGTGCGTGCGTGTGTGCGTGCGTGTCAGTCTGTGGGCAGCATAACTCAAAAACACAAAGTCGGTTAAAAACGAAAGTTGGTATTTAAGTTTAATGTCCTTCAAGTATGCGACACGAAGTTTTTAAAGGAAATTACTCCACCCTAAACTACCCTTTACATGGAAAATTTTTCGAAATTTTTTATATTCTTTGAAAATGTCTCTAACGATTTTAATTAAAATCACACATGTTTAAGATATTTTTATGACAAATGAAATGTATATTTTGGATTTTCTGGTTATAGCCTATGTAGACCTGTTTACTCTGGATGACTTTTGAATAACTCGTAAACCGTGAGAGATAGACAAAATCTTACTATGTTAAAAATGTAGATCTTGCTAAAACACACAATTTATGTCCGAATAAATCCTTTTGTAGAGTGAACCATTTCGGAGATATTCTTTGATATTGGTGTCCGTTAAACTTTCGTCAAATACAACATCGTTGTTCTTTTTTTATATATTAACTGTGCAAACCTTTGAAAGATTTGACTGTCGCTCAAAGCCTACTGCACTCCCATATTCTCTTTGCACCTACAAAAAAATAAACAATAAGATAATTTCTGCAAATGTTTATCTCAACTAACACGAAGAAAATATAGCAATAAGAGTTTGTAAGAATGGTTAGTACAAGAGTCATGTATGCACAACATTGAGGCATTTTATTTTTCACAATATTACGTTTGTATAATATTGAACTGACTCAATAATACCGTCACCAAAACACCACCATAAAGTACACTACTCTTGAACTTCAATACCAGCAAGCACAATTTACGAAAACGTATTAGTGCAAATGCAGAAGTAAGCAAGTTGTGAATTACCACGTACCGGCAGCGCGCGGTGGAGTTGATGACGTGTGAGGTGTTTCTTATTTCGCTTGCACAGCCATAACGGTATCGCGTAGTAAGAAAACAAACTTAAAATTGCATTTTAGAGGTCATATCCTTCATTTAGGGAGAAACATGATTGTTATGTTTCGTTATCCTTTAAATACCAAGTTTGGCATTAGCAACCGTAACGTTTTTCAGTTACGCTGTTCACACACACCAACAGCTTTCTAATTTTGTTATTGATGGGACTTCAAAACGTGTATTTTTGGGAAATCTTGATATCGAGTGTTTGGGTGAAATGCAATACCTACTCTTACCTCCTATGTACATGGAGAAATTACAAATTGTACTCCTTGGTTATCGGTCACTTTGGTTTGCCATCTGTATAATGTGTTTCAAAGTGTACGCTTCTTGTTTGTGTTTTTCGCATGTAAATTTCAACATCTTTGATCCATGGAAGGCCCTGATATCTTTCATTCTGTGACTTGTTCCTTAATATTATGGTTTGCAACGTAATAGTTTTAATGTGTTTCTTCTATATAAGAAACAAGATATACTGAAGTAAGCCTTATTATAATATTCACGCTCTACGGGGAGCCTGAAGCTGTTATTTACAACTGCAGCGTGCTCAATAAAGCTAATTAAGGTTAACTGCATTAGTTACCTCAAACAAAATGTAGGCTGCTGAGTATGGGAGCCAACATAATCTACCAAACAAAGTAATCATTTTAATGAGACCAAAAGAACACACAACTGAGTTACGCTTCAGTAATACAGTCCACTCCCAATAAGGACCAAGCAATCGTCATTGAAGCACATGAAGGTATCTCCATAAAAGAGATACTATATTCTAGCAATAGGAAATCTCACAGAGCTTTACCATCAAAATATGACATCATTAATTAAATGACATATCCACCGTGCAGATTGAGACAAATTTAAAATCCTCATGATCGAAGAAATCAGCACTTCAATTCCCGCAGAAATATTTCAAGAACATTCTGTGACTTAAATTGTTACTGACTTCCCTTATGCTATATTACATTTAGTAAAATCAAGCATTCCAATAATAAACATAAACGTTTGAAACCTTCCTAGGTGGGAACGATTTCTATAGAAAAAGCACATCAGAACAAAAACAAGGTGTATTATAAGTATAACTCCACCCAAATCCAGAAAACAAGTTAGTTTTCCAAAGGCTATAGCCCGAGGCGCATTGAATTACCTTGGCTAACTTTTTTATCGTCACTCTGTCACCAAACTCCAGCACAAAGAATATGGGAACGTATAAAGAACATCATAGGCATTAACAGTGACATTGGATAAATGCTTTGTATAACAGCAAAAAAGCTACTTGCCATCCTCACTGGCCGCCGGGAAATAGCCAATACCCTCGCAGAGAATTATGTGTTATATACGAGTAGGTATAATCATAACAGCTTTGACCAAAATTTGTGAGAGTTCAAAAAGGCTATTCTGGACCTAACCTTGAAGACACCCTTATAAATCTTCTTCTTTAATTACCCTCCCCTTCTGTAGTACTTACAGCCCCTACGACTTACAAGCCAGGGCCTAGGGTCAGACGCCTGTCGGGGAGCACAGGAACCTAGGACCAGACGGAATGAAGACCTGGAAGCGGGTGGTCAGCCAAGCACCAGGTATGATAGTGAGGATAATATGAAATGCAGGCGAAACGGATGATTGGAAAGGAGATGATGGAACAATTGGTGGAATTAGTGGCGGGAGAAACCGGAGAACCCGCAGAAAACCCGTCCAGACGCCGCTTCATCCACCACGAATACCACATGCGGGTCCCTGGGATCAAATCCTGGCCGTCTAGGTGGTAGGTGAACGGTAAATGCCTCTGAAAATTATGACGACGAAAAAGGCTACGACATGCTTTACCTTGCTGCAAAAATACTAACGCAGGACCAGCCTGTCTTCTTTATGTAAAGCTGCAACTTCCTCCTAAGGCAATGAATGTCTAACGTTAATATGTAACTGCATTTGGACTAAAACATTATTCACTAACCAGTGGTACGAGTGTTAAATAATTTCAATTCCTAAAGCCAATAAAGACCTACTAATAGCCGGAAATTATGGACCTATTGCGTTGACGTGTAGTGTATATTGTGTTGGAGAAAATAATCAAAAAGCGCCTATGAGGGACAGTTGAACAGACTTTTTTTTCTGAAACACAAGGTGAATTTCGATAGTTACATTCAACAAGTGAGAACTAATGTTTTTACAGTCACAAATATTGGAAGCCCTCCACCAAACGCAACGTGTAATTACTATTATAGGTGTTGCAAAATTTAGTGGTGCTCGATACCAGACCATTACTGTTCTACTTCCTGTTCTGCAAATAAATGTTTTGGCTGCAAGTGATATTTATACCATATACAGCCCTATTTCACAGCGTGTTTAATTATACAACAGCGCAAGGCATGGCAAGTTTTTGGTTGAATTTTGTGTTGAGCCAACCACCATCAAATTTTGCGACAGCCATAGTTTAGATATCCCTAAAGCGTATTTCAGGATATGGTGAGAATACGTCATAAAAGTATTACTCGAACTGAAAATTACGGGAAATACTCTCAGCTTTATTTACAGCTTTTTACAAGACCGAAAAGGACAGGTAAGTGCATACGGGATACTATCAAAAAGTTCTCTCTTAATGACATTCCTCAAGGTTCAGTTTTCAGCGTGAGCTTTTTCCTAATAGCTATAAAGAAGATTGCTTCACCAATACTATTTTGTCAAATCTTCGTGATTGTTTCCTCTACAACAATCCTTTCCACATCAGACTAAATAGATATCACAAAGAAATGAACACCACATTTCCTGGCATATCCTCAAGGCAACACAACTTCGATTGTTAACCTTGGAAGAAAAAAAGACCTCCCATCGATATGGGCTTAAGCAAATGCAAAATATGAGACACGAGTTCACCAGTTTCCAGTTATTTAACCAGAAACCTGAAAAATACACACATAAATAGTCCCTCCATCTGTACGAATGACTTTATAACCGAAAAAGGCAGCGGACAAGGTATAGTAGGCAATTGATAATATGCACTGCCCTCTCTGTTCTCTATGTTTAGCTGTGAACTGAATGCCCCCCCCCCAAAAAAAAAAAAAAAAAAAAAAAACTGGTATATGCTCTGGAAAGTAATACTCGTAATACCTTCCTGATTGTAAGTGACTCCCTGTGGGCCTTAAAAGCTCTCCAATATATATGCAGTAGCAACAGTATTTTGTGAGAAATACGTACCAGCATCATGTTTGCGTAGGTAACTTCCCACAATATACTGGGTGTCCCAAAAAATCGATAATGCTTAGTATGGTGTTGCGCGATGGCAAACTAATCGGTTTTTAAATATGAACCTCTGTCCAGGAATGCACGGTTTGGACGCTGGAGAGCATCGAAGTTTGAGAACGACCGGTTGCGGCAATTTGTTAACATTCGTTTTGATACCTTAATTCGGAAGGTAGGCCACCCTTTAGCCATCTGTCTGCTGGGATAAATGACCTGAGCATGATAACATTCCTGCACGTGCACTAAATTCCTCTTTAGAGTCCTTGGTGCGCATTCTACTGCGTTACTTGTGTAGTTCCCAGTACAGTAACGTTTTAACAGCAGATCGAATTGTACCACTCAATAGCTGAGGAAATGGCCGACATTAGCTCCAGCACATTTTTGTGCAAATGTGCGGAACCACCTCAACGTCGCATATTCAAATCGATCGATTGTTAAAAGTGGACCAGTTCCATGGCCATGGTCGCCAAATCTGACACCTGTCGGCTGTTTTCTGTGGAGTAGTATGAAGAGTATGGTGTAAGGCGCTCCTGTAACGTCAGCGGAGAATCCTATGACTCGAGTCCACGGAACGATTGAAAATCTTCATAGACAATCACACGTATTTGGTCATGTGCATGAGGAGGCTCAGCAACGCTGATATGGGCTCTGCAGTGACATGAAGGGACACAGTTCGAAGCCCATTTGTAATGTAGACAGCTCGATGTTGGGTTTATTCACGAAAAGTGAACGTACAACCATATCACACTTCGATGCGGTACAGCGTTCAAACCGTGCATTTCCGGACAGGGGTTCCATTTGAAAACCGATCAGTTTGGTAGTAGTGGTGTGTCTTTAGGGCGCTCAACTGCTATGGTCATTAGCGCCCAAGCAAAATTAATAGCTTAAAATGTTAGAAAAAAAGTGAAACAAACAAGTCTAAAACTAAAAGAATAAAACCTTAAAAAGTCACCAATACAGTGCCAGCAACTGCAAGTATAGCAGAGAACGCAGGCGCAGAATTACAGGAGTGGATAAAAGCTTGCAAGAACGGCCAAACGCAAGAAACTAAATAAAAGATCAACAGGCGAGTCAAGTACGAGCGCACATTCCGCTTAAACGAATAAAACGTAAAACGCGCTCTACTGCACCTGAAGCGTCTGCCAGCACCTCAGCCAGGGAAGCTAGCAGGACCAGCGACTCACGTAGATGTGCTAAAAACTGGCACTGAACTAAAACATGCCGCACCGTCAAATCCTCATGGCAATGAGCACAGAGCGGCGCAGCATCTGAAGATAAAATATGAGCAGGGCTAAAACGGCACTGTCCGATACGCATTCTGGCTAAAATCACTCCCTCATGACGAGAGGCGCGCGAGGAAGTCCTCCAGGTGACAGAGAGGTATTTCACCTCCCGAAGTTTGTTCCCCTTAAGGCCATGCCACTCATCATTCCACCGGGAAAGAATGGCATGACGTAAAACTACGCTAAAATAAACAGAGGGAATACAAGAGCTAAAATGCCTTAGCAGCAGGATCGGCAGCCTCGTTTCCTTGCAGGCCTACGTGTCCAAGCACCCACACAAACGAGACGCAAGTGGCGAGGGTGTGAAGACAGTCCTGGATACGCTGTACCAGGGGGTGGTAATGGTACAGCTTCCGTAGGCTCTGAAGGGCACTCAAAGAATCTGAGCAAATAGCCCAGTTCTGTAAGGCTTGCCGACAAATATATAAAAGCGCTTGGTACATACTAAACAGCTCTGCTGTAAAAATCGAGCATTGCTATAGAAGACGAAAACTAAAACTCTGGCGACCGTGAATAAAGGCACATCCTACACCTCGATCGTCCTTCGAGCCGTCAGTGTATATAAAACTACAGGATCCAGACTGCGCCTGAATATCTAAAAAAGGCTGAACGAAGAACGGAATCTGGCGTCGACGACTTCGGCATGGACAACAAATCCAGGTTGACATGGGTCTCGCGACGAAACCATGGGGGAAATCTTGTTTCACCCCTCGGCAACGTCGCGGGTAGATCGATGCCCAATAGCCGAAGCAGAGAACGAAATCGAACGCCAGGAGGGAGTAGGACTAGGGAGCTCGTTAAGTATTGGAGTTCCAAGCTACCATAAAACAAACGAAAGAATGGATGTTCAGGCAGACTAGAAGGTCTGCAAGTGTAGCTGCAGAGAAGAACGTCGCGCCGATAACTAAGCGCAGGTTCAGCAGCTTCCGAACACAAGCTAAGAACTGGGCTCGTGGGAAATGCGCCAATACTCAACCGGATGAGACGGTGTTGTGTAGCGTTGAGGCGATTTAAAACAGGCTGTCGAGCCGAGGAGTACACGACACAACCGTAATAAAGTTTCGATCGGACCAGTGAAAGGTATAGTCGTAAAAGTATGGTTCGATCAGCTCCCCAGGATGTGCCGCATAAAACCCGTAAAACATTAAGAGAACGTTCACACCGTGCTTTTAAGGACGAGATTTGGGAAGACCAACTAAGTTTCCTCTCAAAAATCAATCCCAAAAATTTCACCTCGTCTGCGAAAGGAAGTGCATCTGGGCCGAGACGTAGAGAAGGCGGAAGAAACGCCTCCCGGCGCCAGAAATTAACGCAGACGGTCTTCTTGGCGGAGAATTTAAAGCCGTGTTCGACACTCTAAGTGTACAGGCGGCCAAGACACAATTGGATGCGGCGTTGTAAGAGAGAACTCCGCGGAGAACTGCAGTAAATGGCGAAGTCATCCACGAATAACGAAGATGAAACGCCCGATGAGACGCACTGCACAATGGGATTGATTGCAGTCGCAAACAATGTGATCCTTAGTACCGAGCCCTGCGGTACTCCGTTCTCTTGAGTAAAAACACGAGATAAAATGGACCCCACACGTCCCCGAAATACTATTCCGCATAAACTCCCGAATAAAAAGCGGCATTCGACCGCGAATGCCCCATTGATGAAGGGTACGAAGAATTTCGTACCTCCATCAGGTGTCATACGCCTTTTCCAAGTCAAAAAAGATAGCAACCGTTTGGCTCTTCCTCGGAAAACCGTTCATGATCTATGTGGATAAAGACACTAAGTGGTCATCTGTTGAACGGAATCGGCGAAAACCGCACAGAACATGTGACAACAGATTATGAGACTCAAGCCACCATGTCAATCGCCCGTTGATCATGCGCTCCATCACGTTGCAGATGCAACTGGTGAGGGAGATCGGGGATAGCTGGAAGGCAGTTGGCGATCCTTCCCAGGCTTCAAAATCGGGACAATGGTGACCTCGCGCCAAGTGGATGGCAATGTTGCTGTGCGCCTGATTGGGTTATACACGTGTAAGGGAAAGACTTTACCAGCCAAAGACGGGTGGTATAGCATTAAGACATGGACACCATCCGGCCCAGGAGCGGAGGGCTAGGAGTAAGCTAGGGCCCGCTCTAACTTCTGCATGGTAAAAAGGCGTTATAACACTCCGCGTTAGACGAGTTAAAAGAAAGATTATGCGGCTCAGCTCGGGTCTTGAGGGTTAAAAACTTTGGGCAAAAATGCGAAGAGCTGGAAACGCCAGCAAACGCATTGCCCAGAGTGTCAGCAATAGCTCGAGGACAAGCGATGGTATCATTAATCCGCAGCCCAGGTACCGTGAAATTTTACCAGTCACACGGCGGGCTTGTCCCAAACGACAGATGAAGGGGTGTGGCAATTAAAAGACTCCACAAAGCGGAGCCAGGACGTCCTTTTACTCTCCTGTAGGAAAGGTTACGACTAAAGCACCTAAATCCCTTACAAGCTGCATTACACTATATTACGGGCCATGGGCCACATGGCACTTTCTTAAAACGTTTTAATAGCATCAATTCTGAAATGTGCACCAGATGCAATACAGAAGATACTCCTGAGCATGTAATGTTTAACTGTCAGAAATACAGTGAAATTGCACAATCTAACAGGGAAAAGCTCATGCACCTCACTGTATCGGAAATGGTCAGGAATAAGGAAAATCTAACTACTTTAAATGAGTTAGCGACTCAAATCAGTATAGCAGAAAGATCTTTAAGACAAACTGAACCAGAAAGAAATCTAAGAAATTTTTATAGACCTCCAGCGACTGTTGTACCATCACCCCGTCGATCCTTAAGAGTGTCAAATCAATATAACCGAAACCAAGTGCCCCAAACTCCTGAACCTGTTATACCAAGAACAATTACATAGAACAGAAGAAGATTTCATTGGATCACTGGACGACAAGTGTAAGCATAAAGGAGAAGAACGAGGCCAAAACGACAGCCTGATGAGACTTCGGACAGCCTACCAGAGACGAATAGCAGCGGCTAGGGAACAATAAATTGCATGAATGCTATGAGATCCCACATAAATTTAAAGTATCACTAATTTCCCTTATTGTTATTTAGTTTAATTTAGGTCAGTAACTTCTGCACATTCTATTGTGAACAAATTGTAATAAATAAGTTTAAATAAACCAAAATATCCTCACACTACGTCCAGATATAAGAAATTAGGTATCTGGACATAGCTGGCAGATATTATTTTATTTTATATTTTATTTTTATTTTACTTTTTTATTTTTCTCCTGTAAGATACGCTGGGTTCTGGCGCGCTGCTTCTTGAAGATGACCAGATTCTCAAGTGTAGGATGACGCCGGAACACCCGCAGTGCAGCCCTGCGTGCGCGGATAGCGGCCCGGCATTCGGTAGCACACCAGGGGACCGGTAATCGTCTAGGTTGTGAAGAAGACCGAGGGATAGCGCGTTCAGCAGCGGAGATGATGACAGAAGTAAGGTGTTCCACCATCTGTTCAACATCATCAAAGAGATGGCTGTCAAATACCGCGCAACAGGCATAAAGAGGCCAGTTTGCTTTGTTTAACTGCCAGGTGGGTACACGTGACTGTGGAGAGTTGTGCGATAGCATGCTAATAACACAAGGAAAATGATTGCTCGAGAAGGTGTCAGAGACGACGTTCCACTGAAAACGGTGTGTAAGCTGTGCTGAGCAGACAGATAAGTCCAGGGAAAAGGGTTCCGGTGGAATCTAAAACAAAAGTGGCCTTACCAGTGTTCAGAAGAGAAAGACAATTCTGGGTGAAAAAATCAGCAAGATGCGTTCCCCTTACGCATGCCCTAGGCGAACCCAGAGAGGATGGTGAGTATTGAAGTCTCCCAACAGAAGATAGGGCTTTGGGAGCTGGGAAACAAGGGCTGCTAGGTCCGCAATAGGAGAGCAAGGAGGTAGATACAAACAACAGAGGGTGAAACAAAGCCAGGTAAACTGAGGGTGACAGCAACAGCTTGCAAGGTAGTCGTCTCGAAGCAGAATCATGACACCTCTATGTGCAGGAGAACCAGCTTCCGGTGCAAGGTCGAAGCGCACCGGAATATAGCCAGGAAAGGTAAAAGGGTCCTGCGGGCGAAGTTTGGTCTCCTGTAAGCACATGCCAGTAGGAGAGAGGGATTTGGTTAAAAGGTGCAATTCGGCCCTATGTGTGCGTATGCCACGTGTATTCCACTGAACGAGGGACATCCGAAGGGAAAGGGAATGAGCTGTTTAAAATCACTTGGGCTGCGGCTGGAGTTTCAGCTTGGCCATCAGTTGCAGTGTGGTGCTAGGGTTTGCAGGTGGCTTCTTCCGAGGGAAGAGGCTCAGCACTGGAGAAGGAAGATTGCAGCAAACCGATTCCCCGTAGTTAAAGGAGAAGAATCACGCTTAACTCGACTGCGCCGTCGGGTATCCTGAGATCGGGACCTCCGAGGAGGCGAAGGAGAACTGACTTTCAACGGACATTGGTCACTGCCAGAGGTCTGAGGTTTCTTTAGAAAGTCGGTGCGTTTCGACTGGATTTTAAATTTACGAGAATCAGTGCCAAAGGATGTTCTCGAAGCGGCGGAATCAGAAGTTGATGCTGTAATGCTAGGAGCGACTACAGTTGCAAGTACAGGAGTAGTTTTTGTACTCATATCCCGATTTTGGACCTGGGATTGCACCACTGAACTAAAGGTACCAAATTTCAGAAGAGAAGGCAAGATAACGTTTGCGGGCTTCGGTGAAAGATAGGCGTTCTTTCACCCGCAGCTCTTGGATAGCCTTCTCGTCCAGAAACCGTGGGCAATCGCGGGAAGTTGCTGGATGGGGTCCCCTACAATTCACACAGCAGACATTAGATAAACAAGCTCCGCCGTGGGCATCTTTACCACAGTTTGCACAAACAGCAGTGGCAAGTTTACAAGATACGCTGGTGTGACCAAAGCGTTGGCACTGAAAACATCTCGTAGGTCTTGGAATATATGGCCGGATATTGATAACCTCGTACCCCGCCTTAAGTTTCGATGGGAGATTGTAATGAAACTATTTCAGCAAACTTTTATGTCGATTAACATGAAGTAGATAAAAGAATATATGCTTTAATAAGAACAGTGAGAGAATAGCTATAAAAATCTGATGTGTTGCACTTACATGACTTTCTCTACTCTTGTACTAACCACTCTTACAAACTCTTATTCCTACATCTTCGTGTTAGTTGAGATAAACATTTGTACAAATTATCTTATTGCTTATTTTCTTGTAGGTGCAGGGGGAATATGAGAATACAGTAGGCTTTGAGCGTTAGTCAAACGTTTTAAAGCTTTGAGATTCCGTTCTCTTTGCACACTTAACATTAAAAAAAAAAAAAAAAAAAAAAAAAAAAACGAACAACGATATTCCATTTCACCAAAACTTTTAAGTTTTCCGAAACTGACACAAATAACAAGAAATATCTCCGAAATGGTTCACTCTTCAAAAGGGTTTATTGGGACATAAATTGTGTGTTTTAGCAAGATTTACATTTTTAATATAGTAAGATTTTGTCTATCTCTCACGGTTTACGAGTTATTCAAAAGTCATCCAGAGTAAACAGGACTACATAGGCTATAGCCAGAAAATTCTAGATATGCATTTCATGTGTAATACAAATATCTTAAACATATGGCATTTTAATCAAAATCGTTAGAGCCATTTTCAAGAAATTGTCTAAAAATTTTCCATGTAAAGGGTAGTTTAGGGAGCGGTTATCTCCTTCAAAATCTTCGTGCCGCATCCTTGAAAGACATTAAACTTAAATACCAACTTTGGTGTTTAACAGACTTTTCGTTTTTGAGTTATGCTGTCCACAGGCTGACAGACACACAGACACAGACTGACGCATACACACACACGGACACGGACCTCTTTCTAAAAATGCTTTTTTTTGGGTTGAATACAATACTTCCTCTACCAGTAGAAAAGTAAAATAAAAGATAAAGGGTAGAGAATGTCATGTGAATGTAACACATCGGGGTTTTTGTATCTTTCGTAGAATTGTAAGCAAATAGTTGAAATGCAGTAACACTTGACAATATCGCACTATATCTTGCAGGCAGGTAAAAAATTTGCATTTGTTAGGTACGGTGTGAGTGAGAGTAAGTGAGGGAGTGAGTGAGTGAGTGAGTGAGTGAGTGAGTGAGTGAGTGAGTGAGTGAGTGAGTGAGTGAGTGAGTGAGTGAGTGAGTGAGTGGCGCTTAAGAGCCCGTGGACAACTAGGTCATTTGAGCCTCGCAAATTATGAGCACTAATACTGCTATGACTTCATAAGAGAGAGAGAGAGAGAGAGAGCGAGAGAGAGAGGGGGGGGATCTATGTGTGTCATCTTTATAACAACTCCGGTCTGCGGATGCTGAGTGAAATGAATGTTCAAATGAGCCCGGGGTCCATAGAGATATGAGTTGCCTTACGTTTCTCTTCTTAAAATAAGGGAAAACTCCGTGAGGGAGGGTGAGTGAGTAAGTGAGTAGTGGGGTTTACGGGCCCGTCGACAACTAGGTCATTAGGGCCCCCGTGAGGGAGGGGGAGAAAATCTTATCTAGAGAGTCAACCAAATCAAGATTTGGTCTCAGCCCTCCCGATTAGAACACCCATTTCTCTACACCACAGAAAGCTGACTAAAACTCCACGTTTCCGTATTTTTCGTCACTTTTAGTATGTTCGATAGGAAATATTTTATTTGTTAAGAAAAATGAGGTATGGCGTAGTGCTAAGTTGAGAAGTGTACGCGCTTAAATGCAAACCAGATAACACAGATATCCAGCAAACAAACCAAACTAAATTAAAAGGAAATGAAAACTGCACGCGCTTTTTATTTGTTTGTTCGATTGTATAAGCAATCTGTGGAAAGTATATATCAAGCTACTGACAACGAAGCAGTCCAATGCTTTATCGGAAATTTGCTGAAGCCGAAGCTAGGCACCAGCATACGCTAAATACTTACACAGAAAACGGGCAAAAAAGTTATTAGATTGATTTATTGCGAACAGAAATAAGATCACTTCTCTATTTGGCACCAAATGACGCCCAGGTCAGGAGTTCAATGTTTTTTCGGATACAAGACTGGAGCAATATGGATGATCGAGCACCTCATATTCAGATTTTTGTTTTGATGTTCCTGTAACTTGGTATGCTGCAAACCTTCTCTCTCTCTCTCTCTCTCTCTCTCTCTCTCTCTCTCTCTCTCTCTCTCTCTGTCTGTCTGTCTGTCTGTCTCTCTGTCTCTCTGTCTATCTATCTATCTATCTATCTATCTATCTATCTATCTGTCTGTCTGTCTGTCTGTCTGTCTGTCTGTCTGTCTGTCTGTCTGTCTGTCTGTCTGTCTGTCTGTCTGTCTGTCTGTCTGTCTGTCTGTCTGTCTGTCTGTCTGTCTGTCTGTCTGTCTGTCTGTCTGTCTGTCTGTCTGTCTGTCTGTCTGTCTGTCTGTCTGTCTATCTATCTATCTATCTATCTATCTATCTATCTATCTATCTATCTATCTATCTATCTATCTATCTATCTATCTATCTATCTATCTATCTATCTATCTATCATTTTTAAACTACATATGTTGTGTTGAGCTTTCATAATTTAATCATTTCATGTTGTTCAACTTTTAAAAGGCTACTACACTGCCTTATAGTTACTGATCAAAAGTTGAAGGCCTCTCTTCTGCATTTCAGTATTTTTACTTTCTTACACTATGTACCTAGTAGGTAGAAAATGCAGGCATTTGTTGCATTCCACCCAAAAATTCGACGCCGAGAACTTACTAGAAGTTCATGTTTTGAGGTCTCTGAATCCATAAAAGCATTTTGGGAAAGTGTCTGTGTGTGTAGGGGAGGTGTGTGTGTGTGTGTGTGTGTGTGTGTGTGTGTGTGTGTGTGTGTGTGTGTGTGTGTGTGTGTGTGTGTGTGTGTGTGTGTGAAAATTTCCAGTAAATGCCAAATTTGGTATTTAGGTTCAGTAGGTTCCAAAGTTCCGTAGTGCAGTGGTAGTGCGCTTGCCTCTGGCGCGGGAGACCCGGGTTCGATCCCCGGTACCGGCATGGGATTTTTCCCCACTGGGAGGTCTGGTACGGGGTGAACTCAGCCTCGTTAGTTCCCTGAGGGGCCAATTGAGGAGCTACTTGGATAAAGATGTAGCGGCCCCAGGTCGTGAAGATTGCATTAACTGGCCGGGATGGATCGGAGCGCTGACCACGTACCATCCTCCAGTACTGCACCCCACTCATGACGCCTATGGTGGGAGGAAGGGTTGGCCCGGATAGGGCTGTTGCGCCGCGGGTTTGGTTTGGTTAGTTAGGTTATGTTCCAAAGGTGCAACACGAAGATTTTCGAGAAAATCCCCCCCTCACCCCAAAATACTCTTTACGTGAAAGATTTTTCGATATTTTGGATTTTCTAAACAAAAAATGACTAACGATTGTGATTATAATATCATGTTTGGGCTATTTAAATAACAAGTAAAATGCATATCTCTAATTTTTTTAAATTAGCCCGTGAAGTGCTCTTCATTCGGAAGGTATTTCATATACTCCTGTATAAGGGTAAACGCTCTACAAAAACTTGTCTACATTTCTTTAAAGCACACAATTTATTTCAAATAACGTTTTCAGACGTAAACCGTTTCCAGGATAATCTTTATTAATAGCTAAAGGTGTTCAATACTCGGCCGTTCTTTTAAAGTCTGCCAGTGTGCAAATTGTTTCTCGCGATTATACGGAAAGAGTTTGGAATATTGAGGTCAGCATATAGCGTTCAGTTCTTAAACATTTCAATATTCATATTCCCTTTGTATCCTACAGCCAAAGGTATTATATATATATAATTTTGCAAAGGTATATCTAGATTAAAATGGAGTAGATAGAAAAATATGCCCTGGAAAACGTTTATAATTTTATTTTTAATTAAAATATATAGGACATTTTAGAAAACAATGGAAAAGCATTAAAATTAAGATTTTAAAAAATAATGAAAATACTGACGGTAAAATATTGAAATGCTGTAGAACAATGTTAACTGTGAATACAGAGTCTGTAGAAAAAACGTTCAAGGAATGGGGTAAGTTGGGGGCTGGTGGTCGTAGTTTTTAGAATGTTTTATCATACGAAAAATTTTGAAAGAAAAATGTGTTTAAGTAGCAAAGTGAATTCCTTGAAGATTAATCTCTGCAACAGTCAATGGACATTATCATACACATTTTGGGTGAAAGGTAGTGAATTTGCAAAATAGCAATGCAATACATGCTTTGCATATTTGTTTATAAATTAGAAATCAAGTTCTTGAAGTAATGGTCTCTGCAGAGAAAGGTTTGTGGAAAGCTATAACATAAACAAGATGTTAATTATTGTTCTTTGTTATAGCTATTCCACTAAACAAACAAATTTAATGAATAAAGCGCATGTTTCATGAAGCCAGTGCTGGCAACGAGCATGTTTTGTCTTTTCGTAGTCTTCACTAGTGATGGGCCAACCGAATGTTTTACACTATCGATTGGTAAACGATAGCATGCACTAGCAACCGAATGTTTTACACTATCGATTGGTAAACGATAGCATGCACTAGCAACCGAATGTTTTACACTATCGATTGGTAAACGATAGCATGCACTAACAACCGAATGCTTTACACTATCGATTGATAAACGATAGCATGCACTAACAACCGAATGTTTTACACTATCGATTGGTAAATGATAGCATGCACTAACAACCGAATGTTTTACACTATCGATTGGTAAATGATAGCATGCACTAGCGACCGAATGTTTTACACTATCGATTGATAAACGATAGCATGCACTAACAACCGAATGTTTTACACTATCGATTGGTAAATGATAGCATGCACTAGCAACCGAATGTTTTACACTATCGATTGGTAAACGATAGCATGCACTAGCAACCGAATGTTTTACACTATCGATTGGTAAATGATAGCATGCACTAACAACCGAATGTTTTACACTATCGATTGGTAAATGATAGCATGCACTAGCAACCGAATGTTTTACACTATCGATTGGTAAACGATAGCATGCACTAGCAACCGAATGTTTTACACTATCGATTGGTAAACGATAGCATGCACTAGCAACCGAATGTTTTACACTATCGATTGGTAAATGATAGCATGCACTAACAACCGAATGTTTTACACTATCGATTGGTAAATGATAGCATGCACTAGCAACCGAATGTTTTACACTATCGATTGGTAAACGATAGCATGCACTAGCTACCGAATGTTTTACACTATCGATTGGTAAATGATAGCATGCACTAGCAACCGAATGTTTTACACTATCGATTGGTAAACGATAGCATGCACTAACAACCGAATGTTTTACACTATCGATTGGTAAATGATAGGATGCACTAGCAACCGAATGTTTTACACTATCGATTGATAAATGATAGCATGCACTAGCGACCGAATGTTTTACACTATCGATTGGTAAATGATAGCATGCACTAGCAACCGAATGTTTTACACTATCGATTGGTAAATGATAGCATGCACTAACAACCGAATGTTTTACACTATCGATTGGTAAATGATAGCATGCACTAGCAACCGAATGTTTTACACTATCGATTGGTAAATGATAGCATGCACTAACAACCGAATGTTTTACACTATCGATTGGTAAATGATAGCATGCACTAACAACCGAATGTTTTACACTATCGATTGGTAAATGATAGCATGCACTAGCAACCGAATGTTTTACACTATCGATTGGTAAATGATAGCATGCACTAACAACCGAATGTTTTACACTATCGATTGGTAAATGATAGCATGCACTAGCAACCGAATGTTTTACACTATCGATTGGTAAATGATAGCATGCACTAGCGACCGAATGTTTTACACTATCGATTGGTAAATGATAGCATGCACTAGCAACCGAATGTTTTACACTATCGATTGGTAAATGATAGCATGCACTAGCAACCGAATGTTTCCTTTCGGTAGCTTCATTCGTATGAACATGTTAATGTGTTTTCTTTCGATAGTCATGCACTTGATTGTACGGTTGTATTCGGTTCTACGTTTCGTTAAATTATATTTGTGCCACAGATGTAAACAAGGAGGTGTCGTTGGCTGGCCCCGTGGCGCAGTTGGTAGAGCACCGACCTGCCGTGCTGGGGGTCCCGGGTTCGATTCGCGGCAGGGGGGTAGGAATTTGTGTCTGTGAATTCAAAGCGAAAAACCCACCGTTAAACGTGTAACACCATTTGTCAAGAGGCAAGGCCGCCGATATGACCTCTGCAGTTAAACGCGGGTTATAAATGGAACAATAAGAAAAGGTGGTGTCTTCTGATCCGGAAACGGAATTTTGGCCATAAAAGTGTGATTGATAAGTAATCAACTAGTTAGATATGCGCATTACTCAGTTGTTAATTGCTTGGTTTATTCATGTCTTTCATTGTACTGCATTATGTTATGTTCATTGAAATGTAATTATACTTTTCGAAATTACCTAGCGTGCTGAAGCATAATAGCAATTTGAGTTCAATTGTTTTTAGTTAAGTGCATGCATAAATAACTGCATATAAAATCCAAAATTGTCGTTTAGATTTTCTGGAGTTTCCCTATTCCAATTTGTCGTAGCAGCTGTCGTTGCTCTTTCGCTAAATTTTTAATAAAAAAGATGAAACACCAATTATTTGCAATATTCACAGTGAAATGCCAATAAGAAAAATTCAATTCTAAATTGTGAAATGCTAGAGGAACGACTTTTATTTATTTTTTAATGAATTTCGGGAGTAGTCAAATGAATGACATGAGAAACAAAGCTCATGCACATGTTCAGTATTTTGTAAGGTATTAGAATTTGAACAGCAGCAATAGGTCAATTCACACAAAATTATCAGAACAGCATTTCTATATTTATTTTCAGTATTGTAGCACACGCCACTTTATTTGTGTCATAAATTCTAAATACTTGCATAACTTTCAGATCAAACCAAATAATTGAATTTGTGAATATTATTGTTTGTTTCTAGGATGAAGGATTGTTGGTTTATTGCAATTTTTATAATTCAAAATACGGGAAATTTTGACCATGTTGAAAGTCCTGCAAAAAAGTTACATTCAAAAACGCCAAAAGTCTGCATTTTTAGGATTCTTTGTGTCAGCTAGTGACATACAAAAATTAACACACAAAAAATTAAAAATGCAGGTCCACAAAAACTAAAATACATGTAAGAAATATCGCAAATATTTCAGAGAGTAGCTCATTTATTAAAAATTGTAATTTCATGTTTTCAAAGTAATTCTTTGTACTCTCTCTACTACGTTTAGTAGAGGAAGTATTGTCTTCCACCCAAAAATTCGATGTCGAGATTTCACCGGAAATATGTTTTAAGGCCCACTGAATTAAAAAACCAAAACACATTTTTAGAAAAAGGTCCGTGTGCATTTCTGTGTGTCTGTCTGTGTGTGTCTGTCAGTCTGTGGACAGTATAACTCAAAAAAGAAATGTCGGTTAAAAACCATAGTTGGTATTTAAGTTTAATGTCTTTCAATGAAACGATACGAAGATTTTGAAGAAAATTGCTCCACCCTAAACTACCCTTTACATGGAAAATGTTTCGAAAAGATTTATTTTCTTCAATATGGCTCTAACGATTTTGGTTAAAATGCCGTATGTTAGAGATACTTTTATAACAAATGAAATGTATATGTTGAATTTCCTGGCTATAGCCCATGAAGTCCTATATACTCTGGATGACTTTTGCATAACTGGAAAACCGTAAGAGATAGAAGAAATCTTACTATACAAAGATGTAGATCTTGCTAAAACAAACAATTTATGTCTGAATAAATGTTTTTGTAGAGTGAACCATTTCGGAGATATTCCTCGTTATTTGTATAAGCTTTGGAGAACTTTGGAGTCTGTCAAAGGGAACATCGCTATTCATTTTTGTATATGTTGACCGTGCAAAGAGAACGGAATTTGAAAGCTTTGAAAGACTAGACTATCTCAAGTCAGAATACTTGACTGTATTCCCATATTCCCGTTGCACCTACATACAAGGAACTGAGGAATAAGAGTGAGTGAGCGTGTGTTGTTTAAGCGCCCGTCGACAACTAGGTCATTAGGGCCCGACTGAGGAATAAGATAATTTCTGCAAATGTTTATCTCAACTAACACGAAGAGGATAGAAGAATAAGTTTGTAAGAATGGTCAGTACAAGAGTAGAAAAAGTCATGTGAGTGCAACACATCAGATGTTTTTAAAAGAAATCTAGGGGAAAAACTGCAGATTGTTCGCGAAAACTAGGTACATAGAATGTTAAATGGAGATTCTAGTATTTAGATACACAGAGAGAGGAAGAGCGGGAAATGAAGGAAAAATCAAGTTAAACCATGTGTTGCTCAGGGCTCATTGCTAATGGTTTTATTTTTCTATTTTTCTGTCGTGATTGTAAATCAAAATCTGTTGTACTATCGTGTACTTCAATACATTTTGATACATCCTATTTAATCATTTTTAAATAAATTGAGAATAGAAACTATCTAAATTAGGTGGAACATAAAATGTTATATCTTCCAAGTGCATTTAATAGTTTTAGCGTTAAAACAGCTAAAAATAGGATATAGACCATATGTCAGGGACATTTTGTTTAAAAGAAATGATTACCTAGCACAATGGTTTGTATTCTTTTCGCTTGGAAGTAATGCGAATATATATTATAGAGTAGAGAGTATTTCATTATTTTTCATCAAATTTTACAGTCGATTGTTTAAAACTTAAAATAATGAATACGAATTCAACAATCGTATAGTCTCTGTTGAGAAGCGACTGAGTGAAGGAAAAAATGTGTTATTTGTAAATGAAGCTGTCAATTGCCAGGATTATGTCAGCGCCGCTGGTGTGTCGGAGTCTCGTCCCACAGGAGTTCTTTTACATGCTAGTTAATCTACTGACACGGAGCTGTCGCTTTCAAGCTCACTTAAAACCATCGGCCTGAGCCGGATTTGAACACGTGACCTTGGGATTAGTAGGCGAGCGTTTAATCAACTGGGCCATCAAAACCGACACTGCGACTGCGTGAATAAATAAATCCACATGTAGAAATTTGACATCGTAAAGGGAGGAAACGAAGGATTTTTTAATATTTCAATACCAAATGAAACTGCACTGCACTTTTTCAAAGAATACTTTACACGTAAGTGTGTGTACTTTACAGTTCGACCTTGCCTTTAGCTTTAGCATTTCTTTATTGAAAGAATGGAACACATTTTTGTCAGATATATTTAAATTGAGCTTTATTTCATTATCTTGCAACTTAAAGCAGAACCAAATGGACGCGGGCCACAATATTAGGCGAACAGATTATAGCTAGATAACTCAAATGCTACAATTTTTCCTTTCTGTCTGGGTGTGACAACTTTGAACGAAGGACAAGCTACTTCGTTATATTTTTAGTGGCATTGACAACCGTCTGCTTTGTTTTTAATTAGTCCACCAAGCTGCTAATTTGCAGCATCTCTCCCGTCTCTGTCGCCCAAAAATTCCAGCTCGCCTCCCCTTTTATTTGAAATCCGCGAACCGTTAACCGAAGCGTATCTACAGCTGGTGCACTCTATGGAAACTTTGTAGTACAAGATTTTTGGAGAACTCTTCACAAGAAATGGAAACGTTATTGAATTAAACAAAACACTGTCTACACTGCCTTTGTTGAAAACGCTGCAACACTTCGCGTTACTGTAGGTGTGGAGTTTATTTTGCGAAACTTGGAGGGGAATAATTAAGTAAAAAAATGATAACTTTATTTGCTTCGCTTCCAACGTATCCGTTAAAATGCGTAGCTTCACTTCCAACAGAATGGAAGCGGTGGAAGAATTTGCTTGCATCACAAAAACACATGAATTTCGAGTGTTCCATATTACCTAACATTAACCTGGTTTCTTGCACATGCGTGGACAGAAAACGTAATGCTCAGAATAGTCTGGCAATGTACCTATATGAGAGAAAACAACATTCACATGGGCATAGAGCCAATATTTTGAAAATGGTGATGCCACAAAAAGGTTTATTTTACATAAATGTATTATGTTTATTAGGTTGTTTAAGTTTGGAGCAAAGCTGATAAATCTTCATCCTGAATCCCTGAAAAGATCCGCGAAGGAACAGTATCTCTGTTTTTTAGCCATGGTGTTCACACACACACACACACACACACACACACACACACACACACACACACACACACACACACACACACACACACACACACACACACACACACACACACACACACACACACACACACACACACACACACACACTCACTCACTCAAACACAGACACACTCACAGACACACTCTCACACACTCACACATAGACACACACACACCGTTTTTCCATTGTGAGGATTTTAAAATGTGGGTATATATGTGAATGTATATATGTATGTGTGCGTGTATGTATGTGTGTGGTGTGTGTATGTGTTTATGTTTATGTGTACGTATGTCTCGTATGTCTACGTATATGTTTATGTGTATATATGTGTGTACATATATGTATGTGGGGGTGGGGGTTTGTTGATGTGTGTCTGTATGTCTGTCTGTGTGCCTGTCAGTGTGTGTGTGTGTGTGTGTGTGTGTGTGTCTGTATGTCTGTATGTATGTGTATGTATTATGTATGCGTATGCTTCTGTGAGTGTGTGTGTCTGTGTGTATTTCATAATTTTAGGTATGAAATTGTGTCGAATTTAGTACTTCTTCTACCATAGCTAAGCGTTAGAGAAATTAATACTTCGGGAAATCGAAACGAACAGGACCGTCTCTTAAAAGAACAACAGGGCGTTTAAAGAGGATATTTACAGGGTACTTTTTCCTGCATTAAAGGAAGAAACGTTGGTTCCGTAAGTTTGTGACCATCCACAAGCTTCTAATTGCCAATTTTCTTATTGATACATGCTTGAAGAAATTGTTGGTTGACTGGTGAAAGCGACAAGCTCGGATTACTTTAGTTTCTGTAGCATAGTTAATATCTCCGGTGTTAATGTAAACCTAACGGCTTGCCTGTATCACGGACCTCTTAATGCCACACCCACATTCTTGAGGCATCTTCGGACCTGACAAAAAAGCAATACATCATTCCAGTGGGGCTTGGACTGTGGAAAGCTATCACGGGGACGTTGGAGATAACCTAAGGGAGTCCATGGATCAGACAGTGACCTCTCGTAAAAATTCAAATCGAAAATGCATTAAAAAGGGTGTTGATGCGAAGGTGGCATTTTCTAAGAGGGTAGAACCTAAGTTTAAAACAAGAAACTGTTTTCTGTTTCTTGTTTATTCTATATTCACTTGCAATTTTAAAGTCTGGAGTCGAATTATTGCCCTTATGTCTTAAAAACATTGTGGCCCATAATTTTTAATATTAAAGATACCAAGGACAGAAGCAGGAATTATCTTTAAATTAAAAGAGAGAGAGAGAGAAGATATAGTTTTTGTGATCTGCCAAATATTGCTTTTAGTGGCATTTTGTATAAACAGCATAAAAATTAATAAAATTATTTTATAATTTATATTTGAGCAGGTATGTATATGAATTGAAATATTCCCTGCGCAACAAATCTTACCTTTCGAAGTTTAAATCGCAGTTTTTTCTAGAATCTTCTTTTAACACACAAAAAAATCTAAATTTAATTTCTCCTTTTAACCATTTGCTTTGATTCTTTATTACTATAATCCTTCAGTATTTGTATATTTTCTTTCTCTATTTGCCCCTCTATGAAGGACTTACAAACTCCCTCCCAGTCAACCTAGGGGTGGGATGCCTGTCGAGGGGCAGACACTCTAGATCAGAGGTAGTATCCAGAATGGGTGATCAGATGACGTGAAGTGAGGGTGAAATGGATGAAAGGTAAGGTGATTATGGAGCAGTTGTGGAATGAAAGGCGAGGAAACTGAATCACCCGGAGAAAAGTCGCCCAGACGCCGCTTTGTGCACCACAAATCCTGTATAAGGTCCCCTGGGACCGAACTCGGCCCGGTGAGAGGCAAGGTGAGAGGCCTTTGTGAGAGGCGAGCGGTCTAACCCCTCGGCCATGGCGCCGCTATGTTTGTGTATTTTAACAGAAAGAAAAAAAAGCACCGTGAGCCTTTCTGCTTCAAATGGTAAACCTTTATTTGTAAGATAAGATATATTAGTAAAATGACTACAGCCGATTTGGTCCAGTCTGATTGTTATATTTTTTGCGCTGTTCTTCATTGGTAAGACATACAGGGTTGAGTATTTCAATGCCATATCTCAAACTCCATCTTCAGGTTAAAAAACAAGTATAAAGCACACGTTATAAATAAGCCTCAAATCCACAGCACCTTTATACAAGAAAGTTATTCGTATTGTATTAAGATAACAATCACGAAAGTATAGCTGGTGTGTTAACTTATTAGGTGGCACGCAGACACGATTTCTCTGTTTAACTTTATTCATGCATATTTGGTGTTTAATGTTACATTTCACTGGTTTAGTACATAAGATACGAAGCTGTATCGTTAGCTCTTCTCGTTGTTGAGTTATGTCTTGGTCGTTACACCTGCGTCTCAGGGTGGATCCTCTTGGCTAGCTGTAGAGATGGTAAGGAAAGCAGGGCGAAGGCGTTTGGCTTTTACTAAAAATATATACATACTTGTCCTTCGAGTTTCATCACTTTGGGCGCACATATGCACTTCCCTGCAAGATTTTTATATAAATTGTCGCCACGCTGAACTTCCCGCACTTTTTTTAAGGTCCCCGTGACTCAAACCTTAAGACATGTGTCGTATACGACACGCGGGATCTGAAGAGGATAAGTAGGCATGAGACACGCGTCAAACGTGCAATGAAAATTCAAGGACGCTAAAATTGTCTGTAGGCGGGTATGCTACACTATCACGTACCTATAGTCCAAACAGGTGCAACACATTTCTGTGTGAGGCGCAGGATTGTAATTTGTTAATAAGTTAGTAAACTAATGGATTTATAGTTAGCGACATCGAATGAATCATCCCGCTTGATGCTTAAATAGCAAATTTGGCATTTAAGTTCAACGTCTCCAAGAATGCGACACGAAGATTTTCAGAAACATCCTCCATGCCACACTGCCCTTTACAAGGAGTAAGTGAGGTTCAAGGGCCCGTCGACATCTAGGTCATTTGGACCCGCTTTTCTTGGAGAATTACTGTTCGACAGTTTTGATTTTCTCAGAATGCTAGTAACCATTTTGATTAAAATACCACTTGCTCATATTATTTTAATGATAAAAGAAATGTATGTTTTGAATTTTCTGGTAATAGTCTTGTGAAGTGCTCTTCATTGTAAATTAATTTAATATAACCGCTAAGCCAATAACGATATTGCCGTTAAGAAGAAGTTTAGGCCACCACTGTTCATTAGTAGATGACGCTTTAACGAGTTCAGATGTACCAAGCACAGAAACCAGATGTTGCTGATTAAAATCACCCGACACTGGATCGTTTTTACTTGTGGTTCACTCCTTAATCGAAACACAATAAGAATATATTTTCTGCAAGTGTAATGAAGCTGAGTTTGTAATTTTGTCCATAAATTTAGAATAATTGTTGAAATTTTGCTTTTCAAAACCACGAGATGAGCTGATGACTGCCATGTCCTCTGAACAGCAAGGAAAGTTTATGACAGATTTCATTCCCATACCATCTATGCAAGAACGCCTGAGAATTAGATGACCCTTCGCGCAGGTCGCACTGAGGTTGCGTGTTTACATTTGTGAAACATAGTAGGTACATTAGTAATACTGCTAATAATACCTACCCCCTTCGCTGTGTGATACACGTACATATTCTTCTTTCTCCATGTCAATGTCTAGCACGTACATGTGACCATGTGGGTGAATCAACATCAGGCAGTAGATATATTATGCACCACATTTAGCAGTTTTGCAATCTAATCTAAGCTTATCGCTGCCATTTTTCTTTCTCCATGCTGCCGGATGATGTGTCATAATTTTTTTAACAGTTACTGTATTTCTTGTGTTCAGCATGCGATTCTTTACATTCAGATGAGGCTTTGCCAAAATGTTTAGCACAGATCATACATTACAAACAAAATATTGATAAAACCTCATTATCAACAATAATGTCAATAAGCGTGTCAATTATAAAACCACCCCATAATTAGAATTATGAGCACGCCTAATTCAGGTGCAACCAAAGGATACACTGATATCTAATAGCTGAGATGCCCCTATAGAAGATTTATTTCGTCGTGCGCATCGCCTACTAGTATTAAGAATTTCTAATTTCATTGCGTTTCCTTCCTCCAAAATTACATCCAAGTGGCTTTTATGTGACTGCTCACTCAATTTGCCAAAACCCATCAGTATAGAAAGTTTCTAAGGCTACTATGGGCTTTCCCCATGTTAGCGGATGCTTATACAGCCCTTCTGTTCAAACTAGGAATGGAGGTATAGACGATTCAGAATTTTGTACCCTCTCTTTCTGTGAGAACTTACCTATATTCGGTAAATTTCACAGACAGTTTGCTACAAAGTGCAGTGCCTTCTCTGATTTCAATTGTAATACGAGGCATGTTTTTAAACTAATTACAGTTTAAATATTTTGCCGCTGCAGCACTACAGTCGAGATTTTGAGCATGCGCGATTTCTTCTATCACTCATTAGGAAGTTAGACGCAGCTGTGAGTGACCGTCACTTTCGTTTTTCCTATTGGTTGAGCGTTTGGAAATGTTCAAAACACTCGAACGACTCGGCGACTGTGAAGTCAAATCAGTGATTCATTTTTGAATACGAGAAATTTTATGTTGGTAAACATTCATTCCCGATTGTGTGAGGTTTATGGGGAAACAATGAGTGACAATTGTCGGCCACACACAGCCTAAACTCAAGATCTGGTCGCATCATTTGGTTGGACCATCCTCCCAACAGTCCGATTTTACACCAAGGGATTTTCATGTGTTTCCTCATCTGAAGAAATTTCTTGGTGGAAAATTTAAACCGCGATGATGTGAAAAAGAAGTGCAGACGGCTTTTATCACCGGCGACATCATTCTTTGACAAAGGCTTACAAAATATGGTCTCCCATTACTATAAGTGGCTAAATAAGGGAGGTAACTAACTGTGGAAGTAGTGAAAGGCGTGAGGTTATGAATGATAAATTATTTGGAAAATTATGTTCTGGTATTTTTTTAAAAAAAATATTGCTACTTTAAAAATATGCCTCGTAGACTTAGTTTTGCAAATTTTACACACTAGGTAACTCTTTTACCAGTTCTTGAAATATTGACTTGAGTACTATAGTAAAGGCTGTAAAGCTTTCATTTGTAGGCATATCGGTTCTGGGCATTAAATTCGAAAAGGCTTTTCTGTTTTTCTCCCCCCCCCCCCCCCAAGCTGTACATGTGAGTGCAGTTATAGCCACAGAATCAGTCATTACTACCACACTTGCCAGTTTGTACGAATGTATCATTAGAACAACCCGGATTTGTCAATTTGCTCATGTTGAAAACAGCAGTTAAACCTGCTGCTTCCGTCTTTGATGGTCATTTCTTAGAGATTCTTGAATTATTTCTTGCACTTTTAATTTTTCAATTTTGTATCATAACTTTTCACGCAGTCACAGATTTCTACACAAGGGAAGTACAACATCAGCTTTCTTTCATCGGTGTAATGCTGCCAAAATTGTAAACATACACACATGAAGGATGTCATTGTGTACATGCTAAATCAACACATTAACACACTACTGAGAATAAAATAGAACTTGTGTTTATAAAACAAAGTAACGCTCTAATCTTACAAGGATTTTCATATTTTCTCTACGTTTGCAAACATGTACGTATTTTATTGATTCCAGTGCGTTTCAATGGCTCATTTGACTCTACAGGTAAACACATGCTGCAGAGAACAAGTTTGCAGTAGCTATTACACTGTACTTTCAGCTAGTTCATTTGCGATCAAAATATTGTGATAAAATCACAAAAGTCCTGTCCAGTTATTATTATTTTTTTTTTCCCCTCTCTTTATTGTCCTCCAAAACTTTTGCACAAATACACCGTTCTCTTCTCTTTGTTAACACAGTCAGAGTCCTTCGCGATATTACAACTCATAGCTGTTTTCTTCTGTTATCCTTAGCTCAAGTTTCTATTTGTCAGTTTTCTCTCTGTCTTACAGAAACTGACGATACGATCACTCCACACTCATAAACGGCTTGGTTATCTTCCTTCACGACACAGCGATTCTCTCAGGAGAACCGTCACACGCAGCTCACACACACGCACAGACACACACACCCACCCACCCACCCACCCACCCACACACACACACACACACACACACACACACACACACACACACACACACACACAAACTCACACCCACACATTCAAACTAAACACTGCCTGCTGCGACAACATATCTGTAACTACTAACTAAAACTTGTCTGCTCGCGTCACCTCGCCCCCTTATATAGTGAGAATGACGTAACACGGACCTTTCTCGAACTTCACCTCTTCTGGAATCTCTACAAATACGCCGGACGCCGGAGATGTCATGAATAATCTCGAAAACCCCTTTTGGTTCTGCCGCTCTAATTGTTGTTACGTGTTTGCTCGCGTGAGTGGTGTTGGCAGCTTGACTTTGAGCGCCTTTGATACGCGCCGTGGCTGGTATGTGATGTGAGGTAGCTTGGTCCCGACCGTCCTTTGTTGTCCGCCGCGGCTGGCGCCACAATATAATGAAACAAATCAAGTATATAGCATGAAGAAGGGGACGTTCGCCAGCACTGAGTTCAAAAAGGGGTAATTAAATGCTGTGCATTCTCAAGGTGAAATGACCGCTGAGACATTTAAAAAGGCGCGGAGTAACAAATGATACCATTTTTAAATAGAGAAGAAACAAAAAAACAATTTAGTAATAAAAACAAAAAATTACATATTTGGCCCAAAACCTCGGGTTTCAATTGACTGTCCCCGTTCAGAGTCTTCCGAAAGTGCGACAGATATATTTTCAAAACCTTCCCATCCCAAACTATGCTTTCCATGGAAAATGTTTCGATTCTTTTCATTTTCTCGAAAAGTATCCTAGCCATTTTGGTTAAAATATCATACATTTAAGATATTTACATGCTAAATAAAATGTACACCTGGGGATAGGGTGTGAAGTCTTCTTCATTCGAAAATGTATAACTGGTAAACCATAAGGAAAGACAAAAACATGCTACACCAAAAATGTGTAAACCACATAATTTATTTCAAATAACTTTTTCTTTGAGGGGCCCTTCACCCGTTTCCGGTACTCCGTTATCGTTGGTTTGAATTGCTTTATCCTTTTCAGTGCTGACGCGACTCCTTTGTTTATTGTGATGTCTTGGGAACAGTATGCAATTTTAGGGCCCGATTTGTAAACATTTGACCATCGCTGTTCCCTTTGTATCTATAACGAAATATGTATTTAAGCTATTTGTGCAGACGTTTATTCCATGGACACGTTAATAAAATAAGCCTTTGCAAGAATAGTACGCAGATACTATATACAATAAATTACAGTTTAAAAAACTAAAAACACACGCTTTAATAACAAACGGAATTAAAGGGTAGAAAATAAATTTTAAGTATGAAGAATTTGTTCTATAGCGATATAAAGTGCACTGGTTCATTGTAATTAAAAATTTTGTAATAAGTTTAAAATAAAAATAAAATTACATTAACAAAATAATAAATTTTATTGTAAAAAAGCGTTGGGTGCTTTTTATGATATTTTTATCATAACTTTACTTGTGTAAATAGTTACCGATGAATTATTTATAATATTTAAAGTCACGCATATATTTGTGTGTGTGTCTATATGTAAATAAATTTTCAAGGTGCATGCAGGTATCATAATTGCACTATTTTCTATGAATTTAGTTCAGTATTATTTTTATCCTGATGATTCAGGTCAGGACATTATGACAAAGTCATAATATTATTGTACTGCCATCGGTCCTTGACACGTGTGTCAATTTTCAAGTCCATTAGACGACTCAACGTTGGTGAAAATTACGTCGAAAGATTCCATTACATTCATAGGCAGATAGATACATGCAGGCGAAGCTAATAAAAGCACGTTAAAAAGGTGGTGGGTAGAGAAAATCATGTGGATATAACAATCAGATTTTTCTGCCTAACTTCAGGACAGCTTTTCACTGAATACAACTTTGCTATCTACACCAGGCTGTCATTATTTGTAAGTCTAGTTATATATCTACTGATATAGAATCTATAGTAAAAACGATGTGTGATACTGTAGCTAACACCAAGGGTGATAACAAGAAGTTGGAGCAAAGAAAGGAAGAAACGTAATAAAGTAAAAAGGAGGAACAACAGAAAGAAGAAGAAAAAGAAAAGAAAAGGAAGAGAAGATGGCAATCATAAGAAATGTGGCGTCAAACAGGAACGAAGAAATAATCTCACGAGGAAAATGAAACATGTCCTATTTGTGGAATAAGATTTCCTCGCATTTGTAAAGAAGCAGACACTCGACGGAAATATTCCATTGCTCCGCTGAAGGTGTATCATTGTTATGCAAATGTGAAGAACCTTCGTAACGCCATGCACGGTGCACTTCCTGCCATGCGTTTCTCCGAATTACCTACATCAGTATACACTCAGCACCAAAGAATGCGTAATGAAAATGTAGTGTAGAACAACTGCTGTAAATGTGACATTTTGGCTCCAGGAAGTTGGCCATGGCTTAGATATTCGGGCTGGCACACCTTCTTGGGTTTTCCTTGTCATCAGTATTTGTTCGGGTGTGAACATGCTCGCTTTAGCAGTTCGCGTCGATCTGGGTGGCTCAGTTGGTTACACGCTGACCTACTGATCCCATGGTTGCGGGTTCAAATCCGGCCCACAACGATGGTTCTTAAGTGTGCTTAAAAACGACAATTCCATGTCGGTATATTTACTGGCATGTAAAAGAACTCCTGCGGGACAAAATTCCGGCACACCGGCGACGCTGATGTGATCCTGGCAATTGACAGCGTCGTTGAACAACAAAATATATCTTTGTATATTTAAAAATCCGCCCACTTGGATGAAATGTTTGATGCACATAAACATATAGGAAAGCCAAGTGACTTGTCAACGGGCTCTTAAAACCCCACCCACTCATCCACTCACTGGCAATGTTTCACACATGAAGTAATGTGTAGGTCTTCTTTTAACAAATACCTACCTTCCCAACTAACTGGGAAAGAAGAGGCCTTCCTTTCAGTTGACTTCATTAAACCCTGAAACTCCTCTTCAACACTAAAAGAAGAGCTCCTTGAAACATGTTTAAAATCAGAATCAGAGTCCTCATAAAACAATTTGTTCACTGTACCATCCAATGCATTATTATATGATTCTTAACTGATTTTGTCACGTCTCAGTTTTCACAGCATCCCATGAAGCATTTATTCATCTGTAAAGTTACAAAAGGTTAAGACTTCTTCCTCCTTCTGTCACTGGGTTTGAGCTATGTTATATCTCTGGTGACAGTGCATGTGCACTGGAATGATCACACATGCCATACTGAAGCAAACAAGACTTTGAATACCTCACAACAAAATAGATTCTAAATAATTAAGATCATAAAAATTGATAGAGATATTAGAAACTAGCTCTTTCCCAACTGACTTTTTTAAATAAGGTATATTATTTAATTAAAATGCTATCATGTAATATCGCTCGTGCCAATGTGTGTATTTAGCAGTCTTTTTAATATTTTTAAAATATTATTTTCCTGTTTTCATTTACGGCTCACTCATTGATAAATGGAGTGCCTATCGTATTTCACCCAAAAATTCGTGTCGGGATTTCACGGGAAACTTTCATTTTGGAACCCCCTGAATCCAATAAAACATTTCTAAAAAAGGCATGTGTGTGTGTGTGTTTGTGTGTGTGTGTTTGTGTGTGTGTGTGTGTGTGTGTGTGTGTGTGTGTGTGTGTGTGTGTGTGAGTGTGAGTGTTGTCTGTGTGTCTATGTGTCTGCCTGTCTATTTGTGAACACCATAACTCAAAAACGAAAAGCCGGTTAAAACCAAAGTTGGTAGGTATTTAAGTTTAATATTTTTTCAAGGATACGACACGAAGACTTTGAAGAAAATTCCTCCAACCTAAACTACCCTTTATATGGAAAATGTTTCGAAAATTTTGATTTTCTCAAAACTGACTAACGATTTTTATTATAGTGCCATATGTTAAAGATATTTTTATGGCAAATGAAACATATTTTTGTTATTCTCTGGCTATAGTCTATGTAGTCCTGCTTACTCTTGATGACTTTTTTATAATTGGTAAAGCCTAAGAGATGGACCAAATCTTACTATGCAAAAATGTTGTTAGCTAATGCTGGATTTCTGACAATGAAGTCATTAATCCTCTTGCTCTCCAATATTTTTCACTGATGGATGGGGCATTAGAAGTGGCCGGGCATATTTGAAGGTGGTCTCGATCCATTTCCTCTTGCAGGGGTCTCCGTCTAGGGGATATGTGAATAGCGACCACAAGGTACCCAAGCTGAGCAGAACATTACTTCCACTTACTGGTGTTTTGCTCCTCACTGTAACTTTTCTATCTGACCTTACCTTGGTCAACCCTTGTTCTCTTCCGACCCCGATGCTATTAGAGTTCCTGAGGGCTAGGGAGTCTTTATTTTTCCAACCTCTCCATTTCTCTATAAAACCTTAACCCCTAACATGCTGACCTGTCATGTCCTCCAGACATTCTGGGGGTTGCGAGATAGCGATGTGACCGCCAAAACATAAAAATATGGTGCTCTCTAAAAAGCGGTTACATTTATTGCTAAGTCTCTTCAATATTTATGCAATATGACTCGAGGGGTAAAATGTTCCGGAGTTAAAATAGTCCCCCATTCGGATCTCCGGGCGGGGACTACTTCTCGAGAACCAAAACATTATATTAATAGAAGATCTAACATCAGACTTCTACAATGGAATGCGGGTGGTCTCACACAAACAAAAAGAGTAGAACTGAATAAAATTGTATTTGACTATAATATCGATATATTTTTCATACAGGAAGCAAATCTAACAAATGACCAACTTAAATACTTCAATTTTACTGATTTTCTACTACACCTACTACCCAAAAATAGACAGATAAGTAGTGGAATATTAGTTGGAGTCAAAAAGGATATTAAATCCTCCTTTGAAATTGTTAAAGAAATGGATAACACAGATAAAAGTGAATTAATAAAGCTAAATTTTTGGGATAACAGAACACATCTACATTTATACAGTATTTACAATCCTCCCAGGAATGAACCAGATCTCTCTCTCTTATTGACCAATTAAATAAAACAATCGTAATTGGGGCTTTCAATGCTCATTCCAAAAGATGGGGTTATGAAAAAGTGGATTCTACAGGGAGGATAGTGGAAGAATTTTTGAATACCACAACTTTTGAACTGATTTATAGTAAAGAAGATCCCACAACCTTCATACATTACTCTGGAGCAGGCAGTAACCCAGACCTCTTGTTAGTTACAACAGATATTTTTTCAAAAATTAAAAAACAAGTTATAGAAGTTCTAAGTTCTGGTCACAGAGCAGTAATTGCAGATATAAAACTAGATAATACAAATAACAGTTAATGTCACACGAATCTGTATTGGAACTTCAAAAAAGCAGATTGGATCAAATATAAAACTGAACTGGAACATAAATTTAAAGAACAAACAAACTCACAGCTACATGACCAACCAGATCATTTGAACACAAATTTCTGTAAAGTCATCCTAGAAACCGCAAACAAATATATTCCTCGGGGAAGAATTAAAAATTTCAAACCCTTTTGGAACCCCTAGTTAGAAGAACTGAAAAAGCAAAGGGATATAGCTAGAAATACAGCTGAACAAACAAAAAACATATCGGATACACAAATATGGCGGAAGAAATGTGCCTCACTAAAAAAAGAAATTAATACTGCTAAAAAGAATTACTTTAATAATTTCTTAGAAAAAATGGATTATAGGACAGATGGTAACAAAGCTCATAAGTTCATAACAAATGTCAAGGATAGGAAAGAAAACAACAGCACACCTATCATACACAACAATAAAATATTAACAAATGATGCAGCCATAGCAGAAACATTCAATAAATATTATGCTAATTCACATAAAGTAACAAGAAATAATAAAAAGGAACGTAAAGAATTTAAAAAAGATTTGAAACAAGAAAGAGAATGTGATCCTAACACTCAGTGCAATATATTTTTTCAAAATTTTAATATGCAGAACTGAACATTGCAATAAATAATCTAAAAAACAAAAGGTCTCCTGGACCTGATCACATACATCCAGAGTTCATAAAAAACCTTGGAAAAACAGCAAAACAACAACTACTAAAACTCTACAATCTATCCTGGAAAACCACTGTACCTGCTGAATGGCGAAAGGCCATAATTGTCCCACTCTTGAAGAAAGACAAAACAGCGTCAGAAATAAAAAATTATAGACCGATAGCTCTTACTAGCATAATAGCAAAAGTGATGGAAAGAATGATGTCAAACAGGTTAAATTGGTTTCTAGAATCAAAAAATTTAATTTCCCCATGTCAAGCTGGATTTAGAGAGTTCCACTCTACAAATGAACAAGTCTTACTTCTCAGTCAAGAAATCAAAGACTCCTTCAATAGAAAAGAAGATAATTTATCAGTTTTTATTGATTTCCAAAGTGCATATGATTCTATATGCAGAAAAAAAACTACTAAAGAAAGTAAAAAAAAATAGGGATACAAGGTCCAATGTTTTCATGGCTATGTCATTTCCTAACACAACGCTTTATTGCAACCAGATATGGAAGAAACATATCTAAATACAAACAAGTACAGCGTGGCTTACCACAAGGCGCAGTGCTCAGCACAACACTTTTTAATATATTTATTAACGATCTGCCACAACAAATACAAGAATCAGGTGTGAAGTGTGCACTATTTGCTGATGACTTAGTAATGTGAACTTCAAAACCAAAAAGCAAAAGTACAGAACTAGAAAAAACCATGCAACAATCCTTAACCAAATTACAAAGGAGGACCAAAGAAAATTTAATGACTGTTAATACAACAAAATCAAACTACCAAATCTTTTCACTAAGAAAAAAGCCACTAAAAATAAAACTAAATTTTGAGGGTCAACAATTACCAGAAACAAAGGAAGCAAAGTATTTAGGAGTTACATTTGATACTAAACTTACATGGACCAAACAAATAGAAAATGTAATACAAAGAGCAGAGAGGCGCCTTTCACTGTTAAAACGTCTAACAGGAATGAAGTGGGGATGTTCCAGAGCAACTCTTAACACAACATGCAATGTATATATAAAGCCATTATTTACTTACTGCAGCGAAGTTCTTGTAACAGCAAACACAAAAAAGATTCAAATCTTTCAAAACCAAAGTCTGAGATTAATTACAGATGCTATCAAAACCACACCAATAGCAGCTATGGAAATACTAACCAACCAATGCCCCATTGAATATGAAATAGAAAAAGCGGCTCTTATTCAACACGAAAAGTTGATCAGACTCCCATTCAATACATGGCACAAGAGAAATTTTACACATACACTAAAGACTCAGGAGAGCTTTCTTTCCAAAATTCAAGACATAAAGAAGAATGTATACCTTCACTGATTCAAAGGAAAACTTCATATCTAAAGTCAATCCGACACAAACATTAGACATAACACATTATTTACACCTGACGGAAGAAGTTAAGAAAAGTGATACTCCAACTAGTGTTCTAAAATTATTGGCATTAGAGACAATTCATACTAGATTTCCAGAACACGAATGGCTCCATATTTATACTGATGGATCATTTATATCAAACCAAGATGGAGCAGGTGCTGGAGTCACATGTCACCTCTTTTCCTATTACAAATCTTTAAGATATGGAACTACAAACTTTGATGGAGAAATTGAAGCAATTCGAATGGCCCTACAAAATCTTTTGTACAGAATTTCACATTTTCAGCAAGCAGTTATTCTCTCAGATTCCATGGCAGCAATTATAGCAATTACTTCCAAGTTGTCACCAAAAAACCAAACAATTATAGAATGTTGGAAAATCCTTACCCATCTAACAGCACTTCAAAAGCACCTAGTCTTCCAATGGATACCAGCTCACTGTGAACTGAGTGGTAATGAGAAAGCTGATTTTCTTGCAAAAAAGGGTACCGGAAATGTGCAGAAATCAATAGTTAATCTACCATTTTATGCAGCTAAAATATTAGTCAACTCTGAATTCAAAAAAATTATTGAAAAATATTACTATGAAAAATCAAGGAATAAAAGATGGGAACTACCAAACATTCAAACTGTAATTCCTGAGTATCCTCGAAAAACGGCAGTTGCAACCTTCAGGTTGATTACAGGACATGATTGTCTGGCAAAACATTTAAACAGAATTGGGATATATTCTTCACCACTCTGTCCTCTATATGCAAAAATGTAGATTTCGTTAAAACACACACATGATGTCCAAATGCAAAGAGAACGGAATTTGAAAGCTTTAAAGGATTTGACTATCGCTTAAAGCCTGCTGTGTTCCCATATTTCCCTTGCATCTGCAACAATATCAGGAATAAGATCATTTCTGCAAATGTTTGTATCAACTAACGTGAAGAAGATAGAGCAATAAGAATTTGTAAGAATAATTAGTACAACAGTAGAGAAAGTCATGTGAGCGCAACACAAAAATTTTCTTTTTTTTATCTAGAGGAATATAGTTTAGATGTCTTTCACACATTGTCTGTGAACAAATAGATGCCATATGATTTAAGTAAATCAAATTGAAATAAAAGTGGTAATTTTAACATTACCAAAGGAACGCTATAACCTTATGTATAACAACTATATGATTTTTCTATAACTAGTGGAGGGGCGGGGGTGGGGGACTATAGCCTCTCCCTGTGTCCGCTTCTGAACATGGCTAGAACTACGGGTACGCATTTAAAGCTCACCTTCAAGTTGAGTATTTGGCGACTACCAGGGAGATATCCTTCCTTGAGAAGGGCACATGCATGAATGATATGGTCCCAATGCACTCAATGCAACCAGAGCAAAATGAACAATGTTTTGGCCGCTGACCGCAGCAGTCCCCCTGAAGTCCCCCTCCCCACCCACCAGAGTCAGTATGGAGATTACATCACCAACTCGTAACTCGCGAAGAACTTGTTCAAGAATTGACGCAGCCAGTATAGCGTAGTGCTGTGTCAAGTGTGGGTAGTGGTGATAGTGCTGCAGCAACAGCTGATTTCTTCCGTGTGATGCTACATCAATAAGGACAAAAATAGGTAACGTGTTAAGTGGAAATACAGTAATAACCAGATGTTCTAATTGACCCAAGGACAAGTGTATCAAGGCGCGCTTTCCAAACGGCTACAAATACCTCTACAAGTTCCCTTTTACATTTGTTGTCAATCTTGTGCCAGTCGCTTTAAAGTCAGTCTCTCTTCCTTGTTGCGTAACCAGCATGTTTCTTAATTTATACAAATCAGATGTGTTGCCCTCACATGACTTTCCCTATTCTCTTACTAACTATTCTCACAAACTCTTATTACTCTTACCTTCTTCGTGTTAGTCGAGATAAACATTTGTAGAAATTATTTTATTGCTAATTTTTTTGTAAGTGCAAGGATAGTATAAGAATACAGTAGGCTTTGAGTGATAGTGAAATGTTTTATAACTTTGAAATTCCGTTCTCTTCGCACGGCCATGAAGTAAAAAGTGAATAACGACCTTCCATTTGAGAAAAGTATAACTATTGCAAAATTCACACAAATAGCAAGGAAATATCTCCGAAATGGTTCACTCTACGAAAAATGCATTGGGACATAACATGTGTTTTAACGACATACACATTTCTGTAAAGATTTGATGTATCTCTTCGGGTTTACGAGTTATGCAGAAGTGATAAAGAGTAAACAGGACTAAATAAGCTGTAGCCGAAAATTCAAAATATACATTTTATTTGCCATAAGAATATCCTAAATATATGGCATTTTAATCAAAGTCGTTAGAGCCATTTTTGAGAAAATCAACATTTTCGAAAGATTTTCTATGTAAACGGTAATTTAGGATAAAGGAATTTTCTTCAAAATCTTCGTGTCGCATCCCTGAAAAATATTAAACTTAAATACCAACTTTGGTTTTTAAACGACTTTTCGTTTTTGAGTTATGCTGTTCACACACATGCATAAGCACGCGCGCGCGCGCGCACACACACACACACACACACACACACACACACACACACACACACACACACACACACACACACACACAAACTGTCCTTTTTCTAAAACTGCTTTTTTGGATTCAGGGGTCTCAAAACATATTTCCGGTGAAATCTCGACATCGAAATTTTGTGTCGAATATAATACTTCCCCTACTTACTATACGTAGTAGAGAAAGTGCAAAGTGGCATTTTACCAAAGTATATTAGAAAAACAACAAACAAAATCACTGAATTTACAAATGAAAGCGACTCGTAATGTTATAAGTAATTTGCAGTTAATCTTCTCCGTACCACAGAATTAATTTGTATTTAACAAGTTTTAACGGTCGCTGTATAGGCTAAAAAAACAAATAAAAAAGCACATACGAGTATATTTTATGTTATATTCGCTTGACTTTCTCTGCCCAGGTACTATCGTTTATTTTTCTATAAGCGAAAGTTTTACCTACGTAATTACTACGTTTCCACGGGAAATTGAAATCGATTTGAGTCCAATTCCATTTTTTCAATACGATCCATGTTTATATGTTGAATTTTGTGGTGAGTGAATGTTTTTAGAAGAATATATTGTAAGATTATAGAAACACTAAAAGTGACTGTTGTTTTGTTTTATTACGTCACTCTCGCTAGAAAAACAAAATGAGTGTGCAGCGTGTTACGAGTACAGTAGAAGTTAGCATCTTTGGCGTATTCAAATCGATGTAAATCCGACTGATGTTTCCGTGCAACACAATTTCGACCTGACCCCACTTCAAAGCAGATCGGATCCTGTGGTTGAGCTTCGTTTGAATCCGCGTTTCCGCAATGAGAACTCAAATCGATTTGAATTCGCCATGGAAACGTAGTAATTGTTAGAGATAAACGCTTCCATAGATACTTTCATTAAGTACAAACTTTTAGTAAGTATAAGAGGGATGCAGAACTCTGAAGCGATAGGCAGATATTTAGTGGGTTGCTAATACGCTGGCTTTGAAATTCCATACTCTTCCCATGGTAATGAGAAAAAATGAAATGCGACTTAAAACTTATGAACGACAAACTACTGGAAGATTCAAACCCGTAGCAATGACTATCTTCGAAATGCGAATATGCAGGTAGTGTACAAAGTTGTTGGGCATTTATTGTGTGTTTTAATGACATCTGCAATATGTGCGTAGTAAGTTCTTGTCCATCTATTATAGTTTATCATTTATGCAACTTCATATAAAATTCATTTAGAATGAAGAGGAATGCACCGGTTGTTCCAGAAACGTCATGCATTTTGTCACGCAAATATCTTAAGCGATTTGCAGTTCGCAAGCCTGCTTTAATTTCCTGAACATACGTTTGTTGGACTCGGGGACTTGAAAACGTGTATTTTCTGTGAAATCTCAATACGTAGGTACTAGAGAAAGTAAAATTGTTCGGCATTGGAAGACTCTTGTAGATTTACCAGGAAATAATAATCGGATAACGGAAGTTTCAAGTGGTCTGGATATCTCGTTACGATAGTTCAAGTGTAGAGAGTTTATACGGAAAGTGGTTCGAGTCCCGGTTGTGGCACTGAACTTTTGAAACTAAACATTCCTCCTTAGTGAAATCCAATAGGTGAAAGCAATAAGAAAGAAATTCTACATCCAGTAAGTATTTTGTTTGTCTAGCAACGCTTCATCTTTTGATGGAAAGAAAATGCTCCTTGGTTAAGCACTCTGTCAGCAGCTAGCGTGAAGTGTTTGAGTTGATGGCAGAGATGCTCTAGAAAAGGTGTTATCGTGGCTTACTTACTTGCACATTGATATTGATGAATAAGCAAAGTCAAATAATAGTCAACGAAAATAATTACTGTTAAACTAAACGTCATTTCTCAGAGTACTTTATTTAATTAATTGTTAAGCTTTTATGTATTATTTACCTATCATATTGAAGTTCAAAAATAATTATTGTGTTACATTTATTTCTACCGAAGCCCATCTGAGGCCCAGAAGGGAAACATTCCACAATATTTATATTATAGCTTACTAGTTATTAAATGTTTATGAAAATATTATTTCACGATCACTTTCATTTATGTGGTATATATTTTTGACGAAACATATCACAAATTAATGATCAATTTTGTCTCTAAAAGTTGTTTTTTATTTGTCAAAGTTAGAATCTATCAATTTTTTTCCATCTTGCTCTCAGTCATTCAGCATTTTGTCTTCATGTACTAGTAAAATAATCTGTAACTAGCAAAAAGAAGCATGTGCCTTACGTCATGTTTTGAATTACCTTATCTTTAGAAGTAAGACAACCAATCGCACTGAGGTTTGCTTTAAATTCTCGATTTTTATGTTAATGCAATTTCCAGTAGCGACTCGTTCATTCATTATTCCATTAGTGGGGTCTACAACACAGAAGTAGGTTTATTAACAATTAGGGGGGTGGGTTTTAGAAGTGGGGGAGGAGGGAGAAAACTGAGGCGAGCATTTTTCAGACTGAACGTCCCCGGACGCCTCCTATCCTCACGGATGAGCTCACATAGGCAGAGGCTAGCAACGAGTTTCTCATACTCCTAGGACCTGACAGCGAGATGTGAGATGTGGCAGTTGCCATGGAAGAAGAGCCCCCCCCCCCCCCCCCCCGTTTCCAATTCAAAGGCGATTGCACATATACTAATGTACTACTTGACAAAGCGTTGAGGCGTATTGACCTTGGCTGTCGAGTGCTGCGATCGCTTCTTATCTTGTTTGTTAGAAGAGCGAAATAATAGTACCTTGGCGTCTATTCAGTGATAAAACACAAATAGATGATCTCTCGCGCCCGCCGATATGAGACGTTGCTGTCCTGATGATATGATTACATCCGAACAGAGTGTACAAACATTGTCTCGCTATGTTTGTGCGATAAGCTCGCGTAAACAACTCAGCAGTTTCACATTCTTCCCGATACGCCTCATGGATTTACCAAGTAGTATTTCGAAGCTAGCAGGTGTCCCGTTGTTTTGAGTGCACGTCTTTTTTCAGATAAGTACTAGTGTCCAACAACTCTAGTAGCACCCCGCCATTTAGTTACAATTGAAATGGTGAATTTAAAAACCTGATACACGTTTTCCAAAGCTATTAATTGTTGAAGATATCATCGCTGTGCCGGAATACTCACCATTGACTGTATCTGTACGTTGAAAGGCATGTCAGTAACAAAAGGCACCTGCAGCAATGCCACCTGAATAATAAGCGTCTCCGGCTGTTGTTCATTGTGGGCATGAAACACGTGTCAATATGGGAAAAATGAAACACTTGCCAGATACCCTTACGGGACGATTAGGTTGGCGTTTAAATTTGTTGCAGTTTTGAACGTCTGCCAGGCTGGAATTGTTTCGGCAAGTTGCCATTCATTGTCTTGCTGCCGTGGACACTAAAGACCTCTGAGACACAAATTCACTTTTCCTTATTATACGACGACGTCGTCTGGCCGCCTAGATGGCACGTGCGCAAATTTTAGGTCACTAAAGTAAATAACTACTTTTTCTTGGGAGAACAAAGCAAGACAAGCCTCATGAAATAACACATCCAAAGAACATTTTCCAACTACCGGGTTTCCATAATTATTTTCGGGCGTGATATTAAAAGTAATCGGTCTTAACAAATGGTCTAAATTTGATATGTTATTTTTGTGGGAATACAACTACCTTGAGAATTTCCCTAAAATATAGCCATTATTTAAAAAAAAAAACGTATTTATTTTCGCCTCTAATGCAGGAAAATAATGGGTATTTTGCCAAATAGTTACAGCTGAATGTTATGTTATGATTAAGTGCATATACTTTTTTAAAAATACATGCTTTTAGCTGCTCTTATTTTAGCTCATTGTAACGTGAATTAACACGATTTCTACTCTAGTTTACTTGTAGGTTGTTTAGCTCCTGTGTGTTAGACTAATTACTTCAGGATTATCACAAGTAAGGTAGAGGAATTATTGAAATTCGATATCGGAATTTATCTGGAACTACCCATTTTGAGAGCGTTGAGTGAAACAAAAGCAATACGAGTGTGTACTACAGTGTATCGGAACAAGATTACTAAAGACGAAATTTGGATAATCCATATGTGAGGTATAACCTTTTAAGGGTCCAAGGCAAAAATGCAAAACAATTATTGTATCTGTATGTGTGTAAAGTTACATTTCCACTCAAGAATAACTGTTGAACCGATTGTCATGAAACTTGGTGTATGAACATACTTACTATATTTCGCATGTGTGTAATTGCAATACTGCGAACAGAGCTGCGGGTTTCTTTTAAGGAATCAAGTTTTTGGAGAAGTAAAAAGTTTGGTATTTTAGGCACTTTTAGTTTCAAATATAAACATTGGACAGCGAAACACAATTGGATTAGATCCTGCCCACACTGAAACTTATGATTTGTTATAGGGCTTTCCCCCTGTGTGCTGCTAATTACTTAATTTCTTTAATGAGTTTAAGGAGTCCCTGAGTTAGATTTTTACTAGATACAAACTCCTTTGAGTCTACAGTCACAAACTGATTGGATCAGTTTTGTTCCAATGCTTCAACATTGGAATATTAAGTGCAAGACTGTTACATCCTCCACGTTTGGGGACATATATAAGCCCCATTATCTGTTGGTGTTCCTTAAAATTCCCATGACCAGTCAATAGTGTCAGCTGCTTTCAGTTCAACTTAATTTAATATGTATGTTAAGGTGTGGTTGAAGCATCATGAGCTTCCCGTGTCTTTCCTTTTAACTATTAATTTTTGTCGCCTTTGTTTACACTGCCTACTCACAAAATCTCGGTTCAGAAAAGTGCAACGCAAAAAGCATTTTACGTGATACAAATAAAAAATATTTATGTAGATTTATGAGAAAGTCTTAAGCTAAGATACCATTCGGCTTTATAAGTTTAAAACATCGTATGATAGCATGAGATTTACTTTTAAAGTTTGAAACTCTGTTTGCAAAATGTAAAAATTGAAAATCCCGCTCCTATGTCCCCAAGCGTTTACGTCATAGGGGGAACGCTTTATGCTTACATTTTCCGTTCTATAAACGGCGACAAAGCAAGCTGCAAACAAGTGACAAGTGATTTCAATGCCGGATGTTGAGGCGACCTCCAACATTGTGTCACGGGATCGTTGCTCCCTGGCACGGTGGGTGTGCCAACATTCAGCTGTTTTATGGCCATTTTAGTGCTCTCTCATAATGGAAACGCCATGTTATTCATTAAGACTTCGGACCTTGAGCGCAGGGCATCACCAGCCAAGCTGTTTATACTACTTCCTCTGTGGCAGCTTCAAATGTCAAAGAGAGCAAGGCTGTTATTTGCAGCATAAAAAGTACTTGTTATTCAAGAGCATAAAGAAGGCAAGCCGTTGTAAGTTATAAGTGTCAATGCTAAACATTATGAGGAGACGATGACACTTCATAATCCATTTCCTTTGAAATTATAAAAAGGTAGTTCTTAAACAGTTTATATCTGGGTTTATATTGCGAGGGCAAAAGACTCAGTGTGCCAGCCTGGTTTTCATAGAAAAGCCAAATCTTTACCTGTGTTCAGTACTCTTTTAGAAGTATTTTCTTCCACGGAGCACTTCTTAGTGCCCATTTGTTCTTCTCTTCATTAAACCACTCGAGATTTCTATGCAAAGCTTCCTAAGAACCGCCGCAAGTGCGGGGTGCAATTGTTGGCATATTTCAGATGTGGTTCAAATCAATATAAAATTAAGGGCAGAGCCAATAAAAATTGACGATTTTTAGGCAAACGTATATATGAATTTTAAGAAGTTTAAGTAACAAATTTCAAATTTCATTGAAATGGAAAGGAAAACTAGCTATTTTTAGGCTAACTGATGTACTTTTGGAATTGAATTTGTATATTTAATAATCTGAGGCGAAATTACTTTCATCAGGTTTAACATTTGACGGAGACGGGTACAAAATTAATTGTATACTTAAGACTGTCACGTGATATGTTAGAAAATTTGAGAAATTAATTGAAATAGAAATGGAAGTGCGATTCGGCGATGGAAATAAGTACCTAATAAACGAAAGGACAATAAAGAGAAAGCCAGATGTTCGTGGCGTGGGTTTAACATGCCTACTGTAAAATCCGGAGGTGGGGGTTTCAAGTAGGGTAGCCTCAGCAATTTTATCCACAGAAAACGAGAAACCTCTCAGCTCAAAGGACCCTAGCCACAATTGAACATTCATTCATGATGCGACATAATCTGTCGTTAAATGGACTTTAGATGAGAGTATAAGTATAGATAATACGAATATTAGGTATCTAAAAGACTACAGCTCATATTGTTTTAAAGTTCTGTTTTGTAATTTCTAAATTACAAAAAGTGTATGTACTTGAGTATTTATTAAATTAAAAATGGTATACTGCTGAGAAAAGCAAAACAACTGGTCGGTTACCTTCCTGTTTTTGTCCTGGTTAATATACTTCATCATTTATATCATTAGTACCATTTCCATTATTTCACTAACAGCAATAATCAATTTATCATATATTTAATTTCAAGATATTCGTCCTATAGGGAATTTATCAATTTTTACGCCTTTAACTTCTGCGTCCATAAAGACATGGAAGATGATTCACTCTAAACCACACAATGGTGACAACTTTTGCGGATGAGACTGCTGCAGCTATTGTTTGCAAAGTGGAAGATGGGTGCAATATGATACGCTTCGTAAATAACACACGACTTGACGTCAAACGGTAGCAATGTATCATCAACACTTAGTCACTCAGATAAGAGATAAGGGGATAAAATGGCGCTCGATGAATTAAGACAAGTCACCCGACATTCGAAAAAAAGTGATTGCTATAGCATTCTCATCCAATGACATTATACCTGGGTCTAAGCTCACATGTCTGTGTAATTAATTAAAATCAAACGATGCTTGGTACATATTTTCAATCTTAGTTTTCGTAACTTATTTTTTCTTATAATTGTTTCATACTGAAAATGTCCCATACAATACCATCCTTAAACTTATTTGTTTCAGAGTTCTATCATATATTTTGAAAAACTGATTTAAAAAGGATCATACTATTTCTCTGTGGAAAAAGTGTCATTAGTGGGAAAAACTGCATACAAATGAATCATTTCGTAATATGCACTTATTTGTTTTAAACACCAAGATTTAAATGAAATATAAAAAGCTTTGAAATGATATTATACTAGAGTTTAGATACTTCTTATGTAATCGATTAAAGATTTGCATTTGTGGCCGCCTTCTATTAAGAATGTGATATACTTCAATGTGTTCGACTTTCATAAAAATAAATAATATAAATATTTTAAAGATCTTATATGTTGATTAACATGACATTTCTGTACTCACTTTTCTGCAACCTATATTTGTAAAATCTTATTATTATATCTACTTGTCAAACGAGATAAATTTTCATTACACCCTACACATTTCTTTGCAGGTTGAAAAAAACAGTAGGCTAAGGTGACAGTCAGAGGTTTAAAAAGCGGAACGCTAAGTAATGGCTTTGAAATTGCGTGCTCCTTGCATTATTACAAGAAAAAAACTAATTTCAATCTCTCACTGGAAAAGAGAATAAGTATTTGACAAATCAAACCAACAACAATGAATAGGATCTAGAAAATGGATAACGCCACAGAAAGTTCATTTTACATAAATTGTGTGTTTTAATGAGGTCCACAATTTTTAATTTGTTAGATTTTGTCTATCTCTTACGTCTATCTCTCTATCGGTATATCTTTGTATATCTCTAATATATAAAAGCCATTCAAAATGAAGAGGACTTAACAGGCTATTCCTAGAAATTCAAGATATACATTTTATTTGTCATGCAAGTATATTAAATAATGGTATTTTAGTCAAAATCTTAGCACCATTTTTGAGAAAATAAACAATGACAAGGCATTTTCCATGAAAGTGGTAGTTTGAAGTTTGGGGATTGTCTTCATAATTGTCGTTCCGCATCCTTGGAAGATACCCAAGTTAAATACAAATGTTGGTATTTAACAGACCGTTCGTTTTGTAACTTATGCTGTTCACAGACACAGGCCTTTATCTAAAGACTTCTTAGGGATTCAGGGAGTCTCAAAACGTGTATTTTCTGCGAAAACTTCGAATTTATGGGAAGAATGCAACACTTCCTCTACTTATGATACGTTATTAGTAAAGAAAGTCAAAAGCTAAAGAAATTTAACAATTGTTGTAGTACCAAATACAAGAAAGTTTACAAAGATAATATAAATTTAACAAAATAACTTGGCGTGCTAGATCTATTCGTACGCGTTATTACAAAAACAAACGCTTCATCAAACCTAAAAAACAAGCGTCGAAGACTACATTTCCATAAAAATATGTATGCATCTGGAGGTTCAAAGGTTACAAGTAGTATTATGTGCAATAACTTGTATACATTTCAACCAGACTGCATCTCTGTTGCATAATTTGCAACGTTTATAGACACACCATACTTTGTCAAATAAAACACCAGTTTAGTATCATAATTAATGTAAACCAAAGTGTAGTTAAATATTCAATGGTTGTACAAATCCCACTTTTGCGTAAAATGTTTTGGTATTACCCGTCCAAGGCGAATGGATTCGCGGAAAGAATGTAACTGGGAGAGGAAACACGCAGAATTGTGATAAAGCTGGTGCAGTGATAAGCGCCATAGGAGCAGGACTCAGTGTCTTTGTCGGATGATCAGTGCATCCAAAATATTGTTTAGGACACAAGTCCCATTGTAGCTTGTATTTTTAATAAAAACAGCAAAATGTAGTTTGGATTGAGTAAATCCAGTATGTTGGTGATTTACTGACATGTAATACAGACACTTCGGCTAAAGAGCTATTGTGAAACAGCTTTAATTGGAAAAGGCGATTATAAGAAATATTTTTGAGGAAGCTCCATCTCATTAGTAAAAATTGCAGGACGAGAGCCACGGCAGTTTTCTCATAAAATGGTGGTTACTCCGATGAGCAGCACCTTGAGATGAAAAGATATAGCGGTTCCTCATGATGCGCTCGGCTACATGGCTCGTAATTAAGGCGTTTAACGTCTGCTAGAGTTTGTGCTCTCATTAGCAGCATGCCTGCATATTCAAGGCACCCACAGCCGCCAGAGGAAATGCATCATCCTGCTCTATCGATAGTACTACTGCACTTCTCGTAATATCGCAGTTGGTGTTTTCGAGGAAGCGCAGCATGGGACATTCTTTTTTCTAGTTCCATATTTAGTGTCGCTTTGACATCTGGAACGTATCCAGACTTCATGGGATTACATATGTTGTTACCATTACAATGCAAGTGAATGTAGAATTAGATCATGTTACAACGCAAAAGAAGGTGCATATTTTGTAACAGTAGTACTTGTTCTTGTTTTGCTATTTACCCTCCTCGTATGGAGGACTTTGAGTCCCCAGGATTAGCACCTGTCGAGGAGCAGAGGAGTCCTGGATCAGAGGTTAGCCAGGATGGGTGATCAGCCCGATCGATACCTTCATCCTCAAATTTATCATATGAAGACGCATGTTGGGTGTCGGAATGTCGTTTTATGTTATACCTACTCCTTAAACACTGAAACAGTTACACTGCAAATTTAACACACTGCTTTCAGTAAAACAGTGCAGATTTGTTTACTTTATTTGACATGATCTACCTTCGTCTGAAGCTTTTCTTTTCTTGCCGCTACACTTAGAAGCCATAATTATCACTTATGAAAAATCACAGAATTAATTATATTCTTCTAGCCTCTAACACTGACACCACAATGTGAGTGAACAACTGCAAACTAATTCGAAATTTTGACAAAATGTAATGATAATACAACATCTGGCACACACTGGCCTTTGAAAATAGTAACGTTATCGCGCAATCAACAATGCATGGAGACTTCAAAACATGTGTGGTAGGTAGGATCGTAAATAAACATCTGAACTGGGTATTTTTAAACGCATGTGATTTACCCATGTTTTGAGTAAGAGAATGACTGATGAACTTTCGCAAACACATGTGTTGGAAATGGAAACAAGCTTGATCTTTCAAGTTTATCCTATTCCATATAGGATTAATTATTTCACAAATAGTATCTCTGCGGGCCGTATGCGATGTGATAAAGCATACGGGCCGCATACATGGGATCGAGAGTCGCAACCGGCCCCCGGGCCGCGGGTTGAACACACCTGGTCTAGAGGATGCTCACATTGGTGCAAGAAAGTGAGATAACAGTTATCTTACAATAAACCCGAGAAGAAGAAAAAGTGTCATATATGGTAAACTTTTCTTTTGCGGTTTCATATTAGTAGGTGTACCTATACATTTATTGCGTAAATCTAGCGCAATCGGATTTAGAAAAGAAATATGTGAAAATTAGTTTTGGAAAAAAAAAAAAAAAAAAAAAAAAAAAAAAAAAAAAACAGAAAATGTAATAGAATAAAATGAAAATTAATAACTACGTTAATGATATATTAAGAACATATTAACATTATCACTGAAATAATGTGTTAAAATGCTTACGGAGAAGGCTCTTTATTATTATTATTATTATTATTATTATTATTATTATTATTATTATTATTATTATTATTATTATTATTATTATTATTATTATTATTATTATTATTATTATTATTATTATTATTATTATTATTATTATTATTATTATTATTATTATTATTATATCGTTATCATTATCATCATCATCTTGAAAATGGCATTATGATTCTTTTTGTTTCTTGGTTAAAGCTTTGCTTGCGATAATACAAATTCCCTGAAAATGCTCTTCGTGCATTTTAGAATTAAGTACGAATATGGTAGACATGCATTAGTGTTTTTTACACTTGTGCTAAGATTAAAGTAATCATATTTTTAAAATAACAAAACCTGGCTCTGTAGGATTCCCTTAACAAATAAAGGCGCAAAAGAGGACCGTAATATGTATATAAGGTTCCGAACGAGCTGCGCAGTGATTTGCCTGTCGGCGTTCTTGGCGATCGTTGCCGTGTGCCGCTATCAGAGAACTTCGCCCATGAAAACATACACCATTTTATAACTACTTTTAAAGGCTTTACTTACCAACTTTATGAAAGGAGATTATGAAATTGGCCACCGTCATTGTCCATATATTTTTGGTACCTCTTCAGGAAACTATCCATCACTCGCCATAATTCACGTTGAAAAATGCTGCAATTTCCTGGCGGATATTTTGTTTTAATTGGCTATAGCTCCACATATATTTGCGAACAGAGTTTCTCCAAATTGAACTATATTAAAAGTATGTATCGCAATATGCTACGTAACGGTCACTTGGTGTATCTTCTAAGGCTATGCACTTAGACCTAGTTGCCAAATATTGATAGACTTCTTAAACGTAAGCAGTACCAAACAATTCACTAATAAACAGATGTTTATCGCATAAGATTTGAAAGTGCTTTCATAAATCAAATGCAACGTACATATAACCAAACCGCCACTGCAGAGAGTGGCACAGTTCACTTAAAGTGGAAGGAGGTAAACCCAACCCCCCTCTTTCGCAAACGTTGGGCACCGCTGGGCTAGCATGTGACCCCTAGATGACGGCGGACCACAGCGTTACCTTGTACGGGAACGCTACTCTCACATAAAGACAGAAGAGCAACATAAAAGACGGTTTTGAACAGCAAACGATGTCATTTCTGGTATAAGCAGCGAGAATGAACCAAATGCGTTATCAAACATTTCCAAGCTGACCGCTTCCGTATTATGGGTTATCATCCAGCTCAGACAGGACCGGCGCCAGTGTGAGGAAAACTGAGCGGTAGCTGCCTATCTGCAGGAACAACCGTTTCTCAGGAGTATCCTTCTCACGTGATAACCATACATCGGCTATGTATGCAAGTGCAAAAGTTAAAGAATGCTGGCCAATTCCCGTTTAGAGCGCTGTTGTCAAGCCTACAAGGTGTGAATCGGCGGTAATTTTGTACACCAAAACTCATTAAATATCTTTAAATCATTAAATATTATCTTAATGGAGTTAACCCATGACATACGTTGGATTGGAGCGATGGTTTTATAACGATCTTTCTGTATACATGTGTGTATATCCCCCTTATTTTTGGAAAGTAGGCCACCCATCAAACGGCATGTGCGCTTTAGTTCAGTTTTTTCAACGTATTCCTTGATATTCTTAGAGAGAGGAATTCATAAAATTGAGAGGAACAGTGGTTTAAGGGACAACGTACTCCTCGCTAAGGTACACCTCAAAAACATACGACTCGTTTACTGAGAGTGAATTCCGGTTTCCAGCCGATTTTCCAAACTTTTTATTAAAGTACACATATCAACGTAATTCAGCAAACGTCACTGAAAAAATGGACCTTTTATATGAGTACACTAGCATCACCAAATAAAAAGATAATGGCGGATTCTTGTACTTAGAGCAGGGGTTGGCTGCAAAAAATTACGGCACGCCTCATTCACCATGGACCCCTGCAGCCAAAATGCACATAATATTAAATAACGGTTTATTTAAACTTTTGCGTAAACTACGTCTCAAATAACATCCATAATAGCTTTTGCCATTTAAACAATAATATTAAAACTCCCAGCAAAGGATTAAAACTGTCTTAAAATGCTAAATTAAGCAGGAAAGCTCGCGAAGTGGCAATGGCATAGCGCCTGGCATACAAGTCATACTGCTGAACTCGGAATGTGTTTTCAGTCAAGCCTCGAAATAGCTGAAGAGAATAATTATTATGACTGTATCCTGTGCACTAACCCGTGGGACATGTGTTCGCGTCTCGCCATTGTACAATTTTTTTATGCTCATCAAAACTTGGAAACCGAATTCACAATAATCTAATTATAAAGTCCCTGAAGGTTTGGAACATTGTAAGTTAAATCGTTTTTTGTTGTCTTTATTTTGTAACAGAGCAGGTATAATGACTTCTGCCCCATTGGATTGACATAATGTAGTGTGTTATTAGGAGTGTCGAGTCCCTTCGTTCTCCACGCGTAGGCTGTTGCTTGATATTTTGTGTCATTCCTTCACCCTGTATTCGACAGACGATTACATTGATGTGCTTTTGATCTACGGAGAAGCAAGAGCCAATGTACAAAGCAACTCGTCATCTATACAGGGAGAGATATTCTAATAGACAATAACAATACCATAAGATGGAAATAAAACAATTATATTATAAAATAACAGCTTTTAACATAATAATCCTTCAGCAAATATTATTTGTAAATATCACACGGTAAAAATTAACACATGCAGGGGAGTAGAACCACAACTACACCAGACGGATTACTTACGAATAGGGCGCTCGTCCCAACTGAGCTGCCTCGTAACTTGGGAGATAAACATTCTGTTTAACATGTATTCGCTGCTCCCAGTGTACATTTGCAGAGGTGCAAACATCAGCTAATTACGAGTGTATTAAAAGGCGATGCTCAAACATTTATATTTATACTAATTTCATCGAATGTGTGACCAGACATCCCGAGCCTCACATGGACACATTTTGCGTGGTGATCCGGTGCCTGTCTGTGTGACGTGCAATGTTCCACACTCCGTCGCAATGTCCTGACTGTTGGCGTTACGCTCGTGAGCGCCAGTCCCTTGGCCTGGGTCCTACACTGCTCAGGTTTAGGCAACGACCCAGTAGCTGTAAACACAGTGCTGCGGTCTGTTGCCAATATTGATATTTGTAAGCAAGTGTAAGGTTATTTTATTTGGAAGTTTTAGCATTTTAGGGTGTTTTACTTTTTGGTTTCTAACGTTTTAATTCTTCCGTTTTAACTGTTTTAACTTTTAGCAATTTTAAGTTTCATGTTTTAGCTTTTTAAATGGGACGTTTTAATAGTTGTGCTGAACTGTTTTTATCTGTTTTAACTTTCGATTTTTAGCTTTTTAAGGGTGATGTTTTAACACTTGAACTTGTGTGATTTTATCTTCGGAGTCGGGGCACTCATGACCAAGTTGTCGACGGGCCCTTAAACACGACACACTCACGAAAGACTTCCATGTTAAATACTTGGGTAGAACCAAGCATAGGAGCGATGTTTTCATGTTAGAGCATAAAATGCGGATTGCATAAAACTGGAAAATAAGGAGCAGCTGACTCACCTGGCACACACACACACACACACACACACACACACACACACACACACACACACACACACACACACACACACACACACACACACACCCGAAACACGATAACACGTGCTGCTGTATACAAGGTCACGTGTTGATTTGTTTTTCTCTGCTCTGAAAGTGCAGTATTAAGGTGATGGTGATATCGTGTGGTTGAGTTATTACCAGTGTGCTTTATTAGTTTGTTTTGTACTTAGTCACAAAGTGTATTATGGCTCAGCATTTGTTTTCTACTGCACAGCGTGTATTTGTTTATGGTTCGTATGTGTTAACTCAGTCAGCTCGCCAAGTGAAAATGCGATTTGCAGAAAGATTTCCAGGTGTAAAAGTTCCAGTCCGTACAGCAATCCATAAACTTGACAATAAATTGCAGGCCACAGGAAGTGTTCAGGTTCAGAAATCTAAAAGACGACGTACGGTTCTTAACGAAGATACATTACACGACAACGGTTATCGTTTGGAGAATTCCCCCCAAAAATGACTTACGCATCTTTCACAACAGGCAGGTATTTGTTATGGCTCTTACCAAGAGCTACTAAATTGCTGAAGTTGAAACCATATAAAATAACTGTGACACACGCTCTTCAACCAGGTGATCCTGTAATTAGGCGCACATTTTGTGAGAGGACTCAATAATGTATACAATGGCGAAATTGACCCACATTTAACATGTTTCACTAACGAGGCTTGGTTCCCTTTTATGGACATGTGTGTACACAAAATAATCGCTATTGGAGCTCTGAGAAACCTAATATTGTTCATGAAATACCCCTTCATGACGTAAAAAATTGGTGTATGGTGCGCCATTGGCGGAGAAGGACTTATAAGTCCGCACACACGTGAATACAATTTTGCCCTATTTTTTTAGAGAATTAACGGACAGGGAGGGTGATTTTGCGTTTTTTTCAACAAGACTCTGCAACAGCTACAGCCAATCTTTCGATGATAACAATTGAAAGTGTGTTTCAGGACAGAATTATTAATAGAGATTTGTAGCCTCCTCGGTCCCCCCCCCCCCTCCCAACCTAACCCCTTGCGATTTCTATCTCTGGAGTAAGTTGAAACATAAAGTGTACAAGACAAACCCATACATCCTGGAAGAATTGAAGCAAAATATGCGTCAGGAAATTGCCAGCATTTCTCAACGTGAACTAGGACTTCTGTTTCCTAAAGGGGTGCCAAAATGTATGGACAACAAAGGAGTCTAGTTTCAGCATCTGCTTTAATAAAATGGTAAGTAAAGCCTTTAAAAGTAGTTTTAAACATGTATGGTTTCACCCGCGCTGTTCTATGACAGCGGCAGTCGGCGACATATATAAGGTTGTGTACATTAAACACCACCACTATTCTGAAAACGAACTGAACATTACCTCGTTCCTTTTCAGACTGTGTGGTTTGTATTTCCATTGTATAATGCATACAGGGGTGGAAGGGAAGTCATTACATTCCTTCTAATATGTGCTTCATAGAAACATTACAAACAAAAAGTCTAATGGCATTTTGTTCTTTGATCAGCCGATTTCAAAAAAATAAATTGTTTTTGTTCCAAATTGGAAGCATAATTCCACAAGAATGTACGAAGATAACAGTTTGTTACTTGTAAGATGCGTGGAGTAACTTATTTCTGACATAGCTTCGGTAGTAATTATGGGACATCACACAGGGTTTCGAAATAATTAATCGCTTAAAAGTCGTGACGGAATACTGCAAACAGCTTTTTCAGACGCGAGGTATGTCGACAACGTTGCGTTGAGGTTAGTCAGGGAATTGACCTGGTTTCCGTATGTAAACAGGTTGAGCACTTTCCCTTTCTCCTTTTGTTTCGGCAGGTAACGGTTGTGATTGGCCTGCACTCTTACAGTAAACATAAAAGGACGCGTTCACGAGACGTGTATTTGCTTGTGTACTGAACCAGTGAAAGTGACATACACTCAATCTGTAGTGTCGGCAGCTTGTTTTCGAAAAAAACGATCGTCGTAGGATTAATGAATGACTTCGCTTCCACTGCAACTACTGCCCTCGAAGCTTTGAGAGAATGCACTTATCCGGCTGCGGAAGAAATACGCAACAATGAGGGTGTTTTTGTTACAGTGCGACGTAATTGGTTAAAAAGGTGTGAGGCTTGCAGGTGCGCAAATGGTGGACATTTCGAACAATACCTGTGAAGTGGGTGAACCATTTGGTTCATTGATTATTCTTTTGCTGTCACCTTAAAAAGGTCATTTGATACACTTTGTAAAAGCTTACAAATGTACCTTTGCCTTTGTAAGTCAGAGAGATGGTTTGGTTTATTAAATTATAGCAGTATCAGCTATGAAACGGTTTAAGTTTGATGTTGAAGGAAATGATAAACAGTATCCTTAGATTGTGAGTTTAGGTTACAGTATGCGTTACTGGAGAATTCAGATGTACTTATTTATTACGACGTAGCAGACACGGCATGGTATTGTCTTTATGTTTACATTCACGAGCCTCGCGGCCCCGGAAGTAGTAGTAGTGATGCGTATTTGTTTATGTATTGACCTAGTGAAAGTGAAACCTGCAGTGTTGTCAGCTTGTTTTCGATAAAACTAAAATATCTCCGTAGGAAATGGTCAGAGACAAAAGCGTAAGATTCAAAATGTGTTCCAAATACCGATATCTATTACTGGTTTAAATTAATGTACTGACTTCCCTTCCACCCCGTATACTTGAGATAAGCGTTGTGAAGAACGAATGGTTGTGTTTTTAAAATGTCGATGTTGAGTGAATGTTGAGGACGATAATTATGTGGAGATACAAGGGGCATAGTTCGCATCCTCGGTGCTCGTTATACCAACTGCCGCTGTCATAGGAAGGCACAGATGGAACCATACAATATTTTTAAGACTATGCACTTTAAAAGGGTTTACTTTCCAACTTCATGAAAGGCGATGCTGAAACTGACCGCTCTTAGTTATCCTTGTATTCATCTGCTTAGACGGATATCAAGAGTGGCATGTGTAATTGTGCGCTGTCCAATGCACCGAAAAGTAAAATGGCACGACACAGCGCCAACTTGCGACCTTTCACCATACATAAAGAAATTTCTACTGAGGTGAACAAGCCATGGATCACTATTGGAGACATCATTCGTGTTATAAAGAAGACAATCGTATCATTGCCACAAACAAGACTTCCGTAAAAGCTGAGTGAGGGGGGGGGGGGAGGCAATAAAGGCAATAAATAATACTAAAATAAGTACCCTAAAACTGGCGACCGAAGTGTGTCTGACAACTGGTAAACATATGCAGCCGGAAACAGAAGAGGTATTAAAAAGGAAGGCTACCATGGAAGGGCAACCAGAAAAAAGCCTTATGTAAATAAAACTAACAGAGCAAAGAGGTTTGCAGTTCGCTAACAAATACTGTAAGCTAGATCAAGGATGGTGAAATGATGTAATTTTTGATGATATGTATTTGACACAGAAGGAAGGGTTCCTATTTGGGGCGAGCCCAATACAGAGTTGGACAGAAGGAATTTACATCCTACAGTAAAATAGAATAGTAGCAGTGTATTGGTACGGGGGATCTACTCAGCAGGTTGGGTGGGAAATGTGGTTTTCATAGAAAACACCGTCGACAAAGATCAGTACCCCATTCAGTAATATGTTGAGAAATCAGGTTTAAGCAATACATATAAATTTATCAAGATATCACTCAAAGCAAAATGCATATGTCATTGAATTGTTGTTATATAACTGTCCAAAAGTCATAGGCACACCCCCCCCCCCCCCCCCCTCCGGTATCCAGATCAAGAGACAATTTATGGAATGAGAAATTTTCTTATCTCCCATAAAGATCATCTTATGAAAAGACAGCTAGAAGAATAGGTTAAAATTGAGCCTGCCTGTATAAGAAAAATAGTTGTAATATGAAAACCCGCCTAATACAAGTAACCAGGTGTAAAGGATTCCCAATGAAGTATTCAATTCAACCAGTGTAAGGGCAATACGTAGAACGAATATTTAAGAGACTTTGAAATTCCAACAAGTACACTAAAATATTTTTTGTCAGCAGCTATGGCAGCTTGGAATAAAGACTATTTTTGGTATAATTGTAAAAGACATGCATATATTTGTGTTTATAGTTACTTTAATCTTTAATATTATTTTAGGAAAGTAAAGCTTGAGTTTGAGTTAAAGAAACTTGGACTGGATATTTTTATGAGCACCTGTATTTCCGTAACTTTTATTGACACCAAAGCTATGTATGTACATGATATGAGCATGTTAACGATAGGCAGCCGAAGAATGAGCATTGCGTCATACTGCATTACGTCAACTCTAATAAAACTGAATGATAAAAGCACGTGAGCGAAAAGTGTTGAATGTATAAAGTAATAAAGATAAAGCAGACAGAGGAAATGTAAGGTAATACAGTCAATCTAGAAATGTTCAAGTCTCTTACAAGTACATAGCTGTAGTAGGTATGCTCGGAAACTTAGTGTTGTACACCACCCAACAAGTGGATATCGAGATGTTACAAGCAATACACGTTCACGTCATCAGAATCCCAAAAGTAATTTAGCAAAACGGTTCTTGGATATGCGTGTGCGCGCGCGCGCGCCGGTGTGTTTGTGTGTGTGTGTGTGTGCGTATGTGTGTGTTTGTGTGTGTGCACGCTCGCCGATGTGTTTGTGTGTGATTGTGTGTGTGTGTGCACGCACGCCGGTGTGTGTGTGTGTGTGTGTGTGTGTGTGTGTGTGTGTGTGTGTGTGTGACATTGTGTGTGTGCACGCTCGCCGGTGTGTTTGTGTGTGTGCGCGTATGTGTGTGTTTGTGTGTGTGATTGTGTGTGTGCACGCTCGCCGGTGTGTTTGTGTGTGTGCGTATGTGTGTGTTTGTGTGTGATTGTGTGTGTGCACGCTCGCCGGTGTGTTTGTGTGTGTGCGTATGTGTGTGTTTGTGTGTGTGATTGTGTGTGTGCACGCTCGCCGGTGTGTTTGTGTGTGTGTGAGTGTGTGATTGTGTGTGTGTGCACGCACGCCGGTGTGTGTGTGTGTGTGTGTGTGTGTGTGTGTGTGTGTGTGTGTGTGTGTGTGTGTGTGAGAGAGATTGTGTGTGTTGTGTTGTGTTGTGTGTCTGTGTGAGAAAGAAAGGGGAGGGGGAGAGACATGGCGAGTACCTTCATCACGATAAGTCGGATAAATATGAATTTGACGAGTACATTTGAGTCCCAAACTTTTAGAATGCCAGGAAAAGGGTTTGAAAAACACCCCCACACTCTAAACTATCACTTATGGAAAATGTGTCGTTACTGTTTTAATTTCTCAAAAATGGCGGCAACGATTTTGATTAAAACACCTTACGTTTAAAAAAAATGCGGACTTCATTTAAGCATGGAATTTATGTCAAATAACATTTCTTTTCCTTCTTTCTGTTTTCAACATGATCATTTTCCGAGATAATCTTTGATATTATTTTGAATTGCCAAATACTACTCGGAACATTTAGTGACACACATGGATTGGTGGAGCTGTTATCGTATCCTGCGACCGTAGTTCCTCCGTTGACCGCAAATAAACGCAATGCTATCTGTCCTTGAGTGAAGGCCCAAATGACCCAGTTGTAAACCCCGCTCACTATCCCAGTAATGTCCAACCTTGTCTCTTTGGAGACGCTTACGTAAATAGCCGATATTCCCCAACCCCCTCCTTTAGTGCCTGTGGCGTGTAGAACTCTCAACCAGACGGTCAATATCCAGTGACGGACACAAGCAGGCGATTCCATGGCAGTTTCTAAGTCATAACTTGAATTTTCTGGGAATGTCCTCAGAAGACCTCTTCATTCTGGATGACTTTTGCATAAATGGTAAACGATAAGAGACAGACAAAAGCTTACTAAATACAAAATGTGGATTTCATTAAAACACACAATTTATGTCTGATATTTCTTTTTTCTTTTGAGTGAACCATTTCCGAGATATTCTTTACTATTTGTTTAAATTTGCCAATACTTACATTTTTCTCAAATAGGAATGCTATTCGTTTTATCTCTTGGCCTTGCAAAGAGAACGGAATTTCAAAGACATCACATAGCAACCACTATTGCTTAAAGCCGAGTGTATTTCCTTAGTGCAGTTCGACTGTCGCCAACGTTTGATAGACTTCTTAAACAAAAGCAGTACCAAAGAAGTCACTAATGAACAGATGTTTATCACATAAGATTTGAAAGTGCTTTCGCAAATCAAACCAAACGTACATATAACCAAACCGCCACTGTAACACAATTGAGTGTTAAAAGAGTGGCGCAATCCGCACAAAGTGGACATCGCTGGTCTATTCATTTTATTTCGTGGCCATACAGATGACCCGTTTTTTGAAAATCTGGCTGTCGCTTTAGTTTACTGCATCCTTCTAATTCCTACAACTAAAATGAAAGTTCATCTCATTTAAATCAAATATTTAGAAGAAAAAGCCTTCCTAAGAATGGTTTTCAGTAAAGTGAGTGGAGACTGAGTCATGTCCCTCTGTAGTATTGCAGTAGCCAATTGTAACAAGTATTTGACGAGACAGGAAGGATTGTGTTTTATCGCGGTCATTGTACGACCTTGTGTTGCAATAACGCGGTGCCAGGGAAATTACGTACATACCCACTCGTGCTCAAAACGTGCGTACTCTTGCAAATGTTGTCATCAAATTCACTCTTCGACATGTTCATTTTATCACTTCACTATCTTCTTTCTTTATGTAATTGCTGCAAGATTATATGGAGTCGTTTCTATTGTCTCGGTCACGTTAATAGCCAGGACACGCCTGACGTGCTCTAATTGCCACACACAGTCATGGAAAAAAGTATTCATACGCCGTTACTCATGTAGAAGAACTTGATTTATTAGAACTAAAGATCTAAACTAGAGATGTTATTTCGTAAACTAACAGTCTGGGGGTTCCTCCTGATTCACTATGCATAAAAGGATTAACTAAATTAGTCTTCTGCAAAATGTAAATAAACATGTTGTAGCAACTGGCTTCACGCGATGGCGAAAAAAGGTATTCATACATTCAAAGAAAATGACAATCATTCTTCTTCTATGTATCACGTCTGTTAATCTCTTTGGCACGGAATGTGCCAGTTTTTTGGTACTCTCTGAGACTGATGTCATATTTTGTCATTGTTATTGTAGGCATTGTTTGAGAGCCGTCTTACTTGGTTTCTCGGGTTTTCTGGCCATTTCTTCAAGTGTACTATTGTATTAACGTGTGCAGAGAACGTGGAGAGTATGGTACAACAACTACATACTAATGATTTCCGTTGTATGTCTTGTTAATGGTAGTAATCTGCAAGAGAACACTTTTTACACATTTTCCTTCAGGATATTTAAATACTGAAACCTATCCTTGTAATGTACATACAACAAAAAGAAGTTGCCCAACACCAGATGCAGCCATACATCCCCATGTAGCTTGAGTGGCTTGGGTTCAAGCTTAGTATTTGGTCTTTTCCACACCAAGATTCTGTTGTCATTTACAAGTGTGTTACATTTCCTTTCCTCTGTGAACAATACTTTGTCGCAGAAACTTGTATTCTTCCATATATGAACCTATGTCCCGAGCAAATTTAAGCTTCAATTTGTTGTTTTTGTTGTTGGTGGTGGTGTATGGTTTTCTTCTAGGTCCCCTAGCTCCATAACCTGTGCTACTTAGAATACATTTAGCGAACAGCCCTAGGCGTGGTTTCCTCCCGAACTGATCATTTACATACAGAAGCTGTCAGTTTAGCATCTTTGACTGTCCTTCAACTAACTTTGCATTAGCTTGTGTGGTCAACTCTTATTTCACTATTAATGAGAGTATTTCTTTCTCTATATCGCGGTATTACACAGTTGCCAGGCTTATTCCGGTAATATCAGCAGTTTATGAAAATGATTTGCCCTTTTGATAACTAGTTGCCTTTCCACTACAGTGTTTCTTTAACTTCGCGGTCCATTTTTCTGTTGCACATACCTACCTATTAGAACCAACAGCAAAGAAGTGGCGCTTGTCACTAAAGGTGTTCCTTGCTACAAATAGTTGATTAGTGGTTTCTATGTTTACATTTCTAGTGGTGTATGAATACTTTTTCCCTGTCAAATAGCGCCACAATTGGGGTATTGCTTATTTTCTTGAAACACGTTTACCTAGTACTCAAGGCTATGTTACCATTATACTGTCAGAATCTTAGCGCTTTTATTTAATTTAATATGGAAATATCAGTAATCAATTTTAATTGTAGTACTGCATGAATACTTATTTCCATGGCTGTATATGCAGAGTTGCCAACAAGTGAACATTTGTCGCTATTTTGATCCTAAAAGTCGCCACAAAGCCGCTAAGGAATACTAAAATGTAGTCAAAAGCGCCACAAAAGGGCAAGGGTTTAAAAACATTAGATTTCCAATGTTAGTTAAGTTATTGCTCGTACATGTACCTCTTTGCTGTCGGAGAGGATAACTGCAACACCCTTGTCATTTTCATATCTGAAGACAGACGTACCAGGGTAGGAGCCATCGGTAGAATGAAAGAAGTAGCATTTTGACATTTTCTGCAGCGCTAGTACATACTACATTCCCAGCAGTGGCTCATTTATTTTGTGCCAGCTTTATAATCAGAGACTTTCCACACTAAAGGGAATAGTTTTTCGTTTTTGAACTATATGGTACAGAATTCCTTTGTGTTTCAATATATCACTGTGTTTTTCCTGTGATTTCAGTTCCGGAGCAGCGACTGTATGCTTTTGATTGATCAGTGCTAGCTGTTCGTAGCCAGTTTAAGAATTTAGGGTATTTTCCCCAGTCACTGCTATTACTTCTATTGTCTGTAAGTAGAATATTTAGACACAAATATGTTACACTGCACTGAACCATTGTTAATCAGTTTTCACCTATAGCACAGAATGAAAATTGAATGCTTCAGCATATGAGCGCACATACCGACGTATATCGCACTATTAAAGTCTTTTCTAAAGTAGAAATGAAGTTTCGTACCAATTCGAAACTCTTCTGGCAACAACCAAATTTGTTAAAGTGACATTGTAAGACTTTAGGTATACTATCAGAAGCAGGAGTGACATCACAGAAGACTCGAGCATTTGATCGACGTCTATTGCGTAATTTCCATTTACCTACTTCTCAGTGAACGGACTGTGTTCCAAGTGCGATGCACAGTGCTACGAACATTCCGCGTTGCAATGACATTTGCTGCATCATATGAATAAAGAGCGAATGCTCGAAGTAAGCAATAGCCGAGGTGGTTAAGTCGCTATCCGCAGAATTCAGAACTGCTAACTTGTCGCGGTTTGGTCCTTGCCTAAATACAAAATTAACAGACGTCTTCAATTCTCTATTGCTTTTTATCAGGAATGGAAAATTCGAATAAAGGCACACTTGTAGAAATGGAATTAATGGGGACATGGCAACATTGTGTGGTGCTTGGAAATACACAATACGGCAACGTTGCGGGGTCCAAGGTTGCTTCACGTTGAAGTAATCATCGGCTGTGTTGTGTTCCGTTTAATATATCAATTACTTTATTCACCGGCTGCAATTGTGTTCTGTTTAATGTATCATTAATTACTAGGGCTCGGAAGTTCATGCCCTAAAAAACACTGAAATATGCATGCATATATGCTCTTAAAAACTTGAAAATATGCCAAGAAATATGCACTATTAATTAAAACGATTGATGTCCTTTTGCAGTAGACAAGACGAGTTAGTATAAATAATAAATAAAGTTACCGTATTCCTCAGACGTTGAAGCAGAAGTGGTCCGGCTGCTAGTATTAACTGCTAAATTGCAGTTCACAACAAACACTTTGCAAAAATGTTCAACTGTAAAACATCGTGTGTTGTCTCGCAAAACACGTTTGTAACATGAAAAACTTCTCTCCACGTCATAAGATGTTATCGGGGCACATTTAAATGATGTTAACTGCTTTACAGAGAGAGTCAAGTCTCTTGGTGTGACAGATGGTTTTCTTTCGATGATGTCTCGAATATCGCACATCTGGTTATTATAACCAGAATTTTTTGAAATTACATAATTCACTTTTTGTCCTTTGCTACCAGGAACCGAACTTAGGTCACACATTGTTTTTTCAAAGACAGTAAGTGATTCATGCAAAGGAGATCCTACAGCTTCCAATGCCGTTATGGCTGTTGGTAAGAAGGAAAAATGGGCAGATATGAAACTAAGATCCTCTTTTAACCCAGTGTCTGACAGAGTATTTTGCACAGTTTCCATTGATGAAGCATCTTTCGAGTCCAATGAACTCACAACCTCTTCGACTATTTCTATGTGCTCAGTATAATATAAAACTGCATCGACCCATGTTCCCCATCGAGTTAACACTGGTGCAGGTGGAAGTCGGATATTAGGCGCTGTTGATCTAAACAACTTAACTCTTTTAGGAGATTTAACAAAACTTTTCTTGGTACTGGACACAAATCTATCTACCAGCGGGAAAGAATCACGTATTGTCTCAGAAATGCGATGAAGAGCGTGTGCCTAACAATTTATATGAATTAAGTTAGGAAAAAGACCTTTCAGAGTTTGTCCTGATTTTAGCATATAAGGACCTGCATCAGTAACAAATAAAATTAACCGGGCGTATTTGATTCCACATGGCCATAGTAATTTCAAAGTGTCCATCACAAACTGGGTCACAGTTACATTGTTAGTGGCCGACAATTCGCACACATTAAGAAGATAAGGTGTAGTCTTTTGTTCATTATTTAAAGCACCCACGATTATATTAGCAATAGAACGGCGCTCAGAATCAGGGGTTTCATCAACAGACAACCACACAAACTGTACCACTAACTCATTTTTGTATATTTGACAATACGTTATTGTAACAATGTCCTACATAAGTCTTACGCAGTGTACTGTCTTCAGGCACATGTTGTCGAGTGTACTTGGCAAGAAAGTTTTTAAATGTTGGATTATTAATTTTGAACAAGGGAATATCAGCAGCTAAAAATGCTTGACAGAAGTCATATAATTCAGTAACCCTACTTCCCAAACACTCTACTAGCTGTTTTTGAACACGTTCTTTGTTTGCGAGTTTTCTGATTAAATTCTCCTTATGTTTTGCTGTGTTTATGTGCTGAACTATTTGAAATCTTTTGTCACTCCCTACATTTTTCTCACACGGTCCACAAAACAGTGCCCTATTATCTGTAGATATTAAATCACCAGAAAACTCGTTCTGTAAATTACTTAATCTAGCACTCGAAGTTGGTTTTATTTTCGACATTTGAAGAGCTTTTTAACATTTTATATGCCTAATTTAATTTGGGAGGAACCAGTTCACAACACTGTTACGTTTGATGAACACTACACAACTACTGATGGGCAGGCAAGCGTTGCTATAATTGTGCTGCTCTAAACGTTAACCTGCACTTTATCTTTGCTACTATAAACCTCTCAGATAACGCACTGATTATTTTCTACGAACATACATATAATGAAAGGATAAAACAGGGGATTCACTGCATGACAACATGACTCAGCATTAGTTCTCGCCATCTCGCGAGTTGCATCATCATGTACAATACTACCAATGTAAAAAAATATTATACAGATGGAAAAATAATAAAAAACCATAAAAATAATTAAAATATGAAATATAGAGGTTATAATATTGAAATCTTTGTGAGTTGTGTCATCATGTGCAATATTAGCAACATGAAAAATATTATCCAGATGGAAAACAATAATAAAAAACCATAGAAATCATTAAAATATGCAATATAGGGGCTATAATATTGAAATAATATGCATTTATCAAAAATCAAGAAAATATGCAGTTATATGCACCATAAAATCATGTCCAAATAACTGAAAATTCCATAATTCGCGCACATAATGTAAAAGCATACATTTTTAACCCCTACGAAAAAACATGCAAACGCATGAACTTACTAGCCCTATTAATTACTAAATTCACTGACATCCATGTCTTAGAACAATATCCTTTATGACCATTAAAACAGCATTTTACTCTATTAACGGTTTCCTATGATATGTAATATATTTAATTCATTTGCTTTCGATAAGTACTTTGCATCTTATTCTCACTTAGTGTGACATTTGTGGCGTCTGCTGCATGATTAATCTAAATGAATGGAATTAAGAATAGTTTACTAAAAATGTCTAGAATAATTATTTTCGCCCGTGGTGCCTTGTTTGTCGAGACGCTCTAACACGGTGAAAATATAGTTTACATATATCCTTGCAGCTAGTGTGAACATCAACAGGGAATAGTCTAGTAGGTTTATGGAGAGATGCCTTTGAATGTGTATATTTGAAGAAAAATATTGTTAATTTTGAGAGAAATGGTTGTGAGTTCAAATAAGCGTATTCCCTGTTTTATTTTCAGCAATAGTAATAATATCTTATAAAGTATTGAGTTGTAAATTTTCGATCATATTGTAGTGTTAGTAAGACAAGAGGGGGGGGGGATTACAACACTAGGCGAAATAAACATAGCCATGTAATAAGCTGCCGTAAAGGAGGAGCTTTATCAGACATAGATTCCACCAATTTGCATAATTTTATATGTCGCTCAAGTTATATAAATGATGATGCTTTCGTTTAGACAGAAAAGGGGGCGAAGACGAATTAAATAGTATTCGATCTCCGCTGTTGATTTGCAGTAAGACGCTTTATCCAGTCCAGCTATCCCACACACGAAACCAACTTCGCTGCTTTAGCTTACGTTTCTAAGTCTAGCGCCCAACACTGGAATGGTTTTTACATCTAGTCCACAATTTCATGGAAACAAAATAAGAATATGTTTTCTACAGGTCCACTGAAGTTAAATTTCTAGTATTTGCCCCGTTGTCTGAGAGTTCGTTGATCCTACGCGCAGGTCGCGCTGAAGTTTAGTATTTACTTTTGTAATGATAGTACCTTTCAAGATGTTTTGACGTATTAGTGCAAGAATTTAAGATACTTATAATGTAATTTCGTTGTGTTTCGGGCATTGTCCTGGCATTTTCGGCACTTTTATGAATAGGATGATTGTTTTCGCCACTTTTCGGGATGCTTTGCACACCACTAGAGGTATTTGAGGTGTTTTGTGGCTATTTTGGACGGTTTTAGTAACAGTTTACCACGTTTTTTAGTAATTTCCCACGTTTTTAGATTAACTTGTAGTTACTTTACTCGTTTGTATTTCTGCTTTCATTATATCAGCTTCTATAAGCTTCTGCATGTTGAGATGGTTGTATACGGCTTGAGGAGAAAAAATCCTGTATGGCGTCTTTCTGGGATGTATAAAAGCAGTCTAACCTGGGCTAACCCTGTACTTCTTTCGATACGTGTTGCAATACTTGCTATTATTTTTCAGGCTTTTATATCGATTTATATAGAGCTAATTAATGGTTTCTAGATTGACGTCTTTTATCCTGTGTGACGGTTTGTGACTCGTAGATTATTTCAGTGTCTTTTTTTTTTTTTTTTTCTTGTTTTTTTTTTTTTTTTTCATAATTCAGTTAGTATGGAAATTTTATGTATTCTGAAGCGTTGTGAAAGCTACATTGTACATCAAACAGTGGTTTATGCTTCATTATTTAAACGTTTTGATGTTTTACATTCAAGCAAAATCAAGTCGTAACTTTAACAAAGAAATGATTTTTAAATAAACCAGCTTTTTATTATATTACACTCATCTGAGTATGTGTCTACGATCTAATTAAACGACATGACGTCACCCATGAATAGATTGGCTAGCTGTGAGTCTCGAACAAGTTTGAAGCGGTCTCATGCCACACCTGCATTCTATTATGTTAACACATATTCCAACGTCTATACGCTCTTGAAGAGCCAGCCAGTCGCGCAACTATGTCGACCAGAAGAAACGTCATTTCCGATCATCATAACCACCATCAGAGCAACCACCACCACCACCACCATCGCCACCACCACCATCACCACTACCAATCGCCACCACCACCATCACCACCACCACCATCACCACCACCACCATCATCAAAACCACCAAAACCACCACCATCGCCACCACCACCATCACCACCACCACCATCATCAAAACCACCATCACCACCACCATCGCCACCGCCACCACCACCACCGCCACCACCACCATCACCACCACCACCACCATCATCATCACCACCACCACCGCCGCCACCACCATCACCACCACCGCCATTATCACCACCACCGCCACCATCATCACCACCACCATCGCCACCACCACCATCACCACCACCACCACCACCATCATCACCACCACCACCACCGCCACCACCACCACCACCATCATAATCACCACCACCATCGCCACCACCACCATCGCCATCACCACCATCGCCACCATCATCAACACCACCACCACCTCCGCCACCACCTCCATCATCACCAAAACCACCACCATCGCCAGCGCCACCACCATCACTACAAAACCACCACCACCACAACACCACCATCAACACCACCATCATCGCCAAAACCACCACTATCGCCACCGCCACCACCACCACCGCCGCCACTACCACCGCCACTACCACCATCGCCACCACCACCGCCACAACCACCATCATCACCACCACCATCGCCACCAGCACTACCACCACCATCACAATCGCCACCACCACCGCCACCACCACCATCATCACCACCATCACCACCATCATCATCACCACCCCCACCACCATCACCATCGCCACTATCACCATCACCACCACCACCATCGCCACCATCACCATTGCCACTACCACCACCACCATCGTCACCATCACCATCACACCACTTCAGCACAATTACTGCCACCAAAATCACCATCACCATCGCCACCACCACTACTGCCATCACCAGCACCACCATCGCCGCCAGCACCACCACCACCATCACCATCGCTGCCGCCACCACCACCACCATCGCCGGCACTACCACCACCATCACCACCAACACCACCATCGCCGCCACCACCACCACCACCATCACCATCGCCGCCAGCACCATCACCACCACCACCACCGCCACCACCACCATCACCACCCCCACCACCATCACCATCGCCATCACCATCGCCACTATCACCATCACCACCACCACCATCGTCACCATCACCCCACTTCACCACAATTACTACCACCACAATCACCACCAAAATGACCATCACCATCGCCGCCACCACCACCACTACTGCTATCACCAGCACCACCATCGCCGCCAGCACCACCACCATCACCATCGCTGCCGCCACCACCACCATGCCGGCACTACCACCACCACCATCACCATCAACACCACCACCACCACCGCCACCACCACCATCATCACCACCATCACCACCACCATCGCCACCACCACCACCATCACCACCCCCACCACCATCACCATCGCCATCACCATCGCCACTATCACCATCACCACCACCACCATCGCCACCATCACCATTGCCACTACCACCACCACCACCATCGTCACCATCACCATCACCCCACTTCACCACAATTACTACCACCACAATCACCACCAAAATCACCATCACCATCGCCACCACCACCACTGCCATCACCAGCACCACCATCGCCGCCAGCACCACCACCACCACCATCGCTGCCACCACCACCATCGCTGCCGCCACCACCACCATCGCCGGCACTACCACCACCATCACCATCAACACCACCATCGCCGCCACCACCACCATCACCATCACCATCGCCGCCAGCACCATCACCACCACTACCACCGTCACCACCACCACCACCTTTACCATCACCATCGCCACTACCACCACCACCCCCACAATCTCCACCACCACCGTTACCACCACCCTCACCACCGTTACCACCACCCCCACCACCACCGTTACCATTACCACCACCACCATCGCCGCCACCACCACCATCACCATCGCCACCACCGTCACCACCACCACCGTTACCATCACCATCGCCACTACCACCACCACCACCCCCACAACCCCCACCACCACCGTTACCACCACCCCTACCACCACCGTTACCACCACCCCCACCACCCCCACCACCACCGTTACCATCACCAGCACCACCCCCACCACCACCATCGCCACCACCACCATCGCCATCACCACCATCGCCACCATCATCAACACCACCACCACCTCCGCCACCACCTCCATCATCACCAAAACCACCACCATCGCCAGCGCCACCACCATCACTACAAAACCACCACCACCACAACACCACCATCAACACCACCATCATCGCCAAAACCACCACTATCGCCACCGCCACCACCACCACCGCCGCCACTACCACCGCCACTACCACCATCGCCACCACCACCGCCACAACCACCATCATCACCACCACCATCGCCACCAGCACTACCACCACCATCACAATCGCCACCACCACCGCCACCACCACCATCATCACCACCATCACCACCATCATCATCACCACCCCCACCACCATCACCATCGCCACTATCACCATCACCACCACCACCATCGCCACCATCACCATTGCCACTACCACCACCACCATCGTCACCATCACCATCACACCACTTCAGCACAATTACTGCCACCAAAATCACCATCACCATCGCCACCACCACTACTGCCATCACCAGCACCACCATCGCCGCCAGCACCACCACCACCATCACCATCGCTGCCGCCACCACCACCACCATCGCCGGCACTACCACCACCATCACCACCAACACCACCATCGCCGCCACCACCACCACCACCATCACCATCGCCGCCAGCACCATCACCACCACCACCACCACCACCGCCACCACCACCATCACCACCCCCACCACCATCACCATCGCCATCACCATCGCCACTATCACCATCACCACCACCACCATCGTCACCATCACCCCACTTCACCACAATTACTACCACCACAATCACCACCAAAATGACCATCACCATCGCCGCCACCACCACCACTACTGCTATCACCAGCACCACCATCTCCGCCAGCACCACCACCATCACCATCGCTGCCGCCACCACCACCATGCCGGCACTACCACCACCACCATCACCATCAACACCACCACCACCACCACCGCCACCACCACCATCACCACCATCACCACCACCATCGCCACCACCACCACCATCACCACCCCCACTACCATCACCATCGCCATCACCATCGCCACTATCACCATCACCACCACCACCATCGCCACCATCACCATTGCCACTACCACCACCACCACCATCGTCACCATCACCATCACCCCACTTCACCACAATTACTACCACCACAATCACCACCAAAATCACCATCACCATCGCCACCACCACCACTGCCATCACCAGCACCACCATCGCCGCCAGCACCACCACCACCACCATCGCTGCCGCCACCACCACCATCGCCGGCACTACCACCACCATCACCATCAACACCACCATCGCCGCCACCACCACCATCACCATCACCATCGCCGCCAGCACCATCACCACCACTACCACCGTCACCACCACCACCACCTTTACCATCACCATCGCCACTACCACCACCACCCCCACAATCTCCACCACCACCGTTACCACCACCCCCACCACCGTTACCACCACCCCCACCACCACCGTTACCATTACCACCACCACCATCGCCGCCACCACCACCATCACCATCGCCACCACCGTCACCACCACCACCGTTACCATCACCATCGCCACTACCACCACCACCACCCCCACAACCCCCACCACCACCGTTACCACCACCCCCACCACCACCGTTACCACCACCCCCACCACCCCCACCACCACCGTTACCATCACCAGCACCACCCCCACCACCACCATCGCCTCAACCACCACCATCACCATCGCCACTACCACCATCACCATCACCACCACCACCGTTACCATCACCATCGCCACTACCACCACCTCCACCATCGCCACCCCCATCACTCCCACCACCACTATCACTCCCATCACCACCCCCACCACCACCCCCACCACCACCATCGTCACTATCACCATCACTTTCGCCACTACCACCACTACCCCCACCCCCACCGCCCCCACCACCACCCCCATCACCATCACTTTCGCTACTACCAGCACCACCACCACCATCGCCACCACCCGCACCACTACCACCACCACCCCCACCACCACCACCACCACCATCACCCCCACCACCACCATCACCCTCACCATTGTGGACCAAACATGGTCATTCGCCACTTTTATTAAACTTAGAACAAGGTACGTAACTAAGACACATGTCCCTTTTTTAAACCGCAGAGGTTCGTGGGTTCGAGTCCGGCATCGGGTATGGGTATTTGTGGTTGTTTGTAAGTGTGCCAGTGGATTTCATCGGCCTAAAGCCACAATTGTTAGTCACCTTACCGTGTGCATGGGGCTGTTGCGTGCAGTGCTGGGACTGTCCTCTCGGTCTGGACGAACACACTCACGGCGTAACTGACACTCCTAAACACGATCCGGTCCTACTAAAAATTGTGGCTTAGTCATTAAGGACTAAAGGCCATATGTGTATGGAAAAAAAACCGCACTAACTCTTCCTCTAGAGTCTAGACCGACTCAGGTTGTATTTCCCGTCTCTCCCAGGTATGCGCAACTTTTACCCCTCTCTTAGCCTCCTTTCCTCATATTCCCTATCTTTCACCATAGAGCGCTCGTCTTCCCTAAACTACCCTGCCACGGATGTTGAAAATCACTAGCCTATAAACAGGAACTTGACACGCCTTGTGCTCTGTTCAATTCCTTCCTTATGGTCAGTTCAAGCCTAAAACGCAGTAGATTTTCATTTTGATTTCGTAACACTGTTTATTCTAAAGTTTTGCTATAGTTTATACATAAAACCATGTGGAACATGGGATTTTTATAATACAGGAAATTTAATCTCTCGCTACGCCCATTACATACTTTTACGATTAAAAAAAAGTTCCCACTTGACCCAGAAGTTGCTAAAATAGCTATTATGCAATCCTCGTACTATTAATAGGTAGTTATCACATTGAAAATCATGCATAATAGGGTAATTGTGGCATGAGCGTTACAACCGTTGTCAAGGAATGACGTCAATACCGCCTTGTTTACACGATTTAAACCACACAGTATTGCTGTATTTCTCTAGCCAAGGTTATCCTTCCCAGTCTGCAAGTATGAATGAGATTGTGAATATGTGTGTGTGTGTCTGTGTGCGTGCGTGTTTCTAATGTTAACAGCATTGCCGATATGCAACATGTTCCAAAGGTCGCTGATATACTTAACCATTGCAGTAAATGGGACAGTTAACAAAAAAAGATTCGTATAAGTGGAAATAAAACTTTTCAGGTACTTTAACAAGCATGCCAACATTCAATTATATTATCACAAGTAATGCCATGAGTGATTGTCAATTTATGTAGAGAATTTAACTATCACGACTTGCATTTATTAAGACTATTTCACGAATTAAAGTATTATATAGCCTATGAAATGTTATTTGAATGATGTATTGCAATTACTAACCTATTAATAGAAGGACGAAGCAAGCATACATTGGCGTCCATTGGCACGGATTACAAGATTATATAACACTGACCTAGTGTATAATTTCATTCAATTCAAAATTTGTCAAACTGATTCCAAACATATTTCCGGTTGAATTCTGTGTTCTGAGGCTTCCTTCTTCGAATTATTTCCTCTATTTCAGCATTAGATGCTTCGCCGAAGCGAGAGTCAGCCATTTTTGACATTTAAATCCAGCGGCTCTGTTGTGTCAAATTACGTCAGCTGTTGCGCATCTGTAGTACAGTGCAGCTAGATTCTCTAACCTGATCACAACATAAGAATAGCAGAGGAGGTGATAATGAAATTGTTCGCGAATGAAGGCTGTCATTGGTTGAAATCTTTATTTGTTATGTACATGATTGATTTCAACCAGGTCACATATGAGTGGCATAGTCTAAGGAACGGTTCATTAAGAAAGAAAACGTAGTTAGTCCTTCTATTGACATACATAAATACAAAACACTTCTTTGCTTTGTCTACGCATTAAACAAGTTTCAGCATAACAAAAGTGGCAATACATGTTAAATATGCAATTTGTCACATTTGAAAATGTTTTGGGTATAATGCTACTCATACTACAATTGAGATCTGCTAAATTAACCTGCGTTTTATCAAAACGTTCCATATTCCTATATGCCGCTAACAAAAACAAATATGTGTCATCTAGCCAACGACGGAAAAAAAGCCTAAATGATGATGGCATAACGTAACGCAGAACACAAGCCAAAGTGAATTAATTTTGTAATGGTAATTATTAATTGATAATTCAGGAATCAGAATTGCATACATCGTTGTATATAGCTCCTCTTTAATCTTGATAATGGCTCCCTTGAAAATGAATACTCGTTAACATAAACCTCATTATTATACACTTGTTATATAAATAACTACTTTCTACACTGTGTCGAACTGCAGTCATTTCTAAAAGGAAAGTATACGAAAATGGAACATTTCACTCCGTGATTAAAGGTATCTAAGCAAATGTTAAATAAACGTTAAACATTAATTTTAATGAACAGAAAATCTACTTTTAAATACAATATCACAACTATCGATTCCTGGACATGCATGCATTGCTTGGGTATTAATTACAGTGGTTTTATTAATTTTTTGTTACACTCATAGAGCATTTATTAATGTAATAAACAGTCGAAAGATTAATGTATAGAATATTTAAGAGATACTGCCAAATAAAATTATAGGACTATTTAAAAACTTAAAAGCCTAAAACTATACTACTGTTTAAAAATGCATTAATATCATAAAAGAGATTATTTGTCAACTAACCAGAGGTAATCCTATTAAAAGCCTTCTTTTCTAATTTGTAAATATGGATGGAAATTTGTTCCTAACTTGTCTGCCATGATAGGAAAATTATTATTTATTACTTTTGACGATCTACACGGGATACCTCGAATAAATTGGAACTTGTATGAATGAATAAGACCCCTTTGAATTAAATGAAAGTTTTTTTTCGCATAAATTAAAGCTCGAAAGATATACCTAATATTAATGTCATTGTTCAATTATAAACATCGATCTGCAGTGTTCCTTAATTTGTGAGTTAGTCATGGTTCATTACAATGTTAATGTGTGGAAGTATGGAAAATATCATTTATTGTAATGCCAGTATTGTCTTCTGCACGTATCAGACGATATCAGTGCCTGTATGAGTGCCACATAAACTAAAATTTGCCTTTGATAGACCCAATATTTCAAACCCATGTTCGTTTGCTATTTCCCTTCTGCGAAATACAATGAATACTGACTTGAAGTTCGCATGAAGTGTGTGTGTGTGTGTGTGTGTGTGTGTGTGTGTGTGTGTGTGTGTGTGCGCGTGCGTGCGCGCCGGGAGGGGGGGGGGGAGGGGGCAGAGAGGATGGTGATGTATAAAAATGGCAGGAGTAAGCGAATATTGGTTCCCACTGTTTGGATGGCTCTTGCCTTACAGCTACTTGTAAAATGCGCTGGTAGTGAAGAATACGTTATACACCGCAGCATCAAGCAGGTGTCAAAATTGCGTCCCAATACCGGTTACAAGTCATCACATGCTGAATGGGTGATGCGCTACGATTGTGATTAAGCAAATGCTGCCAAGTTAATAATGACAGGGAAATTCCTGGAAATAAATAATCCCAGACCATATCCTATTCCAAATGAGGAAAACTGCGAAAAATAAAATTCACAAATATACAATAATGCAGCACAATTTTCCAAGAGTGAGATAGTTATGTAACTTAAAATTTCCGGCTTAATGTGTGAATTTGTACACCTTTTATCCTCCATCATTGTATTCGTAACAACATAGACATTCATTTCTCTTTGTGTCAGTATTTGCCAAATCTGCATCTTAAAATTGTTATAGGTAAGTGTGGTGAGTGAGTTGTTGTTGTTGTTGTAGTGTTTAACGCCCGCTTTTACTACTACGGCACCGCAGGCGGTGACACTGATGATACATGGAATGAGATGGCGGGGGAAACCCGTCCTGACGCCGCTTCGTCCACCACGAATACCACATGCGGGTCCCTGGGATCGAACCCGGGCCGCCTAGGTGATAGGCGAGCGCGCTAACCGCTCGGCCACGGCGCCGCCGGTGAGTGAGTGAGTGAGTGTGTTGGGTTTAAGGGCCCGTCGACAACTTGGTCATTAGGGCCCGGTAAGTGTGGTGTAGACACATTTATTGAGAGAAAATGATCATTTATCAATTAAGGGAATAGTCTAACATGCTTTTCAAATGGGAAGGAGTTTGTCCATGAACGTCTCCAGGCCGGTAATCAATCGGAGCCCTGCTGTGTTGTGTTATTGCTTTCCCCTTACGTGGGGCTTGACGCGCGCCAAGAAATATGAAGAGTGTGGGTAATGAGCTTGCAACGTTGTGCATGTAAACGTAGGTATCTCTTTGGCTGCAGATCAGAACTCTTCCCATTTGAAAAGCACAATAGTACATTGCTGAAGCTAAAATTCAACATTCCCAGAGATAAAATTATGGTGGGCAAGAACGACATAAATACACTTATCCATCATGATTGATTTTTCGTAGCTATTCAAAAAAATATTCATTCATTCAAAATCATATTTTGTGCATATTTCCTGTTACGATAACATTTCTAGACTTTGCATACGTTGGAAGTAAATGATCCAAGTTTTATGGTTAACCCAGGATTACCAACTTATATAAGCATGTGTAATGTGGGGCATTCCAATTGGTACAACTATCTAACTGGAATTTGGATGTGTTACACAAATAGTTCTAAAGGTATTCATTAACTATCTTGCCACCGTGTAGTACGTTCAGTACACGACAAGGTTTACACTGCCAAGTAAATCAGTAACTTCATGATTTTTAGTAACAGTTTTTCTGTGTAACAGGAGCAAGAATGACCAATAATGTTCTCCGTGTTTGAATAGTAGGTTTCAAATGAAACAAAGTATCGCATAAAAGATACCTATCCACACTAAGGATTTATATTTTTGTATTAAAACTAATAATCTTTATATGAAGTCTTAGTATTTAACATTGTTTAATTTTATCTTCAAATAAGTAAGCCGATGGGGAAAAGTGTTACCAAAATGATAATGTTTGTACATTAAAAACATCAGGCAGCTTTTAAGAATGCAAGACAAAGAAATTCAAGGAGTTTTCCCCTAACGTAGGGAACCCTTTACATGGAAAATTATAAATACATACACACACACACACACATACATACACACATACATACATACACACATACACACATACATACACACATACATACATACACACATACACACATACATACACACATACACACATACATACACACATACATACATACACACATACACACATACATAAACACATACACACACATACATACACACATACATACATACACACACATACATACACACATACATACACACATACATACACACATACACACATACACAGACACATACACACACATCTTCAAATATATTTTTTAACATTTTAAAGTTTTGTGATATGGCGATTAGAAAGTATGTTTTGAATTTACTGTAAGGATACCAACTGAATCTTATGTAATTGAAAACTAACTTGCGTTACATTCATACGACTTTCTGCGCAAACTGTCATTTATTTTTTACAGCTGCTTCAAAGTATTCTTACGAAACCCTATTTACTGAGTGTTAATTGAGATAACCCTCATCTAGATTCATTAGAGGTTCCTTACATATTTCGTTGTGGGAACACGCATCCGTAGAGGAAACCAAATAATTAGTCAGATGTTTAAAAATCGGGTCTCTATATGCTAATCCAGAAATTTTATCCTATTTCAGTAACATGGGGAGAAACACCTGAATAGCGACGGCAGTTCAAAAATGACAAAGTATTGAAAATTCAAACCATTAACAACAGATATCTGGAAACAGCCAATACCACAGAAAAGGTATTTGAAATAAATCGTGTGCTTTAAAGAGATCTACACGTTTTATGAAGTTAGTTGTTTTCTTTCTTTTAAGGTTTATCAGTTATTCATGATTGTACAAACCTCCTTCCCAATGAACATTACAAGCTAGTGACAGAAAATTCGAGATATCTATACATTTAATTTGTGATGGATATATCTTAAACGTGTGTTTTAATAAAAATCGTTAGAACCATTATTGGGAAAATTGAAAATTTCGAAAAATGTACTACCATGTAAAGTGCAGTTTGGAGGGATGGATTTTCTTTAAAGTATTCATGCCGCATTTTTGGAAGATGGTGAACCTAAAAACATTTTTGGGTTTTGTTTAACGCCCGCTGTTTCTACATGCGGCACCGCAGGCGGCGATACTGTGATGAATGGAATGCAGATGGGACACCGATGGAATGAGGTGGCGGGGGAAACCGCAGAACCCGGAGGAAACCCACCCCAGCGCTACTTGGTCCTCCACAAATCCCACATGTGGACTCGGCTGGAGTCGCCTTTGGCAGAGGTTTAACCACTCGGGCACGGCGTAGCACCTAAATGCCATGTGTGGTATTAATCGGACATGTGGTTTCTAATTTATGCTGCGCGCGCGCGCGCACACACACACACACACACACACACACACACACACACACACACACACACACACACACACACACACACACACACACACACACACACCACATACCCACACACAACACCCCCCCCCCCCCCACACACACACACAGGTACACGGACGTTTTCTTAAATGGCTTTGTTTTGAATTCATGGGACCTCAAAACATGTATTTTTTATGAAATCTCGATACTAACTTTTTGGTTGGATTGCAGTAGCCTTTCTCCCTACTAGGTAGTGTTGTAGAGAATGTAAACATTATTTGAGCCACATTTATTCAAGCTCCAATTTCCAGATTGTTTTAACATGGGAGGAAAGTAGTACAGCATATACAGGAAAGTGGACCTTTATTGACGTTTAGTAGTTGGCTAATACAGAGCTGATGTTCATGCTCTAGCGGTTATGAACGTTTTAGATGTTAATCAGAAGTGTATATGAATATGAGAAGGGTTCTCAGCTGTTGTTTGAAGCCCCTGATGGTTACACAAGCAGAGTGTAATGCTCTGACGTGAGCTTCATCCGGTATCGCACTTAATAACCCCGGCGGGCACCAGTATAACATTACCTGCACTTCCTCCACCTCCTTTCATGATGGTGACAATGTCCAGAGGCGAACAGCGTGAAGGAGTTGGCGATAAAAACAATAGAGGAACATGCTGCGGGCTCAGTTTGTGTTCGCAGGCAGAGCAGTGGAGTGTGTTGACAGTTGGCGTGTGGTGAATTTCGGTATGATCCTGTACTTCACTCTTGTACATCATTAGCTGCAAACGGATGCAAGGAATGCCAGAAGGTAACAGCTTAATAACCTTCTGTTTCCTTTTTGCTTTAAGGGTGTATTACTAAGACGTACAAATCTGATTGGTTTACTGTACATTTGATTCTGATGGATAGCGAGTAAACTGGTGCACCAAACATGATTTCTCTGAACATTCCAAATTAGATGATGATGCTAAACGAAATCCTTTCAGCATTATCATGGGGAACAACAGTTTAGATCCTTGTAGAACAGGTGCGCCAATTTATAGCGGTAGTCGCAAGCTGTTCTTTCTCGCTGAATGTCTCACCAGTTTTTGCAAAATTCTAGCAGTGGGAACACAACTGCCCTTTGCAGATGTTACCACTTCCGTTATACAGATTCTCCATACATACAGATTTTTTTATGCATTTAAGGGGGAAATGAATGAAATTTCTATTTTCGATAGTATTTGAGCTAGAAGCTTCATTTTTGCCATATTAATTTTCTATACCATATTAATAAAGCTCATGATGTTTCATCTTGCTGTGACTAATGGTTTTTGAGTTATTTAATGCTTGTTGTTAAAACAAACTGCTTTTTTTCCTCAAAATCTATCTTCTCCTATAAGTTTTGTTCAAAACGTTTTTAAAAAATCCTACAGTGCCATTCACTTGTGTATAAACCTTAGTAAAATATTAAGATTTCGAATATTTGACTGTTGAAGTAAACAGAAAATGATTGTACTAAACATCAACTTAATGAATTTTTAAACACTGTATCGCGTATATTATTTCTTATCGTAAGAAAATATATATAATATAAGATATGAATAATTCCATACTTGGTTTCAGTGATCATCTGTTTGTTTTTTTGGCACAAAATCGTAAAGGTGCTTTGCTTTAATGCAACATGATAGGTCTTCGCAGGAAGACTTCCAACACTGTGGTAGAAGTAGTTCATATAAATTGTGTTGATGCTCAAAGATAATACATTTTTAGGTTTGTTTTATAACATTGACTTCCACTGTCATATTAGTGTCGTCTATGTGCTAGAGATTTATTTACACGACATTAAAGCTACTGATATAAGGTGGTTGCATTTAAGCACGCTTAAATGTCATCATCCTAGTCCGGAATTCTAACCGTATGATTAGAAAGCCATCCTTCAACCACCTATGGCTAATAGGACAGAAGTGCTTAAAATTAAAATAACGTACTGAGGATACCATTTATAAAGGTGTACTTCTGAATAATAGGATTTTAAGAACTAAAACGTGTTACAAGGTACAGGTCGCGCGTTAGTTCTTGAATGAAATTTTTAAATGAGAGGTTAGATGCGAGTCACATTTACGGGAGCACTAGCACACAGAAGCAGAAACGACAGTCAGATGTTGTGTAGTTGCTCTCATGTTCCTGTGCTCAAGTGCAGTAACTACAAAGGAAATTATAACCCTTCCACTGATGTCACTTACATCAGTGTCACTTACATCACTCTGTCGATCTCCACTGTTTTTCACGTATATTTTCTTTGTTGCTAATAATTTTATTTTTGATTCAAATTTATATCTGGCTATTGCCGTGCATTTTAAGGGCACTGATGACCTCGAAGTTGAGCGCCCTTATAGTTATAAAAAAAAAAAAATAAATAAAAAAATAATAATAACAATAATAATAATAATAATAATAATAATAATAATAATAATAATAATAATAATAATAATAATAATAATAATAATAATAATCTGTCGATCTCTGTAACTGTTTACACTTAATTAGCTTGTATTTCTTCTACTCCCGTCATTTCTCTCTCGTCTTCTCCCTCTGAATTACTGTCACTTTCATTATCTCATGTTAAAACACTGGCAATAACATGAAATCATTCCACACAAAACTTTGCAGTTTCTTGCACTTTGTGTTCTCTTCGAAACGTAACATAAGGAAGCAGAGCTGTTTGTTATCGTAACATAAACTATTTGCTGACCTGTTTATTAAGGATAAGCTAGAGAGATCAGTGTGCTTTCGCTGAAGGACATTCGTCTAGAAAGAGCAGGACATCATTTAAATGTACAGCTGTGGAGCAGTAGAGGATTATGTGAGGGAAAAGTAGAATACATTTTTCTCGAATGTAATTAGAGGAATATGAGGTGTTTGGTGATACAGACGTTAGTACAGGTGTTATTTACTGTTTGCTAAGTGGTATGTAAACAAGCAGTTATGACGCGTAGCAGGTCTTCCTGTTGACTGCTACGGCAGCTCTTTCAGCGCTGATTCCCAGAGAAGCCTTTCAAAATGTGATCTGCAAACATTCAAAGCACGTCTCCTGTATTATACGTATAACACTCAAAATCTAACATTGTTATAACCTTTTCCACCAAAAGAATATTTATAAAAACAAAAATGGCGCAGGATATAATTTACCATAAGCCGGGCAGGAGGTATCCGTCCCTGTTGCTATAGTATTCTGGCAGAATGTGAACTTTGCTATTGTGGAATTGCTGCCTTTCTTTGTTCTTTACTTTCTTTTTCTTTGTGCAAGCAGCCAGTGCTATTCCAGGCAGATGGCCTCAGTTGCATAGTCGCCTTTATTTACCATTTAGCTTCTTCATATATCCTCTTAATTTCCAAGCCACCTTCCTTTACTTAGCTCTGAGGACCTGAGGAAAATCACGATTAAAGAAAGACAGAATGGAAGAAAAACGTGTTAAATCGGCCCGGACACAAAATTTGAGTCACCACGTCCCCATTGCGAAGTGCTTCGCCTGAGTCATGTCATTGGGTGAAAATAAATGATGATTGTGCATTATCTTAAAATTGAAATGTGGATGTAATGCTTTGTAGGCTGCCGAAACAAAGTTCATTGTGCTTTCCGAGTTACTAAATGAGGGAAGTTTATATTTAACTGTTCTGAAGACAGCATGCATCTTGTTACCTGCCAAAGCGACGAGGCATATTGACCTTGGTTGTCGAGCGCAGCGATCGCTTGCTGTCTTGTTTATAAGAACAGGGAAATACTGGTAACTTGGTGTACAATCAGTAATGCAACACGAATGATCTCTCGTGCTTGCCGATGTATGACACGTTTGTGTCCGCAAGATGTGATTGCATCTGAATAGAGTATACATACACTGTCTCGCTGTGTATGTGCGATAAGCTCGCGTAAACAACTTCCCAGTTTCACATTCTTTCCTATGCGCCTCATGGCTTTGTTACCTAGTAATTCTGAATAAAATTACTTTTGAATATACTCTATATAATAAAACAGAAATCTAAATTAAGATTTACTCATAATTTTAACCTCGTTCGCATATGCCGGATTAAAAGCCCTAACATACTTTTACAGACATAAGTGTGTACGTCCAATAAACACGACCAAAAATTATACGCCTCATTTTCTACCATAAATAACAAAAGAGCATAGCACGCCCCTTTAAATACTCACATTACATATACCCAAGATTAGAGTGTGTCTGGTGGACCAACTGCTGTTTCAAGCGTTTTCACTTTCTCTACTACGTATTGTAAGCAGGGTAAGTGCTGTATTCGACTCTAAAATTTGATGTCGATATTTCATCGGAAATATGTTTTGATGCCCCCAGAATTAAAAAAAGCAATTTTAGACAATTTTAGACAGTGTGTGTGTGTGAACAGCATAAGTAAAACATTAAAAGTTGGTTAAAAATCAAGGTTGGTATTTAAGTTTAATATCTTTCATGCGACACGAAGATTCTGAAGAAAATTTCTCCAACCTAAACTACCCTTTACATGGAAACTTTTTCGAAAATATTGATTTTCTCAAAAATGACTGTTAACGATTTTGATTAAAATGCCAGATGTTTAAGATATTTTGATGGCAAGTTAAATGTATATTTTGAATTGGTTACAGCCCATGGAGTCCTGTTTACCCTTCATCATTTCTGCATGACTGTAAACCGTAAGAGATAGATAAAATCTTATTGTAAAATATGTAGATCTCGTTAAAATATGCAATTTCAATCCTAAATTTGAAGGCAAAACCCGTCGGTTGATTTAAAGAAGTAAGATTGTGAAATTGCCGTTTTCTTGAGCGTTAGTCTGTGTCTCTAACCTGGAACTTGACTTGATATTCTACCCCCCCCCTCTCTCTCTCTCTCTCTCATTAAGTGAGCGAAAGCACCAGAAACAAAATATCAGTTATTCCTCTTCATATTTTAATTTATATAAGCATTCCAGAAAGTGTTTTATCAGCTGCTGGCTTAACATCACGACTTGTTAAAATGTGCAGAAAGAAGGAAAGGGTGGGTATGAGGGCGTGTGTGGGAGAGAGCGAAAGAAGAGAAACAGCAAGAAAGGGTGATAATGAGAAAGCGGTAGAGATGGGTAGAGAATAATATCTGTATTTAACGCAGTTACGCGAGTAGAGCTGCGGGTTTTACTAGTAATTTGATTAGTCACATAAAAACCACTAAGTTTATCTATATAGGTGTCATTCCTGAAAAAAAAAACGCGATTTTACGCGTAATAGTCACAATTACTCTAAAGCTTATTTTTCTGTTAATGGGCCACTTTCAACAAACAAGCCAGGATATTAAAGGTCTCGTCACGGAAACGGCTTCAACAATTAGGATGAAAATTTATATTTAGTTAACATTTTGCTTCTCAAGTTTATCTAAATAAGTATCTTCTCCCCCCAAAAACACGATTAAAAAAAGGAAAAGAAAAGAAAAGCCAAGTGAAGCTCGGTCGTCCAGGTACTGTATGATAGAGTGAGATACACATGTAGAACGTTTTGCTGTGCAGCTACTTGTGTATAACTTTTGAAGATTTCAAAGTTAGTTGATAGTTCTGAGAAATTCCATTAACTTAAGATTTAAATTATTGCATTATTTAATCAAATTTGTCTTAAATGTGAATACTAGCGACTCCTGAGCTCTAAAAACCTAACATATTGGCCCAAAATACGTTTTGCATTACCCCTCAGTTAACATGGAATTTGTAGCACTATTAGTGGAACATAAAGATTTGCCACAGCTGGTGTGACGTAGCATCAGCTGATATGGCGACAGTGCAGTAAGTCATACACCGGATACTCTCCAATTTCACCACGTGCAATGTTCTCATACTACCAAAACCCCTTGCACCTGGCTGTTATGATATGGGCAATTGGAGTTCTCCAACACGAGCCTTTCCAGTCCGTTAGTTGGAACAACTGGAAATTTGATCACGAATACCTTGAGATCACACAGACCTTAAAGACAAACGTTTACCCAATGACTGATCATAGTGGAATCTCTTACAGTAATACAGGATTTTGGATAGGTTTGCGAGAAAACGCTCAAAAAGCTCAGTCCAGGTTCTCTCTCCTCTGGCGTTTTAATGAGATAATATAGCAATTTACTTGCTGAACGTATCCAGAGTTTAAATTTAGGCATCTTCCTTTTGTGATAGAAATAACACCCTGGTTGATAGAGGGTATAAAATAGAGATGGGCAAAAACTAACGTAACAATTACTGAAGTAATGGAGACGGACAGTAACCAGTTACCTATTACGTATTAACTTGTGACTAAATTCATTCGAAATGAAATAAAGGGACATTACAGCAGTGTTCACACAATGTTTGCGCGACAGTTAGTGAAATAATAAACCATTTATAGCCATTCTTCAATTCAAGAAGTTAGATGGCCCAAGTATTTGACACAAATTATTTTTTTTTTCTGCGAAACGGTTCTATATTGACAGTAGTAATATTGGATATATTTGTTACACTCATCATGTAGAATCCCTGGTTAACTATGGCCGAAGCAGTACATTCCACCCGGTATACAAAATGCAGAAACATAATTCAAATATTTAACCAGAAAGGTAATGAAATAAATATGAAGTGTTACTAAACACCTCTTGCTAAGAAAAATAAATTGATTTCGCAAACTATCAGCGTGGAATATTCGGAAAACAGCTAACACTGCAAAAAAAAGTTATTTGACACATTTTATTGATCACTATGTTTCTCCTGCAGTAATGTTTGTACAAAATTCGAAATAAAAGGACTTCACAGACTACTTACAGAAAAGTCAAGATATACATTGCATTTTTTTGTATCGTATTTGTTTCAGAGCCAAAAATAACGAACATTTTTTCAAGCAAAGAGTAGTTTAGAGATGCATCCCTAAATTGTCCTGGACGTAAATACGAAGTTTGGTATTCATCTGACTTTTCACTTTTTGTTGTGTTTCTCTCTCTCTCTCTCTCTCTCTCTCTCTCTCTCTCTCTCTTTCTCTCTCTCACTGACACGGAACCTTTTAAAAAGCTTTTAGAGGTGTTCTCTGGACTTCCGATGAAATCCCGATATCGAATTTTTCGGTGGAATGCAATATTTCCTCAACCCACTGTAACTAGGTGCTAGAGAAAGTGGAAATGTTCTCTTTACATATATCCTTAGAGAGCACTGAATTAAGTAAGGGATTTGAGACTTATGCGACTCATCCTTTTTGAGTTATGTTTCTTCACACAAATTTGTCTCTTTGTTAAAAAAAGAAAAACAACGTATTTGGTTCAACTTGCGGGGAAAGTAAATTAAGCAAAATAAAGTAATAATAATAACAATAGTAATAATAAAAACATTGCTGCCAAAATTGTTACACTTTTACTTTGTATAGATACTACTATTTGCCTAAAGTGCATGATATTTGCTTTCCGCCCAAAAATTCCATACGGAGTTTGCACTGGAAATACACCTTTGAAGACCCCTGAATCCAAAATAACGTAGTTTTAGAAAAACATGGTTTGTATGCGTGAGAGAGAGAGAGAGAGAGAGAGAGAGAGAGGGGGGGGGGGCAGGGTAGAGAACAGTAGTACCCAAATCCAAAAGAGGTTAAATCAAATTTGGTATTATCTTACTATACAAAAATTATAGACCTCATTTAAGCACACAATTTATGCCAAATTTAAATGTTTGTGGATTACCCCCTTGTCATTAGTTTGAATTTTCAAGTATTTTTCGAACGTTGGAAATGACTAATGGCCGGAGACGTGTGCGTTTTTCCATTGGTACACTGCACACGGACTTTGCTGTTATGGCTCGCGCATGTAAACAACTGCAGGTACAGCCTGACCATGAAAGAACACTTGACTCCGCGTCTGCAGCTCACTTCGAGCAGAAGCAAAATAATCGCGTTTTGTTACCTGGCAAAGCGTTGAGGCGTGGCCATGGTGGTTGAGCGCTACGATCGCTTCTTATCTTGTTTATTAGAAGAGCGAAATATTATCAGTAACTTGGAGTATAGTCAGTGATAAAACACACATAGATGATCTCCCGTGCCTGCCGATATATGAGACGTTGCTGTCCTGGAGATATGATTGCATCTGAACAGAGTGCACGCACACCGTCTAGCCATGTTTATACGATAACCTCGCGTAAACAACTGGGCAGTTTCACATTCTTTCCGATACCCTTCATGACTTTGCCAGGTAATACTACACCTTGACCTTGTGTCTACATACATTGCAAGGCAATGCTTCACTAGTTCGCAGAGTACTACGTTACGTTGTTTTCGACTCTTGTTTCTACATTGGCAGTTGTTTGCACATTTGATGGCCGTACTGTACTTCTGACGTCATTCATACTCTGCGTCCAGCTAACCAGTATCGCATGCGAGCGCACATCTCTCCGGCCTTTAGAAATCACATTAGCCTCCCCGTATGGAGGACTTACAAGCCTGTGCCTAGGGTCAGACGCCTGTTGGGGAGCAGACGAACCTATGGACCGGACAAAGTGAAGACCTGAAAGCGGGTGGTCAGCCCAGCACCAGGTATGAAAGTGAGGAAAAGGATGATATGAAATGCACGCGAAATGGATGAATGGAAAGGTGATGTTGGAGCATTCGATGGAATGAGTGGTGGGGGAAGCCTGAGAACCAAGAGAAAATCCGCCCAGACGCCGCTTCGTCCACCACAAACACCACGTGCGGGTCCCTGGGATGGAACCCGGACCGCCTTATCCATAGGCGAACGGTCTAAATGCTCGGCCACGGCGCCGCTATTTACTGGCATACAGCGAAATATGTAATTTTTTGGTAGTGTTTAACGCCCGCTTTTACTGCATGCGGCACCGCAGGCGGTAACACTGATGATACATGGAATGAAGATGGAGCACCGGTGGAATGAGATGGCGGGGGGAAACCGGAGAACCCGGAGGAAACCCGCCCCAGCGCCGCTTTGTCCACCTCAAATCCCACATGTGGTCGCTTGGGATCGAACCCAGCAAGGCAAATGGTCTAAGCATTCAGCCACGGCTCGGTCATATGTAAATGTGAATTGAAAGTTTATGCAGATTAATAAAAACTAGATAGCTTTTGTAAGAATAGTGTCTAGCAGAGTGAGTTGAGGTCATTTGAATGCAACACGCCAGATTTTTATATAAGAGCCCCTAAGCTGATCCACGGAGATAATGACCCATTGTCATCAAAGGGAAAGCAGTTTGCGAGAATGAGACAAGTGTCAATTTGTCCTTCCTGAAATGTAATTTGCTGCAGCTAAACCCTCGTATTAGCTAGTTAGCTGCATCTTGTTATATGATCGTTTCTTTATGTGGTTTTGCTATTCAACTCATATTCTGTGATAGTTTCGCTAGGCCAAGCAAGGACCCTTCACTTTCTGGCAGTTGATTTGTTGCTGGGAAATTAACCTTGTCATGCTTATGCTGCACGACAAGACAAACAAGGTTAAACAAGCAGCAAAATTGCTTATCAAGGTTGGGAACGTTGATTATTATATGCATAATTGCAGGTCAAGCTGTCCACTGCTTCCAGTTAAGACATCAACAGTAATAATTCTCTGCGGAAGGGCCAAGGTCTTCCCGTTTCGAGGCAACATATTAATATGTAGGTCTACGCTCGCTCTAGTGTCAAAAGTGCCAATCCATTTGTTTTCTTTCCTTTCTTTGAATTAGGCTGTTTGCATATTTATCCATTGATCTTTAGTGGTGGTAGCAACAAAGAGAGCGTAATGTTGATTATTTCTCATAGCTAAAATATTTCAAAAGAATAAGATCTTAAACGATTTCGATTTAATTATCGTACTTCTCAGGTATTAACATCAATAAAATGCACATGTTAAATTTTCTTTGAAGTCTTCATTATTATTATTATTATTATTATTATTATTATTATTATTATTATTATTATTATTATTATTATTATTATTATTATTATTATTATTATTTTAAGTTTGTGTAATCACAGCTTACATTTAGAAAAATTTAGATCGTATGAAAAATACAGTTCGTGTCAAATAAATATTTTCATAGTATTAGACATTTTCGATGTACCTGCATACACCAGGCGTCATCTGACGGAATATACTCGAGAGTTGGCGATTCCCTTTTTACTCTCTCTCTCTCTGTACCGCGTAAATAGCACGTACAGAAAATATTGTTTTCAGCCAAAAATTCTATACTGTGTGTGTGTGGGTGTGGGGGTGGGTGTGGGAGTGTGGGGGGTTTGTGGGGTGTGTGTGTGTGTGTGTGTGTGTGTGTGTGCGTGTGCGCGTGCGTGCGTGTGTGTTGAACAGCAGAACTATATCGCTCGCAAAAGTTAAAGCACGTGAACGCTGGCCAATGCTCAAGCAGAGCGCTGTTGCCAAGCGTAGTGCGTGTACCGGCAGACGGTCTGTACATAAGGTTGTGTGAGATGCATGCACCACATTCGGCAGCGCTGGTAGGAGGGACAAGCGTAGGATTCGCTGGAGTCCGCAGTACGCCCCGCCTCCATATGCCTTTAAGTTTTACGAAGATTATAAATCTCCTTAAAGCACGCCATTTATGCCAAATACCTTTATTGCCTGGTTTTGTTTTTGATGAGTAAACCATTTCCGAGAAACTCCTTGTTATTGGTTTGTATTGTCAGTGCTTTAACTTTCCTCAACTGCGAAGTAGTTATTCCGTTTATTTTTATTTTTATTTATTTATTTATTTATTTATTTATTTTTTTTTTTTTTTTGTCTCCTGGTCATGCAAAAGGACGGAATTTCAAAGCCATCACATAGCAACACACTCTTAAAAGATTTGACTACCGCTTGAAGCCTACAGTATTGTCCCAATCCGGCTGTCCGTACAAGGAGATATGCAGTTCTGCAAATGTTTATCTCGATGAACATGAATTAGGTAGAAGAATGAGAATTTGTAAAAATAATTTGTACAAGAGTGAATAAAGAAAGTGATGTGAGTGCGCAAGTTTAGCCTAGAGTTGAGTTTAATACCTCTGTCCCTAAGTTAAGCTGAACAGTTGGTGCTTAGTTTTCATGGCTCCAAATAGATATTCCGGCTATCTTATTCTTCTTGATTTTACAATTTATTCATAAAAAAACGTCTAACCGCCATAGCAATTTTTAGCAGTTAGCTTCGAGTTATCTACATCAAACCACTAGGGCAGGCATCGGCAAACCTGTACTCAATGAGGCCTCGCAACTATGACGTGTCAGGGGCAGCGCTTACTCTGCCTCCCCCTCCCTCGCAGCCTTAACTGGTTGTGCATACACACCGATCATGGGCGAACTGTCCTCTCGTATTTACCTGCACTTCTAAACATGTCTGTCAAAGTGTAATTTAATACTAAGACTTAAAGATAAATTTCTTTATTTATAACTTTGAAGGATATTAGTTTATTTAACTTAAAGTCTTAGTATATTCATAGAATTAGAGTGCATCCAATTATTCCTGGTCTATTAAATTTGATATCTAGAATAGCACTTTGATGATTTCTTCTCTCATCATGTAAGGAACGTAAGGTGTTTGTTGTGCTCTAAAGTTCAAAAAGGCTCTCATCAATGGAACATCAAGCGGCATTATGATACATGTCATCAGATCACCATACAATTATACACAAGCATGTATTCATAAATTTACACTACGATTTAAAGTAGCATAACACTGACGTAGTGTCCTTTATTCATTTTATTTTTTTTTCAGGTCTAAATCGGACTAACCAACTGCAGCAGCTCAAAGAGCAATATTCAGATAATACGCCTAATATTAATTCAGATATTACAATTGATAGACAACTTCACGCCAGCTATGTTGCTTTGGAAGTTGCTCAGTCACTGAGGTGTTTTAGTGATGGAGATTTCATAAAAAATGTGAGAGTAAAGTTGCCAACATAATTTGCCCTGAACAATAAGATATTTTTAGTAATATTGCATTATCACCACGAACCATACAGAGAAGGATATATAAAATAGCAGAAATAACCGAAAAAGGCTACAAACGCGGTCCATGAATTTATAGCCGTTTCTCTCGCGTTGGATGAAAGCACTGACAACGATGACACGGCACAATTGGTAATTTTCACTCGTGAAGTTACTAACAACCTCACGATACAAGAATATATGCTTGAAGTAGGGAACTTACAACAGGGACAGAATTATTTCAAGCATTTAAGAAATGTGTAGAGGAAAAGAAACTGAATCTCAAAAAATCTTGTATCACGATTAACAGATGATAATTTGCGTGCTATACTGAGAGTGGCTATTTGTGATATATCATTAGACTTTCATGGTACATTGCAAATAGAAGTGAACTGAAATATATTGCTCAAATATCTAGGCCTACCTAAAGTATCGTAGACCAAAGTAGCTGGATTTAAGTATATGTAAGTACTATTCCTTATTGTACTCTGTAGCGAGCGAGTCCACCACTGACTGAAGGTCAATGCCATCCCCTGTTCTACATTACGTCATGTGCATTGCGGGTTGCATATTGAGACGTCATACTGATAGCTCATTGAGTACATGCTTGCCGATGCCTGCATTATGGCATTAAAAAGCACATAAATAGCTGCGGGCATGAGTCACTGACTGGCAGGTAAACACGGTCTGGTGAGTGCTGTCTGCAAACGCCAACAAATGGGAAAGCGACGTTACTGCAAAGTCCTGTAACAGCACAGCTCCATTTCCATTCGTCCTGGTTATAACGTTCAAGAATTTCTGAGCCAGCTTAATACTTATCGCCTACATTGTAGTATTGTGTTCCACCCAAAAATTCGATATCAAGAATTTCACCGAAAATATAGTTACGTTTAGGCAGCCTTGAATCCAAAGAAATTATTTTTGGAAACATGTCAATATGTGTGCGCCCTTGCGTTAAGAGCTTACTATAAGATTTTCCTTCTTCTTTTGTAATTTAAGAGCTATTTTTGAGCCTCTTTCCATATATGGTTAACGTGTAGGAAGGTTTTCTTAGTTTTGTTGTTCACACACACACGCACGCACACATAGACACACACTCCCAACTTTAAGGGCACTCGGGATACACATTTCCAGTGAAATCACGATATTAATGTTTTGTTAAGAAAAAGGCAAATAAAATAATTAACTCAGCTGGTGGTTAAACTGTAAACAATTATTTAATTAGCATCTTTTATTGTTATGTCGTCCACATAAAATAATATTGAAGTATATAGTACGTTGTAAAAAGTTCTGCTGCACACACGCGTCGAAGAAAAATCTGAGGAACAAACGTTGACCTTTAGTTCTGTTTTGTGGTGCCAGATTTCTTGCCACTAAATGTAAACAATTTATTTAGTTTTAATTGTTACCAGTAATGTGAAAAACAGTTATTGATAGGTATCATAAATAGCACATGAAGAGGCAGGCACGTTTCAGAGAGCGGAATTAGTACAAACCTTATCTGCAGGTTAGTTTGTCCGCAGTAACCTTGAGCCAGCAACTCCTCATGTTTTATCTTGGTATTGAGACACATTTCTTATCAACTAGTTCAAGGTATGTAAATATCGCTAGAACCCAAGGAATACACACCTCGGAATGGAATGTAGGCAATAACTGCACCACTTTACCAGCGTCCGTCACAGTTGGCAACCTGAGCGGAATGCACAAGTGGAATAGCGGAAACGTTTCCTGTTTCTAATTGGTGCTTCCGATGTCGCAGTTACTCAATAGCCCATTCTACCTCTAACGTAATGGGACCAATTCGACATGAGCGACTACTGCCCTTGGGCTGTTGCTAATTTCCCCTCAATTCTAGTTTCAGTGTTATTGAGAGCTCATTTATTAAGTCATAAAATAAGCTGGACTTCATTGACTCTTATATATGGTGTTCATAACATTCTTCTTCAGCACGGCTTAGGCCATTTAGCGTGTTCCGGCTCCGAAGTCTTGTTCCTTTCACCCTTTCCTATGTTCCTTTGTTCTTGTGGTTGATAGTTGTTTGCTATTTTCTTCCGTTCTATTTAAGTGATGTTTCCAATTGGTTCTGTATTCTGTTATTGTTTTGTTTAATTGTTGTAACTGTCGTGGTTTATCGTTTTGTTTTTTGTTGTTGTCTAGTCTTGTATATCCAGCTGTGACGCTAAGGAATTTTATTCCTGCTGTTTGTATATCTCTTTAATATTGTGCCATCATTATCCATGTTTATATAGTTTTGTTATGGAATCGTTCCTTTGCTTTATTCTTTAAGGTTCTTTTTATTGTACGTGTTATGTGACTGAATTCATTTAATGTTTTGCAATATCTATTTCCGTTCAGTATGGTATTTCACATTCGAGGAAATGAAATGTGAGACTTGTTCACCTGTTATTTTCTAAAATTATTTTAGACCGAACTGCATGGGTGTCATTAAATGCCATTGGGTTTGTTTTGTTTATAGATATTTCTAATCCATATGCTTTTGCTATTGATACAACTTATATGCCATTCTTTGAAGTTCATTCTCGTGTTTTGCTATTGATATTAGATCATCTGCGTATACCATTGTTTTTACTGATCTTGTCCCTAAATTAATTCCCCCTATTGTTTGTTGTTTCCATGCCATTATCATGTCGTCCATACATAAATTAAAAACAGCGATTGACTTTGGGCAACCTTGTCTAACCTCTTGAAATCGGTGTTGGTTCTCGGTTATCTTAATTTTCGTTTCTTTATATAAATGTTTTATTACTTTTATTAAATGTTTCGGTAACTGTAGTATTAAAGAATCGAGGAATACTTTGAAAAGACGAGACGAAGTTTTGTTTCCGAGATTCTGTTATGCATTTCGCATACATGTGTTGTACGCTATATGTGTGCAAGATCATGACTTTTAGTATTTTGAATGTACGAGTATTATTAACGATATACCAGGTGCTTCACCTGTTCCTTATTATTTGTGGAGACAGGCAACACTTCATACTGTGAAACAACAAGGTCGGAATTACCGTGTTTGTTGACCATTTGGTAACCATGGAAATCTAGACTGCTCTTCATAGGAAAATAGACCTTAGCAGCAGTCCAGGTCCATTTTCCCATGAAGAGCAGACTATCCTGGATTTTTGAAACAATACTACATGCTTTTTCCTTCCCTACATTGCCAATGGTTCCAGGTACTGAATTCATTTAGAGATTGTGGTTTTGAATGCACTTAACGACTGGGACAACTTAAGTGTTGTTGGTTTCCAAACAAGTTATGGCAGATGGAAGATGAGAGAAATGTGCAAATATATAGGAAAGGTTGGTTACTACTTCTGGGTTATTAATGTCTTGGGCCATTTTAATTGATTCAGAATTTTTGAGATCAAATATATTCACTACGTTCTTGACTGTTTCCAAATGTTCGGTGTAATAGAGAACTGCACATAACCATATTCCCCAACACGTTATACCTAATAGGTTCTGGTGGAAGTGGGACATTCGGTGCGGTTGCTTTAAAAGCTTGTTTTCTACATGGTGCTTTGACAAGTACCAGCTTATCTACAAGTGGGAAATTTGTACGAGTTGTTTCCGCAACCCGATGTAAACCATGTGCAAGACAAGTCAAATGTATCATATTTGAAACTATAAGTTTCAGAGCAGAGCCAGCTTTTATCATGTGACTCGCAGCATCAGTTACAAAGAGTTATACACGCTCATACTGAGTACCGTCAGGCCATAGAAAGTTCAGCGAATCAATAAAACATTTGGTTATGGAAGAGCTATTTGTGGCATCAAGTTATTCTATCGCAAGGAGAAATGGGGTGGTTGGTTCGTTTTCATGGAGAGACCCAACAAAAAAATTTACAACAAACCAACCTTCACTGTCCTGCGTTTCGTCGACTGAGACCCACACAAAATTACCCGCTGTCTAATATGTTTAATTGTGAGATTGTAACACCTTCACATGTTTGCGAAGAGTAGATTGGTCTGGCACTTTACACTTAGTATACTGCTGAATGAAACTTCCAAGTGTGGGATTGGTAAGTTTCCACAATGGAATGTTTGCCTCTAAAAATGCTTCACACAAGTCAAAGGAGAACTAAAAAATTACTATCCGAAAATTCACTTAACAGTTCTTGAACAGGGACTTTTTTGTGGATTTAATTTTGATATTATTTTTGTGTTTATTAGTATTCAAATGTTGAAGTACAAGAAACGCTTTTCACAACTAACCGTTTTCTCACACACTCCACAATACAAAATTCTACCATCTGTAGTTATCAAATCTGTTTCAAATTGATTTCAAATTTGAGGTTCCTGTAACCCACCTTTGTCACTCACTTTCACTTTCGGCATGATTCTATGAAAACAAAAACTTGCAACCTACACTCCACTGACTTCAAGTCTGAACTCACAAATGATGAAATGAGAAGTTATTGTGATTTGTGAACCTGCTGTCAAATTTCGGAAGTGAATTTTTAAAAAAAAACTATTAAGTAACACTTGAAAATTTTGAAATTTATTCCCTTAATAAGATACAATTTGTTATAAATCAAGTGGAACTAAACAATTAAGTTAAAACTAAATTAATATTATATTATGCTGATGAACAACAGTTGAACATAATTCCGAGAACCCCTTGACATCCACCTTCATTTGTACGGCTAGAATGATGAAACAAATCAGATAAGGCGGGGCTCTCCCGATATGACGTAGCTAAATGTATTGCAGGCTTGAGTTGCAAGTTTCAAGACCGATTTGTATTTGTATGTGCGGAAAATTCACAAGAAATAAATAAAAATTTAAAATTTTCTGTGTGAAAATGTGCAGCATAATTTGAAAAATACAGAAATATTATGCACTTTAATAAAATGTGCAAAATATGCCATTATATGCACATTCAAATCATTTAAATTACTTGAAATTTAGTAATTTACTCACATGCCAATTCAGCATACTTTCTGGCAACGTAGAAAAATAATGCATTTTCATATAATTGGTGTCCCTGTTTATCACTGATTATACTCCAAATTACTGATATTTCGTTCCTCTAATAAACAAGATAAGAAGCGATCGTAGCGCTCGACCACCAAGGTCAATACGCCTCAACGCTTTGCTAGGTAATGTTAAATGCACGTATATTATTTAACCATTCTAGCAGTAACGTCTCTATGTCTTAATACCTGGCGTTACGAGGTCCTTTAGATTTTAATTACTATTTATTTATGCCAACAAGCTTACTGCTGGTGTTTTTAAACACACAAGCCGTGTGTGGGCAATGTTTAAGAGGTGGAATCGGGACTGAAAAATTCAATACCATAGCCGGGATTGTAAGTCGTCCTTGGGGTATTTATTTCTGATGTGGTTAACCGGGAAAAGGTACTGGGGCATTTAATGTCGTACTAGCAAGTTGGCCATGGTAGCTTAGTGGTTAAAGCAGCCGCTCGATAAGCGGAACATCCGTGGTTCAAATCCCGGCTATGGCATTGAATTTTTCAGTCCTGATTCCACCTCCTTTAGATTTGTTTCCAGAACCTGATGCAGCAGCATTAATGACTTTTTTCTCGGTTCTTAATTATCGTAGATAAAGTAGATTTGTAAATTCCAAACCGCTCTGCAATTGCTGTTTACTTTGTTCATCTAGTGAGTCTTAAGCTTTACCCTGCAGGTATGTTTGCTCCTTGCCATGTTTCCCGTGCTACCGTTTATACATGTTATTCAGTATTCCAGCTCAATTTGACTACAACTAACAGAACACCTGGCAGCGAATACGTTTCTAAATGTTAATGTACACATTATTGAATGTCCATATGTAAATGTACTATACACGCTGATTAGAGGTGATGATAGCGGCTGCCGTTAGAAACGAGTCAACAATTGGGTGTTAGCTTTGTACTTATATTTCTTGCATTCTCTTCGGAAAAAATTAACACTCAAATACAATGTTAACATCGGAAGTTTCTGTTACAATAAAATTTAATTACTCTAGTGATTGAAAAAGTGTTCGTAATTCGCCTTAACAGCATTCGTGTTAATCGATAAAACTTCCCATAAGAATTAATGTATTCCTGCCGGGGCCAATGTTTTTTTTTTCGCGTTAACCGCGATTTCGTCTTAAGCGAGTTCGTGCTAACGAGGTTATACTGTATATTTTCTAGTTAGTCCACTAAAACAAAATCCTAATTTCGGTAAGCAGGATTATGGTCCTGAGAGGATCATGTGGGGACTATTTTGAAACCTTTAGTCGGAGTAATTCTGTGTATGAATGACCCTCTGCATATGCACTGAATCTTCAGGCTACGCCTCCCCGAGTATAGGGTTTCAATTTGTTGTGCGTGTTTTGGAATTTGACCTTGGTGTACGGAGTTGGGTTGCACCATTGTCAACTATCTTCCTAGCGTTTGAATATCCTACCCACCGCCAACTCTCGGTGTAGCATATGCCATATTGCATTAGCACATATATGAGTAAAGACTAAAACTACCTAATAATACTTTTATTTTCAATCCAGTGTGTCATCAGAAATCTTTCCTAGAGATAAATATTCTACAGCATGGACAGTTAGAAAAGTAATATTTTTTCATTTTTTGCAAGATTTGCGTATTGATATCGTATGCCCCACGAAGATCGCTCACTTTCCATCAAGTTCCACGCCGCCGTGGTATCTCAAGTCTTAACTAGACCTCGGACTTTTAGTTCCTAAAAATCTTCAATTAGGTACCTAAAATAGGTTTTATCACAAATCAAAAGATGTTCTAAAATTGCAAAAATAGGCGAACCAAAAATGACATTTTTTATTTCCCATTACAAATTAGCCGAAACATTTGACTGCCTTTACTGTATATGTCCATAATTAGAGTTGCAGTAACCAACTAACACCTTTTCTACGTGTTCCATTGAAAAACTGCATCGCTTGTCAGATAACACCATCTTATAAGTGGAAAATGAGCGTTCCACATCAACTAATGTCACCGGAGTATATTGAGATGTTGGTATTAGACGCAAGGGAACATCACTTTCATGTATTCAGGTGTTTTGCCAGACAAGATGTCAGTCAATGTACGGAGACTGTCTGTCCTGGGTTTGTTTGAAGCATTCATTTGACTTTTTCTGAAACTTTTTGGAGCCAAGTTGATTTTTTCTGTCACCTCTTCTATCAGACCGGTTTGCCTGAAGGCTCTGGAGCATTAATAGTGAGGATTAGAAATGCATAATGTGATTTGATGAATGCAATATCATGGACAAATTGTTGGGTCCTGCAGAGGTTCTTTAGCTGTTCACTGCACCCTGACCCGGTTTCAAAACAGTATCCTTACTGTCCGCCATATTGCGCATTGTTCACTATGATTGTTGTCAAGGCACGGCTGTCATACAGGCTTACATAGATTTTCCCTATTACCAAGTGAAAAAACCGAAAATTGTAAAATTAGGTAAAAATAGATTCTAACTTGAAATTAGGTATTTTCAAATTGAATAGAACCACCATTTTCGAACGTATATTTCCATAATTAGTGTATACACAACTTTTATATTCTATATATCACGAGGGAAAAATATAGGTTTTACCTAAAATCCGAGGTCTAGTCATAACCTTATACAGGATGGAAGATACTCTTTCAGGCATACGTTAACCAGGGGTCCTACATAATGAGTGTAACAAATGTGTCCAATATAATTATTGTCAATAAAAAACTGCATCGCAGAAAAAAAATATATCAAACATTTGGAGCCATCTAGCTTCTTGACAAATGGATGTAAATGGTTCATTATTTCACAGACTGTCGCGCAGACATTGTCTGAACAATACTGTAATGCATTTATGCCTTAATTCGGATGAATTTAGTCACACCTTAATGTTAACGTGAGGTTCCCAAATCTCTCTTAGAAATTAAACTTTGCATGACAGACTTTGCAGACCTGGGTTTGCGTGGGTCTTATTTGTAAAGACAACACCAGTTTACATTCGTGATATAGTTTTAGTATCCACTAAAACTTTTTAAATTTAAAGATAGATAGTTACCGACTGTTGATTTTAGAAACATTTTACCTTTCTTATAAGAATACGAAGCTTAAACTGCGGTAAATTACAGAAGGTTTATCCGGGAAGTTTCTTTGTGTTAGCCAAATTAACGGAAAATTGTAATTTTTAGTTTGAAGAAAGAACAAATAATATTACAGTTTATATATTCTGACGGCATTTCATGATTTTGTATTTTACTCGTTTTATATTTTTGAAAATTGCACGATGTATAAACCTGTTCGTGTATGCTGTTTACAGGATTATTTTACATGCGTTCGGTGGAGCAAATTATTTGGTACAATGCCTGGAATTAAACTAAAGATGGGTTTTGTACTAACGGAAGCAAACATGTCAAACTTAGGAATTATTAACATGTCAACTGCTTTCCCTCATTAATGTCGCAGTTTTTACGATTTCATAGAGCATTTCTCCGTCAGTTGATGTCAGTGAAATTGTCAGGTAGGACCTACACACCACATTGATATGAGTGAGTTGGAGACCGACGATGTTTTAATGGTTATTAAGGATACAACTTACAGAGATAAACCTTTAGTAACGAGTGGGCCAAGACCCATGAGTCACTGGCTCATATATATATATATATATATATATATATATATATATATATATATATATATATATATATATATATATATATAAATTGCAATTTATGCGACTTGGCCAAAGCCTATTTAATACTTCACATTTATCTATATGAGTGAGGACTAGTTTGCTGGTAACGGGAAGTGAACAAACATTGATGCTGTAGTCTGTGATTTAGATTTCGCTTTCTCGCCACAGAAAGAGAGAATGAGGGAAGATGAATTTGACATTATAGCGACAATTACAGATGCAGTCGAGCATGTAACCTTGCATTTACAGGATTCTTCATTAAAAACCTAACAGGCGCACGGCATTTCACCTGTGCACGATTGGGTGTGCCACAGCCGGCTTTAACAACTACATAAACTCCGCGTGTAAAGCATGTGTAACACTCTTACCTTATACCTTTCGTGTGAAAGTTATTATAAATGGGAATCACCAAGCCGTGTTCACACATTGTATATTCAAACGTTCCCTGGTGAAGTGCCTCCTTCCAGATTTACAGTTCACGAGATTGTGAAGAAATTCAAAACCACTGGCTCTGTGGTAAATACAAAACGAAAACCTAAACGTACAGTTTTAACAGAGGAAAAGTTAGACGAAATAGGCACATGTTTTGAACGTTTACCATCCAAATCCATCCCAAAATTAGCACAACAGTTGGGAATTTCAAAGTCTTCTGCACATAGAGCAACTAAATTCTTAACTAAACTATATATGTATGCTTCCTGAAAATCTAGAAAACTTTATTTCACTCCCATCGTTTCTTGGGAACGAGAGCTAATCGTGAAGTTTTATTTAAAGAAAAACAGCCTTTGAAAACAAACTAGTTTTGTAGCCTAGAAACGATCAAGCACTTATGCACTTTTTCACTTTCTCTACTGCATATAAGCAAGGAAAGTATTGTCTTCGCCCCAAAAATTTGATGTCGAGATTTCACCGGAAATATAAATTTTTCAAGGTTGCGACACGAAGATCTCGAAGAAAATTCCCCACCCTACACTTCACATGGAACATGGTTCGAAAATTTTGATTTTCTTAGAAATGACTAACGATATTGATTAAAATGCCATATGTTTAAGATATTTTCATGACACATGAACTTATATTTTGAATGTTCTGGCTATAGCCTATGTAGTCCTGTTTACTCTTGATTACTTTTGTCTAGCTGGTAAACCGTACTGTGCAAAATGTAGATCTCGTTAAAATACACAATTTATTCCAAATTATCTTTTTTTGTGAAGCGAGCCATGTCGGAGATATTCTTTATTTGTCAGAATTTTGCAATACTTAGAGATGTCCTCAAATGGAAGGTCATTCATTTTTAATCTCACGGTGATTCCAAGAAAATGGAAGTTCAAAGTCATCATATAGCGACCATTTTTAAAACATTTGACTATCGCTTAGAGCCTACTGTATTCCCCTTGCACCTAGAAGAAAATTAGCAATAAAATAATTTCTACAAATGTTTATCTCGATTAATATGAAGTAGACGAATAAATTTTTGGAAGAATAGTTTGTAAAAGAATAGACAAAGTCATGTGAGAGCAACACATCAGATTTTTTCAGCTATACGACGAGTGCTGATAGTATTTTGTTAATTAATTAGGGTTAACGAGTACTTGATATAATAGTTCTTTGAAGACCGAAGATAGGGGATATAATTATCCAATGACAAGAAGAATGAGTTTGTAAGGTCAATTAAATTGTGTAAGAAAAACTTAACAGGAAGGGGTTTTGAAAGCTAACTGCAGTTCCACTTTTTGTAGTTTTAGTATAATTAATTAATTAATTAATTAATTAATCACAAACTTTAAAAGTTCACGTTCCTCAAGAAGAAAGTATATTACAACTATATCAGAAGCGTCTTGATCAATATGTTGATGGAAACCCAATAAATAATAATATAAATTTAGAATGGGAAGAAATTAAACGTATAACTATAAAGGCTGCATCAGAAGTATTGGGCAAGAGGACTAAAAGGTATAAAAATAGAGGACTTAAAGTTTGGAATGAAGAAATTGCGAACATAATAAATGAAAATAAAGAGCATATCTACAGTTCCTAAATAATCAAACACCAGAGAACCGAACAGAATATAAGAGGTTAAATGCTATAGCCAAACGTAAAATAAGGGAAATAAAGCGACAAAGTTGGGATAAATATGTGAACAACTTACAGCATGACCTTCATGGACGACAAGAAAAAGTATATAAAGTCCTAAAACAGTTAAATGAGAATGAAAAAGATAAACTGCAACATAACCCAATTAAGACTGAAGAATGGAACAAATATACTAGACTTTTGAATTTCATCAATATATGTTGGAAAAATGGGCATTTACCAGAGGAATGGAATATTGTATTGATATGTCCGATTTTTAAAAAGGGAGACCGAACTGAATGTGATAATTATAGAGGAATCAATCTTTTGAACTCAGGTTACAAGATCTATGCAAAAATCATAACACAAAGAATTGCTCCAATCTCAGAAACTAAAGTGCATGATTCACAAAATGGATTTAGAAAAGGGCGTTCGTGCAATGATTGTATCTTCACAATAACACCGATTATGGAGAAACGATGAGAATATAATCTACCAACTCTAATAGCTTTTATAGACTATGTAAAAGCTTTTGATAAAGTAAAAAGAAATCTGCTATGGGAAGTAATGATTAAAAATGTATTTCCTCAACATTTAGTAAGAACAGTACAAAGTGTGTATATAAATACAAAATTTAAATTGGAGAAATCCACAGAAAAAGATAACCTAGTAGAGATTAATTTAGGACTAAGACAGGGGTGTCCATTGTCACCTACCCTATTTAATATATATATATATATTAATGACGCAGTTGTACGATGGCAAACTATGCTCAGAACACATTTTAAAATAAAGGGGAGAAATGTTGACACATTGCTGTTTGCTGATGACCAGATTTTAATTGCGGAGACGGAAGATAACTTACAAAGAGCCATACATGAATTAAATAATATTACAAGAGAATATAATCTTCAAATTTCATATGAAAAAACAAAAATAATGGCTTTTATAGGAACAAACCATTTAAGAGCAAACATTTGCATAAATGATAAACCCATCCAACAACAAAGTGATTTTAATTATCTTGGCTATATTGTGTCATATACCAGCAATAGAGATATACAAAACAAAATAAACAAATTCCAAACAACATGTGGTACAATAAAAAGAACTTTTAAAAATTGTAATCGTCAAACTTTGTTAAAACTGTATAAAATAATGGTGATCCCAACCCTGTTTTATGGGTGTAAAAACTGGGTCTTGACTATCTTACAACAGAAGAAAGTGGAGGCTGCTGAGATGAAATTTATGAGACAGGTGGCAGGTTATAGACTCATAGACAAGAAAAGAAACGAGTATATTAGAAGAGAATTGGAAATTCAGAGTCTAAATGAAACAATCATTGCATACAGGCAAAAATGGCAAGATCATGTGCAGAGAATGACCGAAGACCGTACACCACAAATAATGCACAAGTATAAACCTGTAGGTAGAAGAAATGTTGGCAGGCCACGAATGAGATGGTCCGATCAATTTCCTTGAAGTCGGAACGGGCCACAAGGCTTATACCGTGATGGTGGTGGTGGTGGTGGTGATGATGATGATGATGATGATGATGATGATGATGATGATGATGATTTAATCACTGCAGCGGCTTGCCTGTTTCATCTCGTGTTGCACGCCGTTAGATCTCTTACCGCTTATTTTATATTTTGATTTCGGGATCAGCAGATAGAGAAAGCAACAGTGTCTTATCCTGTGAGGACACGTTTTACACATTTTCGTTGGAAGGCTGAAGTTTTATAATTCCTTTTTGCGTAAACAGCAGCAATAGTTAAGGACTAAAGGACTCAGTAATTTATATTGTTTTATAATTATTTAAATTTATATTCATTTGCGTATTTCTGTATAATCAAAAAATTAAACTTCTTCGGTCAGAAGTAAATTAAGCTAGTGGAAAATCAGCCACCACCTCGGCAGTTTTTCTTCCAAATAGCATTCACATTTCCAAGCTTAGAGAAGGGAAATGGGAAAATACCTTCTTTCTCACATACTCCTAGTCGATTCCTTCTGATGTAATTTGCATATCCGTTCATTGTGTATTGTGGCAGAATGTAACAAACAGGATGTGTTTTGCAAGTGCCTAAAACTCTCAACAATGGAGTTCAGAAAAAACAACTTTTGGTATCCGGTTGTAAATATCAAGAGAAGCAGGGTTTTACAAATAGTTTTCTCGAAAACTATGAATATTAATTTTCTGACTGCCGCTGTGGTCTGGTGCTTAGCAGTCTAGCTTACATATCCGAAGGTCCGGGTTCGATTCTCGGGGCTGGAGGATGGAAAATTTTCTTTAGACAGCATTACAAATTGCTTAAATAATTTTGTATATACAATATATACATACATATGTAATTAGGATTTGACCGCCTCCGTAGCACAGTAACACGCCTGCCTCTGGCGCGGAGGACCCGGATTCGTTCCCCGGTACCGGAGTGGGGACTTTTTCCCCCTCTGGAAGGTCTAGCACGGGTGCACTCAGCCTCATTAGGCCCCGGAGGAGTCAATTGATGAGCTACTTGGTGGAGAAGTGGTGACCCCAGGTATCCAGTTGTAAATATCAAGAGAAGCAGGGTTTTACAAATAGTTTTCTCGAAAACTATGAATATTAATTTACTGACTGCCGCTGTGGTCTGGTGCTTAGCAGTCTACCTTCCATATCCGAAGGTCACGGGTTCGATTCTCGGGGCTGCAGGATGGAAAATTTTCTTTAGGCAGCATTACAAATTGCTTAAATAGTTTTGTATATACAATATATACATACATTTGTAATTAGGGTTTGACCTCCTCCGTAACACAGTAGCGCACCTGCCTCTGGCGCGGAGGACCCGGGTTCGTTCCCCGGTACCGGAGTGGGGACCTTTCCCCCCTCTGGGAGGCCTAGCACGGGTGCACTCAGCCTCCTTAGGCCCCGGAGGAGCCAATTGATGAGCTACTTGATAGAGAAGTGGTGACCCCAGGTCGAAAAGGCCGCATAAGTGGCCGGGAGTGGTCGGGGCGCTGACCACGTCCCACCACACAGTACTACACCCCCAGTACTATACCCCACTCATGATGCCTGTAGTGGGCAGAGGTGGGGGACGCAGCGGTCGGGCGGCAAGCTTTGCCCTACATGGGCTTTTGCGCTGGGGTGTATAGAATTTTGCAACTGTATTAATTGTAGACACAACTAAGAGTAAAACTTTACATGTAATTGTATTATTAATTGTAAATGTGTAGATCATTCAGACTAAGCCTGAAGCATATAGTTCATGTCTATAGGTGAATAAACGATTATTATTATTATTATTATTATTATTATTATTATTATTATTATTATTATTATTATTATTATTATTATTATTATTATTATTATCATCATTATCATCATCATCATTATTACTACTACTATTATTATTACTATTATTATTTTTATTACTACTACTACTATTTATTATTATTATTATTATTATTATTATTATTACTATTATTATATTATTATTATCGTCATTATCATTATCATCATCATTATTACTACTACTATTATTATTATTACTATTATTATTTTACTACTACTACTATTTATTATTATTATTATTATTATTATTATTATTATTATTATTATTATTATTATTATTATTATTACTAGTTCCCAGTCTCTCTAGAGTGTGGTCGTATGAGTGAGAGTATACGTGTGTGTGTGTGTGTGTGTGTGTGTGTGTGTGTCTGTCTGTCTGTCTGTCTGTCTGTCTGTCTGTCTGTCTGTCTGTCTGTCTGTCTGTCTGTCTGTCAATGTAATGTTTATAAGGAAAACCCAACGTAAACAAATCCAAGGATTAACAAAATAAAATTTCCATAGAAAAATTGAAATATACAAAAAAGAGTATTTTGGAAATTGGTAATGCTGCGAGAGAGGGAAAGAACCCATTTTTCCTTCATTTCTACCTCTTCATGCTTCTGCTTTTTCATTCTTGTATTCTTTCTTTGTTTCTCTATATTATAATGTCTTGTTCATATTATCGTTTAATAATTCTCCTTGTGCCCCCCTTCCCTTTGAGTTCTAATTTCTTATTCACTTGAGCTTTGTGCCCTTGTGCTATTCTTTAGATATATATTCCTAGTCACTTTCATATTTTTCATCAAAGAAATAGTTATTGTGCACAAAGTTTGTATTTTAGTGAGCAGTTGATACGTTTTCCTTACACTGATTTTACATATTTATTTATTTACTTATTTATTTATTTATTTATTTATTTATTCACTCATTTATTCACTCATTCACTCACTCACTCACTCACTCACTCACTCACTCACTCACTCACTCACTCACTCACTCACTCACTCACTCACTTACTTACTTACTTATTTATTTATTTTTTTGGCCTATATTTATACTTTTCCATTTACACGGCCAGTGAAAATGAAGAGGACCACGCGACTTCTAAAAAATGTGAGACCATATTTTATTCATGTCAGCATCAGAAACTTATTTTATCAAAATAATTTTCCATTTTTGAAAAAGGAAAAGTGTAAATCGTTTAGGGTGAATTGCGTAAAAAAACCTCGACTTACATCTTCAAGGATGTGTGAATGAAATATGAAGTGTGGTATGCCTTTACATCCAGTTATTGAGTGAGTGAGTGAGTGAGTGAGTGAGTGAGTGAGTGAGTGAGTGATAGCTAGGTCATATGGGCCCATCCAGTTATTGAGTTACCATCTTCACATAGTTGCAGAAATGTTAAATTGTATACGTGTTACAAAATGTGAATATTCGTTGAACTCTCGATGTGGAATAATGTATTTGCTAAGCAGTGCTCTTCTAGCTGCAAATAGAGTAAGAGAGAGAGAGAGAGAGAGAGAGAGAGAAGGGGGGGGGGAGTAATGTCTAACATGTTTACACAATTGTAAAAAAAAGTAATATCAATGAAGGTAAACTAGTCAGAAATGTGTACGACACTAATTTAAAGGCCACGAAAGTCAAGAGATTTTTAGAAGCTCAAAAAAAAAAAAAAAAAAAAAAAAAAAAAAAAAAAAAAAAAAAAAAACCGCTGCACTGTTAATAGGTTTTTGGTCAGTTACATCGGCGGTTTCCTTAAATGCTCTTGTTAATTCCTTAATTCCTATTCTTCCTCTGTCGCTTTCTGTCCCTCCTCTCTTCCTCTTTCACTCTCACACCTACCCACTCTGGCTTCCCTTCTGCCTGTCTCTCCCGCTTTCTCTGTATAACGTATCATGCAACATTTTGAAAACCAAGAGTAAAACCATTTTTTCAAAGGTTTTGTTAAAATTAATACTTGAGTATAGTTTAAATAGAACAGAAAACTGTGCGGTTTGTTATGGTGCTGTGGGAGCAAAACTATAGTATCCCTCAATGCCTTAACGGCCTCCCTCATCCTAGTGCGTTTTAGACGCTTTGAATGCACAACAGTACTAAAGCGACTCGACAACCGCAGATTCTTTCGCTAAGAGTATACCTACTGAGAGGACCCTCTCTGCTGTGTTTATATCATTAGTAGCGGAATAAGGTTAAGGGGCAGTTTTACAACTTCTTAGAGTGTAGTCGTTAAGATATGGGTACTACTATACAAATTTGTGCCTTACTCTAAATTTTCCTGAATTATAGCGAGTCTGCATGATAGTGCTAACATTGATATATATATATATATACATATATATATATATATATATATTCATCCTGTCGGCATTTTATAAAGAAGAAAGATTGACAGAAATATCGTCTTTAAGGGTTTTCCAATGTAATACTTTTAAGGAATCTCAGTAATAAGAGATGTTTTGATATTTTTAGAGTGTATGAGACTTAACTTGTCCGGTTTGGTTCCGCCCTTGTGTTGGGGGTGCTGTACCTGCCCTGTCTAAGTTCTTGGAAAGCACACACTCCCCTCCTAGCCCTGTGTTGTCTGTTAAATGGCTACATGCACTTTTTAAGTTAAGTTTCACTGACTGTTGACATAATACCCTCTCCAACCACCTCCGATACGGCAGTTCTAAAACTGCGATTTTAAATGTAACATTCGTAGTTCATAGTTAATGTTAACATTGCTTATTCCAAAAAAATCACGTACGTGCATACGTGTATGCATACCAATCATTAACAAGTATTCCTGTAAGGTAGAATCCTCAACATAACATTATTGCTTTTTCAATAACCCCTGCCTTTTTATAAATAACAAAGGCTCTCTTGACACCCCGTACATTGCATACAAACACAAATAAATTTACTTGATGCAGTGCAGACAAGCATTGTGTTAAGTCTCTCTCTTTCATACGAAGCTAATAACGAATACAGAATGCTTTCTCTCAAACACATATACATTCCGGCCCTTGATAACGTTACTGAAATAAAAAAGAATTAAAAACGTTTGGATTCAAACCGTACCGCTCTCTCCCATCACTTTTTCTGCCGACGGCTAGTTTGTCTGAAGTTAGCTGCGTTTTCGCACACAAATATTAATGCTTTTTTCTCTCCCTTCGTTCGTTCTGGCGCGCCAGTTGGTGGAGACTCCACATGTCTGTATATACAGCGCGTAAAATTGTCAGACGAACAAAGAGAAGACATTCCTTACTGGATAAGTAATATTTAGTTTGCCTCTTTACAGTACCTTTTTTCCCCTTTTTCCTTTCTCCACTAGTCAACTATAGTAAGTAGAGGAAGCATTACATTCCACCCAACATTTTCGCATACGGATGTCACCGGAAATACAGTTTTGAGGCGCATTGAATTCCATCCCTAGAAATCACTTTAGGTGCGCACGGGCGCATGTGTGCGTGTGGTGCGCGCGTACGTGCGTGTGTGTGTGAAGAGCGTAGCTCAAAAATGAAAAGGTGGTTAAATACAAAATTGGTATTTAAGTTCAGCATCTTCCAAATATGTGACAAGAAAATTTTCAAGAAGATCCCCCACCCCAAACTCCCTATAGACCGAAAAATCTCACCATTTTCTTATTTTCTCAAAAAATGGCTCAACGAATTATTTTTAAATGTTTGTAATATACCATTTGTGTAAAAAATCTGTGTGCACTCGCATGAATTTCTCTGCTCTTGTACGAAATATTCTTAAACGCGTTTCTCTTCTATGTAATGAACCGACCCCGCGGCGCAGCAGCTTTCTCCGGGTCAAGGCCTATTGCTCGGCCGCTGCGTCCTCTACCACAGGCATATGGAGGGTGGGACGTGGTAAGTTCCTCGGTCCCACCCGGCCAGCATACACGATCTTCTCAACCAGGTGCCGCTACTTCGCAATCAAGTAGCTTCTCTGGGACCTAACGGGGCTGAGTGCACCCCGGACCAGGTCTCTTAGCGAGAGAAAATCCTCACGCCGGTACCGGGAATCGAACCTGTGTCTCAGCACCGCTACCACCGCACTAAGGAGACGTCTCTTCATGAGATACACACTCACACTCACATCAATAATTTCTTCATGTTGCCCATTCAACACATTTGAAATTTTGCACATATCTACTATTATTTTCGAACACTTTCTTGCATTTTCTTTTAAGTTTTGTGCTGCAGGATCAGAAAGCGCATTCAGTTATTTTTCCGTATCCTAAACTACTTGAACTGCTTCTCTCAAAGGCATTCCTAATGATTCCAATTTCTTTATGGTATCACAGAGAAAACACATATTTGCGGAAATGTATGCCAAGTCATTTCTTAACACAGTGTCACTTAAAAGTTATTGAAGAATTTTAATTGAACAGGCATCTTTACAATTTAGTCATTTATGACAGCAGATAAACCATCCAGGTTTTCTGCGTAGTATTGAACTGCGGCCAACCATGTTCCCCAGTTAGTCACCACAGGCGCAGGAGGCAGCGGAGTGTTCGGATTTTTGTTCTGAACAATTTCAATCCTTTTAGGTGACTTGGACACTTTTTCCCCATGAGAATAAATTTATCAATGTCAGGAAACATGGCCCTAATTTCCTCACATATTCTATGTAATTCATGCACAACACATGTAACGAATCATTTTAGGATAACTAACTGGAAGCCTTGCTGCTGCCTTTTTCATATATGGTGCAGCATCAGTCAAAAATAACCAAGTATTGTCACATTGTACAACATTTGGCCACAATATCTGCATTGCTTCCTTAAATAATGTGGCAACAGTCACATGGTTTGCACAGGGATGTCTTGGCAGGTCAGTAGAAAATATGACTTTGAAGTTTCAGATTCATTCTTCAATACACCTACATTTCCAATTTTCCTGCCAGTCGAATTTGGAGTTTCATCTACGCCATCTTTTTTCACTAGCACAAATTTTGCGTATATACGTCACAGTTTTTTCGTAGCACTTGCGAAGGTAATGTTTTCGTAAAGTTGATTCATCAGGTGTGTCAACATTTGTATATCTTGTCAGGAATGTTTTAAACTGAGGTTGGTTCACTTTCGAGATGGGTGTATCCGCTGAAACTAATGCTCTGCACAAATCCTCACAATACACTGAAAATTTGGAAGGTCCTACTGAAGTACTTGGCACTGGATCATTCATAAAAGATTTTTTTTTTTTTTTTTTTTTTTTTTTTTTTTTTTTTTTTTCGTAAAGCGTGAAATAGCTGTCTTTGTCTGTTGCCACTTGAATGTTGTATCACTTGCGAACGTTGATCTGCCGTTATCACTTTACCACATGGCTGACAACACAGGATTTTACCACCACAACTTAAGATACCCTTAAATTTCGCAGCATATTGTTGCACACGGTAACTTGGGCATGTTTAATCCACTGTGAACTCAAAACTGTCGATATGTAACTTGCTAACACAACTAGAAGGTTGTATAAACCTTCGGATTCACAAATGACTAATTGACTATCAGTTTAACAAGTGTCAGTGTATATACTAGTCGGGGTGTGAAGTAATAACAGATATTTATGTATTTCAATCACATGGTAGTGGAGGAATTCCCGTTATCTTGCGAGCTCATGTAGCTTAAGAAAACAGGATGTTCATATTTTCTTCAAACTGAAGGATGCTGTAGCTGACATGTTAATCTTCCAATAATGAATAGCAAGTTGCGTCATCTGGCAAGTGTAATTAAGCATTAAAGTGGATAGTGACTTGTTAGAAAATAACTCTGCTGTTGCCTTTATGTGATTTTCTTTAAATATATGAAAATTATTTTTTCCTTTATGCGACTTTTGTTTAATGTATGTGAATATCCGAAAATATTTATTTACATAAAAAATCAGAAAATATGCATTATTATGTGCAATAAAACTTAAAATATTTGGTCCAGTGCAAATATCCAGAACATTAAACTCGATTTCATGTTCATATTTGGACGCAAACAAAATATGTCTTTACCTAAAAATCCGAGCCGTAATTAATTCGTATTAGTTTTTGCTACACTTAATTTACCTTCTGGGTACGGAAGTCAGAGCAAGCTCGAGTCTTATTCACAACGCGTCTGCACAAGCTGGCATAATGAATTCTTTAATTCCGCATGAATAAACTCTGAATTCCTGAAAGGTATTTAATCGCTAATATGAAGACGCGTTATAAAATAAATCTGAGGAAATAAACCATTTTTCTGGAAGTACCAGGAATCGAACCATGGCCCTCGCCAACTAGAGTTGCGAACCCCAAATGCAACTCAAAGTCAGCGCGCCCTGCCACTAAGCTATACTCCCTGCTGACGTAACTGCTCCCAAATTATAGTATTTAAGAGAATTATGGACGACACCATGGACTCAAAATTTCACACATTTAAATTTGTACGTTTATATCATTCATAAAGTTACTAATATACAGTAAATACCGAAACTTCATTAAATGTATTCGAAAAAAGGAAACAAAAGAGAAGAAAACTTAAAATCATATAATAACTTAAATCTAAACGGAGATGAGGACGGGGTGACATCTTACGGTTAATATTGTTACTAGAAGAATACCGCTAAACTGTCGTCCTGTGGAGATCTCAACATAAACAGCAGCAGTTGAAGGTAAGAAGGCGATTTATTTCTTACTCAAGTATTTGATTTTGTAAAGAAGAGCGAAACTGATTGACTCTTGCTGTGATTACTAACATGCAAGTTTGTAACAGCGTGTAATTAATGAAATCCTGTTGGAGGTTAAAGGACGTTCATATGATCGTGTATTACACAATATTAGCCGTATTTTAGCTGGTCTGAATAGTTTATAACGTTTGTGTGACTGTTTAAGTATTGTTTAGTAAGAATGAGTGAATGCCTCGTTGAACAGCATACACCTCAAGTTGTGGTGGCGTGTTTGATCTAAGCCCTAAGGTACCACTGTAGGTCAGAGGACATTCACGTGGCAGTTTTATGCACTGAAAGAAAACGGTGTACTTTGTTGACATTACAACTTGATTTTCCTAGGAAGCAAATATTGGTTATAAACGGTTATGTGTGAGTGTTAGCCCCATTGGAAGTGCCAACATGTAGCTGGAAGGTAAGGGAACGCACGCTCTCGTGCTATGGTGTTACCACTGCGTACTAGTTAATCTTATATATTTAAACGAGCAATTCTTGTATATATATATATTTATTCCGCGCAACTTGGAAACGGCTCTAACGATTTCGATCAAATTTTGTATTCAGATAGAGCTTTGCTTTTTAAGTTCATCTATATAGGTGTAATTCCCGAAAAAACGCGATTTTACATAAAAAATAAAAAAAATTTTATTCCCGCTTCTACAGTGCAATTCTTGTATATATATATATATATATATATATATATATATATATATATATATATATATATATATATATATATATATATATTCCCCGTATTTCAGAAACGGCTCTAAAGATTTGGTAAAATTTTTGTATACATGCATATTACATTCAGGGCCCTAATGACCAAGTTGTCGACGGGCCCTTAAACCCGACACACTCACTCACTCACTCACTATTACATTCAGTGTTTTCTCTACTCACTTTTGGGTAACACATTCACATCTCTTTCTCTACTCAGTCTTCTATAAACAATTTTCCATAAAAAACATGATTTTGCACCAAAAACATTTTATCCCCACTTTTAAAATAAGTCATACCATGTTCTGTATGTTTGAAACAGAAGTGCTATTACATTCACACTGTTTTCTCCTCTCACTTTTAGGTAACACATTCACATCTCTTTCTCTACTCACTCTTCTGTAAACAATTTTCCATAAAAAGTGTGATTTTACACCGAAAAACACTTTTATCCCCACTTTTAAAATAAGTCAAACTATGTTCTGTATGTTTGAAATAGAAGTGCTATTACATTCACGCTGTTTTCTCCTCTCACTATTAGGTGATACATTCACACCTCTTTCTCTACTCACTCTTCTACAAATAAGTCATGCAATTTTCTGTATGTTTGAAATAGAAATGTTGCATATTACATTCACAGTGGTTTCTCTACTCACTTTTAGGTACCACATTCACATCTGTTTCTCTACTCAGTCTTCTATAAACAATTTTCCATAAAAAACGTGATTTTGCACCAAAAAAACACTTTTATCCCCACTTTTAAAATTAGTCATACCATGTTCTGTATGTTTTAAATAGAAATGCTATTACAGTCATACTGTTTTCTCCTCTCACTATTAGGTAACACATTCATATCTCTTTCTTCACTCACTCTTGTACAAATAAATCATGCAATTTTCTGTATGTTTGAAATAGAGATGTTGCATATTACTTTCACAGCGGCTTCTCTACTCACTTTTAGGTAACACATTCACATCTGTTTCTCTACTCAGTCTTCTATAAACAATTTTCCATAAAACACGTGATTTTGCACCAAAAACACTTTTATCCCCACTTTTAAAATAAGTCAAACCATGTTCTGTATGTTTGAAACAGAAGTGCTATTACATTCACACTGTTTTCTCCTCTCACTATTAAGTGATACATTCACAACTCTTTCTCTACTCACTCTTCTACAAATAATTCATGCAATTTTCTGTATGTTTGAAATAGAGATGTTGCATATTACATTCACAGTGGTTTCTGTACTTACTTTTAGGTATCACATTTACGTCTCCTTCTCTACTCAGTCTTCTATAAACAATTTTCCATAAAAAGCGTGATTTTGCACCGAAAAACACTTTTATCCCCACTTAATAAGTCAAACCATGTTCTGTATGTTTGAAACAGAAGTGCTATTACATTCACTGTTTTCTCCTCTCACTATTACGTGATACATTCACACCTCTTTCTCTACTCACTCTTCTACAAATAAGTCATGCAATTTTCTGTATGTTTGAAATAGAGATGCTGCATATTACATTCACAGTGGTTTTTCTACTTACTTTTAGGTATCACATTTACAGCTCATGCTCTACTCACCCTTCTATAAACAATTTTCCATAAAAAAAACGTGATTTTGCACCAATAAAACACTTTTATCCCCCCTTTTAAAATTAGTCATGCCATGTTCTGTATAATTTAAATAGAAATGCTATTACATTCACACTGTTTTCTCCTTTCACTATTAGGTATCACGTTCACATCTCTTTCTATACTCTTCTACAAAGAAATCATGCAATTTTCTGTATGTTTGAAATAGAAATGCTACATATTATACTCATACTGTTTTCTCTACTCACTCTTAGGTAACACATTCACATCTCTCTCTACTCACTCTTCAACAAATAAGTCTTACAATTTCGTGCATGTTTGAAATAGAAATGCTACGTATTACATTCATACTGTTTTCTCTACTTGCTTTTGGGTAACACACTCATAACTGTTTCTCTACTTACTCTTCTAGAAATAAGTCATACAATTTTGTGCATGTTTGATATAGAAATGCTGTATGTGACATTCACAGTGTTTACTCTACTCACTTTTAGGTAACACCTTCACATGTCTTTCTCCACTCACTCTTCTACAAACAATTCACATCATCTATACAACTTGAATGTTTGTATATATCTAACTGTTAATCTCGAAAACCGGTTAACCGATCACCGCGAAATTCGGCACGTATATGTATTTTTTTCATGGAGGGTTTTTATGGTAACAATTTTACTACACAATACACTTTCAAATGGTTTTCTACTCGCTTTTCGTTTACGTAGCGCATTCATGTATTCTCTGTTTGCACTTCAACATACAGTTCATATAACATTCTAGGATTGAAATATAAATGCAGCGTATTACATTCACACGATTTCCTCTACTAATTCTTCCTTTACGAGACACAATCAGTCTTCTTTCGCTATTTGCCCTTCAACATATAATTCATACAATTTGCTATATGTTTGAAACAAATACAACGTATTACATTCATACTACTTTCTCTACTCTCTTTTGTTTTACGTAACAATTCACATGTTATTCCCTATGGTTTATCAACTTCATACATACCAAGGCCTATACATATCTTATGTTGAAGAGTGATTAAAACCCAAAACAGGTTGACCGATCGCCATGAAAAGTGACATATCTAATTTTTTTCATGGCGAAGGTTTTTATGCAATCCATTTTACCACGCAATGTATTACGTTCACATGGTTTTCTCTACTCCCTTTTCTTTTTCCTAACATACTACTCCTTCTTCTGCAAACAATCCATACATTTTTCCATACACTTGAAATATAAGTGCAACGTATAACATTCACACGGTTTTTCTACTCATTTTTCTTTAGTAAAACACAATCACATTTCTTTCACTACTCCCGCTTCGACGAGCAATTGCGAACAATTCATACACTTTTCTATATGTTTGAAACATAAATCCGTAGTACATTCACATGGCTTTATCAACCACCTTTTCTTTCTGTAGTATTTGTTATTCTTCAACATTGCTTTTGCTTAGTGTCGTTCCGGTGTTTTAATAAAAAATAAAGAACTAGTTAAAAAAGTAAAGTAATCACAATTGGTGTCCGGAGTGCGACGAAAAGCACGATATGGAACAGTTGATGAAATAAATGTTAGCCAAGATGGACATAATGGGAAATGAAATGAATTCCGGAATGCGGCAGAGGAAACAAGTATGAAAACCGGATTGGAAAAATGTAAACTACGGAATAGAAAATATGGGAACAAAAATGGAAGGCAGATTGAAAATGTAAACTCCGAAACGGAAAAGATGAAGACGGGAATTCCAATATGAAGACAGATCTATCGAAGAATACTAACGAGCGACTGGCTGGGGTTAAGGAAGCCATGGAAGAACTCGATGGAAGTATGAAGGACCTTGGCCAACGTGTTAACGTCCTGGAGTGAATCACAGAAGCAAAGAACTGAACTCCATAATGGAACAAATGCTCGACGAAAACCTCAAACTGGGTGGATATCTATGGGGGAGGCCTGCTTTCAGCAGTGCACGTTTTACAGCTGAAATGATGGTGTTTATGCAATATTTTTATGTATTTCTATATCTCTTGTATCTCGGACATTACTCTTAACAATTGCGACAAGTAGTTTTATTTAGTTAACGTTTTGCCTTTCAGGTTTGTCTAAATAAGTATCTTCTCCCACAAAAAATAAGATTTCACAAAAACAGAGGCGAAAAACGCCGAGCGAAGCTCGGTCGCCCAGGTACTGTAAACTTATACATAAAAAACCCATCCTAACCTCCTGTGAATCAGGAACCTAACTTTCGTATAAGTAAATTGTAATTATAAACATGATTAAGGGAACACAAACGGACGAACCGGTGTAACCGGAAGGCAAACTGAGAGAAGCAGAAGAATAAGCAGTACAAACCATAACCATTCTCGCGGGTTTCGGTGCTTGCACTTGGGCTGGCAGTGAAAGAAAATGGCGCAATTTGTTGAGATTACAACAAGGCAAGGACTAATTACTAGTAGAGGGAGTATCAGTAGTAGTTCACATAAAAAGCAGATATGAAGATTTCGCAGGAAATACGCGTTTTGAGTCCCAAAACAAAGAAAAACGTGTGTGTGAGTGAGTGAGAGAAAGAGAGAGAGAGAGAGACAGATGAACAGGCAGAGATAGAAGTTGGATATGAAAAATGAGGTAAAAGGTTTTGTAAGTACCAAATTTCGTGTTTAAATACAGCGTCTTTCAAAGGTACAGGACGATTTTCGCTAAATTGTCGCCGCCCCAAACTATCCTTTAGATTAAAAACACTCATTGTTTCTCCCTAAAATACCTCTGACGTTCTGATTCAAGTACCGCGTGTTTTGGATAGTGATATGGAGAATATAATCCGTACCTTTAATTTTCTGTAAATGGTTTCTGAAATCCTCTTTATTTGGACTGAATGCAGTATAATGGGAAATAGTAAGAGACAAAAAGGGAAGATAGAAAAAGAGAAAGTTGGTACAGAAAAAAATACCGAGTTTGTTAAGATATGAATTTGTGCCAAAACAAAGTCTTTGTAACATTAGCTATTTCCATTGTATTCGCTGTTGTTTTGAATTTTTAGGTATTTTAAGTACTGCGTTCTTTGAAGTGGTAAGTCACCATTTGGTTCTGGTGAGATTATGCAAAGAGAATGTAATGTCAATGGCGACCTGACTTTGAAACATTTGACTGTCCTCCCAGCATACTTCATGCTCTCGTGAAGCAATATTAAAATGTGTATTGAAACTACATTCGTCATTCACCATCTTTAACAAAAAGTAGACAAGAACACCAAGGTTTTTATGGACGATTTGTGGAGTAGCTGTGAAAATAATTTATTGCGGTTAGAAAAAAGTAATTTAAACTGTGATGCAAAAGATATTTCTATCCAAAAAATACGTACTGCGACAAAGACGACAAAAGTCCAGTCCATTCACTTGTATAACACTTTATTTTTCCTCGAACACTTGCACGAAAGCGCTGTTCTCTTCTACTGACGTTAACACTGTCGTCTCTCGTGATATTACAACTCCCAACTGTTTTCTTCTCCCTGCCTTGACTCAGTCCTTTGTCTTTCTTCACTTTCTCAGTTTCTGATATACTAACTCTGACGATACAATTACTCAACACTCATTAAGACTTCTTCACTTCGACGTGACGTATATTTCACGATGACAGTACCACACACATAGCTGTCTCACACTCACTGACACACTGAGCTACTTATGTCTGTAACTCTCTTTCTTTCTCCCCCCCCCTCTCTCTCTCTCTCTCTGCTGTTTCCTCATCTCCTTATATATTGGAGATGACGTTACACGGACCTTTCTCGACTTCCACAAACACGCGGGCAATGACGTAGCCAGATCTTTCTCGAAGGCTCTGGAAACCTTTTGAGTTGCCGCTTGATTGTTGTGTGTCGTACCCGGCGTCACAGTATATTTCAGTGAGAGAGCTATGCAGTTGCTATGAAATTACTTTAATGACGCGGATGGGAGTGAAATGAAGCACATTCAGCACTTGTCACAATTTTGTCATATAAACACTGCATGCCTTCAAGTATGATTCCCTACTGGGACTGTAACAAGCTAGCTTAGAGTGGCACTTACAATTTTATCTCGTATCCTGATGTGCTCCTAATAACAGGTGTTTTTGTTTATTTCAACCTTGTTTATAGTCGCCTAACTACAAGGTCATATTGCGACTGTGCAGAAAGTATTTACAAAATGACTGTGTTAATTCTCGTACAACGATACATTCAGTTACAATCTTCGTTAAGACTTGAAAACTAAATATTTATAACATTGATTGGTAAGTTTACAGTACAGTGTAATATTAACAAAAGTACTATCTTAAGAACAATAATGATACACTAATATTACAACAACTAATATACTGAAGTGTCTATGAGGAACTGTAATATGCTGGTGTTCATTTTAGGATCGCTAAGTACAGTAGGATCGTCAGTTGGGCGCTTGTTCTTCGTCCGCCATTTTGTGTATGTGGAACATTTAGTGATGTCATGTACAGTGGTTAAAGCAGTCCGACACATCTCACATATGGGAGCTGGATCCTTGGGTATTTGTGTGAGTGCGTGATTCTGCAATGGCCAATTCTTAGCCTAGTTATAGCCACTTGTTCTTGACCTTTCAGTTGTTTGAGAGGAAGTCTTAATATTCCGTTACTCATTGTCATGCAGTTTACTCTTTGAGTTGCTATACCACTGGTCCTCCCAATTTCTTCTGATGTTACTTTTAATAGAGAAGCGTAATCTTGGTAAGTTCTGCTTGTAATTGTTTCACCTGGAGGTAAACTGTTACTTTACAGGCTACTGCATCTGCTCGTTCGTAGCCATAACTTTGTCAATGGGAGTGTATCCGTAGTATGTTAATTTGTTTGCCTGAATTGATAGCTTGATTGGATAAGAATTGTATTTCTTGAACCAGTGAATTTTTTGTTTGTTTATGTTTAATGGCCAGGATTAAACTCATTTAGTCAGTCCTTATCAAAAAGGATTTGGGATTTTCTGATTCTAAAATGAGTTGCTGACTTTCTTTTATGGCAAATAACTTGCACGAGAAAATAGAGAAATGTTCAGGTGTGTAAAACTGTGTGTTCAGGATAAACAATTGCACATCCACATTTTCCTTTGATAATAGAACCATCGGTGTATATGTTCGATGGTACTCTTGAATTTCAAGGAAAAGTTGATTATAGGTAACATTAGAAGTTTCACTTTTGATGTGTAAAAACGTCTGTGTGTATGTCAGGTAATGAGAGCTCCCAAGGCGGCATTTGGGGAAACACTTTCCTTTCAGAAATTTCAGGTACTTTAAAGTTAAGGCAATGGAGGTAAGCAGATACTCTTTGTACATGTAGTGTGGCTGTGATGTCGATTTGTGAGAGGAGTACAGCGTTTTTTTTTAAATGTCCTCAAATATGTTGGTTTCTGGAACAGAAGCTTGTTTGAACGCACATCTATGTCAAAGTTAGTTGAATTCTTCTCATTTCTAGAGGGAGTTCTTCTGTCTCTATTTAAAGGCTGGAAGAAGGACTTATGCAAAAAACTCCTAATATAAGTCATAAAGCTGTTGTCTGTATTGAATCGAGCATTTTGAGAGCAGTAGGAGAGGCTGAGTTGTCTACTATGGATGCGTAGTCTAATTTAGATCTAATGGCAGCTTTGTAGGTAGATAATGAAACCTTTGAGTCGGCACCCCAGTTTGTTACTGCTAATACTTTTAGTAGACGCAAGCTCCTAATACAGCCTCAGTTTAGATTTTTAATATAAGGAACCCATGTTAGCTTATTGTCCAGAAGTACTCCCAGGAGTCTCAGTGTCTTAACAACTTCAATCATATTATTCTCCATATAGACCTTAGGATCCTATTTGAACTTTTTCTTTTTAGAGAATACTATGCATTTTGTTTTCTTCTGTGAGAACTTGAATCCGATTTGTTCTGACCATTCCTGTAGCGCATTCATTGTGGTTTGAAGAATTTCTTGGGTAGTGTTTAGATTTTTGCCCTTACGGTAATTTGTTAAATCGTCCGCGAATAAGTTAGCATTGACTTGCAGCTTTATGTGCAATGTAATGTCATTGATAGCTACAAGGAAAAGCAAAACACTGAGCGAAGATCCTTGAGGTGCTCCATTTTAATAACAGCTGTTGACATACTTGAATAGCTTAAAACTCAAATGTACTAGCCCGTTAGCGTACGGCAACACAACGGACTTGTTTCTTAATGTGGAGTAACAGAAGGCCGCTGCTGTTACATGCTTGCAGTGCATCCTCAGGTAGTTCTAAATTCCGTTGTGTAAAACACTGTGGAACAAGTTACTTATCGCGTTAACTGAGCTATTTTGCCCTGCAGGCAAAATTATTTGTTCGCTTTCTTCCTCCCTAAGAAACTAAAGTGCAGTCTAGGTTTCAATGAATTCAGGTGTTCATTTATGCAAGTTTTGTATTAGTTGGCTGCCCGACGTCGCATAGGTAGGTCTTACTCGAGTTACGATTTAATTAATTTAATTTACTTTCCTCGTTAATTATGAAATAATTGTTATAGTACAATGATCTAGAAGATTTTTGTTTAAGCTCTTGTATAGGCATCCATTTCGTTTATTCATCATCCGTTAGATCTATCAGGTTAAACGACGATAAACATAGAGAAGAAACAAGTAGATAAGGCGGTGAATTCTCCCTTTTACTTCATATAACCATAATTTCATACATTATCTTCCTAATAGTGGATGAAAATGCGCTGATATTCACATACGGCCATAAGAGAATGTGAAACATTGGCAGAAGCTCCCTTACCTTCCCTCCGACAGCCCTATAACTTCTGGAAAAGCTGTAAATACCCTGTGGTAATGGAAGAATCATCGATAATGGTAGAATAATTTTTACTTTGTCTATCACGTACAGCCATGGACAAATTATTGAGCGCATTAGGAGAGCAGAATATTTTCAAGTCCCACGTCGTGCTGCGTACGATATTTCCAACATGCAACCTGAGCTTATTGATAGTGTCACCATTTGAATTTGTATTTGTTCCTGATAAAGAAAGGGGTGCTGTAGCATACTGCCTATTTGTGTCCGACACATGATAACTTATGGAACATACTATCAATAATCGACTTGTGTAAACCGCCCTGCAACACGACTTGGGACTTGGAAATGCGGGTATTCTTCTCTCCTAATGCGCTCAATAATTTTTTCCATCCCTGTACATACTAGAAAAGGTACTGGATTCCACTAAAAAATTCGATACCAAGATTTCAGTTGAAATACACGTTTTGAGGTCTCCTGAAATAAAAAAGTATTTTTAGAAAAAGTTCCGCACACGCGTGCGTGTGTTTCTCTCTCTCTCTCTCTCTCTCTCTCTCTCTCTCTCTCTCTCTCTCTCTCTCTCTCTCTCTCTCTCTGTGTGTGTGTGTGTGTGTATCCGTGTGTCTGAACGACATAACTAAAAAGTCGGTTAAATACCATAGTTGGTATTTAAATTCAGTATCTTCCAAGGATAACCGCCTCCGTAGCGCAGTGGTAGTGCGCCTGCCTCTATCGCGAAGGACCCAGGTTCGATCCCCGGTACCGGCGTGACGCTTTTTCTCCCGCTGGGAGGTTTGGCACAGGCTGCACTCAGCCTCGTTAGGTCCTGGAGGGGCCAATTGAGAAGCTACTTGATGGAGAAGCAGCGACCCTATGGGCCTGGAAGGGCGCTGACCACGTCCTACCCTCCAGTACTGCACCCCACTCATGATGCCTGTAGTGGACAAAGGTGGGGGAAAGCCTTTGCCCTTCATGGGCTGTTGCGTTGGGGTAAAAATCTTCAAAGGATATCACACAAAGATTGTCAAGAAAATACCTCCCACCCCCACTCCAGACTACCCTTTACATGAATGGGACATTTTTCAAAAAGCTTGATTTTATGAAAAATGGCTGTAACGATTTTGATTAAAATACCAATTTGAAGGTTTTGGTATCCAGCTCATTCATACATTTGTTGAATTAGAATGTGAGAGCGCAAGCTATTGAAATTCACTAACATATTTTCCCCATTATATTGCTCTCTGGTAATTTTGGTGACATTCAGTCCCTTCAGTAGGCATCAAAACCACCAACTTCTCTTAAAACATGCATTTGGTAAAGATGCTGCTGCAGTTGGTGTTAATTGCAGCTGTTGTGTTGGTGACATAGTATCATCTTGCAAGTATGTAAACAATTGAGTTTGAAGCAAAGAATCCTTAGTCATGTGGAAATCATTGAGGTCCATGTGTGCGTTAATTTGAAACTGTTTTAGTGCTTACGTGGATGTTCCAGCTTTCCTAATTCACAATGTCGCACTTAATAGGCCAGTTCTTTTGTAGTTGCCAATGATGCTTTGATCCTTTTTTTCCACCACCGCCATTGGAGAAGAGGACTAATGCCCTTTTTATATTTAATTAATATATGCAACTATTGGACATTCATTGATAAATTCGAATATAAAATAGTCTTCCTGTCTACCAGATATATCTGAGAAATGCCTTATATTAAAATGTTAATTGTGTAACTTCAACTTTGATACATTTTATGAGTCATGACAGCATCCCTCTTAAGTTACAAAGGTGTTAAAATGGGCCAGGTATATTAAAATTAATGTCCTATTTCTATGCGATATACCGACTTCCTTTGAAATAGTATACCCATTGTAAGGTTGGCAGTACTTCACTTTAGGGTAACGTCGGCCATAATCAATTCTTTTGAACTTCCATTACATTGTGTCGCCCGTAAAGGTTATTCAGATTTTTTGACACTGTTTTATTACACATACATCTGCAATTTTTAATAAATGGCTATTAAATAAATAAATAAATTAACATATTCGTGTCGTTATAGACATGAGCGATCGTCACTTTTTAAGCTGTCTTATGTTTTTTAAGTAATAGGTACATCTTGGTCATTTATACATATTGCTTGTGTTTTTACACGCGCTCTCTGCGGATTAGAACAACTACTTTCTGTTCCATGGCATTCCCAAAGAAGGTTTTTAAAATCTTTTTATGTATTTTAGTAATGTATGCCTTGAAATTGCATATTCTCTAGCCCATTTCTGTCGGAAGAATTGGGATTTTTCAATGGTTATAGCCAGTCCTTTTGATGAAGCATATGCCGAGAGTTCAGCTCCAAAATGGATCGTCATTTGCTCTCACTAATTACTTGCTATGTTATTGAGCTTGTCCCATGCAACGAAAGCCATTATGACTTATTCGTGGCATTGACCTGCATGATAATCTGGAATTAATAACCTTTTGTTTTTTTCCCACGTCTGTTATTTCGAGATAGTATGCTTGCTTCACAATCAGGAGTGCCTGAATTCACCGAATTTGAACTCCAGTTGGTTTGTGGTGCCTGGACGAGGTTTTCTGTTTCCCTCACCCTTAAAATGTAGTTGTCGAATAACTTTCAGCTCTTTTGACTGTGGTTGGGCACAAAGTAGTTGAAGTTGATTAATGTAAGATTTGAAGCTTTCACGGCGAACGTTATGGATCAAGGCTTCACGGGTGATCAGCCATGTTAGATTTATAAAGGTCGAGCTTTCGGCCATTGTAGACTCCATGGCCATTGATTAATAATTGATGTTTTTGTAAAGTCGGTAGATATGTTATAATGGACGTTCAGCTATTAAATAAATAAACCGTAATGAATTGTGTATGTCACACTTTGGTAATACAGTGGAATTTGCATAATTCCAAGCTGAAGGGACAAGAAAACAATTCGAAATATCCAAAAATTCGAATTACAAAAATTTCGACTAGAATTGACATTTTATCAATACAGGTACATACGTACATCAGGAGGTGGCGCCGTGGCCGAGCGGTTAGCGCGCTCGCCTACCACCTAGGCGGCCCGGGTTCGATCCCAGGGACCCGCATGTGGTATTCGTGGTGGACGAAGCGGCGCCAGGGCGGGTTTTCTCCGGGTGCTCCGGTTTCCCCCGCCATCTCATTCCACCGGTGCTCCATCTTCATTCCATGTATCATCAGTGTCACCGCCTGCGGTGCCGTAGTAGTAAAAGCGGGCGTTAAACACTACAACAACAACATACATCAGGATTTTCCGGTTGTCTTACTCTTTTTCGACTCTTTTCATTTTCACCCGAAGCACTGCTTAAAATTGTCTTCTTATTCTTCAGATAAGCTGACAGTGTTCGGTAGTATCCTGTATTCTTTCGCAGTTTCAGATTCTTTCTTCAAATCCTTTTTCAACTTCTCTAAATACGGCGGCTTTTTCTGCAAAAGTTAGTCTTGTCTTGTACACGCGGTTTACTCAGAGACATAGTGGCATTGATTTACAACACACTGAACAATAGGAAGCTCGAGGGATAACTAAAGGCGCACGTGTTTTCAACAAGTGGATGTGAAAGCAGGGATAGAAGCTCAAGGCCGGCAGCTAGGAAAGCTATTCCACCCCCAGACTGCATTCCGACCAAAAAAAAAAAAAAACCAATCCCGGGGCAATGATCTCTATTGCAGAAACACAGGGATGAAGTTATATTAAATTTCCATGTTTAACTTTCGACTGATATTTATGAACAAAATCCTCGAATGAAGGAAAATGAATTAGAATTACATGTGATTGTTTTACTTTGCTTTAATGCTTTAATACAAAATTCAAGGGACCAATAAAAATCTTCGGATTAACGACGATTTCGAATGATAAACGTTCGAATTATCCCAGTTTCACTGTACTTCATATTGGCTAGACTCGTTGCGTGATACATCTTCATTGTAATCTCAGTTTACGATAACCATAACAATATCTTTTACGGGCCCACAGAGAAATCTGCGTATCAATATTTTGGCGCCCTGTATACAAGAGAGACTTTTTTTTCACGGACCTGTGAGTTTCGTAGCAGGCAAGGGAGAACCACCCCTTGACGTTTGTATTTGCTTTCATGTTTCGCTTTGTCTACGTGATTAAAATTACAAATTTTAATCCACCTTGTACGGGGTTGAAGTCCCTCCCCCCGCCCTCTTTTTTTCTGCGCCAATCTCTGCTCTACTCCCTCTGACTCACTCGTCATCGTCACTAAAACTCTGGAGAAAAGCAAATTTACATTTTATACATGCACCACCGTGTCCGGACTGTATGGTACCTGGCTGTGGTTGAGGCAGTAATTAGGCACACTGTGCTCGCGGTTCCATAACGTCCTGCTACTGCTTGTTATAAAGAACGTGTTTGTGTGTGTGTGTGTGTGTGTGTGTGTGTGTGTGTGTGTGTGTGTATGTGTGTGTGTGTATGTGTTTAGCTCTAGTTCAAGGTGGGTTAAGCAAAAATAACAGTGGAGACAGAAAATCCGCGCGAACATGGTCCAGTTAACGGCACTTCACGGTTCCTGGCTAAAATAAATACAGCATCCGGACTTGGGCTGCCTCCTCGTCACAGTTTGCCTTGCCGCACGATGTTAATCAGTCCGAGGTTCGATCCTCTGACCCAATAAGATGTCATTGTTTTGCTTTCTTGTTTAACAGTGGGAACAAGATTCTCAGAAGACAATAAGTGAAGCATTACATTAATACAAAGTGGATGAAGCAGTGTTCTAAAGCTACTCTTTGTCTCATTGTCTTCTTCTTCTTCTTCTTCTTCTTCTTCTTCTTCTTCTTCTTCTTCTTCTTCCCTCATTCCTTCCTTATCCCATATCTGCCTTGGTCGTCCAAGACCACGTCGTTTTTCTATGTTTATAAGATAGGATTATTTTTGGTATTCTCCTATAATTCAGTTAATTCAGATATTCCTTCCATTTATACCTGTATTCCTCTATTTTTCATTTATTGCATATATACTCCATCTGTTTGTAATTTCTAGATTTTTTATTTCACCCAGTTTTGTATATCCTAACACTGATGTATGAAATATCATTTCTGACGCCTGAATACGACTATGATCTTTTTCCTTTAGTGCCCAGGGCTCACAGCCATAGATCAAAGTTGCTGTTACTTAATAGATCCATCTTAGTGTCTATTCGAGTTGTTCTTAATGCTCTTTTAATTGTTCCACACATCATTTGATAGCGAATAAAAACGTTATACTTGTTCCAAGCATTTATCTTCGAATATAATTCTTGCTGGTATAGGATATTTAGTCTGAAATGCCATGATTTTATAGAAATAGAGATTTTAAAATTGTATTCCTTGTACAATTTGGTACAATAAGTAAACTGGGTTTTGAAGCTTTTCCTCCGAATCTTGTACAATTACGAGGTCCTTTGCATATGCTTGATCCCAGTTCCTTCTATAGGAACATCTGATGATGCTTCCGCTTTCCATCTATTTAACATAGTTAAAAAGAGTGGGTGATAATATGTGCCCTTGTCTTGCAGTATGGCAGTATAGCAGTATATTTCCACCCGAATAATTAGGGAAGTTGAGTTTAAAACGTGTTATTATACACGCGTTTTATACAATTTATTAAGTGGGTAGGGCATCCATCCCGTTCCATTATCTCCCATAATTTTGCTCTGTCAATTTTATCAAAAACTTTCTTCAAACAGATAATTGCCGTGTACATAGGTAGGTTATATTCTCTTCTTTTCTCTATCAAAAGACTAATGGTAAATATATTACCAGCACACGATCAAGCAATCATGAATCCACTCTGCTCTTCCTGCAAAGATTCTGCTATAGGCTTTATCTCTTGTTCAGTATTCCAGCATATAACATATGTTGAATTCTGTATGCTTATCCCCCTATAGTTGTTTAGGGGCTATAGCTCATTGCACTGCCTCACTTATTTTAGAAATAGTTACTGCCATATATCAGACATAAATACCGTTTTTAGTAAACGTTCATCTTTTATTATTTTCCAACCATATAACATTGCACAAGATGATTTATGTCACTATATTTTACATAAATACAAGATATAGCTTGTTTATAGCGTTAGTATCACAATAATATGTAGTTAAGATTGTTCTTAATAAAGTAAGTCATAACGTTAGTTCCCTGGAAACCTCTGGCCTCCATGCTTGAAGGGCAAACCAGCCTAAATCCTTATTTTGTTATTTATAAGATTTTCGATGTTATAAAGCTGTTATCTGTCTCTTTCCGTTCCTCTCCCCGTTTGTTTTGCTTTTATTTTCTAAACTTGTAAATTTTTGATCGCCAGTTTTGTATGTTTCTTTTCGAATTCACTTTTATTTTTCACTTTCTCTTCTTTTCGGTAGCTTCTAATACTTTCCTTCCGGTTTTTGTGTCTTCATCTTTATGAGCTTGTCTCCTCTGTTTTCCCGTAATAGAAAATTTATTTTCCTTCCTTTTGATTATTCAGTCGTTTTCCTTGCTTTTGTTTTGGCTTCAGCTTCGGTGTAGTGCTTCCTGTGTTTCATATTTGTTTTTCTAGGTGTTTAATTCACTTTATTGTATTTGCTGTACAATAAAGTGAGTTAAGAGTTTTTGTTTGTTTCTTTATTGCTGTTTTCTTAGTACCTCATCTTTTCCAGTCAGGCGCTTTTAACTATCACAGTGGTTCTTCGTTCGCTGCCATTCTCCTACTTTCTTTAGTAATTAACATGGGAGAAATTCCGTAGTTAACGGACGAGACAAGATCACTAATAGGTTATTTTCTATAATCAGTAATGGAACTTTTTTTTTAATAAAAATATAAGGTACACCATGCAGTAACTCATTTAATGAAAGTTAGGACTTAAGTTTGCTATTAGATAATTTTAGTATCAAAAATTAAAGCGATAGATGGGAAGATATTTCGATACGTTACGTACAGAGGTATTTTTTAGCTGTTGGTGAATGATCTTGCTAGCATCTGCGTCTTGCAAGTTGATGGTGGGGGTAACATCTCTGTTTCTTTCCTTGAAATATTAAGACACAGCTGATGTTGCGAGCGGGCACTGTACTTAATCACATACCTACTGTTCCCGCTGTTTACTGCACGGAAGTCGGAGATTTACTTACCTGACACCCCTATGACTTATAAATACAAAAGTGAATTCATCCATAAACCACTGCGAATCTATCAGCCATTTGCCACGTCTAAAAATACTTCTGTACTACTTTTTATTTCATAGTAACAGTTTGGCTGTTAGTAAATGTAAATTAGTCCAGTTGCATATGGGTAAAGACTACCTTGCTTTTAATGAAGTTTGAATGCATTATGGGAATAGTATTTTTCATTACAATAATTTTATATAAACATTATATAATAAAGGAGAACAAATTGTAATTTGTTCTATAGCCATTAATATTGATTTCTTCTTGCATTTGTCTAGCGGAACTTGCAAGTACCAGAATTATTATTTGTCGTTTCTTGGAGCAACAATGAATGACAAAACCGCTTTATTAGTTTTCGAAAGAACTCTGATCTTGCTACTTCAAAATTAAAAGAAAAATCATAGAAAAGTCCAGATACTGTCACAGAACTTAAACCTGGAATACCATAATCCTCTTCTTCTCTGGCACAAGAGCTCGTGACGTGAGAACCAGAGGGTTCTGTCTGCATTTGAGTGTATTTATCAGGAGAGAGATTCAAAGTTTGGCATCTAGGAGTGGAGTGTGGAGTTTGAGGGACTGTCGACAACTGGGTCATTTGGGTCTTGGCACCTAATATAGGACCATGGAATAGTGATATTCTATGAAACATTGGCTAATAAATAACCAAGTCTGTACAGCTTACCATTATCAATGCATTACAATATTACAAAGGTAACAGATTTATTGCAATATACGAGTATAAAGAAGACTATATGTAGATAGAACCTTCTGGATCCTAGCACATCTGGATATGGTGAACGGTACATACTAATGCCAGTTAAAAATTGCTCTGCATCAACTCTGCATCCATTTCATCATGGATTGCATATTTGCAAGCTTTTCTTTGACACTATTTTCCCTGGAGATGAAAGTTTTGCTTTTGGCAGTCAGATCTGATGTTCTTTTTTTCTTAAATTTTTATTTTGAAGACATTGATTTCATTCCATTTCTGATGACCACGACTCCTCTTCAAGTAAATTCTGAGAAGGTCATCGCTTTCAAATTAAGATTGTCACAGCTGCATGAATGGCACTTGAATGCATCGAAAAAGTTTGCTCTGAGTGTAATAGTCATACAAATCAGTTGCTGTCATTTCAATTACCTCACAAGGAGACCTGTCGCAAGCCAGAAGATCAAGCTTTTGAAAGTTTCAGAGACTTCTCGATTTTTGAGCCTACCGCTCAAGATAACTTGGTATCCAGTTTTATCTACATTACCTTTCATGAATTACATACATGAATCTATCAGAATTTTGAGAATTTATAATCAGAATTTACACGAGAGTTGCGGAGCGACTTCTCGATACGATAATCCTATACCTGCGAACTTCTGAGTATCAATAGCTTTATGACTTAAAGAAACTTCCCGTAGTAGTAGTAGTAGTAGTAGTAATAATAATAATAATAATAATAATATAATAATAATAATAATAATAATAATTAATAATTAATAATTAATAATAATAATTAATAATAATACTTAGGGCGTCTCCCCTATACAGAGTGTACCCCATCTGCCGGCCACTGCGTCCTCCAGCCGCAGTCAAGACCACGGAGGAGTGCAGTATGTGCGGCGGGGATCAGCGTGCCGACTCCCCCGACCGTAAGGCGACTAGTTGATCTTTTAGAGACGCTACCTTTCCATCAGGTCACTCTGTTAGTATCATGAGGCTGGGTACACCTCGGACAGACCTCCCACACAGGTGCTGAGGGTCGAACCTGGGTCTTCCGCGCCAGAGGCAGGCGCGCTGCCATTGCGCTACGGGGGTGGTCCGTAATAATGGGAAGCGTAAACTGCAAGTCACTGAAATGTTAAGTGGCAAATCCCCTAGCTAAGTGTGGGATAACCGAGCGCGGTGTTTAAGCACTATGGACTACAGACAATCGCAGATAGTAGTAACACTAAGACACGAAAGAAACAAATCTTAGAAAACACGCACTTTTATCAAGGACTACCCCACCAAAGTTCCAACATTACACGTTGCCATACTTCTTACTCACATCTGAAACCCTATTTTCAATCTGTAACTTGCTGATTTCCAAGAATTCTTTTCCCTTTCTAATTCTCAGAAATGGCATAGGTGCGTGTTAATGCAATGCTGGGATTTCTGAAGTGCTGAGTTCTAATTACCCGAACCTTGATCTAATGGATTTCTTGTTGGCTGGGTGCTTCGGACCTGTAGTTGCCTTAGATACTCTGACTTATAACTAATTACTTTTTCATGAATACGGAACTTGACTAAGGACTTATTTACTGACAATGTGTAAGTCGTACTTCTTATATTATGCATTGATTTTAACACTGCATATTATTTATTTATCTATTTCCCTATGATTTGACAACTACCTCATGCTTATACGTTATTTAATTTTGGCCATTTACCCTTAATTTTAGCACATATTAACCTTCTGTTTCCTCGGTTTCTCTCCTTAATTTCTTTACCCTTCTAACCCATTTTTGCGTAACTCTCACAGCAAACTTACCTATCTCCCTGACCATTTTTCATCTTTTACTATAAGCATAATTCCTTACCCGCACACCTACAGTAAAATTAGTAATAGGATAATTTCTACAAATGTTTATCTAGATTCTAGACTAACATGAAGATAGAGAAATAAGTTTGTAAGAATACTTGGTACAGGAGTATTTGCACCAGGACGTTCATATTATACTGAAATTGCTCGGTGCCTCTCCCTTGCCAACAAGAGGACGGACCTCGAGTGGTGCACAAGGTAGTTGAGGGTGACCGTTCCCCGCATGCATGTTGCAGACAGGATGTTCTTGTTCAGAAGCTCTTCACTTATTAGATTTGCCTCATCTTCAAGTTGTGGGATTCGTGCACAGGACTTTCCCACCACTATCTCCCCAGAAAATAGTAACAGCTACTTGCTACATGCTACACATGGTTGTTCTTATGTGGAAGATGATATACAGATGAGATTGTACTCCACCGTGATTCAATCCAGACGATTAAGTGCAGCATACACATTGGTATGTCACAAAAAGCAAGATCGTAAGTATAGATACCTACACCATAAACTTCCCGTTTTCATTTTATGACGTAAACTACACCGTTTAAGTACAAAATACACGACATTCATTTAAAATGGTATTGTTTACGATTTCTAAAATAAATGTATTGAACTGGTTCATTATATATTTGCTTTCTCTACCATTTCTTACTAGACAAAATTTTCTACAAAGAGATTGTAGACCTCTGTAAGATTTACAATTTTTTTTTTTCAATTAAAATGTTATGAGTTAGTTACTTTTGAAATATTCGTGATTGAATTTTTCTTCAAAAACAATATGACCTAATCAAAACCATTTTTGATAAATATTTTCGTGTGCAATATAGAAATACATAAAAATCCGATGTGTTGCACTCACATGACTTTCTCGACTCTTTCACAAAATATTCTTACATACTATGTATTCTTCTATCCACTTCATGTTAATCGAGATAAACATTTGTAGAAATTATCTTATTCCTAATTTTCTTGTAGGTGCAGGAGGAATACAATAGGCCAAGATATAAAAAATGAATAACGACCTCCCATTTGAGAACGTCTACAAGTATTGCAAAATTCTGGTCATAAGGAATATCTCCTAAATGGTTCACTTCACAATAAAGATCATTAAGCATAAATTGTGTGTTTTAACGGTATCTACATTTCTGTATAGTAAGATTTGGTCTATCTCTTACAGTTTATCAGTTATGCAAAAGTCATCAAGAGTAAACACCACTACATAGGCTGTGGCCAGAAAATTAAAAAGTGCATTTCATTTGTCATAAAAATATCTTAAGTATATGTCATTTTAACCAAAATCGTTAGAGATGTTTGAGGAAATCAAGATTCTCGAAACGTTTTCCACGTAAAGGGTAGTTTAGGGTGGGGGCATTTTCTTGAAAATCTTCGTGTCGCATCCTTGAAATATATTAAACTTAATACCAACTTTGGCTTCTAACCGACTTTCGTTCTTCAGTTATGCTGTTCACAGACACACACACTCGCGGACCTTTTTATAAAAATCTGATGTGTTGCACTCACATGACTTTCTATACCCTTGTACTAACCATACTTACAAACTCTTATTCCTATATCTTCTTCGTGTTAGTTGACATAAGCATTTGTACAAATTATCTTATTGCTTATTTCTTTGTAGGTGCAAGGGGAATATTAGAATACAGAAGGCTTTCTGAGATAGTCAAATCTTTTAAAGCTTTGAGATCCCGTTCTCTTTGCACACTTAACATAAAAAAATGAACAATGATGTTCCATATCACGAAACTTTTAGGTTTTCCGAAACTTACACACATAACAAGGAATATCTCCGAAATGGTTCACCCTACAACAAAATGTATTCAGACATAAATTGTGTATTTTAGCAAGATTTACATTTTTTGTATAATATGATTTGGTCTATCTCTAACGGTTTACCAGTTATGCAAAAGTGGTCCAGAGTAAATACGACTGACACACATACTGATAGACTGGCGCGCGCGCACACACACGCGCACGCACGCACGCACACACACACACACACACACTTTTTTCTAAAAATGCTTTTTTTTTATTCAGGGGGTCTCAAAAGATATATTTCCGGTGAAATCTCGACATCGAACTTTTGGGTGGAATACAATACTTCCCCTACTTACCAGTAATGAAAGTAAAAATGAACGAGTTCCATTTCACGAAAGCTTTAAGTTTTCAACTCACACACATAACAAGGAATATCTTCGAAGTGGTTCACCCTAAAAAAAATTTATTTAGACATAATTATGTATTTTAGCAAGATCTACTTTTTTGTATAGTATGATTTGGTCTATCTCTAACGGTTTACCAGTTATGCAAAAGTGGTCCAGAGTAAATACGAATAAGGGGGCTATAGCCAGAAAATTCAAGATATACATTTCATTTTTCATAAAAAGATCTCAAACATATGACATTTTAATCAAAATCGTTTGAGCCATTTTCAAGAAAATAAAAATGTTCGAAAAATTTTCCATTAAAAGGGTAGTTTGGAGTGGGACTATGTTCTTCAAAATCTTCGTGTCGCATCCTTGAAAGACATTAAACTTAAATACCAACTTTGGTTTTTAACCTACTTTTCGTTTTTGAGTTATGCTGTCCACAGGCTGACAAACAGACTGACACACACACACACACACACACACACACACACACACACACACACACACACGGACATTTTTCTAAAAATGCTTTTTTGGATTCAGGGGGTCTCAAAACATACATTTCCGGTGAAATCTCGACATCGAATTTTTGGGTGGAATACAATACTTCCCCTACGTAGCAGAGAAAAGATATGAAAATAGCGATAATATGTAGATAAAGAAGATCTTTTATTTGTTTTCCGTCATTTATAATTACCGTTTAATTCATGAGCCAGGCTTTCAATACTGTCCAATCACAATCCGTTTCACTTTGCACCAACCATGGTAGCCTATCAGGGAAATCTTGTTGAAAGCAATCTGTCGCACCTAATTGCGCAGTTTTTTACTTTTCTTACTATACATGTAGCAAGAAGGGGACTCAGCCAAAAATCGTATATCGTGATTTCACTGGAAATGTATGTTTTGAGGTCCCCGTGGAAAAGGTGCGTGTGTGTAGGCGAACAGCAGAGCTCAAAAGCGAAAAGTCAATACAATTCGAAATTTGATATTTAAGTTCAGCATCTTCTAAGGATGCGACACCAACATTTTCAAGAAAATCTCCCTCCACAAACTACTCTTTATATGAATACTTTTACTTAAACGTAAGGTTTTTCTCAAAAACAGCTCTGTCGATTCTGATTATAATGCCATGTCCTTAAAATGTTTTCATGGCAAATGAAATGTGTATGTTGGATTTTCTAGGAATAAGGTCCTTTTCATTCTGAATGACTTTTGCATAACTGGTAAACCGTAGGAAGTAGATAAAATCTTACTGCAGTAAGCCCCGAGTTCGAACCCCTGTTAGGGTAAGTTATCCGGGTAAGGTTTTTGTACGTGATTTTCCCTTATCCTGAGAAGGCAAATCTTTGGTAACTTTAAGCTCTATTTACCCTGGGCTCATTTGAACAAATTTCAGCCATTTCACCTACTCATCGTCCGATACGACCTCCCACGTTAAACGATATTAAACTTAAAAAATGTTGCTACATAAATGATGTGGATCTCATTAAAGCATGCAGTTTGTATTTTTGTGTGGGGAGTTAACCGTTTTTGAGATATTCCTTGTAATCGAATTCGAAATGCAGTTTTCTTACTGGGAAGTGTTTATATAATAGCAGAGGTCAGAGTTAATCGATTTATTATTTTGGTTTTAATGTTTGTACTATCAATAATATTTTTACCTATTAGCCCTAATTTAATTAGAATTTTATTAGGTTAGGATGGATTAGGATTTGTTTCTTAGGTACCGTTTAGTTATTTCTTATCAAAATGTAAGAATCTTATAATGCTGGTATTCCTCTGGTTACGCAAGGACACTGGAATTTCAAAACACTTAGTTACCGCTTATATCTAACGTATTTCCCTTTTCCCATCTCGCTTAATGCGAAATAGAGAAATCAGTTTTGTAAGAATAGTTTTGGGGCAGATGTTTATTCCTAAACCCTTAGCTAAGTTGTTAAGAAATGTTGTGAATTTGTTCGAAAGAAAAGAAAGATACTGTATTATTTGAATATATGCATAAAATAGAATAATAAAATGATTGTTATCTGTATTAAAATTAATTGTTAAAATTCAGTGAGAAAAGAAATGTTAGTAACGATGCTTAAGTTCTGCAACAGGCAGCGATCGTAAAAAGTGATGTTAGGAGACGCTGAAAAACTTCTGGTGAACAAAGAACACAAGAATGCTAAAGAGTGTATAGAAAGTAAATGCATTTGAAGATAATTGTGTAATCAATGTTATAAATATAGTTAAAAGTTTCGTACACTAAAATGTATGAGTTGTTAGTAAACTTGAACGTTTTATTAAAGGTACATACATACATCTTGGGATTACTATTTTATCAGCAACGCTCCGAGTGCACGAGTAGAAAGGAATATCAGTCCAACAGTTGCAGCTAAGCCGAGGCAAAATGGGACAAGAAAAACGTCAACTTATGATCTACATCGACTCAGTGCAAAAATATTTTAATTAGGCTCGCTAAAGCAAAGCAAAAGCTAAAACCCGTCCCACTTTGTTGAATTAACAGAGGAAGTCACATGAATCTAGGTAACACATAGCTTTTCGAAAATTGTCTCAGTTCATTCGCAATTGTTTTTGATTGGTAAGCTAAAGAAACGAAGACAACTCTTAAAGAACACAGGTCGTGACACATATAACACACAACACAGACAAAAACTAACCGAGAGCTGTTGCAGCAACACACACACATAACCACACATTAAAACAAAATTACAATCTTCTCAGAGGGTAGAAGCCATCACCACACATACAGGGATGAACACACACACACCAACCCACACAACCACACCTACAAACACGCAAAATCAAAATTTAACGCACCCAAGATTGATCTCTCCGCCCCGTACCAAGTTAAAAATTTAAAATACGCCGCTGAAGAGGGACTGTCCCTATAACAGCCAGGGCATGTTGTTAAACATGCCCAAATAACTTCTTTGATTTGATTGATTTGATATTCTCAGACAATAATGATTAAACTCAAGTAGGTAATATATAACGGATCAATGTGTTAGTTTTATTAAACTTTTCATTCAGTAAGTACATAGTATTAGCAAATAGCAAATATCACTCGTGAGTTCGATATTAGTCAGATTACTATCAACAATATTGAACCTACTCGTGGAAAGAATGACCTGGTCGATCATAACATGTTTCTAAAATGTCTCCGAAAGGCTAAAATGAGAGCCGTGTGTTCTTATTCCCAACTGTAGTAACTGTTTTGCGAAATAATACCCCAAGACATAAAGTATTAGAAAACTACCACAAGTACACTGTCCCCCATTGCCACCAAGTTAAATCATGTATCAAATTTGTATATCCTAATTTTCTTCGAGCTTTTATGTTTAATATTTGAGTCCCAAATTTTCAGTGACTTGAGTTGCTTCATACATATGGATGAACTTGTAAAGGAACTCTGAATGTGTGCTAAGCAGTAGCAAACCAGCTAAAGCTGCAAAGAAAGTAACGCTCAATATTCTTTTCCATAATTCATAGATTTTTCTGTTAGTTTTCTTCCTCCTCCTCCTCTTCTTCTTCTTCTTCTTCTTCTTCTTCTTCTTCTTCTTCTTCTTCTTCTTCTTCCTCTTCCTCCTCTTCTTCTTCTTATTCTTCTTCTGCCTGACAAGGATTAGGCCAATCGGCCTCTTGCGGCCTCAATCCATCTTAGTCTGGGTCTTCCTGTATCTCTTCTGCCTGTCGGTCTGTAACAGTGGTATTCAACCTTTCTTTTTTTTCTCCGCATACCTCCAAAGACAATTTACCATTCCAACCTGTACTCTTACGCCTAGGTCCTAGGCCTAGTCCTAGAGTTATTCTTAATTCAAATAATAAATAACCTATCTAAAATATATTTAAAATGTAATTTACTAAATACTACAAAAAGGAGGTTTGTGCTATAAATACGGGAACTAGGTTACTGATAACACATACAAAATAAGCATATGAAGTTTTATGTGTTTATGAGGTGTTATGAGACGTCTGAGCTTGTATTGGGGACACCAGCTCCTTATTCGTGGATGAATCTTCGTTAGTGCAAGTATCAATGGTGACTCTGGATTCAAGCGATTTCTTTGTTTGGTTTTGATTGCACTCAACGTAGAGAAAACCTGTTCACACAAATAAGTAGAAGGGAATGGAAGAAGACAGTGTCACTAAGTTCAGTGTACTCTTTGTGTGCACAAGACCAAAAATCACATATTGACATGCTTTCGATTTTTGTTTTCAGTGAATTGTCAACAGGACCGCCTCCGTAGCGCAGTTGGTAACGCGCTTGCCTCTGGCGCGGAGGACCCGGGTTCGATCTCCGGTACCAGCATAGGGATTTTATCCCCTCTGGGAGGTCTGGCACGGGGTGCACTCAGCCTCCTTAGGTCCCGGGGGGCGCTGACCACGTCCCACCCTCCAGTACTGCACCTCACCAATGACGCCTGTAGTGGGCAGAGGTGGGGGACGCAGCGGCTGGGCGGTAGGCCTTGGCCCTTCGTGGGCTGTCGCGCCGGGGTTTAGTTTTAGAACTGTCAACAGACATTTCTAGAAGACTGTATTTTAATTGTATGGCAAGATTAGAGCAATTGATGGTGGTGGTGCAAAGCGGATTTGTAATCCATGCTAGTGTATTATCATCTTTCTTAATATCTGGAAATTATTTTAAAAAGTGTAATCTAAGATTTTGTAGATGTAATCTGATTATTTCCAAAAGTTTATCACCAATACTAACTAACCAGTAGAGTGAGCAAAATGACTTCTTGAACAGAGGGCAATTCAGATCTCTGGGTGAAATATCGTTATTTCTGATCATTCAGGAAACATGTTATGCTGGTTGTATGCGTATTACTTTTCGTTATTTGAGATCATACAGGAGACATAATATTGACTGTATGCGTATTTTAAATGTTTTGTACCCCATAAGAAGTCTTCGTGTACCTCTAGGGGTACATGCACCCCAGATTGAATATCTCTGGTGTATAAGATCCTTGAGCTGTCCATTCTTTGTATGTGTTTTCCAATTTCTCCTCTATATGCAGTGCAATACTGCAAATATATTTTATTTTTCTCGTACTTCTGCGAGTACATTTGTTATTTTATCTAAGCTTGTATGCTCTTAGAAATTTAATTTCTATAGCCTGTATCCTTTTATACCTATTCATTGTTTTAGGGCCAAAGAGTCACTGCCACATAACAAAATCGGTACTGCCATAACGTTATATAATTTCTCTGTCAGTGTGGAATATATTCTCATAAACAGAACTAAAGACTTAAGGATAGTGAAAATGTCCTATCTCTCCATTGTTAATAGATGACCCATTATGTGGAATATTGTTTAAGATAATTAGGGAAGTATTTTAAGACGTGTTCAGTGGTATTTTTACAGTTGGCTGACGGGAAAAAAACACCATCAGAAGCAAAGTTATGATTTTTTAATACAATGCCTATATTTTTATTGAAATATAAAGGTTTTTAAATTAGTAAAAGAAATTACTAGCATGCCTGGTACAATAAAACCTCTTTCATTAAAATAAAGCTTATTTAGTTGCAAGTATGTAAACAAAAAAGTTCAGCACATAACGAGGCATCTGTGTAGATGCTGTATTAGTTGTTCAGCAATTGCAGTTAAGATGAGAATGCCTAAAACCCATATGCAGCTTTATTTTCAATAATCATTTCAATGTATTTACGATTAAGGCACCTCTATAAAACTTATACCAAAATGAGCGTAAGATCTGAAATATTCATATGGAGGTAAAACCTGAATTTGGAAAAAAAAAATCACAAAATTCACTGTTTCGGCTTCCCTTAACGATGTGCTTGCTACTTATTGTTCGAGTGAAAATAAATGAAGATCCTTAAAACTGCTCTAAAGGAGGAACTTTAGTTGCACCTTTGTCTGCAGTATAAACCTAGAAACGTACAAAAGTAGCACAGGAAAGCGTGTTGAGATATGTGCCTCTCTAGCTGGTTTCACATGCGATGTGCATACCGGAGATAAATGCCAACGCAATACATGTTCCAGTGCAGTGCCGCCAACGTCTCTCCTCTAATTCAGATTAATGGGCTTCAGGCAGGCGATAACTGCTGGGCGCGTGCCCCTGAGTAACAGGGCTGCCAATCTGGCACCACGTTCTCGCGTTTTCTTTGTTTTCCAAGGGAGGAACTTGGTCTCGTTTCAAGTCATGCGTATACATTTCGTGTCGTCACTACTGTCATTCAATAATAACGAATGAGAATGTTCTAGTTCTGATCCAACAATATTGGTTTTGTTGCAGACCATGCCGAAGTTTATTTTCAAACTATAACCATTACTGTATCTTGCGCTTCAGCACATAATTATGACATGCGTACCAATATCTAAATGTTAAATATTAGAGTTTTTCAGATCAAAGTAATAGTACTCCCCCACTTCAGCGTTTTACGCTTTTTGTCTCATCGTGCAAACAAAACAATTGCAATGGAAAATTTTCTTTTGGAACTACTTAACCTGTTTCTCACAGCCTTATGAACCTACACCGGAGAGAGAGAGAGAGAGAGAGAGAGAGAGAGAGAGAGAGAGAGAGAGAGAGAGAGAGAGATTGCATTAAAGCACGGAGAGCGACATTTTTGTCTGTAACCTATGTGTTAAGTTACATATAATAATGTAACTTCGACATGGCGAGGAGCAATATATACACGATGTTTCAGAGGCCCACAGGAGGTTCGAGTCGAACGGGGATTGTCCCCCGGTCGGGTGTCGTTTTCGCAGTACCTAGCCGTTACACAGCTTTACCTGCGAGATGAATTTGACGACAGGATCTACTAGGGAAGAGTGAATTGGGATTTTTTTCTTTATTTATTTTTATTAAGGCTGGCCCCACACCCGCCAGCCCCGGTGACGGTCTTCCTCAGAGGCTACATCGTCTCCCCATGCACATGCAGTTAGTACACTAAGCATGCAAGGTAGAGAAAGACAGAGTGCTTGTTAGTGAAGCGATACATGCAGTTAGGTCGGGTTCCGGATAGCACCCCGGTTAGCAACAGTTAGTACCTAGCTGGCATGCGAGCGCGTGCGTTGAGTCCTGGAAGTCAGCACATACCGAGGTCTGTGCAGCACCCAGGGGGAAGAGCGTGGGTTAAATGGTGTAAAGTAGCGAGCTGAGGTGATGTTTAATTAAGAGGTTAGTAACATGCGTGATTAGTGATTACATACTAGAAGAATGGGTATTTACATATAATGGAATGCAGTAGTGGGGGCAGGTTTTGTGATCAGAGAAGTACCTGTTATTGTGAGTTCAGCAATCGTGTCTACCTGATCCTGTGTGAAGCCTTCGCGATGTGGATGTGGTCTAGGTTTTTAACGGTCTAACCTGTTGGCAGAGAGTTGCATATAATTAATTATGGTTCATAATATTGAGTAAGTGGGCTCTGGCTCCTATGGCAGGGGTGTTGTCCAGAGAGCAATGTCTAGGATGTCGGGATGCTGATTTCGCTATGTCGGAATGAACATGAGTTCTTTAGGAGTATATATGACGTAGTTTGAGTTGTTCTCGTGTTTTAGGAGTTGCGAGCCTGCTGGGTTGCCTGTGCGGCAGTTCCAGAGCGGGTGCTTAGCATTCAGGTCTCCGGCGATTAGAATAGGGTTGCTTAAGCGGAATAGCGCGTCCAGGTCATCAGTGACTAAGTCGCCCGGGGGTTTATAAGCCGCAACAATAAGTGTGCACGTATTGTTGATTTTGACAAACGCTCCTGTCGCCCCCATGCATCTGAGAGGGGGTAGTGTAGCTTGTTCGTGTTCGATGGAGCGTTTGATGATCAAAGATGTGCTTCCGCCACGTCTGGCCCGGTCGGTTCTGTAGGTTAGGTATCCTGCAATGCTGAGTCTGGATATTTGAGGTTTAAGTCGGTCTCAGTCATTAGAGCAATTTCTATGTCGTGGGACTGTAGGAAATATGTGAGTTCGCCTTTGCGGTGGTAAATGCCACGTGCATTTCAGATCATTAGCCGAGTCATTGCAATGGTCGTCATCGTGGGTCATCAAGAACGTTTTGGGTAGAGCGGGTGGGTTATTCATCAGTGAAATTGGCATCCAAGTCCGTGAAGAAAGCAAAGAAGCCCGAATAGATGGATAGCACCTAATGTGTGAGGTGCGGTTGGGTAAGTAGATGAGTCAATATGTTAATTGCCTCGTGCTGCGCTTGGACCCAGGTCATGCGTGGGAAGGTAAGGTTTCTTTGGAGGGTGACGGGGGTTAAGAGTGGGCAAATGACAGGAGTTGGATTAGGTAGGTGTGATTGAAAGTCCCGTTAGTACTCGTGGGTGGAAGTGGGGGGTCTTGAAGCACGCGGAACGGGTCTTATGGTGGTTGTATCATGTCTTCGGGCCAAAGGAACGGGTTCAGGGGGCCGTGCCCTCTTGTGTGGGGGCACGCACTGGTGCCTATAGGGCGTGGGGGCGCTTGGCCCCTCAGCCTCGCCAGCTGGCGCTGGTATTCGCGGCATCCCCCGAGTCTAGCCCCATGCCCTGGTAACCCGCATAGGGCGCAGGTTCTCCTTTCCAGTGGCACCGAGCAGGTGCGTGATTCGTGCCCCTGTGAGCTCTTGGAGCACAAGGTCCCTGGGGCAGGGCAGTGCTGGTATGAGTGGCCCAGTCGCTGGCATTTTAGGCACGTGTTAGTGTGGCTGGTGGGCGGAAGTCTTCTATGGTTACTTTGAAGTGGAGGAGGGAAGTGATGCGTCTTAGTCTCTCCTGGTTGACAGTGGAGGGGATCTCTATTAAAAAAGGGGGAAGGAGAGCCTTGTCCATGGCCAGTCGTCTCAACTGTTGCACTCGTATTTTGTGGACACCTTTGCTCAGAAGTTCTTCCTTCAGTTCGGCAGCAGCACCGTCCAGAAATAGCGGCTTTACCACCATTCTAAAGGAACGAGCCTCCCTTTGGGCATTGGTGAGAGTAAATTGGACTCCCTTCGTCCACAGGACAGCGCAGAAATTTCGGTAATCCTCCTTCAGGGTAAATCTCACCATTCTGCCATGCGAGACAGGTGCTCGATGATATGAATAGTGCCCCGGACTGTAGGACCGATCGAACTCGGCGAACACCCCGGCCAGTCGAGGGGACTCTTCTTTCAGCAAATAAATGGGATGCTGAAATTCCCGTGCTGCGGCTTGAGCAAATGTGTGGGAAGAGGCGAGGGAGCTAGCAGAGGGAGGACGGGAGGGAGAGTGGATAGTGGTGCCGTTGCCGATGCCGTCAGTTTCAAGCGTCTGAAGCTGAGTGCGAGACACGGTCGAAGCAGGTGGTTGGGAAGAGGTGCTGGGTTGAGGAGGAGAGGCGGGAGCTGACTCAGAGGTGGGGAGAGAGGGGTGATTCGAGTGGTTGGAAACCAGGAGTGTCGTTGGAGTGTCGGTCTTCTCCGGGATATGTCTTCTTCTGGTCAGTCTAACTGGCAATGATGGCTGGGGGGAGCGGGAGTGAGAGTGGGGTCGGCTATAGGAGGCGAGGTGTCGGGTGGATGGTCGACTGTTCGTCTCGTCGTTCATGTTGGTACCACGTCGGGTTCTTGCCGTAGCCGTGTGTCAGAAAAAGCGGGAGGTCAGTATTTAGGTTAGCCCAGAAGAGTGGGGAGCTTAGCGTAGAAAGAGAAAGAGGAAAGAAGTAAGAGAGAGAAAGAACGTATAAAGGGTGCGTATAAGCACGAGTAGCAGCGGGGCAACTCAGGAAAGGGCGCCGAGATTCCAGCCGTAGGCTGTGGTCAAGCTACTCTGCCCAAGTATGATGTTGGTGCAGCAAACACTACCGTGGTGGCAGGAATGCAGCTGGGTCCTCCAGTCGCTGAGAACCTTGCTTGGCCGTTCGCCGGAACCAGTTCTGTCCGTCGCAGGTAGCTTCTTCCTCGTCCAGTGCGAGGTCCAGAATGAACTGGGAAACGACAACGACGAGCTGCTGGCAGGCTGAGGTTCAGCCTGATGAATTTTGCTGCGTACCTACCGGCAATAGGGTTTAACCGCCTATAGGAAAATATTTGGAAGGGCATATAAGGGGGGTGGTTTAATAATTTTAGGGTGTTTTGGTTTAGAAGGGAGCTATATTGCCCCTTGGTAGATGACTCACAGCAGTGCTCTTTTTCTAAAAAAAAGTTTAGGGGAACTCTCGGACTTATTTACTTTAAAGTCTAAGTAGTCTATATGTTGCACAAGAAATTAAGTAAGCCGAGCAGATAACATTAGTGTGTGTAATGATTACATAAATAGGCCAGATTTCAATATCGACTGTTTGCTGGTACCTTCAACTTGTTGCTGCAGCTCCAATGAGTTAAATAATAATAACAATGAATAAATAAACCCACAGGAGGTGGGCATCAATGGTATATTTTCAGATTTTCCCTTTAAACTACATTGAATTAAAAATACCTTATCACAGCAGCTTCCACAGTGGCATAATTTCATCTTTGGTCCAGTCATTACGCCGTCTCTCCTTGCTCTTGGGATTCGTTGCAAGGTAAGTGTCGATCTTTCATAAACCGAGAATTCACATAAACTGTTGGGTTAAATAGTTGGAGAGGAGGCTCAACCAATTTATAATTTAGTAAACATTAATTTGTTGACTAACGTAGAATGGTGTAATGAAGCTCTAGTAGGAGTGACGATCAGATTCCTTTGGGAAAATCGTCGTTCACATTCGCTGGTAGAAATTGGTACACACTTCAGTACATTCACAAGAGAAAATAGAGACTAGAATTTTCTTGTCGATAATATAATCTCTGAAATCTTTCAGAATTTCTCTTTGAGGCGGTTCAAAACGTTTACATCAGGATTTTATTTTATGTTCACCATATGTAATCCGAGATTATTTGGCCAAGTTCCGCTGTCTAACACTTGGGCACACTCAGAAATTCGTGTGTCCGTTGCCTGTAGAAGCCGACTCTCCATTCTTCCTTTCAATGATTCATAAAATTCTGAATGGCTAAGATAGTTCTTTTTTGATCCACTATCTAGAACAGTACCTCTGAAGCTCAATTGTTGTTGTGCTTCAAATGCTTCACTATAATGAAGTCCACTGTTCACTTTCCGTTCTTCAAAGACTAGTTGGTTTTTAATCTTTCGATTTGTTGAATACAATGTCATATCTCGTGATTGCAGCTCAAGGCTTAATTACTCTAACAATTCTTGAAGAACATGACATTTCAGTTCAAGATCAAGAGTGAAATCAACATTTGTAATATGCTTTAATAAGCCCTCATACACACTTCTTTTAGTAGAGTCTCTGTTTTCATCACATTTAGCAGCAGTAAAGTCAACAACCAAAACTTGAAACTGTTCCAAACGACTGATACAGTTCTGAAACTTGAGGCTACCCATCGGTTGCCTAAAATTGTACCTATCTTCAATAACTGAGTTTCAAGCTGTTCAGCATGGTGTCTCAGCTCTCGTACATTCTTTGGTGACTGATGGTAGAGTAAACACAATTTATCTAAAAAAAGACTTTAAGTGATTTACTTGAGATGTGAAATCTGTTTTATCACATTTCCAACCCGGGGAAAATCCACCGAGACGCCGCTTCGTCCATCACAATTGAGGACCGTTTATTCAAAACTCGATAGATGCAAAATTTTACGAAATTGAATTATATATAGTGTCGACATAATTTTGACCTTCCGCATCGTTCTGTGAAATCAGATTTTGCAAAATTCGATTCTTGTCCTGTGTAGAAGGCAGGGAATATTAGCAGTTTTTTAAAAACTCGATAGATGCACTTGCTCAGTTAAAGCAAAGGTCGATAGATGCAATTTTATGATTTTATAATCCAAAGTGCAGCAACCTCAAGTCTATGAAACGCATGTTGGCATTGACTGCCATCTCACTGTTGCTATTCTTGGAATTCTCAATCATTTCTGCAAGCTTTGTACACTGCTGCTTCGTTGGAAATAACTGCGAACTCAGGTAGTGCTCTTGGATTTCACATTCATTTCTGCAAGCTCTGTGTTCCATTAACTTTAACTGCAGAGGTCATATCGGCGACCTTGCCTATTGGCAATGGTGTTACTCGTTTAACAGTGGGTTTTTCGGTCTTTGGGGGTTTTTATACGTTGAATTCACACACACATTCACACGTTCATTCATACTTCCAGACTCAGCGAAGGATGAAGAATAATCTTGGCTGGAGAAAAATTCCTACCCCCTGCCGGGAATCGAACCCGGGACCCCTTGCACAGCAGGCAGGTGCCTTACAAGCTTTGTTATACTTGCATGACATTTTTATTCTTAGTTGAGACACTCCACTGTACTATGCACAATGGACAGGAGCTCAGATTGTGAAACTGTACCAGTCGTAGAATGCGCTGGAGGTAGGAATTGCAAAAACAAGGAAACGAAATCAAAATGCAAGTCAAGGAAAGCTCATACTCCAGCAATTAAATGTTCAGGTGGTCTCGAATGCACTCCACGAAATCCTAAAACTAAAACTTCCAAGGAATCACGGAGGTGACAAAAGTTAGATTATCTCTCCTGGCTAGAAAATTTTACTTATCTGGGAATGCGCCACAGGAAACCAGAAGAGGTGACAGAACACGAATATTACAGAAGTACATTACTGCTGCTATAAAGTAAGAAATTAACAATTACAGATGTAGAGAAAGCCACTATGGAAGAGCAAAATCAATTAGAGGATATTTACCTCCAGAACTTAATATCAGAAAAATGTGGACCAACTTCTGCGACAAAAGAAGATTAAGAAATCTACCAGTCTGCTCATTGTCAAAATATAAAAGCATATTTTAAAACTTCTTCAATCTTTCATTCCGTACACCACACACTGACACATGCTCAAGGGACTGATGAAGATTAAGATAGAGGCAGATGTGGAAAAGAGAAACGAACTAAGAACCATGTACAGACTGCACAAGCACTAATAAAGATGAAAGCTTACTTATTCATATTGTTTGAAATTTCTTTGTGTGTGTTCAATATGTTTGTTATATAAATAAAACAAAATATATTGTTATTGTGAATGTAGCAGTACTTAGTTTCTAAGTTTATACGTAATAAAATAATCCTTATGAACATTAATATGTTGGTTGCATAGTACATTATGTATTAGAAAGAGGTGAAAATGAATAAAAAAATAATAAATGCATAAATAAAAAGCAACAAAAAGAATAAATGACAAAAACAACGAAATTTCATGTCTTAATATCTCGCTTACACAGAAAAGTTGATCAGCGTCTATCGGCTTTTGAAAAAACTCCGCATTTTCAAACCCCAAATTTGCACCTGTTAAACTATGCTATTTGTTTCTTTTCACATTCAATGAGGCAGTTTCAAGAAGGAGAACTGAATGACTATTACAGTTGCTGTGCTAACCAATTAGTATTGCCAATAAATAGAAAAACCCGTTTTTCTCAGAAACGCATTTTGTGCATCTATCGAGTTTTGAAGAAAACGCTCCTCAATTCCCACATGCGGGTCCCTGGGATCGAACCCGAGCCACCTTGGTGATAGGTGAGCGGTCTAACCGTTTGGCCACGGGAAGTCAAAAGCTAAATATGTAAACAAACTTTCTATTTTGTACTGCCGTTAAGATGCTGAACAACAACATGGAGCTATGGGAAATAAACAGCAGGAGGAAGCAGCTTCGCTGTTTGAAGTTTGAACAACAAACAAAATAACTATAGTATCAACAAACAATATATTAACTAAGTTGTGATTGTATCTCACCACTCTTAGCAGAAACTCGGTGCACGGAAAGAATTTATTTCAAAAAGCTCGTCCCACATATTTTTCACCCACTCCCCTTCTCTTCATTTGCCATTTTGTATTTCCTTCTGCGACAGACCTTCCTTTGCGTTTTTTCCAAGATAGAGTTAGTGCTTGCAGTTAATTCTTTTATACGGGCCCTTCCCCCCCCCCCCTTCTGCAGGCTCTGCGTCATGTGGGAAAGGGTTCCATCTACCCCCCCCCCTTCCCCTCCTCGTGCAAGTTAGTTATGTGGCAGTTGACGTAATGGCTGCATGTGAAGTCTTCTTTTGTCGTGTATGAGCACTTTTTTGTAGCCGGGCGGGTTTCCGCACACACTGCTGAAAAAAGCGAACCTATGCAGCCAGTTCCAGTGCTAACAACTTTTATTAACCTGGTCAGAGCATGCTTTCTCTCAAACAAACAGGAAACAAAATATAATTGTCCTGCATGCGTTCTTTTCCTACAGTTCAAGTTAAAAAAAAAAGATATTTTCTTATATTCACTGACTTTCTCTATCCATTATCGTTTACTTCTATAAAGCTTCTACAAACTGTTGTTGCGAAAGCATATTTTTCTATCTATTTCATATTAATCGAGAACCTTTGGAGATAGTGTCATTACACATTTTGTTGTAGAGGAAACCAAAGCAATAGTTGGATGTTTAATACCGGATTGCTATATCTGATGGAATGTACTGCTCGGCCATACGTGAACCAGGGATTCCACATGATGAGCATAACGAATATGTCCAGTACAATTATTGTCAATAAAGAGCCGTTTCGCCCCCCCAAAAATTCTTTGTGTCAAATATTTGAAGTCATCTAGCTTCTTGGCGAATGGATATAAATGATTCATTATTTCACTAACTGTCGCGCATACATTGTGTGAACAATCCTGTAATGCATTCCTACCTTAATTCGAATGAATTTAGTCACAATTTAATGTTAAACTGTCATGCAAAGTTTACTTTCTAAGAAAGGTTTGGCAACCTAACGTTAACATTAAATTGTGACTAAATTCATTCGAATTGAAATAAAAAGACAGTCTCACAAGATTTTGTTTATCTTACGATCAAACTTCATCAGACCGATTTTGCCCCAGTTTTGAGTTTCCAGAGCGAAGTTGTCCGCCGTGTGCCATTTGCTGTAGCTACCCTATTGACTTTCCATGACCACGAGGCGATACCAAGTAACGATGATGTCCTTTTTGAAGGTGATCTCCCGGACGAAACACATCTCTGTTTTACGCCCCTTTTCTATTTTCATCGGGTGCCTTTTCTAGTCACAGGGTTTTTGAATCATGATATTGGCTGCCTTGATAAATTTTGTTACACGTTTATTGGTTGATATATTTTCGAAAGTACGTGTTTCTGGCGTCTTCCATTATCGCATAATTTTCTCCTGATTAATTTTTTCTGTTCACCTGATTGCTCTTTGCAGGACTGGCTTTTCCCTAATGTTTGTCCCCGTACTTTCTGTTAGTTACCCCTTTCGCATTCATTTTTTGTGTCCGTTACCTACTATTACCCTTCATTGGGCATCTGTAATCTACCTGTTGCTTCTACTTTCATTTCGCTCTTTGCATTACAGCCACTTGTATCATTTATAATTCTATCTCATTTATACGTATTTATAACTATATTTATATCCCATTTTATTTTTATAGGCTAATATTGTTCAGGCGGTTCTTTCAACCTCTACTCTCGTAAGTCATAACACTAGATATATTAAAAAACTAGGCTGTGATAATATTAACATTAACCCAAAACATGAAACCACAAGATTAATCTTTTGAACTGTTGAAATCAAATCATTCACTATTCACGGAGGAGCAAATTTACTTCCCTTGTAAATAAGTCATGAAATCCCAACTGTTTTGTAATTCATGGTATTCTCAACGAAGGTTCAGAGCCTTCTTCACAAAAATGTAGGTGTTATTTTCGCCAACACAACCTACTAAAGCATACCAATAGTACATGAAGTTGTGTTTTATATTGGTGTCATGGTTGCTAGGAGCAATGAGTGGATAACATCCCCAAAAGACACTCGTTGTGGGAATCATTAGGTTAAAAACCCGAATAAAATTGTCATTCATTTATAAACACTAGTTTGTAAGTTCTGTGTTTCGCTTACAGCAAATGTCGGTGAAACAAAATACATATATGATGCAAGTTTCTCTAATAACGTCAATGGTTTATATTCATATAGCTTCTGCAAATTATTATTAGGTAAGCTTATTTCTCTATTTACTTTATGTTAAAAGAGATAGACCAGGAGTGTCCAAACTTACGTAATGAGCACCTATTCTCCACTTGTTCAGTCGGAGGGACAGACAGTCAGTATACAGTGACGGACACAAACAGACGATTTCATGGCAATTTCTAAGTCATACTGGTTGGCCATGCTGTCTGGTTAAAACACAATTTATGTCAAATACTTTTTTTTTTACTTTTGAATGAACCATTTCCGAGATCTTCTTTTTTATTTGTTTGAATTTGCCAATACTTATACTTTTCTCAAATAGGACTGTTATTCGTTTTCTATCCCTTGGCCTTGCAAAGAGAACGGATTTCAAAGGCATTGCATAGCGATCAGCTCTTAAAACATTTCAATATCGCTTAAAGCCTGTATTCACGTATTCCCTTTGCACCTACAAGAAAATGAGCAATAAGTTAATTTCTGAAAATGCTTATGTTGATTAAAAGGACTGAGAAATAAGCATTTGCAATAATAGTGTATACGAGAGTGAGTATTGCTCTACATATATTTGCGAACAGAGTTTCTCCAAATTGAACTATATTAAAAGTCTGTATCGCAATATATTACGCGACGATCACTTGGTGTATCTTCTAAGGCTATGCACTTCGAATTGGTCACCAAATATTGATAGACTTTTTAAAAGTAAGCAGTATCGAAGAAGTCACTAATAAACACCTGTTTATTGCATAAGATTTGAAATTGCTTTTGTAAATCAAACACAACGCCACTGCAAAACAATGCACGACTGGGGGTTAAAGATTGGCACAGCCCGCATAAAGTGGAATGAGGTAAACACAACCTCCCCTCTTTCGCAAACGCAGGACGTCGCTGAGATAGACTTTGCAGAAATAGTTTCATTACACATTTCGTTTTAGGCACCAGCGGTATACAGGAAGCTGAGTCGACAGTCAGATGTATAAAAGTGGGACGTTATATGCTGGCTTAAAATTCCACACTCTTTTCGTGAGATGGCGAGAAATAATTGAGTGCGGGAGTGCTTTGATAAATGACAAAAGCATTGAAAAATTCAAAGCATGTCTGGGAAATGCCTAATGGCTCAAAACAGATATTTGAAATAAATTTTGTGTTTTAAAGATATCTAATTTTTGATATGTTTTTTTATCTACGTCATATGATTCACCTGCAATACAAAATTCCTTCTAAATGAAGGGAACTTCACATGCTGTGACTTGCTCAACCAACTTTTGCACAGACTGTCCTTAAAAACGCTTACTTCTGTATCTATGTACTACTTGTACCTTCATGTTGATCGAGATAAATGTTAGTAGAAATTGTTTTATTAGGTATATAGGTATTTCGTTATAGGTGCAATGGGAGTAAGGGAATACAGTAGTCTTTAAGTGATAGTCAAATCTTTTAAGAGCTGTTCGCTGTGCCGTGATGTTCACATTCCGAGACATACATACATGTCTTTGCATGGCCAGGACACACAAAAGCGAATGAGGACTTCATATGTGAGGAAGGTTGGAAAATTTCAAAAATAGTTATCTCCCAAAAAATGGATTTCACATAAATTGTGTGCTTTAACGGGGTCTACATTTTGTTTGTAGTAAGATTTTCTATTCAGGTATTTTAAGAAATATTCGCCTATGTGATAGGTTTGAAAGCCCATTCTCTGTGCATGTCCAGGATATACCAACACCAAAAGGGTAAAGGCGAGGCGAACAGACAGGCTAAGGACATTTTTCAAAATGAAGGCCATACTAATTATTACAGAACCACAAATTGTTTTGTTACATAAGCACTGAACATTCATTTATACAAATTGAAAATTGATTCTTATGAAGTGAGATACAGGAATAGAGAAACAATAATTAGTTGAACAATGCCTTGTACAATTTCTGTTTGCCCCATCCGCTGGGGTAGGCAAATGGACACCAAAACTTTTAGTCACCGTCATCACCCGTACAATTAAGACACAAAATATGTGGATCATTTACGGTCTCTACAAACAGCATGACAGCAGTTCACAAACTGGTTCTCCCTTTCCTTGTAACACTGTTGACATTCCTTGCAAATATTCATTTTCTCATAGGCAAGCTTCACTATTTATCTGGGCTTTCGCTACTGGTGCCTATCCTTAGCAGGGGCAGTCATTGTAGTTTTTGTATCGTTTTTAAATTCTGGGCTTCTTGCAAAATCATATTTTATGGATTTATGATTGATTTCTGGTTTACTCTTAATATCCAGGGAAGTTGTTGGAGGAGGACTTGGTTGTTCGACGCTTGTCAAGGGTGTATAAACTTGAGTCTACTCTTTTTGTGTTGTGTTCCCAATATTTGGGATTGCCTCTTGAAGGTTTTCCAAGAGAGCTTGATTCTGGAATTCAAGAATCTAATTTTCAACACCAGGTTCTCTATGTCCATGTGAAAATGAACACGGAACTGAACTTAACTTCAATAGATATGATTCACTCATTATTTAGGCATGAGTCACATCTATAAATGTTTAAAAGTTGTATTGAATTAATTGCGAAACGAAAAGTGCACTGTCCTTTTGCCCCAACCGAGCCATGTCTGTTGCCTCGCAATGCCCACAAGCACACTATATACAAATTTGGAGTAATGATTTTTGTGGTCATAGAGATGAGTTACCTCAGAATGCAGATTGTACTAAATATACCTTCTGATAATGCTGAATCTCGTGGTGACCTCATTGTATTATATTTCAAGATCTTGTCATAGGTCATACCAAACCTTATAAAAGGTAGCTTAGTGGTTCCATAAGATGAAATCAGTTGCTGCAGTTCATGTTTTAAGTAGGCTATGCCATTAGCCTTGTAAAGAAAGTTGATGTCAGTTGTCAAATATCTGTTTACTAGTTGCCAATCGAGACGGCTTACAGAGCGAGACAGTAAATGCGTTTACAACATTAATTCAGGACGAGGAATGAAGTAGCATTGTTGAGAAAAGATATTGCTCTCAATTTGGTTTACATTGGTGCATTATTACATATACATAGGCAACATGTCTTTTTTCTGAAAACTAAAGCGTTTGTGAATCACAACTGCCCAGTAACGCTTATTTGCCTTGAGTTTGCTTATTCACAAAATGTGAATGAATACTAGTAAGTATATAGCTTTAAACGAACTCGGCACTAAAATTGTTAATTGCAACGAATTTAGCTACCGACACGGGTGGCCGAGTGGTTAGGACACCGAATCTGAACGGGAGGCCTACGGTCAAAATGCCGCCAGTACCGTCACCCAGGCTTTCCTCAGTCCTCATAACTGACAAATGCCGCGGAGGTACCCTGAATTTGACCTCAAACGTTTCCTTCTCAAAAATTCATTTTCCAAATATAATTTCATTGCACGCATGCCTGTGGCGGCGTATGCAGTAAGAATGGGCGTTAAAAACACTACTAAAATAACAAATTTAGCTGAACGTGAATATTGATGTTCATGTTTCCAAGTGGGTACTTAACTTTCCAAGAAAGTTGTTTTAAAATATGCAAAAAATAAAAGTCTAATTTCAGATGCTCCACGCGACGAAAATTTGAGAAGTCTGAAGTTTAATATTTATTATTTTATTTATGGATATAACTTTTACTTTGAAAGATTACATTTTGAACAACCGTTGAACTTTTCATGGAATTACGTATATAACTTTTTTAGTTTTCCAAATATTAATCATGTATTAAATTACTAAAACTGTAAAGCGAAACTACATTTGTTAACAAGAAAATGCTGTTTAGATCAGAAAGAATTTGGACAATGGTTGCTTAATGAGGAGGATTTTAAAGGTTCAAAAACACAAGAAAACAGAATAATCAATTTTTAAAATTTCATCACATCTACACATGTGCATTTAAATGTCGAGTTTGGACAGGTAAGCGACCAGAAAAGCAGAACTGCAATTGTGTTCGATTAAACAATGTACAGCATATTTTTCATAAATATATATATTTTCGAAAATGTAATATCGTCCACTCGAAGTAAGGAGAGCTATATGCCATTTCAATGATATGAGCAATTAGGATAAAAGCTTCCTATTATCAAATTATATTACATAACTGATACAATCGCCATGCAATAATATGTTTCATAAATATTTAATTCCTAACAAGATATAAACGTGTAATGTCCTATTGTATCTCAGATGATGTATGGAAACAAACATAACAGTATGGAGTTTTTAAGCTTCGGTTAAGTAAATAATATATAACAATATTGCAATTAATAAAAATTAAATATTCTGACGAATTTGGTTTTTAACAATAATTTGTAAGAGTATAGTTTATTCGTCGATAGATTGCTATATAGGATGTAAGCCGTGATACAAAGTTAACAAAAAAAAAAAAAAAAAAAAAAAAAAAAAAAAAAAAAAAAAAAAAAAGCCTTGCAAATCATCTTAAGCATTCTAGTCTGTATACCATGTGTAACGGGCGTGTTTGCCTGATGATGCAACTTTGTTCTAGAAACAAAATAATGAGTTTATTGTGACCATAATGTGCAATCCTTTCCTTATTACCTTAATTCATTTGCTTATACTTTTAACTTTAAGTTTTCGTAACTATAAATCGTGTGAAATTTGCTAGATAATTCATTTAAACATATGGATCTGACGTGACGTGACGCTATCTGGCAGGCTGAGAACAGCCCGAGGTGTGTCATGCGTGTACCTGCCCTTTTAAGGGCTTAACCACTTTATGACGGGATGTGGGGTTTTGCAGGGTGGCGGGTGAAAATTGAGGCAGTGGGTTGTAAGGAGGTAGCAAGATTATGCTCCTCGGCGGCTGCTTATTCAGTGTGCAACTTCCGTTGGGCACTGCTGGT